>JAINEB010000008.1:3750000-5000000 GCA_022840565.1 Eubasilissa regina | reverse complement strand
TACATATTCTATAGTATTTAAAAAACATAGATATAAACATAAGTACACTGTTTTCATTCGTTACGGATAGAAATTAGATATTTTTAAATTATAATTTTAATTTGAGGGTTAATTATTCAAATATCTCATTTAAAAAGTGTATATCGCATACCTCCTTACCTTTTAAGAGAAAAAAATTTATTTGTCAATATTCAGTATTAAAATCTCAAATAGGTGAATAATATCCATACTTATATTAATACAAGTGTTATCTGCAATATATTATACATAATAATTAACACTTCCTCATCTATATCTGGATGTTCGGTAGTGTTATTTGTGCTCACTTAAATGGCCAGATCTGAGACGTGAGCAGGGCAAAATGAACGCATTTTTAATATCTTCAGGTTAAGTTTACTTAAATGTTTTCTCTTTTATATATTTAATAACAGTAGATACTTAAATACATAGGTATTCAGTTTGAAATAAAGTGTACATTGTTTTCATTACGAGTAAGAAGAGGCATACATGACATCTGTCATCATTTCTTATCTATACTGTCTATGGTGTAAAGAATAAAGTATTTTCTGCATTGTCAAAACAACGATTTTTGGTTATGTTTCGACCTAAAATTAGTCAAAATCAAATTTGAGAGAAACTGTCCGCAGGGCAGCAAGCAATCGGCAACAGCCAATCATCAATCATCAATTGCCGCGTACCAGCCACTATTGGCCTTGAAGTGTCTACAATAGCCGCCCGCAGGACTTATAAACAAGCAATCGGCTACAGCCGATGAGACTCAGACCGGGCGGCAGTCACTAATGACCGCATAGCGGCCACAATAACCGCACTATTGTACTGTATGTATACTAGCGATAACTGATCTGCTAGTATACATACAGATGGCCCAAAAGTCACTAAATCATTTTAAAATGAAATAACTTTTTTATTTTTAATAATTCACAATTATTTTTTTATAAATAGAAAATACACTTCTTGGAAATATATTTTATTTAGTTTTGAAAAATACAACCTTTAAATAACCACGATTTTGCTCTACACACTGATGCACTCTTTCTAAGCCATGAACCATCACCTGTCGTAATGTTTCTTGGCTTATTTCTTCAATTTCTTCATGGTTGATAACCTTCATTTGCTGAATGGTTCGAGGATTGTTACGATATACTCTATCTTTTAAAAGAAGAAATAGAAAGAAGTCATGAGCAGTTGAGTCAGGTGAGCTTGATGACCACCAGAGTTTGACGAAATTAATCTTCTTCCAAAAATTTGTCTTAGTTAAATTTGTCGAGTTCAATTGTCGGGTGAGCTGTATGGGCAGTAGCTATCTAGCTGCCATCTAGCTGCCACCATACCAATTGCAGGATGCACAAAATTCTCTAGCATTTCTCGATACCTTTCACCATTGACGGTTAGTGCATTTTCTGCCTCATCTTCAAAGAAATAAGATCCAAGAACTCTTTTCGCATTTACACCACACCAAACCGTTACTTTTACGGGTGCAGACTACGTTAGGAGACTATTCTTGGATTTTCTGTCCCAAAATCGCATACTTTATTTATTAACAAAACAAAATTTGCGTTAGCACAATTGATCGTTGATTTTCTAGATAAAATTAAATTATTTTAACACGTTGCTCTGTCTGTCGTGAATTTCTCCATATTTAATTTCCAAGGATTACGCTTTAATAATCTGTAATAAAAAAAATTGTAGAAAGTCATTCGAATTTCAAATAGTCTAGCGACTTTTAATAACTGTATAATATAAACCGAATGGCCCTTGTCCATGGAATCAAACATAAGTCTTAGATATTTAGTTGAGATAACTCTCAGTACAGTGTACATGTAATGACATTTTGATTTGGGGATAAACTCAGACAGTGGGGACAAACGTCACCTAGAATCATAGATACATACAACTATTTACTCTGAATAATTAGGTAAACAAAGTCATTAAATTTAAACATTTATTTTAACTGCTGCAGAGGAGATTCAAATTCACCCAACGGACAAACGGAACATCAACAGTCAATGGACTCAAATTTAACATTCGACTAACAAACACAACAAACGTGAAGTAATCTCTGAGACTCAGTGTGTTCACTAAGGTAGACTATGAAAGTCGAGAATTGCCTCTAAAAAATCTCACGGCAGAGATTGTCTCGAAATGAAAATTTCATAATAATCTCAGCTGTGGACATGGGCTGTTACATCCCTCTACGATTCTGCGCATCTGCATTTCATCAATCATGTTGATTGTAAATAATAACTGCATAAATCAATAATTAAATTTATTTATTTTATACGACGCGCTACCCTTATAAGAGAAAAATGTTGAGTTTAGAGAGGGAGATTGTTTACATTATGTACCTACATAATTTTACATAAAAATTTAATCTAATTACTCATACTCCATCTATACTAATCATACTACACTAATCATAAATATTTAAGATTATATATACTTATAGGTATTACGAAGAATATTTGAATCTGAGAAAAAGTAAATAATTTTCACAAAACTCGTGGTGAAATGTTGCGTACACCGAGAAAAAAGTAAAAAGCAAAAACTAAACCATTAATGAAAAGCACAAAGAGCAAAAAAATTGCTAATCAATAATATGAGTCTATCAATTTAATTTTTTTGTTATTGTATTTTAGTTTTTTTTAAATAATTTAATTTAACCGGAATTGTTAAATTTATCATCTTTGTTTTTAGAATTTATGAGTAAATTTCCTGTACTATTATTATGCCGGTCGTAGTATAAAATGCCGGTCTAATGTTTCGTGGTAGGTGTTTAGATATTTGATTCGAAAAGTTATTTATGTATAAAATCCTACACCAATTATCATTATTAGAATTTTATAGGATTTTATACATAAATAACTTTTCAAATCAAATATCTAAACACCTACCACGAAACATTAGACCGGCATTTTATACAAATAATAGTATAGGAAATTTACTCATAAATTCTAAAGACAAAGATGATAAATTTAACAATTCTGGTGTCTATAAACTTAGTTGCAAGGATTGTGCTGCATTTTATATTCGTAAAACGGGTAGAAATTTTAATATAAGAGTAAGGGAGCATTTGAGATGTTTGAACAATAGTGGGTTTTCAGAATTTTCTAATCATTTGATAGAAAATGGTCATGGTCTTGATAAAAAATTAGGATTGTCAATTTTGCATATAAACGGTGTTGGTCAAAAATTAAATAATTTGGAATCCTTGGAGATAAATAAAGCATATAAAACTAATCAAAAAATTATAAACAACCAATTAAATTTAACTACGAGTCCCATTCTAAATTTTTTTCCTAAAAATTATTCAAGTAAATTTGTATTAAGTAACAATTTGAGTTGGTACTAAATTTATTTTTTAAATAATTGTTGTTTTTTTAAAATAGATTCTGGTAAAGAAACAATAATATATGTTTTTAGTTAGTTATGACGTCCTGAAGAAGAAAATTATATTTTTCGAAACCGGTAGATGTATTTAAACTCAATTAAGTGGTTAATAAAACAAAGATAATAAATAAAAAATATAAATAAATGTAATAATTTAAATGCTAAATTTCTTAAAACAATTGTTGTTGAATTAGTACACTATTCCATATCAAAGAATACCCTCATACGAAGAATATGTCAGATGAAGTCTGTGTTTAAATTTCTGCACTGATGCAAATAGCCTCCGTGTGAAAACAACGGTGCGTAAACACAACAATGCTCTTAAAATACTATGAAGAAAACCTTGGTAAGGTTCAAAAACAAATAAATAACAGCTAAACAACAAAATAACATATATTTGTGGCAATCTAAATATGTACACGTATATAGAAACATACCAATCATTGTATAATCGACCCGGTGGTATTGAACATAATATCATAACGGCACAAATGGACATTACTGTCATATTATGTATGATAGACAGGATGGACACTGGACACTAATGACCAGCGTTTACCGTAGACATTACACAGCTAATCAGTGGGTCAGACATGGATAGACCAACAAACGATGTCTATCATTTTACTATTTTATGGAGAACAGATGAACTTGAATAATAAATAAGTGAATAGTAGTATTAATTGTGAGCATTCTAAAGTTATTGTAAATTGTCACCGCTTGATTATATTTCTATTGAAATAATGCAGACAATAAATATTTATTATTAGAAAAACAACAATTGTCCCTCAAAAGTACATAGTACAAGAGGAAGACTTGCTCTCGTTAGATACATTCCTTAATGAGCGAGGCAGATGTATTTTGATGAGCACTGCACGAATCAATCATAAATCTTGATTGAAAAAAATAGAGTTACATGCTTATAGAATTAAGGTAACGATATGTACTGTTTAAGGAGTATTATTGATTTTCTAATAATAAATATTAAAGTGCCTCATCTTTTTAAAAAGAAAAGAAAAAAATGGTTGGTTTTCTCAAAATCGAGACAAGCTTTCGGAAATAATTAATTTTTTGAGATTTTATTATGATAATATTTTACAGAAACAGAATATAATATATTCAATTCAAAGTCATTAATCGAAAAACTCAACATTTATTGCGTTCATGACATTACATTTTAGTAGATTAATTTTTAATTTGGTACATGAGAAGATTTTCCCAAAAAAAACTATAAAAAAAATTATGTAATTTGTTCAGTCACGTAGTCATGAAAAAAAATGCTATGTTGTTTTTTTTTTAAAACATATTACAGTCTCCATACAAATTACTTTTTTCATCTATGAATATGTTTTGAGATCAGTATGCAAGTGGGAAGTCTATCAACGATGTTCCACATTCAAAATTATTTTCTCCGCTGCAGTAGGTAGATAAAACGGGAAAACAGAATGACATACTCTTCTATAATTTTATTTTATATATTCTCATGCACACTGGTAGATTTTTGAAGCATCTAACAGGGCCGTCCTTCAATAACTGGTCCATCAGATCATACCACATCTTTTAACGGACATTCTTTTGTCCTCTGTTCCTTTAACATTCGCCATCACCATCTCGGTGATCCATACTTAAATTAATCGACTACGCTATAATAAAATACAAACAGATTGCTTTTAATTTGTTCATTCCGATCATTCATGTATATTTAAATGAATACATTTAAATACAATTGCGTGCCTATAATCACGACAATATTTTTCAAACTATCTTTGTGGACAAAATTAAAATTTGAAAAAATATTGAGGGTTTGAAAGATCGGTCATTTGTAACATGCCCAAAAATATAGCTGTACTAGAAAATTACATAAATAATCCCTGCCATAAATCTTTCATTATTTTCAATTCAAAATATTATATTCGTAATTAACATGTACACAAATTTATCATTAGCTGCATTCCAATGGAGAAAGCAGTGAGAGTTAATAAAATATTCAATGTTCCGCATGGAAACCAAACATACACCATGTACAAAACAAAAACCAAAAGAATGTATTTCTATTAAATAAAAGATAAATCTTCTAAATATAATATATTCTAAATATAAAATTTAATTTTTTTCTGAGTTTTCAATCTTCTAAATGATATTATAAATTCTCTTGCATTATACCTTATAATTATTGCAATTAACTAATACGTTTATTGTAAGCCAATGATGCAGTATTAATGGCGAATAATGAACAAGAATTACAGAGGCTATAGTGAGTAGAATGTACAATGTATACAAGGAAAACGACCTTATTATGAATATCAACAAATCGAATGTGATGGTATTCAAGAAGGAGAAAAGCAAGACACCGTGCTAAATACTTGTAGGTTATGAATATTTGGAACAAATAGATTATTTTGTGTATTTCGGAAGTATGTTTGATGGAAACGGAAAGACAGAGAAAGATATCGAAAGGAGGGTGACTGCAGGGAATAAAGTGAACGGTGCTTTGAATGGAATCATAGCTAATGAGAACTTGTCAACTGAGGCAAGACTAGTGGTTCACAAAGGAGTCCCGCTACCGACACTGATATATGGAAGTAAGGCCTGGAGCTGACAGAAGAGGAACGAAAGTAGACTTAATGCAGTGGAAATAAGATCACTTAGGCATGTATGTGGCAGATCTATTTATGACAGAGTAAAGTAAAGTCTTAATATAGTAAGTAAGATTAAGAAAGGATCACTTAGGTGGTTTGGTTATTTAGAATGGATGAATGAGGAGAGAATGGTAAGAAAGATATATGACGCAAGTATTCATGGCACCAGAAGTAGAAGACGTCCGCGGAAGACTTGGCACGACCAGGTAAATCAGATACTGGAGGATGGTCCTCTTAGAAGCCTCAATAATCGTCGAGCTTGTATGAGAAGATGTATGAATGTGGATGAGGCGAGAATTGTGTGTCAGGACAGAAAAGTGTGGCGCTCTATTCTCTCTGATTACTCCCGCGGAGAAATGGCATGATGGGAAGTAAGTAACTAATAACTTATAATATAGGTATATATACTTTAATATAACTAATATGTCCATAATAATGTAATTCAATGTTTATTTTCATACATTTATTTTTATGAAGTTTAAAAAATTATGGAGTGGCGCTAATGTTTAAAATGTCCTCCATTCACATCCATGCATTGTGGCCATCATTAAGGAACTGAAGTGAAAAACATTCCAATGACTCGAACATATGAATCCAGAAAGGTATCAGATTCCACACCTCACAATTGAAGGAAATTAATTGCTTGACAGTGTGGCCTTGGAAGACGCCGAACCTCGTGGCTGAAGAGACGGCGACAATGGTTTGGAAAAATGACATTGCAGTTGTTCCGGTTGGCTGTCAACAAGATAATTACAGTCAACGTCCAGTAACCAGGAGAAGACACATCATCTAAGATAGCCGTTGATATTGCTGCACATTCAATGATGCCGATTCGTGTTCAGTGATAGGTGTTGTTTTCGTGACGTAAATTTTAGCATTATACCTTTACTTTTTTACTTTTTTCTATTGTAAAACGGAGTACCGGGCTCTAAGAGCCCCTTGCTCCTCAATCTAAAGTAGCCACAGGGGGCCGAATTTAAGAATGGTGGTGTTTAATTAATTGAAAAATAACAGATTATAACTAAATTATAACTAAATTATTTAACGAAAAATTTAATGATGTTATTATTATAGAGTTTAAGATATATATTTATGGTGAGAATTTAACTGCGGCCTGGCGCAGGAGACAATAAAACTGATTTAGGTCTTTTGAATCGTGATCGTTGTCTAATATCGTACGTAGATAGAGAACTGATTGTAGGGTTTCGGTGCTTCGGAAGATCAGCAGAGCATTATACCTATTAAAAATTTCAATGTTAGGAGTACTCAACATTGTCTCTTCGTCCAATAGATCTGTTTGGAAAAGTTTAATTCAGATAAGCCCTAACATCGCAATCAAATAGGGGAGGTGCACTAACTTATTGATAATAAAATTCTTTCTCATTCTCAAATTATTCACAAATGTGTTGGACGATCGATTCCTAAAGAAAGTTGAGGTACGAGTGTTTACATGACACCGTACATAATTTTTGTTAGATAGACATATTATATTGCATTGTATATTTAATTAATCTGTCACTAATAAACTCACTTGTTAATCTTACATTTGCCTCAAAAAGCAAATAAAATTACAATACTATAGTATTATTGGAGTTTTTACTTTCGTGAGAGTTTTCAATTAACAAATTGGAATTACCCGTTATATTGTATTCTTAGCTTTAATATCAGCTGCTCATTTCTAATTTCATTCTCTAGATTCAGTTTTTTCATCCGGTGAGCTGGTCAACTTCCAGTCAGAAATTTCACTCAACACCTTTTCCCCTAATGGTTATCATTTCTTCAATTAAGTAATCCACAACCACGCCACGAACTCAAATATCCGACAGACTAAACAACATCTTCAACTTTGTTTACTTGTTCCTTCAATATTAAAACGTATTCTTGATAAATCTACAATATTATTTATTATATACGTACACTTGGAAAATGTTCAATACATTTCTTACACCGTCCCGAGGTAGTGTAATTTATTTATGATAGTCATCATTATTTTCCGCGTAGGTCCTACTGTTTTCAGTCGTTGGAAAATTATTTAGTTTCATACAGCGACTACTATTATATGACTCTGCTATGATTTGTGAGGCAGCAAAATCAACCTGCGCGTGACTCGAATAACAATGACGCGCATATCAAGTGAGGTCATAATATTCTAGAAGAATACACGTTAGAGAGAGCGCAATGTCTCTACCCATACGGGACTCTTAATTCTTCAAGGGCACCATCACGGTTGCTCGACCCTCGCAAACCGTACACTGGTTTCTGGTTTGGTGACATAAATTGCGCTCAATCAACCTAATTTCTAGATTGCACATGGCTGGAAACGGAATGAACGAATGAACAATGAAATAATCGACGTGTCTGCGTTCAAGCTGCACCGCTTTGTAATTATCATCATTACTTCAGATTGAAACTTCCATTACAATGGCATAATTATTAAAAATACCTTTAACTAACTACTAAACTCTGCCGGCACGTCGTAGCGAATGGATGACGATTGACATTTCAAATTGACGGGAGAACTGAAAAATTTTCGCAACCATTTTAAAATAATACGATGCTACTGCAATGTTTTCATTGTATTCTCAAGATTAAACCAATATCTAATTCTACCATATTTAGTTAAAGAATAAAATAAGATTAAATATATTCTGCCGACTCCCGTACGCCGCGATGTCCGTGCCAGTCACCGCGCGATCAGGTTTATCGCTCATCGACAGGTCGAGGTTTAGAATTATACGTTTTTATATCGAAAAGAAATCTACTAACGTAGATTCTTACTTTTTATACGTAGGTTTACGTTTACCTCCATCTTTTTGTTTATCTGATCTTTATTAGAGAAATAAAATATTTTAACGGATAGATGATGTATTTACATAATTTGTTTTGTTTTTATATATATTAGGTACATCGATGTGTGGACGCGCCAGCAAAACTTGGAAAACATTATTTAAATAATGTAAATTTTCAACTTGGTACAATAATTGAAATGTTTATTATCGTATATTAAACGAACAAATAAAATTATTCCGAATAAATGTAACCGAGACGGCATTTTGTGGGAAAATTATTGTAAAATCGTTTCATTTGGAAGCCAAAATAGATTCCTAAAAGTAAGAGGACTGAATACGGTCGATTGTCAGGATATGTGTATCTTAATACCGTGTATATACACGTGATGAGATTTGGATCTGGAGATAAACTCAGAGATCAGTTTGAAATTCATAGAAAGAGACAAAAACTCAAGCCTACGTTCGATCTAACAGCGAGATTCGACATATTCACACACACAGGATCCTACAATTATCTATTTTAAAAAGTCATACATAAGTCATTAAACATTAATATTTACAAATATTTATTCCATTTTAACTGCTGCTGGGGAGATTCAAAATCACCTAACTAACGAACGACAATAACTTTTGATGTTTGACGTACGAGCGTGAAGTGAATCATATATGACAAATCTCTGAGATGCGGTGTGTACACGATGACCCCTCATTGGGAATCTCATGGGAGGAAAATCCGTATCTCAGAAATTGTCTCGATTCGAAAATCTGAAAATGCACTAATTGCTAAATTTTAAAAAAAATCCACCCAAATTACTTCCCTTCTCAAATCAAGAAGCTCGTGCAGTGATACGAGCGAGCTTAAATTTTATAATAATAATATTTTCACAAAAGCTTTAAAGCGTTTCAAACTTCTCAAATTAATAAAACCTATCTACATTAAACATGTATTTCTCTTTAAGTTATTTAGTATGCACGAAAAGACACAGCACGTTGGCGAGTATCAAGAAATACTTGATCATACCTAAATGATATTAATTTTGTATTAAAACCCTTCAATCAATATCTACCTATTAATAAAATATAGCTTGTCGAAAATTGATTAAATTGAGTGTCTAAAATTATTTGACGACATTTATACAACCAATAACATATAACCAAACAGTATGTTTTTTTAATGAATTCAATGACGATTTCATTTGAGAATCCTAGTGGAAAAAATGATTTGTCAAACGACCGTGAACCTCAAAACTTGAATATTTATTGCGTGCTCACGTACCGAATAGTATTCCACAGATGACACTCCCAGAGTTGGAACTGAGAAATGTGATCATACAATACACCACGTGATTGGAAGCTGCCATGCGAGGCAGGCTTTTAGGGTCAATTTTCCAAAGGTACAAAAACATTCGAGATGTTACCATGAAAAATTTTACAATTACACCATTCGACGCCCCTGTGTGCATTCTTCATTATCCAAAGGAAAAAAATATAAACAACTTACATATAAAAGTATACACAAAGAGACAGTATATCAAGAAAGTAGGAAAATAATTTATAACAGAAAGTAAAAATAATATAAAATGTATATTTACATATGAAATTATACAACATAACATTATATCAAGAAACACAGAACAATGTAATACATAAGTTATTAAATTATACTGCATGAATAATTAAGTGGCAGTATCATAAAAGGCAAGCATGGGGGTGGCGTTATAAAGAAAATATACTCCCTGAGCGGGAGAAAGAGGGCAACACGTGTACGTTTGGTCACGCTTACCTTTATCTCGCTCCGTCAGCTGGTCTACCCAGCATTTCCCATCTTGATACCCACACCCTAATCAATGTGGTTCCATTCGATAATATAGTATTGTTAATTATCAGGTGACGGAAGATAACACGTATCATCATACTACAGCGCTAAAAAAATCTTTATAGGTGGCACTAGTAGAAATTTTTGAAGACAGAACAAGAAATTTAAAAAAAAAAAATTATATCTGCCATTTATTCAGATCGTGCGATGAATTCTAAAATGGAGGAGAAGTAATGCAATCACAATAGATCGGAAATCTCTGTAACGAAGTAAACACAAAATGTCGACCCCTCCTACGTAAAGTATCGTAAGTAAAAAATATCAATTTTAATCATTTTAGTATTTTGCACTCATTTGATACATTTTTAAATGGCTTTAATTGCTTTAATATTATGTTTTTTAATACCCACATGGTAGAATATAATATATATATATATATATATATATATATATTTTAAATCTGTCACGTAAATAAGTATCAAATACATGCGAAACACTAGAATAATTTAAAATGTTATTTTTTACTTACGATACTTTACGTAAGAAGGGACGATATGTATAATAAAATTATTTAAATCATTTACACACCATTGCTATCTCGTATCTTGGTCACGTGTGAAGAATTTACTAGAATACTGATTAAACAAAATAAAAATTGTTTTTGTCTCTAAATGTTTTTAATTCTCCATGTGAATAAAAATTTTAATGAAACTATATCATATAAATAAATTTTGGCCAGCACCGGCGCTAGACTTTTTTCCGCCACAGTCAAGATTGTTTTTTTCCGTCCTATAGTAACTTAAGTGAAGATGATGTTTTCAATTTTTGTAAAACCATCCCCATAAATTGGCCGCCCGCGTGCCGCACACGTTTGAGGTGGTATTTTGTTAAATTTTTGACAAGGGCGGCTTTTTACCAAAAGTCGACTACTTTATTAGGAAATAACTATAATGTTTTATATTATATTGGATTTTTTTTCTTGGATTGTTTATGCCTGGATTATTTTTATTACACACTATTATCTTTTTGCAACTTGGGATTTTGTTTTTTAATTTTTGTATAATAATATCAAGAGGGCGGCTATCGATCGCTCCCTTGATTCTGCATGTTACGCCTGTGCGTAACGCCGGCGCTGGATTTACCCTAAATAGAATAATTATTACTTATAACAAGATTATACATGATATTATATAACAACCGTTTACATAGTCATATATCCCTCAAACTGGTAAATTGTGAATGATATAAATCCAAATAATTAAAAAAATATATATTTGACTGTGTTTAATTACCCGCTATTATTTGTTCTTGAAATGAAATATGTATCTACACATATAAAATCAACTTAACATATAAATAAATACATAACACGTTAATTATTATGTGTGCTGTGGTGAATAAGTTATATTATAATAAGTATAGCGAAACGGTGCCAACGGCCGCACCGGTATGTGACATTCACATACATCTTGTGATATCCACATACATCATGTGACATCCACATACATCTTGTGACATCCACATACATTCACCCCATCGTACAATTTGTACTAATTAGAATTGTTATCCACTACCTAATACGAATTATACTTAACCATCGTTAATTATCGAGTAGACACGCATTTTTAAATAGGTTTGATAAATAAATAACATAATTAATTCAATATATTTATACATTTTTATCACAATAAATACACAATTATACACATTATACATAAAAACATTTCCTTTTTTTCCATAGATTAGTTATTATTATACTAAATGGCCTACTGCGATAATAAAGTATTCAATATAATACTACTCGTATAATATGTAAGTTTATTACAACAATGTTATTAACAGATTATCACTTCATATTATAGGGATTAGGTTAATTAGATATTTTATTGACCTAACCGACGAAATAGTTATAAAGTCTAAGAAAACTTTGAAAACCGGACCTTCGTAATTTCTCGAACAAAGGTACACGGGGTTTATTAACGGGCGATCCGTCATCGGGTCACAGCAAGGACGGACGAATGCGTGATGTATGGAGATCGCGCCGAGCAGCTCAGGCGGCCCGTTCGTTTACAGGCCGCCGGCCGGACCCGGATTGCCGACCGCTACCTGCAGCCCAGTTTTCGACATATATACACACAGTCTGTTGATAGATCTAAACCTCCAGTCAATTCAAAATCGCAGAGAAGCTGTGTGTATGACGGACGGAATTTAGATTTGATCTTGAGAATTAAGCCGCCCATTAGCTACAGGTCTCGGACTATCGACCATTGTCTGCAGTCCAGCTTTCGACATACACACGCAGTTCGTTGACAGGTTTGAACCTGTAATCAATTCGTAATTGCCGAGAACTCCGTGTTTATGCTGATTTGATCTTGAGATACTTGAGTTGAACAGTTATGGATCATAAAACCGATACTTTTGTTATGTTATGGAGTTTATATAAATTTACCGCCAATATCCAATGCAAATATATATTCAAAATCCAAAGTGAAGGTAAAAAGTTACTATCTATAAAATATTCGACCCAGAAGCAATTATAGATATGTTCACGAAAAAATAAACAATTTGAGAAGCTCCTTCGTAAAAATACATCAGGAATTTATTGTACGAGAAACTCCACAATTCACAATAATGTCACTGATAACAATGATCTGTTTTTTGTGAATGTTAACGATTATTCAGCCGATAGCCCATAGCCTGTCAATCCATAACTTAAGACGAGACGGGGACTGGTCAGTTGAGGTCTGCAGACAAGTGGACTGCCAGCAGCCTGTAAATGAATGGGCCGCTTTACTGTTTTTCATGACTTTGAAGTTAGTATATACACATCTTGTTTTGATGATTATGAAGATAGTCTTCAGTCGTTACCTAAGAAATAAAGAATTTTCAAAGAGCATGAGGCATGATGACGTGTAAATCAGAATAAAATTATTCCTTGTCTCTCGGAGATTAATTATTATTTATCTTTAAGTAATATAAATTTCCTAGTAATACTGTAATCATTAATCAGCTGTCGAAGGTGAATGAAAAAATAATAAAATCAATTAAATATGGAAGATAATACGTCTTTTCGATTTCATATTTGACACAATCCTTAATATTTATTTATTTTTAAACAGAGTCGCGTACATGGAATACGTGTCACATCGATATTTATGATATTTTTAAACAAATATAAATGTTAGTACTATGAAAATACGACTACTTGCTAGTCTTCCGAGACGAGACTCTTTGATTTGATCACTAAGCTACTGTCTTACCGCTAGACCATCAAGCACAATATTTTTATTGTAATCAATAATATCAATGACAAAAATATATACATGCTTGTACATAATACATTTTAACAATCTAAATGAATTAAAGGAAAATGAAGTATGTATATACATTCAAAATAAATAACTATGATTGAGTTGATCATCTGTCTGAACAGCATATACATACCCGTATATGCTCGATAGCCTAAATATGGCCAACAATAAGTGAACCTTACGGTCGGTACTGCAGAATACCTCAATCATACAGAAATTGACTTTTTCAACATTAGCCTTACTGCGCTCAAAGGGTTCTTCTTATGAACCACCACAATCTCAATTTTGGCCATTCATTCTACCTATAAAAACACATGTTGCTCTCCCTTTACCGCAACAATGGTTGCAACCTCCACACCCTTCTCCCTCTTTTTTTTTTCATTAATTTTCTGTATCTAAACATACTTATGTATCTGAATATTTTAGTGGATTTTCATTATTAGTATCACATGTTAAATACTTATAATATGTTTACAGTGTGAAAACCCCTCAACAAAATAAAATAAAATTAATTATCAATTAATTGGAAAATAACTTAAATACCTATTTACATCATTACGAAATTGACAATCTAGAAAGATTCAATTGCCAGCGTAGGTACATTTGTAAAATCACCGAAAATAGTGACTTAGGTAGAAATGAACATTTATTTTCCTAAGTGTTTTAAATATTATTATTAAACAATTTTTCTTATCAGAGATGCGGACCACGATTAAACGTTGTAATAAGCGTAATAGATTTACAGAACAGCTGATTTGCAACAATGCGAATATCGTCACGAGCATGAAACACAACAACAACACACAACAAGACAGACAACAACGTTCAACAAAACGTGACAAAGGTTACAAAGATTATCAACTTCTTCCTCTATCTAGCAATCTACTATCGGCAATCTCAGCATTCGCTTTTGCGGCAACAGTAATTGAGACCATATTATGTATTCGTCTAACAATATAATGTTAACGTTTTTATTTTAATTTAAACTACTTATGCAATTAAATGGGGTTTGCGGCTGGACAGATACGGGAATGCTCATAGAAGAATCGAGAACGTCGACACTCGTAAATATTTTTCAGACCTTAACATAAACGGAAGGTCATTTTTTTTTTTTTACTTACTAAGACTTGTCTGTCGGGGAAAATCGTTAAAGTATACAATTACGAGTCGCTATAAATGAATTCACAATTTATTTATTTATTTATTCGCCTGATTTATGTGATGTGATAGTTTTGAAATATTCTTGTGTTCGTATTATCTTGTGATGTGTCTTTAATATTTTGAATTGTCTCATTTGGTTCCTTTCACCGATCCACCAAACTCTTTTCTTTTAACGTTTTAATTTTTAATGATAAATATAAGAATATTTATTTACAACTATTCGTTACGCATGTAACTATTATACGTGGGCCGTGGAAAATGTTTTCTGTTATCTTAAAACTAGAGAATGGTTGAACTGATTTTGATGCGGTTTTCTCCGGCTTATAGAAAATTTCCATTTTAAACTACATATCATTACGATACGACATCATGACGTTGGACAGCGATGAAAAATGTTACGGAAATCGTAAAAAAAATACATTAAATTCGGTACGTTGATTGTTAAACTGTTAACAGTTTTATAAAAGAACATATCGAAACATTTTCAAGGTGTAATAGTTCTGCAAAAACGTTCGCAAAGGCACATAATGTATCCCAGATCAATGAATAACTTATCCAAAACCCAGGTGCGGCCATATTGTCTGCTTTTTGACTGCCAACCACTTCACACATGATGGACATCGCATAGAGTAGACTGTAGGGACTTATATTAATTGTTAAGGTAAACACATTCTTATTGTGAAGTTGTAATTATTCAGAACATAGGTTTGTGATATTTTAAATACTAAATTAATGTATTAATTATAAATATGACCTATGTTCTGAATAATTATAACTTCACAATAAGAATGCGTTTTTCTTAATAATATATGTTGTATCAATGTGTCCAAAATGTAATAAAAATGAATTGATAATTCTGCCGTCTGCAGTCGGTTTACTCAAAGGTATTTGAGATTCTGTAAAAATAATGTAGATGGCTTTCAAATAATGGAACGACAGGTGTATTAATTTGAAAAATGTAACATATAGGTTCGAAAATTTGTCATGAAATATACTGGCGTTATAACACAATTGGTAGTGTACTTCCCCGGATTGTAAATAGAGATCCAGGTTCGAATCCCGGTGACGCAAAAACAATATTTTTCGACAAAATTGATTTTATATGTATATATAATTAGTAAATTAATTTAGTATTTAACATATATTAATGTTTTTAAACGCTGAGTGTTGTTATCCACAGATGGAAGAATGACTTCAATGATAATTTTGTTAAGCTCAATTACGCTTATAGTTAACGCAACACGCAAAGCTTGGCGTGTTAACTCGCGCATTGTATTTAAAATATTGTCGGGCTTACTGTGTTCCGATATCGTATTCGTCCAAGACTCATCTAGTAATATTTATTCAGATTGAGATGTCTCACACAGACGAAGCTATTATTTTTATATGAGAAGTATGGAAGTCCTGGGCATTACATGGCTTACGACCTGTCATCGGCCGGCTTAAGTGATCACTTTACACCATGCAACGTTCACCTATTTATGATGACAGATCGTAAGCCCTGCAATGCCCGAGATTTCCATACTTCTCATATAAAAATAATAGCTTCGTCTCTGTGAGTCATCTTAATCTTGATGACAATCCCCCAGGGGATAAAACCCAGTAATTAGTTCCTACAAAGATTTGGACATATTGTAACTATTCAGTTCTTTAGTTACATTTTCCGTCACCGCGTATCAACTACTAATTTTTCCTCATGATTATGTATTGAAGCACGTATATATACGTATTTATCGCACACATGCACGTTAATGCATAATTAATTACGACATTTTTCTAACACATTGAAGTTAATTCTAAATATTTTAATTACACCTAAAATAATATCGTGATCGGAAATATTCATCGTGCACTGGTGCAATTTGCAGAAACGTGACTTTTCTTTCCTTCCCCTTTTTAAACAGCTTCCCAATTAATTCCCCAAATATGAAGTTAGTTATGAACATAATTGAACGTTGACTTTTTGATTTTTCCAACAGTATTCATCAGTATCGTAAAACAATCAATTATAATTTCGTCAACACGTGTGATAAACTCAAATTAAATGCTATTACAAACATAGTGTTGTCTTTAAATTATTAAGTGAATTAACCTAATTAAATATTAATGTGAAGTAATAACTTTATTTTAGCATTGACGCCAACGCTGAATCTGGGTTATACTGAGATCGATCAAGGAATGTATTATACATGTAGAACAGAATCATGTAAAGCAGGTGAATATCCTAATCGCGGATACGTTAAGTCTTAATATTAATTGAGTGAGAAGGAACCTTAATTTTAATACAGTGGTAATCTCTAATATTTAACAAAATACAAAATACTAATACTAAACCACTATTTATTGATTATTCAACATGTTTCGATACCTATGGTGTCTTCTTCAGGATACAATGTATACCGAAATTAAAAATACAACCATAGATAAAAAAAAACTATAAAGTGGTGACAAAGTAAGAAGTAATTATTTGCAAAGAGGATTTGGTTATTTATAATATTTAGCTTGCTATTAACATTTTTTCTTATTTCCAAAATTTCATATTTATCTAACTGTAAACCACTAGTATTTATTTGTATGTATAATTTCAAAACCCTTGTTAATATCAAAAAAATGGTTTGTTTCCAAAAGGTGATTGGAAAATTCTGAATAGTTGTTGCTATTTAAGCATCTTAAGTGCTCCTCAATTCTAATATCAAAATTTCTGCAAGTTTTACCTATATAAAAATAATTGCAATCATTGCAAATTAATTTGTAAACATCCTATATATCATCCTTATCCTTGTTATTTAATATATAATCTTTTAATTTGTTATTAGTTATATCATAGGTATCAAAACATGTAGATAAATCAATTAATAGTGGTTTAAACAAAGTATTTTGTCTAATTATTTATATAAAACGAGACCACTAAATAATTTTGCTAATATTGAAGAAATATTCAAAATCTTATTACGTAATTAATTAAGTAAAATCGTTATTACGTAGAAAAATTTGCAAATCATTTTTTATATAATATAATTTTTTTATATTTTATTAAAGTCTTCAAACGTGAAATCGATCAATGCATATTTCTGTCTTTCCATCAGAGTACTTATGTAGGAAAAATGTTTTTAAAATGTGTCAGTATTTCATAATAGAGATACCGCATTACGTGTCAATTAGTATTTTAAAAACAAATCAAGCAAAGGTGTATGAACCATTCGTGGCCACTTGTCTGCAATTGTAATTTTCCATCGCAGTATTGTTATGTATAGTATCTATAATTTTCAGCTATCGAATAATGTCTCTTCGGGTGAGTTCAATGAACTGAAAACAACACGTACTGATGTATGTTACATACGAGTTCATAGTGCGATGGTGCATCTGGTCATCTGGCGGCTGTTGCAGTCTTCAAATCATTAATGACTGAAGAATTTTAAAAATAATTTAAGAACAAATAAAAATTCTTCAATTTGGCCGGTGACGACTGTAACTTGTGTAGGTGACGGGACCTACTCGGCATCCGACGCCTCGCGGCCATGACCCTCGGGTTTGTAGATCTCAGGGTCCAGGCCGCGCGGGGACTCGGACTGACCGCCGGACTTATATTTCGCTAATCGAAAGGTCGCAGGTATGGCGGAGCTAATGAGCGATTTGTGTGATGGGATTCAAAGAAATACAAAGTCAACAAAACCCAGAATTTGTTTCTGATAATATAAATGTTTTTTTTAGAGGCTTGTTTTTCAAATTGGCAACACTTTTGACAGATGATTTGTGATCAGTTTGGTTTGACATTTTACCACGAATAGACTTACGCCAGAACAACGCTTGCAAATTGTACAAATTCGTACGTGACTTTGTACAGTGTGCACCGAAAAACCCGTTGTTTCTTCAAAATTGATGCCGACCAGAACGATACAGTCAACGAATAGCGCTATAGATCCATGATTACTGACTTTTTCGTTACTTAATTGAATGGCATTAATTTGGAACAGCTGTGGTTTCAAAAAAATGGCGCAACATGTCATACAGCGCGCCGCAATCAATTTATTGAAGGAAATATTCGATGAGCGCATAATTTCGCGTAATAGACGTATGAATTGACCTCCAAGATCGTGTGTTTTAACAAATTTAGATTATTTTCTGTGAAGACATGTGAAGTCCCTAATGTACGCCTATAAACTTTCCCAGCTACTCCAAAAAGTTATCGAAAATTGGACTTTCAGATAGAAATTTGAGCCAGCCGCGGCGGCCATATACGCAAAATCATACTTAAACACCAATGGCATAAAATTATCTTTCAAATAAACCCAATACTATGGCCACTGCTGTGATTTTTATTTCATTTTAAAGTTCTATATCCTTAAAAGACACCTTTTTTGTATAATTAATTCTCATATTCACTCAAACTGAAGGATTTTAATTATTAACATACATAACATTATTTCGGCGTGAGGTGAATAATGTCATCACACAATTTTTAAATTCATATTAATAAAATTGGACGATATTGTGCAACAATGTAACCCCCAGTCGGTGATAACACATGAGTACAGACAGATTCTTAACCGAAAAGTCATATTGTTTAAATATTAATTAAATATATTAATTAGAAAGATATACATATAAAATCAATTTTATCGAAAAATATTGTTGTTGCGCCACCGGGATTCGAACCTGGATCTCTTTCCTAACCGGGGAAGGTGCATTATCCAAAATAAAGTAGATGGCTCTTTCAAATAATCGAACGATTAAATGTATTAATATCAAAAAGGTAACATATAGGTTCGAAAATTTGTCGCTAAAAATATTGTCGCTGTAGCATAGTTGGATAATGCACCTTTCTCGATTAAGAAAGAGATCCAGGTTCGAATACCGGTGACGCAACAACAATATTTTTCGATACAATTGATTTTATATGCATATCTTTCTAATTAATATATTTAATTAATATTTAAAATATCACAGACCCATGTTCTGAATAATTACAACTTCACAATAAGAATGTGTTTTCCTAATCATATTGTTTACTTGCAAACTAGTTTACGCAGCTTAGATGTTCGCGAAGTATTTTTAATACCACAATAAGTTAACCGACAATCTTTCAAAAGAACTAACTTAAAAAAAGATCAAGAAGCTTAAGTAGTCATTGCAAATTGCGATATAGATACTCATTATTTGCTTTTCTATATGTCACCTTGTATCATAATTTTAAAAATTCTCTCAGTAATGCAACACTGCACAGTGAAGTACGCACAAAAAGTATAATATAATATTTTTTATAATAAAAATTTCAAATATTTAACGTCAAATATCTGTTTTAGTTGAGGATTTAGTTGGAGATTGACACATTGTTACAGAACACCATCCAATTAATTGCTCTTAATTATGTTTAATTCGTGTGTGTTCCTGATAGAAACCAAATAATTTTTGTGTAATTCTAATTATGAAAATCCCCCTTTCTACCTGAAACTAATCTCTTTATACATAATGTATAATACATTTAATATACGAGTATTGACATGTATCTATAGCTACAACTGTCTAACTTTAAAGAAAAAGCAGTAAATAATGTCATTTTTAAACATTATACATTGCGTTGCATTTTCAAATTATCACTGCTATGTACAATGTACCTAACTTATTATGAAAATAACTATAATAACAAAAAAAATAATAAAATTGAGGATTGTCATCACAAAAACTCAAAAATAGACCAAGGTCGTAAACATATGCAATATTTTCCTTTGAATTCTGTCCAATTTCAATATTTTTATAGTTATGGTTCCAACACTATTAAAAATGCCTACGTCACTATTGACGAAACGTTCAGTGTTATATAATAGCAATCAAAACGTGACTTTTATGAGACTGCAAATGGTGGGCAGTTTTTGAGAGCGGTCATGAATACGTATGCAGACTTGCATCTTTTCTGAGAACCGTTTAGAAAGTTCCTCCAAGAACGGAAATAACTCAAATAACAGACTAAAACCAACGTGACCAAGAGTTCAAACACATTCTGCAATGACCGAATACTTTCTTCAAGATTTTCCTTGAACATTGGTATTACAGAACATGTCCCTGCTTTACCGAATCGTATAAAGGTATATGAGAACACTTTATAACAAAATAATAAATAATATATAATCTTTTATGCTCTCTAAACCAGGACTTGGACACTTGGACAGCAACAATAAACAAGTGTCATTCACTTGGATTCCCTGACATAAAGGAATTCATGGAAATAAATATGCTGATAAACTGGCCAAGGAGGCCACTCTTTCCGGAAATTTCTCTTATCAATTCCATACCGATGTATGACAGACTTAATATGGCAAAAAAACGTAATTCGTAAAACTAATTCCATCTGGACTGCACAATGGATGGATTCAAATAATCATAAGGGTAATCGACTTAAAATAATTCAAAGATCTATTCCCCGCACTCCCTGGTTCTCCAAAAGGAAAGTCTCCAAAATAAAAATATCAAATATCTCTAGAATGAGAATTGGGCATTGCCAGGTAGCCTCACATTTATTCAGATTGAACTTAAGAGTGTGGTGCCGAGGAAGAGACCCTTGACCATATGTTTTGTGCCTGTCCATTGCGGATCACAGGTTTCTTTTACAGTAATCTCGTCAATAGTAATTTTCAACTCCCAGTTAACTTGTGTCATCTTCTTTCCCTTAACTCGCCACATTTAATCTATATAATAACAAATTTTTTGAACGACAATGACATGTAATATAATATTTCCTATTCTATAATATTATTGTAATATTTTCTATAAAATAAAGTTTTAACTTGATTAACGGCACAAATCGCTCTTGAAGGGTGGATTGCCCATTTAAAAGAAAAAGAAGAACAATTTTGAAACTAACCAATTTAACTCGATTCCTAAAAAAATACACTCTAATTAACTAAACAGCCGCCGGACTCATACGCGCCAACCTTTCGTGTTCCAAGTTTTCAGACCCTTTCAATAATAAATCATTTATTTAAGTAGGGATTATATGCGTTAAATCCAGCTTCGTTCTCAGAAATTCTTCATCAGGTAGAAACCGTTCTGAGAAAAACCAACCAAGATGAAATCCGCGTTAAAGCTAACACTGCATGACAAATCATCTCCACAACTAACATAATATTGCTAGTCATTAAATCTAATGTTCTTTAGATAAACGTAAAAAATATCAATATACAATAGGTGTGATTGCACACATGGCAACTGCACGCATAGATAACTGCACACGTAGAAATTGCACACAAAATAATCTAATATTAGGTTATATATATAATTAAAGAATATCAATTGTGCAATTTTGATTCAAAATAATAATTGAGTAATCAGTGACAAATGGAGAGAGCTATTTTACAATTTCGTTTACATTTTTAAAGAAGAAAAAACAACACACATTTGAAAAACTATCCTTCTATTAATTGTATGAAATTTCTATACAAAACTTATTAATTTAAAACGTGGGTGACAATTAATTTACTCGTTATTATTAGTAATGAAATAACTACTGATCACGTACGGTCCATATATGTATTTGAAATATACGTGCACACCTACACATGAGGTGTAGATTGTTAACGACAATTTTCTTGAAGTGAAATATCGTTCGTGATGAATTGGCGGGTGACTTTATAAACCAAAAAAAAAAATCTAGTATAATATTGTTTTTTTTTTATAATTTTTGCCTAATTGAATTCTCCCGATTTATGAGTCGTTCGGTAATTCACTTGACAAATATAAATTATTCATTAATAATTATTCCACATTAGTGAGCAACGCCTTGACACTGTTTCATTTTTCAAAGTACGTCGTTTTACGTATCTGGGACACGATTTATCGGCGCTGTGTATAAACTGTGCGACAATTCTAGGGGCCTTCGATAAAGCTAAGAACAGTCAAACAACTCCAACGCGACAGCACAAAGTTATATTTTGTCTATAAAACAATAGTATTTTACGACTAATCTGCGTATTTCGTTAAGACAATTTATTATCGTCGATATGAAGCAACGCAGTCAATGTTATATCATAAATCAGTCGGATGAGCATCGTGAAATCTACGTTGTCGCTCGCTTCTTTGGAAGAGTATTATTTTATTTTTTCAAGGTAGGTATCTAAAACTAGTGTTGTAATTCTTTATTATTATTGGTAAATCATTTTTGTTTTGAATGTAAATTATTATAGACTTACCTTTCGACATGGGACCCGAACCCCGCAATCGAGGATCGATCGATAGATGCGATCGCTCCCATAATTTCAGACAAATTTGTACTTGTCGTTCGAAACTCGCAATTTATTTTTCCCCTAGCGAAATTTTTTATATTTATTCAAAATATTTATGTCACGGCAGCAGGCAGTCAACACGGCTAAACTGCCAATGCACCGGAAAGGTTTTTTTTCCAGCATATCGCCCCACCCTGGAAAAATTCCTGGATCCGTCGGTGCCTGCGGCGATACAGGTGACACGATTTAATACGATGAAATCAGACGCGACAAAACTTTCACAGACAACATTACAATTATTTTAAGACTTATTTATGGTGTATTTTTGTTATTTGCCGGAGTGTTTGTAATAATGTATTATATTAAAAGATCTTAATTTTTGGTATGTAGATGTTCGGTAATTTTTAATAAATGATTTAAGAATACACGTATAAGAATATGTATATTTTAATTTGTTACCTATCACTTGTTCGTCAAATAAAATAAATATGAAGCTAGCACCTATTAGCTAAATAATTTTTTTTTTTTTTTTTAAAATAAACAATTTTCTTTTATTTCGTGGAATTTAGGAATTGTAGGGAATTTTAATAAAATCTACGTTTGAATTCAGTTCTGTACATTTGCATGTACAAAAAAGGGGTAAAATTGGAAAACCCATAATGTTGGACGATCTTGAATTCTGGGGAACACCCTGCCTGATTATAATAATCGAGCTTTAAAATTGTACCCGCCATCATCTTCTTTAATTAAATAGATAATCCACCCTTCAAGAGTGATTTGTGCCATTAATCAAGCTTTTTTCTATAAAACTTTATTTTATAGAAAAAAGTATAATAATATTATAGAATACGAAATATTATATTAAAAGTCAATACCACTGTCATTCAAAAAATTTGTTATTATATAGATGAAATGTGGTGAGTTAAGGGAAAGAAGATGACACAAGTTAACCGGAAGTTGAAAATTACCATTAACGAAATTACTGTAAAAAAAACTGTGATCCGCAATAGACAGGCAACAAAGACATGGTCAAGGGTTTCCTCCTCGGCACCACACTCACACATTGGGGAATCTATCAAGTTTCAATCTGATAACCGCCATCATCATAGATTTTATAGATAATACGTAATGCAGTAAATCATGTCTTCTTTACAATTGAAACAGTTTAGGCGTGTTGTATAGGAAAGCGAATTTTATGTTTTGGCTTGAACGAAGTTACCACGAGTATTTTTAAGATAAACGAAGAAGCGATTCGAAAATCCATTCTTGCTGGAACAAAATTGGGTTATAGAAATAAAACCCCAACTGTACAATTTACAAAAGTAGAGGGCGGGTGTTTTAAAATGATTATCTGATGATAACTGCTCTTAAAAAAAACATGTTTATATGTTTTAGAAGCTTTTTATCAAATCAATTTTAAAATCTCCTCTACGGCTACAAAATCAGTTACAAATACGTTTATCTGGCTTTCGCCAATTGGATAGTAGCGGTTTTGTTTCTGTACCCCATAATTCGTCATCATACACAAAATACTCCATAATAGTAAAGATGGAAAAATTATATAGAATTTTAATCAATTATTTTCTTTTCAGAAACCAATCTAGTGTTGTATATTATGAAATGAGGAAGCAGGTGTAGGTGTGTGTATATATAAATTCAATATCATATTGTTTACTCAGTTTTATAAGTTCGACAATAGACAATATAGTTATTTTTAAACATTTACATAAACTAAAAAAGATAGCATGATTTCTAGTAGATTTAACCTAAACTTGAATTAATATGTACCTACTGGACGTAAACAAGGGCGTACTTTTTAAAAACTTGAACATTTTAAATAGTTCTTCACAAAACAAGAGAGTGAAGATTAATTTTTTAACGATTCTTATGCCTGATGCGTTGTTATTGGCTGTTATCCATCGCTCGGCAAATGTTGCCATAATAGTTATTACAAAAACAATGGCGGGCAGCTGACGTGTCCCAACATTCTGAAACTAACATGGCCGTCGCCGCTATTACTGAATGACGCCGGATATCCTGATTCGACGCGACAACATAACGTTATCATTACGAAAGATTGCTTCATTTCGATATTGGAGTTTTTATGCGACCTTTTTTAAAATTGTTTTTTAATAGATTTCTCGATAAAAATCTACCAAATTGTCTATGGTGATACACAAATTGTGCAAATACTAGAAGGTAACTAGGCTGCTAGGGCCTGCGGGCGGATAGGGTCTCATCGGCTATCGTCGATTGCTTGCTGCTAAGCCCTGCGGGTAGCTAGTGGCCACTACGGTAATGCAGCTTCCCCGGATTGGAAAGAGATCTACGTCCGAATCCCGGTAGCAACAACAATATATTTTCGATAAAACTGATTATATATGTATATCTTTCTAATTAATAAATAGGAAATAGAGATCCAGGTTCGAATCCCGGTGACGCAAAAACAATATTTTTCGACAAAATTGATTTTGTATGTATATATTTATAATTAATACATTAATTTAGTATTTAAAATATCACAGACCGTCTGTTCTGAATAATTACAACTTCACAATAAGAATGTGTTTTCCTTAATAATTATTATTCTATCATTTTTGTAAATTCAAGTAATCTATCATAAATCTTTTTTTTTCCATTTAATCCGTTCAACTTTAGGACAACTTTTATTACACAAATATTAAATTTGTTGATAGTTGTGTATTTTTAATATTGTACATAACTTTGGTGACGTTTCTCGTTATTTACCATTAACTGCGGTGTCATGATAATTCCGTCAATGAGGAATAAATCCCAAAAACCCAAATATCTGACTTACCACAAAATCAGTTATAGAAAATATATTTAGGTTTCTGTATATTGACTCACGGTGACGAGTTGCGGACTTTTCCCAGGAAGACAGATTCATATCCTTGTAATATTAACTTTATGATGTCATAATGGTACGAGATGCGTATTTTATTTTTGTATCTATTGTGTTAAAGTAGTACTGAATAAATCTCTGATAAGACCAGTGCTTTCCTATGCGTCAGAAACTATGATGAGCCAACGAACTAATGTCTATTTTTCAGGAACTCTGCACTAAAGAAATGGTCTATAATATGCAGGAAAAGAAATTTTTCATACTATAGGAATGTTGCTAGAAAAAATGAAAATATCCTAGAGAAATTGGTGATCACAAGAGACGTACAATGAAGGCTACACGTTGCACTAAACAAGGTCCAAAATCGCAGAGCGGAGGCGAGCAATTCGCGCCTTGGATACAGACCGAAAGACAGAGATGATGAGTTCAGAAATTTAAGGAGACTTCGATACCTAGATCATACAGAGCATCTGTGATGAATAGAATACGAGAATATATACAGGGTGGACCAAATAAGTGAGAACATCTCGTAACACATAATATAATTAATTATAATTCTTAATGTAATTTTTTTTGCACAATATTTAGCTAATCAGAAATCATCAAAACACCGCATATTGCATAATCTACTGAGTTTAAATCTGGGCTGTTCGGTAGCCACATGCCTGGATCGATGAAATTCACATTCTCACGACGAAGAAAGTTGATTGTATTCCTGGCTGTGTGAGATGGAGCTCCGACCTGATGTAATGTCTAACTATACTCCTGGGTTTGTTTTGAAACTCTTTGATAGTTTTCCTAGCACCTGATGTTTTTCAATTCGCAAATTTTTTATCAGAATACGGTCTTCTGCAGTGATTTTTGTCATTCTGGGTAACAATAAAAAAAAAAACAAATATAAACAAGGGGAAAACTAATAATAAAAGATGGCGACCGAAAATTGTCGAAATAAAATGTAATATAGGTAAATAGGTAAGTAAGTAAATTAGTGAAGTATTTAAGCTATTGTTGATATAGTTAAACTAATTTTGATGTAATTATATCACATTTTACGAAATGTTTTCACTTTTTTGGGCCATCCTGTAGATCGAAAATGAGGTGGCAAATAAAGACTTGTGAAAATAAAACACTTATTATTAAAAGGACACATTCTTATTGTGAAGTTGTAATTATTCAGAACAGACGGTCTGTGATATATTAAATACCTGGATCTCTTTCCAAACTGGGGAAAGTGCTTTATCCAACTATTCTACAGCGACATTATTTTTGACGACAAATTTTCGAAACTATATGTTACACTTTTTCAAATAAAGTAGATGGCTTTCAAATAATGGAACGATAGATGTATTAATTTGAAAAGTGGAATATATAAGTTCGAAAATGTGTCGTCAAAAGTACTGTCGCTGTAGCATAGTTGGATAATGCACCTTCCCCGGTTTGGAAAGAGACCCGGGTTAGAATCCCAGTCGTGCAACAACAATATTTTTCTATAAAATTAATTTTATATGTATATCTTTCTAATTAATACGTTTAAATAGTATTTAAATTATTTTTTTATTCTACTCATATAATTAATTTGACACGCGTTTCGCCTCGCAATGGCATTATCAATCTAACAATTTTAACTCAACAATTTGTATTTATAACTATAAAGGGACAACATTATTCATTGGAATTCCGAGTATTTCCATACATTTTGAACGCTTCTAATTATTCCAAGTAACCATTCAGTTTCAACACTAATGATATTTTAATGTCAGCTATATAATTTTACAATCTAAGAAGATAATACGGCAAGAGAGGCATTTTTGATATTCTGGAATTTATATAATGTTTGCACGATTCTAAGAAATAATTATGTTCGACATGAATGATATTTTTTAAATTAATGCACCAATGTTGAATTTGTGATCTACGCGTTTCTAATAAATTAAACGAGTTAAATTAAAAAACGAGTCTTTTATTTTCACTTGTATGATTATGGAGTTCTACAATGTTACCTCGGAAACAGTTAATATAAATAAAGACTTATCTATTATTGGTGTCAGCAATTAGCGGGAATTGGCCCGGTACAGAAAGGTGTGTTTGAGGAGGCTAGGACCCATACCGAATCGATTGACCCATGACGACATGAATTATCTGTGTTAATTAAAATTTGTTTTTAGATGATTATAAATAATGGTGTATAAACAGCTACATAAATATAACTTTTATCTATGAATTACTTGATATTAGATACAAGTACGGAGTGTTTTAATTTTTTTTAAATGTACATTATTTCTGAAGTAAATCTGAATTAAATTGGTTGTAGTAATTGTACGAGGCATTACCGATATCCCGATATTTATTTATGGTTACATTTAATGTATAGTTAATTAATTAATTGTATATAATTCGACCTTATTTAAATTATTAACATTTTTTTCATATTATTTTACACAAATCTTAATGTAAGTAAAATACAATTTAATTGAATAATGCTCTAGAAGATTCCTCGTATTTAGAACTGGGGAATGTTTTTATATGCACGCAAGAAATGTATACATAAACGTAATTGTACTTAAGCTTTATAATACAATGAAAATGAGATCATTTAGACGTTTAAGTCCAGACCCATTTACGACAGAGTAAAGAATGAAGAAATAAGGAAATAGTGTAAAGCTGATGTTAGTATAGTGAGTAAGATTAAGAATGGATTATTTAGGTGGTTTGATCATATGGAACGGATGAATGAGGATAGAATGGTAAGAAAGATATACGACATAAATGTTGACGGCACCAGAAATAGAGAACGTCCGCGGAAGATTTGGCACGACCAGATAAACCAGATACTGGAGGATGGTCCTGTTAGAAGCCTCAATAATCGGCTTGTATGAGAAGATGTATGAATGGGGATGAGGCGAAAATTGTGCATCAGGACAGAAGAGTGTGGCGCTCTATTCTCTCTGCCTAGAGGAAACGACGTGTTGGTAAGTTAGTTAGTTAAGCTTTATGATCTTAAGCTATTTAAAAATCAATGAAAATACAATTGATGAAATAATTTTAATATTTGAATTTGAGATAGGTACTATTTTTATCGATTATTATTTCTATATATTACATATTTTTCAACCGTCTATAAAGTTTGGTAAATAAAATGTGTGAAAGTACCTGCTTATTCATTATGTCGATGAATAATGTTTCACATTCAAAATCACTGTTATAGATTCGAAATCTGCATTTGGAAATATTGTTGTTGTATAATTTTGTTGTTGTACTAGTACTATTTCTATGTTACGGAAAGCTAAAAAAATATAATCAAATAGGATGTCAAAAAGCGTTAGGTGTTAAAGAAATCAGAATGAAAATGTAAAATTTTAACATCAAGGTTAAATACGTTTGAAAATGAGCTAGCTAGCTAAATAAAGTAGCTTCTTTAAAAAATAAACGATTGCCCGATGACGCAACCAGGAACTTACGTGTCATGTTTAACGAATCACTCCATTTTTATTTTATGGCGTATTGCACAAAATCGGTAATAAACTGTAAGCTAGACCGAAAAACGAGTTTACTATCTCACGTAATCTCCTATATAATTATTTACAAAGCCATGAAACCGACAATTAGACCCTGAAAATGAAACAAATCATATTATGCAGAAGCTACTGTGTAGGGTAGACCGGGGACAATTGAAACAAGGTTCACAGTTGAAACAGCAGCCATAATAATTAGAACCGTACATCGAGACATGTCTCCACATTCAATGAACAATAATATATGTAGCAAAAATATATTTGTAATCGCCTTTCTAAAAAATTTGCGTTAAAAGTGTGACGGAAATATCAATTACGTGACTTCGACCACATTTATTTAGACCTTTTGTAAGTATTCTTTGGTTAGAATTATTTAAATTGTTGTTATTGTAAGACATTCCAATATAAGTAATGTGTTTTTTCTAAAATGTGACACGGAGACAATTGAAACAAACGGCGCGGGGTTGAAATGCATTTTGCTTCGTTTAATTCTAAAGCAACGGGATCTACAGATAGTCACTACAAGACCAATACAAAGAAAAAATCGCAGAAAAATGACGAAAATAGCGACGAAGAAGAAGTAGATTATTACTGTTTAGTTTGTTTAGTACCATACAATGCGAGTTGACCTGGAGAATGTTGGGTGCAGTGCATTGAATGTCGGTCATCATTGGTCCCGCGAAAAGTGTACTCAGCAAGAAATTAATTATATGTGCCAGGATTATTTGTCAGAGTAATATTTTTGTAATAAATAAGCCAATTATTTGATTAACCCGAAAGTTGTTTCAATTGTCCCTAGTACATGTTTCAACTGTCCCTGTATCGGGGACAGTTGAAACACCTTGGCGTCCATTAGTATTTATCCTATAACTCTAAATCAATCATTAGCCAAAGAAAAAAATATCAATAGAAGCTCAAATAATTAAACAACTCATAAATAGTTTCACACAAAAAAAAAACAAAATAGCAATGGAGAAGTAAAATCTGGATTCGAAAATGTTTCAATTATCCCCGGTCTACCCTAATGCAAGTATTACAATTTTGAATGAAATAAAAAAACCTGTAAAACAAACAAGTTGATATTTAGAAGATAGGTACATGTAATATTAAATTAGGTAACTAATTTTTTAAACTAAAAATATTTTTGTTCTTTTTCACAAAACAGATAAAAATCTCATATGTCATCTCGCATTTCTGAAAAATGAGGTAAACGTTATGGATTCCCTTTCAAAAATAATTCCCCGTTTTTTACGAATATATTGGTTTTTATTATTCATTTATATCAGAAATTATACAATAGATTTGATTTTTTTTAAACTATTACTTAGATAAGATTTTTACACTAATGTAAAATTAATAAACTGAATGTTATTTGCCATAATTAAGAAAATACAAGCATTATAAGAAAAACCGCGACCACTAAATTTATTTTCCGCGTGCCACAAAATTGCCTTTATATAAAAAATTCTTGCATATACGAAATATATTTTCTTATAATATTGAAGCCAAGATTGCAGAGACAAATCTGCATTGAATCAAATTAGCAAAATGTTAAAAATTAATAGAGTTATAAACCATTCAATTTGATATAATAGTAGATATGATAAATTTTCGACGTTTTTAAAACACTTTATGTTAGCAGAAACAAATTATTTTAAATAATATATTATATTTATTTATATGCTTTGAGGCTTCAGCTACTATTTAAAATCAAGTTTTATATCAAAAACATAGTAATTTATTACTAAATAATATTTATATCGATCCTATTAAGAGTATAATAATACAATTATATTCAAATTGTAGTTGAGATCGAATCATTGTAAAGGATGTGTGGGAAAATATGAATAGATGAAGTTAGAAATGTCACAATAAGGAAAGAATATGAATATGAGAGAGATAAATGAGGATAGGATGAAGGAAAAAATATATACATATGTATATGGCTTGACGAAGGGGAGCTTAAAAAGTGGAGGAACAACGATTGTGGTAGGAGCGATGATTATCTGTAAGAACTGGAATGTATCGCATTCGTTCCTCCCTGCCTACCCTTAAGAGACATGGCTTTATGGGACAGAATATACATAGATAGGTATAACAAATTAATATTTATTGTTTTCACACATCTTTGGATGGGCTTTTCAGATAGTTCTTTTTTATTTCGTCGATTTTGAAGGATATGACGAAATAAAAATAGCGTCAAAATATACATATAACTAACTATCGGAAGGGTCAATAGCCCATAGTTACATTCATGATTTACGAGAAGTCAAACGCTCAGCAAGGTTTATCTGAAGTTGCATAATATTTATGAATAACCGGATTTCTAGGTATAGTGAATGGCCTGCACGCAACTATTTTATTTATCTTATAAAGATTAAAACGACACAATTACATTTACAATTAAATTCCGTTACATTTTCTGGGAGAACCTACATACATTTTAGTATTACGCGGTTTAAATTTATTAATATTAAAATATGGTTTGTTTTAAAGTTTTAAAAATTCCTTCCAGCACTAGCCACAAGAATCAGATAGATTTCGTATGTGTGCGAAGGTGTGTTTTGATTTATTTTTGTTCTCTCTAGGTCCAACATTAACGGAGTTACGAATTTTTTAAATTTTTGAACAACCGCTATCTCGCCAGATGGTGGATCAGGCTGGGTAACGAACTGTTTAACAGATACAAATTTCAAAAATTGTGGTAAATTTTCAGGGATTTGTACACTGTACGTGGTGCTGGCGTATTTCATTAGTCATTCTCTCGAAGAGTATCTCGCGTTTGACGATCAGCGCTATCCCTCAATTATCTTATTCCACGGATAAGATAATCGACAATAATAGTTGAAAATATACAGATAACACAGTATTGAACCAATGATAAAGAACCTAACCATATAATATATTTAACTGGATATATGAATTTAATAACTATTTGAAAAGATATTAAACTATACCTGCATTTCACCAAAAAGCTAGGTGGCTGTCTCTATAAATAGGATAGATTATCTACAATGGTTTTTTATAATAATTTTATGAAGGTTACGAGAGTATATAAACAGTTACAGGTCAAAGATTCGATATTTTTATTTTTATTTTTCCATCAAATTTGTCAAAAAATCGATACAAATGTATTTATTAGATGTCGAAAAAATAGCTCCAAATAAAAATAAATACCAATAACCAAAGACGATCGATAACAATATAATATGTATTTATATAGATAACTATTTTTGAATTTATAATATTATATTTGATTGATTTGATTAATGATTTCGTATTTTCTATAGAAACCGGAATTATTTGGGTTTTATCAAATTAGTAAGTTAATTAAATTCGAATGACGCTATAATTCTTTACTTCAAAACATTTTTATCAATGAAAAATACGTTTGAACAAACTGACTATAATTAATATCTAGTTATTACATTATGGAAATGTATTACGTCACGTTTCTCAGATTTAACTGATCTATTATAACCTATAAACTCGTATGAATAATAAATTTAATATTACGTTTATTTCACCAGAACAATCGAATCGAGCCGTGCATCCGAGATATTATTATATAAGGTAATAATGGGATACTAGTCGGTACAGATACCTAATCAGGTATGATAATTGCTCGTCGGTCAGCAACAATTTATTTTCTCGATGGAGATGGAAAAACCCCTCATTTCAAACCTGACATTGAGATGTAACAAAGAAGACCACTGACGGATCGAAATCAATGGTTTTAGAATGAATGAATAAGACGTACGCGCATTATGAATTATTAAATATTCATTGAATATGATCGAGTTGTTGAATTAAATTCTCCGCCGATGGACAACAATGCAAAAAGACTTCAGCAATCACATTTTCATTGCTCACAAGTTTCAACCAGAAAAATCACTGACAATCAGTGCGGCTGCAGCTGTCTTAGTTTATCACTTCAACAACAGAAATAATGCAATTACCCAAAATACACTCACAGTAGGTGCACTAGGGATCTATTAGTGACTAGGGATACCAAAATTATCGCCACTATCCATTACCGGTATTACCGAAATACTTTTTGATTGCGTTATCTCCGAGTCGCGCGTCCCGCGGAATGGAATACGATAATTCCGGTCGTAAATTGGAAACACCGCTGGGTAGGGGAGGGAAAATAGAGAAACGTGGTACAGGTAAAGGTCGGTGAGGGGAAGGGAATCTAGTCGAAGGACCAGTCATCTCGGGAACCGGAATTCGGAAGGACTTGGATTGAGTATGACGTCTCCGCAAATTCCTGTGGTCGCCGTCGAGATCACACAATGATGCACGAGGATGGTGACAATCTCCGCTCCCGACTGAAGATGGCGATGTCAATGTGCATCCACGCCACACACAAACAATAAACACTATGATCCCACAAAACACAGTGCTGGTGCACTGGAGCTGAAAGAGTCCATACCGCGAATGGTAGCGCGATGTCGAGATTGAACACAATATCGCTCAAATTGACGTCTGTTGGCGTCAAGGTCATATTTCGCACTACGACAAGCAAATCTAAAAGAGGTTGAGGGTAGGAATTTGGACGCGGATTGCGTATTAATAACGTTTGTCGTGGCTGATATGAAAAAAGGCGCGCCAAAAGCATGTTTACGAATTCGGAACACTTTTTCTCATTTCCGGTAATACCTTTAAGACCGGTAATACATGTAATTACCGGTAGAGAGAATTTTTTTTTACGATTTTAATGAGTTTATATTTATTTATTGGATTTCCTATTTTATACCATAACTAGGATGTATCAAACTTACAGATATAACATTTTATTTTATTATTACATTTATAACAGTTTTATTTTACAAGTTTAAGATTTACAATAAACCAATTATAGGATCCATTTATATAACTTTAATTCAACTTATCCAACTTTAATTCTACATATGATACTTAATAATTTATAAAACATATTCCGGATATATTACATATATAAAATTTACCAAATTTTTTACATTATGCATGTTTTCACAAATGCCTACTATGTATTTACATATGTACATGAAGGTAGTATGTACTTATATAGGTAGTCTTCGTGCAAATCATACCTGCAGCCAAAATTACTCAGATTCCACATTACTTGAAGAACTTGAAGAAATACATTATTTCCCGCAAACTTTTCCTTCGCAAATTAATATTATTATTTCCTTTCATACCACCTTTTGAAAGTCTTTTGTGGCACACATACTCCTGCATGTTACATTTTATAAGTTGTTATTTTTTTTTCCTGAACCTGAAGTCGTTGACTTTGTTTTAGATAAATCAATTATCAATAACACCATCGTTACCATCATTGGAGTCGTTAATACATTTTTTAGCATTTTCATTAATATTTAGTCGATCTATTAATTAATTCAAATTAAATGTATTCATTAAAAAGATATACATATAAAATCAATTTTATCGAAAAATTATGTTGTAAATGCAATGAAAGGGCATTAACCGATTGTGCTATAGCACCACAGTGCATTGACGGCAAACCTTCGAACCTATATGTTACACTTTTCAAATTAATACATCCGTCATTGTATTATTTGAAAGCCATCTTCTTTATTTTATTAAAACATTTAATAATTTGTATTAAAAACTTCACAGATCTATGTTCTGAATAATTATAACATCACAATAAGAGTGTGTTCTCTTTAATGATATATTAATTATTATTAAGATAACACTATAATGCAGACCAGGTCGATAAAACAGAAACCACTCGATAAAACAGACGACATATAATTGACCGACCGAGAGCTATTTACGTTAATTTCAATACTACCGCTAATACCGAAACCAGATTTTGGCTAATTTATCGTATTATCAGTAACGGTAAAACCGTTAATGTAAAGGTACTAATAATATAGAAATTCTGTTTTAAATACTAAATTAATGTATTAATTATAAATATATACATATAAAATCAATTTTGTCGAAAAATATTGTTTTTTCGTCATTGGGATTCGAACCTGGATCTCTATTTGGTTATTGTTATTATTTATTAGGTTCGAATCCCGGTGACGCAAAAACAATATTTTTCGACAAAATTGATTTTATATGTATATATTTATAATTAATACATTCATTTAGTATTTAAAATATCACAGAGCTATGTTCTGAATAATTACAATTTCACAATAAGAATGTGTTTTCCTTAATAATTCTGTTTTGTTTTTCAGTTAACATTTGCATGCAGTATGACATGTTCTAAATTTGTATTACTTCGAGCGTCGTATAAAACGCAGACGACTGACCCAAATCGAGAAAAACTAATAATTTTCGAAGAATTATTACTGCTGTTTCGGTCCAGTAGATGCTCGCGAGGCCTTTGAGAATCGAGACACCGTTTAGTTGCAGTTTAATATTTAGAGCCAATATTAATTATTTAACATAAGCTACAGACATTTCATAAACTCCAGTCTTTTGAGAAGATTCACACTGCAATCCAATGTAAGCCGATTGACTGACAAATAAAGATTTTTTTAATTAACCTTGTGTGTCTAAATATGGTCTTAATGTGACTTACCTTGACAGCGAGTCATCAGATCAGATTGCTACCATAACATTGCGACCTCATGACGCCCGCGGTCTGTAAATTACAACCTGAATACGTGTACCTAGTACACTGGGTACTGCACACATAATTCGTACCAATTGTGTATTATGTAAGTCGGGTAACAGTAGGTACGTGACGCGTTTTTTAAGTATGTCCACATCTTTTTTACAACGCTTTACTTTCTTCAGAGGCTACACCCCTTAAAGAACTTTTATTTATATTTTTTTATTTCAACTTTATTACAAATATATAGTAAAACCCCGATTTAAAGTTTTGAAAAAAAATGTAAACAGAGGGAAAATGTAAATTGGGGGTATTAAAAAAAAAATTGATTATTTATTTTAAAATTAAAAAATTCAACAATATTTTTTGTTGTTTTTAAATAGTCATTTCAATATTATGAATTAAATTAAAGGATTCTGGTGGTACATTGCTAATACTAGTCAAATATGCTTTGAGGTCTTCAATATGCCTCATGGTATTGTCCTTTGTAGAAACTGAGTTTATGGGATGATCAGACACTTCTTCTTTGTACGAAGGTTCTTCTTCTGTTTTCGTATATGCTACTGTTCATCAATTTCCACTACGTTCTATGTTATTACGTTGGAGTCAATGTCCAAGTAAATCTACAAGAATTATTCATAAATTCTTTCCCAGCCATCATAACAATGTATGCCTATGCCTAGAATGCCTAGAAGATAGTATAGACAACAGTCTATACTATCTTCTAGGCAATTTTCTTACTGATTCCAGCTTGTAAAAAATAATAAAACAACGACACGTACAAATTACGTAGGTATTAGAATGAAAAATGCGTATGTACGACAATCAAACGACCAACACATTCTTGACTTTATGGCGAAGAGCGAACAAATTTTAATCAATTTTAGACGTAAATTGCGGGAAAAACAAACGTAAAATAGGGTTTGTAATGTACTAAAACGAAGGACTGCAGAAATAACACGCAAATGGAGAGAGAACGTAAATTCCGGGCATATAAAATCGGGGTTCCACTGTATATTCATTATAATTTTATTTTTTGCCAAACTGCATGGCAGTTTTACGGCAAGGATTGCCTTTTACATATGTAGTTAAACAACATTTTTTATTATTTTTATGAATAAAATATAACAAGGGAAAAAATATAGATAAGAATGATGTTAATGAACTAAAAGTATGCATTATCCTACACTAAATTGGTTTGTTAATATAATAAACAGTAATTTCCATTTAAAGTGGTGGGACACGCTTATAAATCGTGTTATTGTAAAGTTAAAAGAACTTTAATGAGTTACTTAGAAAGATATTAAAAAAAATCAATTTTTCAAAAAAAATATACAATTTTTCAGGGTGTACCAGACCGAGTCCATGGTATTTTATGTGTGGATACCTGAATATAATATAAAATAAACTTCTCAATACAGTCGCCACCATTATTAAGGCACATGTCATAACGGGGCACAAATTTACTCTGTCTTTAAGTTCATCACCACCACCGAGAAACCGTTTCAGATGAAGGAAAAGATAGAAATCACTTGGCGCCAAATCAGGACACACTTGGCGACGAATGTCAGCCGGTTTCATGTTTCGTGCATTCAAGAAACAAATCCCAGACCGTATCTCACAGTCAGCGGGCTGATCATTTCGGGTCTTAAACATTTCAACTACTCACAACAAGATGGCTACACTATGTAAATGTCTGTAACGTTGCATGTGGTGAGTTAACAAATGAAGGAAACCATTGCGCATACGAAACATCGCAACCGCAACGCTTTTTCAGAATGAGTAATACCGTTTTTACAATTTTACGGTATATAACATAATGGCTGACGTCCATGGATGAGATTTTCGATTCGAGACAAATACTCACTGTTTCGCGTAGAAATACCATAGGACATGTCCTTCTTTTTCAATTAAAATTTATTGTCCTCCCTCCTCCTTAAATGTTTTCCTTTTTTGGTTGATACTGTTTCACATATTCAACTCAGTTCTTGACGGAAGAAACGATATTTTTGATGACGTTAAACTGTACAATACATTTTGCAACCTGATTTCGTGCGTTCTATGCGTTTTATCGGTGTTCCCAGAACGTTAAAAATGTTCCAACGTTAAGAAATAGTGTTAGAAATTTTAGGAAAGAAGATCGCTTCAGTTGATTTCAATGTACATTGTCTCCCTTATTCATTTTTACATTTAGTAACCCCAGTCTCAAACATTTAATGCTAGTCCATTGACCATTGATGTTTCATTCGTCAATTGGGCCAATTTTCCCTAGCACCGATAACATCAAACGGGGATGAATGTTGGTAATTTTGAAAAAACCAACCGAGGGTTGAATTGAGCGGGATCGAACGGGAGGGTGAATTTTACGTATTAACTTTAGGTATACGTAACAGTTTTATTTTTCTACGCTGCTGAGCTGACGGTTTTACATGAAGTTTTCGATTAATTTGACAAAAAATTTTACAAATAAACAATAAATTTATATATTTAATGTCATAAAACGATTTTCGACATCAAGAAACATTAACCTGACATCATTTACAAAACTAGTATATTTTACTACTGAATAAAATCGCATAAATGGGTACAGTCCAAGTGCACCGATTGTTCGTGAAGGTCGTTTTTTAAACGGAAACATTAGTGCAAGTCACCGATGATTTATTACAAAAATGCATCGAAGTGCACTGGTCACCGATAGCATCACAAGATAAAAATGTCGACCGTTCTCTCAACCAGCACACCGATATTATTCCGTACATTTTACCTATTATTATTATTATTTGTGGTCCGACGAAAAAACTGATCTATCCAGGTACTTAAAATACCTTAGATAAGAGTCCAATTCTGAAACTAAATAATAACTATCTAGGAATGTGAAATTTAAAAATAAAAATAGGGGCAGAGGCTGCCAAACCTATGTGTTATAAATGTATTCGTCTTTCAGAATATCTCGCTCTACTTATCAAAAAAAAATATTACGTTTTTATGTACCTAATTTTATCACTGAAAGATATAAAATATATATTAGCAATATTTAATGGAAAATATATGGAAGTAAAAAAAAAATCAGATTCTCATAGTGATGACATATATGCTGTTTAAAAAAATAGAAAAATGAATGATCAAATTTGATCCATAGTTGGCGATGGTGTAGTGATACTCGAAGCAATTCCACATACTAACATATATATAACTTTCAAAAAATAAAATGTGGAGATTGAGAGGTGAGAATTGGTGAACGATATATAGTCGTAAGCCATGTAATTGCCCCATAATTCCATATATTTTCCATTAAATATAATTTTTTTTAAATAGCTTTGTCTCTATGAGATATCTGATATTTATAAGTTAAATATTCTGATAAAAGATCGCGTTACATGTATAAAATAAGTTGTTCTGGTTCGACAAAAATATTATATATAACCCCGGTCTCACGCGTGACAAGCAGGGATACTAACCATTGCACTGTCCAATTCGAATGAGTCCTGAGAATAGGCGTTTACAAATCTCTTTATTAGTTTAGCCTGTTATAAAGTTCACCAGGGTTAACTATTTATCAAACAAAATCTCAGATTTCGTCTGTGCGTGAGTATGAAGGTTGTAAATAGAAACTAAAATGCTACGTTAGCTCTCTGGCCAATGACATCTCGCAAACATTAAAATATTTCCCACTTTGCGGGTTTACTTTTTTCAAAATTATGTTATGTTATTATTATTTAACATATTTTTGAATGCACAAGATTTAGAATCGAGATCTTCAAACCTGGTGATCATATCCTAGATCTATGAACCGATCTTATGATTTGATAAATACGACCGATTTTGTAGGGATTTTTTTATCGTGTTTTAAATCAGAAATATTTTAGCGCTCGGTTTAAATTATAATCTTGTTTTACATTTGTTTTTCTCAATTATTTAAGAAACAAAAAATCTATGAAACAAACCTACGACCGGACCGCACAGTACCATTATACTCTACATCTATTCATCATATTTACGACATGATTTTATTTTCATAAAAGCTGTAGCCGTAAGAACATCATTTTTATAGTTAGAGCTCCATCACGATGAGATTTTTCTCGAAGATTCGACTCAATGCGCATAAAAGACAGTACATACTCGAGCCCGAAGCGATTTATGAATCACAATCGCATATGTTTACCGAGCGGATTAGGAACTCTCAGATATCAAAGCCTCATTTGAGAGTACATCGTGGACACGAGCCAACAAAAGATGAAGACAAATCACTATGCTGACATTTCTAGGTTATCTCGGAAAATATACAGCGGTTAGGAAATGCGATCGTGTAAAAAAAACGAAAATGGCACCCATAAATATTTAACAACCTTTGCATATAAAAACTATTCAATAAGGCATCAACAACAGACCGAGATCTGATCGAGACGGATGTTATTTATGTTAAATTATTCTCTAGAACGGACATTTATTAAGATCATTCAACATGCAACATCCACCGATCCGTGCACACGCCGAGACATGTCACGACACCGGGGACCAGATTTTCAAAACCTAACACTGTTTCCGTTATCCGTCAGCGTCTTGTAAACAATCCTGTCTTAATCTAATTATAGCGAAAATAATAATTGAAAACTATTTTGACTTCGATTCGATTAAGACATTTTCATTTGTCACGAGGTAAGAGTCCCTCGATTGAGGAATTGATGAACCAGGATATCATGTAAAAAGCGCGGTAAACCCAGTGCCGACCTGGAAAATTGCGTGGTTTAAAGTTTGGGCGCGGGGCGTACTTTTTAATTATTTATACCTACACACATTTTTCTAAAACACACCAAGTATTGTCAGAATATTTTCAAGCATGAAATAGCGGAAATTCAGCGGAAATTTTTTAAGATTAAATTGTAATTGCTTGTAAACCATCAGGGTGAGGTAAGTGTTTTGCTGATTTGCCAGTCGCAATGAGTCACTGGTCGGGAGCGCACCGCGCGTTCGCGGTTGAGCAATATTTAAAATGCGGTGATTCGTTGGTTCGTGCGCGTCGCACTTTTTATACTCACTTTAATATTCGACGAGTAAGTGTAATATAGTAATTAATTAATCAGTAAGTACTGAGACATACCCTGGGCCCCTCGGTCGCCGGACCTTACACCGTGCGACTTTTTTTTTTGGGTATACCTTAAGTCGACAATCCTCGAACAATTCAGACAAGAAAATATCCGCCGTGAAATTGCTGCCATTGAACCCACGCTTTTTAAGAGTACAATTGCAAGTGTCAGCACTGGATGGCATTTAGACGATATTGTTTATAAAACGTTAAATTAGCATCGTTAAACTCCATTTTATAGAAATAAAATATGAGAATAACATTGTAGTTTTTTATTTTATTTAATATTAAACTATCTATATAAATTTTCCGCCGGACACCCTATACTTATTTAAAATGCACTTATTTATTTCACAAAAGTAATATCACAAATGGATGCTCACAACCAGTGGCGTGCAGTAGGTATAGATTTAGGTTATGCTGTTACCGATGATATTATACGATCATATATAATATATGCTGTATATAGGATTATGAACATTCGTTTAAACAACGTCTTTAAGCAAAATAAATCCGTCGTTTATACGACCGTAGCATATATTTATTTGTAATTTTAGAGTACTATTAATAGTGTTTTTAATGTTTAAGTTTTGAAGTAAGTATAATACCTTCTTAATACCTATATTGATTTTTATATGGAACACTTTCTATGACTGAACATGATTATTTTATTATTTGAAAATTCTTCACGTATTAACTAAATGAAATAATTATTTTTATTAAATGTTAACGTGGGAAATAGTTCAGCCAATTGCTTTTCGTTTTTTCCAAATCAAAAACAAATCCACGCACCAAATTTAAAGAACAATCATAGAATCAACACGTTAAAAACAGTAAGATAGTAAAATTTGCGAATTTGTAAAAGGAAGTGGACACTTCAAAGACTTAATAACATAAGTAATGACTCCATACAAAGCGGATCAGTCGAGAGGAACTTTTAATTCAGTAAAATAGCCAATTATATGACTTCAGTAAAACACTAGCTTAAAAATAGAAGAGACTAATTTAAATAGCTACAATCAACGCATTGTAGCTAATAGCACTACGGCTACAACAGTGGGTTGTCGTGGTACTTTTTATAACTAAGCCATTAAAGTTTATACTTGTACACAGATGGTGCTAATTGTAACAAATCCGTAAATATGCGTTCATAATCCATATTATAGATTATTTAATGTATATTTGTTTCCCAGAATTTTTAATAAAGCACAGCATTTTTGCTTGTATACACTGCACGCCCCTGCACACGATATCAGATCATATAAGGAACGACCTCTGGAAGCCGAGTGCGTCACAAATATTGATGAGTTAAACTGTGTTTCTGACTATGATTTTGAGATTTGTGTTCGATTTTAACGATGGCTGGTAATTGATTAATTGTAATTCGACGACCGATCACCGATACACTAGAAACAAAATCTCCAATAACGGTTCATCTCATCGCTGATCTCAAATCACACCAACGCGCCAGCACAACATAACTCACAAAAAAAAAATACGTGTTATTTCAAAATACGCAAATGACAAGATTTAATTAAAGGCCACCTAATAATTGCACTAAGCTGGAACCGAATAAATTATCAAAAATACTTTTATCTGTTATCTATCTATTTAGGTGCGGCTGCACCCTTTGCACCTGTGGCGTTAACCGCCCAATAAATGAACACCTAAAAATTATCAAAAAAAATTTTAAGAAACTATTCACAGTTTTAAGAAGTAGTAGATTTTTTTCACTTTCTCAAAACATAAAAAAAAATTATTGATACAATATTTTAAAATAAACTGAGTGAAATATGTTTTTTTTTTTGCCAAATTGGAACATTGAACGATAATTAAAGAAACAAGTGTTCCACGGGCACATCCCGCGTTAACCTCATTCGTCTAATCACCAAAATTGTCTTTCGTTTATTACCGTGCCAGTTGAGAATCCTTCAGTGACTTACTTCGCTGCAACACATCGAGCTATGCTGTGTTGGACGCTATGTAGTGTTCGATCCATTTCGTGATTCGTATCATATTCCGGTGAATTAACTTAAGAGAAGAATTACTCCAAATTTCCGCGTATAGGCGTTTACGTTGAAGCAAAAAAATTCGATATTTAATTTAATATAAAAATATTCAAAACAATTTCTAAATTTTTCATTTTATCAATTTACTTACTTACTTACCATCACGCCGCTTCCCCGCGGAGGTAGGCACAGAGGATATGGCGCCACACTCTTCTGTCCCGACACACAATTCTCGCCTCATCCACCTAAGTGATAATTAACCACCTAAGTGATCAATTCTTAATCTTACTCACTATACTAACATCAGTTTTACATTCTTTCCTTATTTCCTCATTCTTTACTCTGTCATAAATAGATTTGCCACATATATGCCTAAGTGATCTCATTTCCATTGCATTCAGTCTACTTTGGTTCCTTTTCCGCCGGCTCCAGGCCTCACTTCCATACCTCAGTGTCGGTACCAGGATTCCATTGTGCACCGCTAGTCTTGCCACGGTTGACAAATTCCCGTTAGATACAATTCCATTCAAAGCGCCGTTCACTTTATTCCCTGCAGTCACCCTCCTTTCGATATCATTCTCAGCCTTTCCGTTTCTATCAAACATAGATCCTAAATACCCAAACTCATCTACTTGTTCCAAACATTCATTACCTACAAGTATTTTGCAAGGTGTCTCGCTTTCCTCCTTCTCAAATACCATCACTTTCGACTCGTTAACATTCAATTTCATCGTGTTTACTAATCTAATAATCACACTACTTAAGTTATTTAATATTATTATAATAATATTTTCTGTCCTTGGAGTTCGAGCAAGAGTGTCGGGTTCAGGTGGCTGAAGTGAAGGGTAGCTGCGGTCTGACTTTTGTTTCATTTTTGTTCTTCATTTTCTTATCCTGTCTTCTCGATATTGGCTAAGACGCATTGATTGCCCTAGCATATCGTTACTCTCTAGATAGGCATGTTTACTTCACCTTGCTCCCAATTTTGTACGTAAACAAGGAATAAATCATTTTTATTATATAATAAAAATATGAATAAAGAGAACACATTCTTATTGTGAAGTTGTAATCATTCAGAACAGACGGTCTGTGATATTTTTAATACTAATTAAATATATTAATCAGAAAGATTGAAATAATGACATATGTTCTGAATAATTACAACTTCACAATAAAATGTGATCTCCTTAATAATATATAAGTTGTATCAATGAGTCCAAAATTTAATAAAAATAATTTGTTAATTCTGCCGTCTCCTATCGAATCACTCAAAGGTATTTGAGATTCCATAAAAATAAAGAAGATGGCTTTCAAAAAATGGAACGATAGATGCATTAATTTGAAAAAGTGTAACATGTTGGTTCGTAAGTTTGTCGTCAATGCACTGTGGTGCTATAGCATAATCGGTTGATGCACGTACCCCGGATTAGAAGAGATTAAGGTTCGAATCCCGGTGGCAACAATAATATTTTTCGATAAAATTGATTTTACATGCATATCTTTCTAATTAGTACATTTTATTTGTATTATAAATGTTTTTGTCGTTAGCGAAGATATGCGGTGACAAGATTTTGTATGTATATATCTCTCTAAGTAACAGAAAAAAACCACCTGGTATATAGTGAAAAAAAGAAGCCAAGAAGGAAAAATCCTTTCTGATATGCGAGTGATTGAGGTGCGATGCGTGGGAAGGATCAGAAGGTGTTTTGAAATAGATAGCTTTAAGAAGCTCCGTAAAGTTTTTGAAGTCAAGAGTTCATGAAGATCAAACATTGCATTGAATAGAATATATGTGTGAAGAAATTATAATACTATCGAAAAATATTAAACACAAAATGAAATATTAAACGCCAAGACAGTTTACTACAATGCGTAAAAAAATAATTAATGCATCGAGAATTACGGGATATAAGAAATATACAGATTTTGAATTGTTCTTCAGCAATAACAAAAATTAATAGCACAACTAAAAATTATAGAAAATGAATCAAATGAGGCAGACAGTGAAAATGTATCAATATTCCTAGTTACAAATTTGATAGAAATTTGTAAGCAAATAATTTCTTATATTGGTGGATTGGTTGTGCGACAATTGGCTAAGAAGTTATATTGCACGACTTGTATAGGACAGTCTCTTTGCCAACGAGAAATCGGTTCGCCATAGTTTTATCATACAGAAAGATAGGGGAGAGTTATTATATCCATCTCAAGATGTTATTGATATCTGTTCACGAGCAGAATATACTACTATAACTAAACTATACTACAGGGATACACTACAAAACACCCTCCCGATTTTATATTTATATCGATTTCATATGTATATCTTTCTAATTAATATATTTAATTTGTATTAAAAATATTATCATTCATTATGTACATATAATAATATTTAATACTGTAAAATTTACTTCAATGACTATCTTACTTATTCAACTGTTAGTCCTGGGACCATTTTTTCGGATCCCGTATTGTGATGACGTTAGTGACGAAGCACTCTATTACATTTATAATACATTTCATTATATATTTTTATCAGCATTACGATAACCCTACGACTTATAATACGTTATTTTTAATAAAATATGTGTAGAAATTTAATATTAAATTTTAAAAAAACAAAACCGAAAATGGACCATTTCGGTTTTTTTTATCTCTTTAAAGACGTAAATCAATAACATTCAAAAGATTTTTAATTGCCACGATTACTGATATTTTATTTCACGTTTTTCGCGATGCAATATTTCGAGACAGCTCCTGCCCACGGAAAAATTCAACGAATCGACCTTGAAACGAATAGTTGTGTGATGAATGAATGAATGAATGTCGATGAACCGTCGCCGATTTTAAATGAATTTATCTAATCGATATTAACAAACCGCGCGGAAGCTTATTTCCCGACATGGTCACGTGTCAGGTACACGTTAATATTCAGAGGATTAACATTGAAATATTTCAAGAAAAAACGATAATACATTTGCAGTAACAGGATCTGGCGAGACAATGGGAGTACAGGTATATTTAAATTCGCCAACAAGGAACAATTCAAAGAACACAAAGACAACCGGGGTTTTGGTGGTCGAGCCATCAAACTACTGTACCGAAGTCGCACGGAGCGTGAAAATATTTCGGTGATTTCTTAGAAAAATTCAATCAACTCGCACGTACTTCTCATTGGTTTTGAATTACGACGATTCCGTGATTTTTTTGAGATCATGCTTGGCTGGCGGTAAGACGCTCGCCTAGGAACCAAGAAATCGATAGCATGATCATCCTTGATGTATGATTTTTTTTATTCTAAACTGATAATATTTAATTTTAGCATTTCTCACAAAAACAGTGCCAAATTTGAACACAACTCATTTATCAGAAAATATACATATTATACATTAAAGATATAATAGAACAACTACTTCATTCTATTTCAAAAACAACTTTAACACAACGCCGTAACTGTGTAATTCGAACATGAAAGCAAACTAAAACTTTGTCACTGCGACATCAAAATATGAAAACAAAACAAAACTTTACCACTTCGACAACCAAACATGAAAGCAAAACAAAACTTTACCACTTCGATACCCAAACATGAAAGCAAAATAAAACTTTACCACTGCGACATGAAGGCAAAATAAAACTTTTTTCACGGCAACACTCAAAAATGAAAACAAAACAAAACTTTACCACTTCGACACCCAAACATGAAAGCAAAATAAAACTGCGACATGAAGATAAAACAAAACTTTAACATTCAATTACCTATAAGTGTATCAGTTTATAGGTATTAAATGAGTAACAGCTATAAAAAATGTTCGTTTTCTTTAAATAAATCGAATTTGTGTAATATGTACCTACCTATATACGTATTACATTAAGGCAAATATATCGCATGTCCCCAAAATTGAACTTCAAATAACACAACAATACAATTTGTAATACTAAATTAATGTATTAATTATAAATATAAAATATAAAATCAATTTTGTCGAAAAATATTGTTTTAGCTTCACCGGGATTCGAACCTGGATCTTCATTTCCAATCTGGGGAAGTGCACTACCTTTGTGCTATAACGCCAGTATAATAAAATATCACAGACCTATGTTCTGAATAATTACAACTTCACAATAAGAATGTGTTTTCCTTAATAATACAATTTGTCTTATATTGTTGAAATTGATATATACATAATAAATAATCTGCGGTGGTTTACTGTTCATCCAGGACCACAACCCTCATTGACATTCACGGCAAGTCGCGCTCGTGCGTTGCCACAAGAATCCTAACCGCGGTAGCTAGGGGCGAGCCCAGCCGCCACCAGGAGCCGCCTCAACTTCTGCTAAACTTCTATCTCGGGTCCACTGTCTACCCAACAGTGCAGACTTAGGTTATGCTGTTACCGTGATATTATATAATACATACCATATAATATACTATATGCTACATTATAAATAGGTTTATGAACTTTTGTTTAACCGGCGTCTTTAAACGAAATAAATCTATCATAATAAAAATGCATTATCCTCGAACGCAAAGAACAATCTTGATAACAACACGTTTAGTAATGTATTAAAATTTACGAATTATTTAATGAGGAAGTAGATGCTTCGATCAGTTCCAAGTCAAGTTCAAAACATTTCAAATGTCATTCTGTTAGGAAACAACATAAGTAAGAACTCCGTAAAACATGGATCAGCTGATCCATTTCTGCCTCTGCCGAGTAAATTTTCAATTCAGTAGGTAGTAATTATATGGCTTGAATAGAACGATAAATTAAAAGGGTGGCTAGCAATTGTAGTAGCATTAATTGATTTGTTTCCCAGAATTTTTAGTAATGCACCGCATTTTTTGCTTGTATGCAGTGCACGCCCCTGTTGCCCAATATGTGCAGGCAGTGGACCCGAGTATATGATGTCTGCTGAATATCCATTAATGCTTTATAACAACAACCATACAAAATGACCATTCACTACTTTCATCATTTCATACGCCTATCCCAACTCCGTATAAGCTTTTATGTTGCTAGTTTTCGGGTTTTTAAGCGAAGAAGTTGAAAATTGACTTTATCGACCGTCAAAATTTTAGAACAAACCATTCGGTGTATTTTTTGGTACCCCTAAATATTACCTTGCTTAATTAGCTGATTAAGGATTTATTCGGATGAAACTGTTTGTGTGGGACTCTATGTGAAACACTTAAAAAATGGAATGAAACAGGTGATACACAAAAATAAAAAATGTAATATGATAATAAAGAGAATTAAAATAAGGTAATGTTTCTTATCAGACAAAACAATATAAATCATATAGAAACAATATAAATATTTTCTAGATAGATAAAATAGAACGTTGACAAAGTTGATAGGTACAGTAACATAAAGGTAATGTTATGGGTATATGTGATGAACGCAGGAGACTCTCTCTTCCTGTTCGTTGACTGCTTTGTCGGTGATGATGCAATGACGCGCGAAATTTACAATAATTTGGCCTAAATTCTTGTTTGTATTCATTATTTTACTGTGCATCTAGAAAATCATTATCATCACTGCGGATTTTGAATATATTTATTTAGATAGATAATATCGAATAATAGCTCACCTAAAAATTGTGATATGTTGAATAGCCTTCGGAATTTGTTCGCGTCTTACACCGTTTCGAATAACATACGTTTATCAAAATTTTGATAATTTTTTTAGTTGTGAGCTCGATAACTGACACGTGTAACTTATACGGGATTTTTAACTGAAAACCACCAAAGTAGCTTTGACTTGACAGCAGCTACAACGAACAGTTCAAATGTAGAACAATATGTAATAGTAATAGACTTTTAGTAGGGAATAGAATCCTGCACCACATCCGTATATACTAATAAACAACGAGCATGTCTTCCAATATTAATAACTAGGGATAATGGCAAATGGGATCCTTCTCACGAAATACAGCCAAGAATGGAGATAGCGAGAAGTTCCTTTCTAAAAATGAAATCCCTTTTCGCTAATCATGAGAAGAGAATGCTTGTGGTGCATTGTTACATCTTATCGACTCTCCTAATAGAACGGAAGCATGGATGCTGGAACAGGGAATATCGCACCAGATAGAAATATTTTGAGATGTAAGTCTACTGATAAATATGGAAGATTTCTTGTACAGATCGTCTAAATAACTTTGAAGCGCTCTACCGACTGGATAAAAGAAGAGAATTTTTCAAAAACATTAAATTTGGAAAATTCCAGCATCTCGACCATATTATGAGAGACGCTAAATGCGAGATGGCACTGTTGATCGTGCGAGAAAAATACAACTGTAAAAGAGGAAACATAAGACATCGCATGTCTTGGTTGGAAAACCTACGCGAGTTGTACAACTGCAGTTCCGAGCTACTCTAAAACCGAACCGAGCTTTTAAAGTAAAGATTGTCATGACGGTTAGCCACCTCCGATAGGAAATTTTGTTATCAATCTGACACATGTTGTACAGATATGTATAACGCGTATTTATTATAACATTAAAATAAATGAAGAAACGCGTGTCCTAACTGCCGAGAGGTTGCCGCCCGGCGCCCATCCCGGCCCGCCGCAACCCTGGCACCAGCGCCAGACGACATCCGCAAAGTCTCCGTTGAATGTTGAATCCTTGACCTGACTACAGGATTGGAAACGTATCCTCGTTCCCAACACGACAGCAATAATACACACGAAAAATTATTTATAAAGGTGTCGGGCGGAGCCGTGAAGTGGACCGAGGAGGCATCGAACTGAAGTTTGGCGGATGACGCGGCAGCGGGCGATTACCGCAGACACGCCGACAATGTCACGTTCGTCGATCTTCGCGGTCATGGGCTTTCAAATCGAGTCGAATGTTTTGCGAATTATTAAAAAATGAATGATATATGAAGAAAATTAAATCAATCGAGTAAAATGTTAGATTAGTTTGCAATTCAAATACCTATGCATTAAATTAAACATTTGAACTGTTAGTTATAGAATATATAGATCAATGTTTTTCGATATTTTTCTTTTCCAAACTCCCGTACCGAGAATCGACTCGCAGACTTTGTCAATCTATTCTATGAAGCGCGTGACTTCGGCTAGCAAAGCAGTTCGCGGTAATTCAACGGTAGAGTGCGGGCAGGGTGGGGGTATAAAATTGCTGATTTATTACACACATATATGAACTGTCAAACAATGATCACTTAATTGCGCCCAGCTAACAGCATATCTATCGATAGTAGTCATGGGTGTGGTTTGTCAAAGGATTTGAAGTTACGTTACTATACCTACTGTGTACAGGTAAAACTTAAGAAAATTTATCACACTGGGACTTATTGTTTCAAAATATAAAAAGTCGTGTACACACGGTTGAGATATTGTCTCTTCGTACCGATCTGATTTCTGAGTTAATCTCCAGATCAAAATTTTAACACGCATATATGGTACTGACATTTAACTTAACGAAATCTGAGGTTTAACTCGACACGTCAGATTTCATTATCATAAAAGTGCAAGGAAATGTAACCATTTTTTTTTAAATATATTTTCATTTTAACCGATTTCAAGAAAACAAAATTCGTCAAATTTTGATGGAAAAGTTTATTTCAGTTTTTGTGTTAATAATTCATATTTCATATATATTCAGTTATATTCACAGACTCGCAGTGAAATATTTTTATGAAGAAAATTGACGTTTCATTTAATTAAATTGATTTATGAACTTACTCAGCTTTGAAACTCTCTAAAGGCTATAAATTTAAATGATGAATTGCTTTTGTTCTTTCTTTCAAATGGGTACTTACTGATAACATTGACGATAACTGGAAAAGGAAATATATTATGTTTCGTAGAAGCATACTTACGCTTATCTGTATATAATAGTGCGTGGCTAAATAGCGCATTACTGCAGAAGAATAATTAAATGCCAATAGAGTTAGAGATGAAACAAAATGATTTTTTTGTACATCGTTGCATGGGATAGTGTAATGCTGGAAAACCACATTAACCGCAATCTATATTATTAATCAAAGAGCTATTAACCCATTTCCTTTAAGTGTTTTGATAACGGACATTATACTCGTATTCTGGATAATCTTAAACGCTAAACAATAGCTCTCAATGCGTACGGTTGGTCTGTCATTTTATTTTCTAGTAAAACCACATTTTTAAGATTAAAAACATAGTACCTAAATTTAACAAAAATACATATTTTTAAAATGGTAGGCAATAAACGTACTTGTTAAAAAGGTTAAAATGAATAAAATTCAGTACTTAAAACATTTTATATTTGAATTTTTAACAAAACCCAGAAATTACGAAAGACGTTTATAAATTGAATTTTCATCTAAATGCTTCATTCAATATTTTTAAGATAATGTGTATGTGTATGCATCAATACCTGAAACAATAATCACAAAGAAGTTGTCGATTTTGAGAAATTACGAAAATTATAATTTTTAGAGATGGATTTGTCGCTATATACCATTTAGATTATTTTTATCGAAAAATATTGTTGTAGCTACCGGAATTCGAACCTGGATATCTTCCAATCAGGAGGACGTGCATTAACCGGTTATGCTACAGCACAACAGTGCATTGACGACAAATTTTCAAACCTATATGTTAATACATCTATCGTTCCATTATTTGAAAGCCTTGCACGTTCCTCGGATTGGAAAAGATTCGAATCCGGGTAGCAACGACAATATTTTTCGATAAAATTAATTTTATATGTATATCTTTCTAATTAATACATTTAATTTGTTTTAAAAATATCGCAGACCGTCTGTTCTGAATAATTACAACTTCACAATAAGAATGTGTTTTCCTTAATAATTTATAGAGGTGCCTGAAACACGACACGCGTATTTTAGAAGTGTTATGTCACTCATTATTTGATCTTCTTTGGCACAAACCAGTGGCAAAACCGCTAAAAACTCTTGGTCGGTTTCATTATTGAGCCGTTTGGAAGTTAAGTACTCAATTGTAGAGGGTTTTGACACGAAACTTACTAACCCAACCTAACCGACTTCTAAAGTAAAACATACAAACTGTTTTGCTATATAAAGAAGGCGAAGCCAATGTGATACAGAAGACAGCTTGTTTTTGTTTTTTCTTTACTTATATTTATTATTATTTCTTGGTAAAGTATTTGAACCAATTCCAAGTATAATATGTTTCTATTAAAACTACATTCAAATGCCTATACATTATTTTCATTTTTGATTATAGAAAGGTTTGGAAGTAAACGATTCATTTCAAAAGCATTAAAATATATGTATTATGCTAAAATATTAGCTTTTCAGTACACAGTCTAGCTGGCATAAAACAGTGGATTTTATATAACTATATGTATATGAGAGTTTTTAATACAAACACTAGTAAAATAGGTGTATCCACTTCTCATTCACGATCGTGGCTGATCAGAGGCTTCAGTTTTGTTTCTTTCGATTCTTGTGTATCTAGTTGGCATATTATAGTTTAAAATGAATAATTCATTGTATAATATTCAACATGTTTTGAGGAAATTATCCGAATTATACACCTACGTGTGTTAAATCAATTAAAATTATTTTGTCAAGATCATCTGATTGGAAGTTTATCTTCAGTCATTGTTTGTATCTAAAGAATATAATATATATGTAAACAATATTACGATGTTACATCGACGCTCGCCAATAACTCCTAATGGTACGGTTATCCTAAAATTATCGGAATAAAAATATAATATTTTTGAATAGTGTAACCATAGACATGCTGTTACCTTCGAATGGGTAAAGATAATCCGTAACCACAACCTGTCCAAATAGAAAACGAAAAATTAGCGAACCCCCTTATCACCATTCAGATATCGAGATTCCCCATAAATAATACGGCATAATAATCAGAAAACGGGTTATTTAAAAATCATTGTTTTCGTATTTTGAGATATGACGAACGCTAAATATCTTATAGGTTGACCACACTACCAATGAAGAAATACTAAAACGCGTGAATAAGTCTAGAAAACTATTAACAACTATCAAACGAAAGAAAGCTGCATACTTCTAACACGTTTCCTCAATGAAAAATAAGTTATATGCTAAAATTAATGACTATTAAGCAAAATATTATGCACAATGTATAAGTATTGATATACAAAATTAAAAATTGATTATTGTATGATGAATAAAAATATTTGAGGTTCATATTTATCCTACGAAAAGTCGGTGGGATTTTAGACTTCCACAAACAAATCTGGCAGGAACACTAAATAGTATATATAATATATACGTACTATAAAGGTATCAAATTTTTAAATGAACTGCCAGCAGATGTGAAGGAAGCAACTAATCTTGCTACTTTTCCTAAGTTAAGTGTATAATATGTAGTAATTCAATAACTGATCATTTTTCATGTGTTATTTTATTTTGTATTCATAATCTCTTTACCTAATGCTAATTGATGTATGATATAATTTTTTAATTTTTATGTTTTCTAAAATGTCGCATATTAGATGTAAGAATATTATTATATAATTTTTATAACTACTTAAATAAAAAATATACATACATAAATAAATATAATTCCTATATCTCACGACAGAAATAGATTACTTCTTCAATATTAGCGAAATTACTTTGTGGCCACATATTATATAAATAATAAGACAAAATACTTTGTTTAAACCATTATTTATTATTAAGGAAAACACATTCTTATTGTGAAGTTGTAATTATTCAGAACATAGGTCTAATTTAATAAAAATGAATTGATAATTCTGGCGTCTGCAGTCGGTTTACTCAAAGGTATTTGAGATTCTGTAAAAATAATGTAGATGGCTTTCAAATAATGGAACGACAGGTGTATTACTGTAGGTGTAAATACTGGCGTTATAGCACAAAGGTAGTGCACTTCCCCGGATTGGAAATAGAGATCCAGGTTCGAATCCCGGTGACGCAAAAACAATATTTTTCGACAAAATTGATTTTATATGTATATATTTATAATTAATACATTAATTTAGTATTTCATTATTTATTGATCATTCAACATATTTCGATACCTGTGTACTGAAATTAAAAATACAAGCATAGATAAAAAAGATAGAAAGATACCATAGGTATCGAAACATGTTGAATAATTAATAAAAAGTGGTTTAAACAAAACATTTTGTCTTATTTTTTATCAAAATAGATAATCTTGACTGCGTAACCTCAGAAAGTGGCTCAATGTCTACAATGTGCATAAATCAGTGAACCGCAATTTTCCTAGAATTTCTATCCAAAATGGCAACGACGCTGCACACACATACTGTATACAATAATGATATCTCGAGCCCTGGGCTAGCAATTCACAATTCCTGCCTCCGCGTGACGCTTCTCGAATTTGTGATTACATTTAACAGCGAGGTGACTTAACCACCTCTGGAGGAATACGTGCGCCGAGCCGTGCGGCGCGGAGCGCGGCGAGGGGGCAGCTCTGGGATTCCCAGGGCATGGAGCCCTACAAGCTGCGCATCCTGGATCGCCATACACGGATCCTGGCGGCGATGCACACAGACACTTCATTAGCAATGTGGCAGGTAAACAAAGTGATCGATGTTGAGAGTTGAGCAGTCAAGGTTGGTAGGTATATTACGTTACACGTTAGGAGTCTGTACTGTTAAGTTTTTACTATAATAACTTTTTACCATTGAAAACGTTTTCGGGTTGTTGGTACGTCAAATTTACTACTGTCAAAAATGCAATATGCTTTATTATTTTATAACTTTATTCACCTCTGCGTTCGAAATCTGTCACTTAGCTGGCGAAATTTTTTCGGTTCATGTGCTAATGTATTTATGTGCTCTTATCACTAAACTAGCGGGTTATTGAATGATTAATTGTCGTATACTTTCAAAGTATCAATGTGACAGATAACTTTTGAAACAGCTGTGAAGAGTCCGTCGTATTTAATCAACGATTTTCGGTTTCTACCATCCGATATTCGAGATTAAAATTAGTTAACCATTGCATTTTTTACCAACGATCGAACAACCTTTACTTTTAACTTTTTTTACTTACCACTGATCTCGCAATACGGTGAATATTATTTAAATCATGTATATACAAATATGCAGGTTCATAATATTTCATTTATAATTTTGAAGTCTTATTAAAGTTATATATGAAACTCGAGAAAACAAAATTAAAAATATCCCTAAGTGTCGGTTTGGTTTGGTGTATTCATTCATTGTTATTGTATTCGGCATATTTTTTAATGTTTAACTTACTTACTTACTTACTTACCATCACGCCGTTTCCCCGTGGGGGTAGGCAGAGAGGATAGAGCGCCACACTCTTCTGTCCTGACACACAATTCTCGCCTCATCCACATTCATACATCTTGTCATACAAGCTCGCCGATTGTTGAGGCTTCTAACAGAACCATCCTCCATTATCTGGTTTACCTGATCGTGCCAAGTCTTCCGCGGACGTCCTCTATTTCTGGTTCCATCAACACTTGCGTCATATATCTTTCTTACCATTCTCTCCTCATTCATCCTTTCCATATGACCAAACCACCTAAGTGATCCTTTCTTAATCTTACTCACTATACTAACATCAGCTTTACATTCTTTCCTTATTTAAGAGTATAACATAATTATTTATTATTGAATTTAGTTACATTCTAAATTTATTAACTGAGTTTATAATTTATTGATATAAGCGGCCCGGTGTCCGTTTGCAACTGTTTGGAAGACCGAGGCTCCGCCGGAGAGATCTGCTACTGGTGAATAATTGAAATGGGTAACAGAAAGCCGAATTTCATGGAGGCGAAAAATTTAGGAGGCCTCGGCTTGGGCTGCAGTGTCATTGACGAAGAAGAAGAAAAGAACAATATCAGTACTCTACCGAGTAGCGTGTTTCAAATCAGTCGATCATTTTAAATAAGTATCGTTCAAACTATTGCAGAATCAACTTTTTTTTAGTACCTACAAGTCAAGTATGTTCTTTAGATTTTTAGTAATAATAATGTTCAATATTTCCATATTAACAACAACTCTCCTCGAGCAATAAATCATGGACACAACACAAGACAAACAACAAACATCTACACACCAGTTCCGAGAGCAACAACCACATTTTATCAAAGATTTTACATGTTCCTAGCTCCGAAACTATACAATACACTCAGTACCAACTGGAAATCGTACAATTCCTATAAGATTACACAAATATGGACCCAATATATGATTCAATCAGGTAGAGATGAATCAGAAGCATGGATATCCAACAATTTAATATAATTTATACAATTCTTTTACTAATAATTCACTAGTCCTACAACACTCCCACTCTATATATTTTTATTTTTACTTTTTTATTCATATTTAAATTCTCTTTTTATTACAAATAACACCACAACAGCCTGAAAAAAAAACTGGCTACTTTAACACAGACTTCAGTCTAGCAAAGTAGCCAGGACAACGCTGTATATATCAGAGGTGAAGTCTACTCCATCCCACACAATAAACTATGTATTATATATGTTTATTATGTATCCACCTCTGTTAGTACAAAAATATGGATGTCAAAATATAAATAAATAAATAAATGGAACATGGCATTAACGGAATACAGAGGAATTCCAACATTTATCAGTGACAGATCGGACTGACTAATTTGAGACCAACACAAACTACAAAGAATGTTAATTAGTACATTTACAAATTTAAAAAATTGTCACATTTTTCTTATGTATATTTAATTACTATGTATGCATAAAAAAATAGATTTTTAAAGGTGGTGCTTAACAAAACTTCTACACTTTGTAAATTTTAATCATTTTCATTTCCTGTATTATTTTTGCTATGTTTTTAACTTTTATCATGTACTTTTGTTTTTATTTTATTTTATGTATTACTGTAATATTATGTATAGTGTAAAAGGTTCGATCGGAGCCGTTAATTTAAAAGTTAATACATTTTTTTTAAATCATTTAAAGATTCGAGAATCATGAATTCAACGTAATCCATAATTGAATTGATCGAAATCTGCTTCCACAATAATTCAAAGTAATCCATAATTGAATTGATCGAAAGCTGCTTCCACAATAATTCAAAGTAATCCATAATTGAATTGATCGAAAGCTGCTTCCACAATAATTCAAGGTAATCCATAATTGAATTGATCGAAAGTTGCTTCCACAATAATTCAACGTAATCCATAATTGAATTGATCGAAAGCTGCTTCCACAATAATTCAACGTAATCCATAATTGAATTGATCGAAAACTACTTCCACAATAATACTACGTAATATTTATGAGTAGTGTATCGCTGGAATGATTCAGCGCACGGTACCCCAACGAATTACGCGTAGTTTACTATTTATAACCTATGTTGAAAGCCTATTTTGTCATTATAGCTTGTGTATATTAATTAATCCATAGATTTAACGGTATAAACGAAATGTAAAGTTACACATGAAGATGTTTTGAGAGTCATTAACGAAAAACATATGTCTCTTTATCATTTTAATAGCCCTTTTCGTATAAGTTAGCATATCGTTATAAATAGATATGACTTCACCTGGTAGGTAAAGGTTGCTAAGCGCAGGTAAAAAATAAACCTTTCTTGTACAGTACATCACATTCAACGCAATATTATTCATTGCGAAAATAAAAAACAAGATCTTATTTAGATACGAGTACATAAATAAGTAATGTATATCAGCAATGGATTAATTATGATGTTGACGTCATTGAAACATAAAAATAAATAATAACAATGATAATAATAATATGGAGTCGTGGCCTGGACATTAAAAGAAGCCACTTTTAAAAGGCTGGAGTCATTTGAGATGTGACTATACCGACATATGGTGAAAATCTCTTGGGTTGTCCACATTACCGATTAATATAGGACGCATGAATAAGTTAAAAATAAAAAAACAACTGACAAACGAACGAAAGCTGCATTTTTATTATTGGCTACGGTGAGTAGTCACATCATAGTGAACATATTTAACCGTTTGAATGCTACGCGTCGCAAAAGCGCTGCGATCGTTTGTATCGAAAATTGCTTAGCACTAAAACGGTTAATGAGCATTTTTACGTTCAATGACGACATTTTAGTATAGCTCAATTAATTTGACCAATGTTGTATGTATGTCATTAAACTGTTTATTCTCTGTATAATATATATTTAAATAAAATACTTCTGACGTATCCTCCGCAATGAGAAATATGATATCTCACAAATCATCACGCAGAGAAAGGTAGCAGGCAGCTGTGAAGAAAGAGCAGGCACAGAAAGAAGAAAGAAAAAATAAAGGCAGCAGAATCATAGAAATAAGTTGTCTTGGCTGCGTTACCACAGAAAGTGGTTTAATAACCAAAATACCGGTAATCTTATACATATGGCAATTAGCATACTGTTACTTGGTCGCCAAACTTCGATAGAAGACGGCACATGAAGAAAACGAAGCAGGAATTTCATTTCTTCCTGTTTTGTATCCATCTGATATCATTTCTCCTTTACATTAACTGAATTAATAATCATTTAATTTGAGCACATCGTAGATTAATTTACAGAGTTCATTGAATACAATAAAAGATTTGTTGCTTATTCTGAGACTAATATTATGATACCTCTGCCAAATATAGAAATTCGCGAACGTCTCTGCCAGACCGCCATTCACTTGGAAAAACAAGCCAATATTTTCTGAGAATCAATTTCGCTGTTTTTTCAGTTCTGATTCCTAAATGGATCCCGTCCAAAAGAACCTCAACAACTAACAATAATAATTGCAGTGGCATGCAGCCACGTGGAAAAACAAATGCCTGAGGGACTTGTGCATTTTAATTTGGTACATGATTCAATGCAAAGGAATTTCAAAATTCTAGACGTGAAGAATTGAATTATTTTGATTTATAATATTTGAAGATGCAAGACAAAAAAAAAACAGATTTGTTTATTTGTATCAATCGAAATGCAGTAGGTACCAATACTTTAAGCGATTTGTTCTTTTGTATCATTAGAAAAGCAATTCCATATTTTTTTTAAACACTGGTCTTCGCCCGATTAACTTTCATGGGCTTTCAGTTAGTTTGGAAGATTACAATCATTAAAAATAAAATTAGTATCTGTACCCTTCACTGTTATCTAAATCATTACGACAATTTTGTATATATTAACATGAAGTATTTCATTAAATTGACTTAATAACCTGTAGTATTGTAACTTTACTGAATAAACCAATTGTGCCATCAAAAGTTATATCCATTCGACGGTATTAAAATAACTTACATGAGAGGGCGGTCCTTAATTTTATAATATGATAATCCTTAAATGGAAATGTTACTTTCAGTTTCATTGCGAATGTTCACTTATGTAAACGTAGGAGTAATGTAGAAAAAATTACAAAAATCTTGCATTCACGATATATTTTTAGAAAATTACCACGAAAAGCCGGGAAGTTGTGGCGACCTACAACGAAGGTTTGCAATTATAAATGTATTCCGAATATTATTAATATTTTATTTTATCACTGCATTATCTCCTGACCTTTTTACTGGTTTTGCAGAATTATTCTGGTCATTGAATTTTGTCATTTAACGAACGCATATTAATTTAATACCATTTTCAGTATTCTTCTCAATCTTTAAAATGTTTCTATATTTTAAGAAGATACTATTTGTCTGTTTTATTTAGTGACGTGATAAAAATTGTGCATAGTCATTTCGTCATTAATACAATACAATACAATTCACGGATAAAATGGGGGTGTACTGTTAAAGAACGTTGTTACGTGTATTTAGTATCTTTGTAGGCATCAATGAGGTAGAAATATGTAGGGGAAAATGTATCTATGCAAAGGTGGTATGAAACATATATCTGGCTAAAGTTTATAGTCGAAACTATTAAGTTATATAATGGTTACTTTGAAAACTCAACTAATAATGTGTTTTATCAGAATGAACATCGAATTACAATATGTCATCGTGGGTAAATATATATTTTTATAATATTCTACGATCGAAAATAGTGGGTATTGTGGTCTACAGTCGGCATCAGCTGTGATGGTGTTGCGGCATCTCCACGCAGAACAACGAGCCGAATTGTAATAATATCACGCTTCAATAAGCAAAAACTGTATCCAACTTCAGAGGCGGATTTTTCGGCGGAGGAAGTTTTCGAGACAGCTGGTCCAATTTCAATTTTAAAAATCGTTTACAAAAAAATATTTTTTAATTGTGTTTTTAGCATAATTTAAAAAAAACACATTTTCTATAAAATTGTATATATACAGTTTTAAAACAATATACATTTATCGTCTCACAAAATCTTTTTTTTTACAATAACTTTATTCTAGAGTTCTTTGTTGAGATTACTATGAAAACTCCTATTACAATAATTTTATTCTAGAGTTCTTTGTTGACATTACTATGAAAACTCATATTACAATAATTTTATTCTAGAGTTCTTTGTTGACATTCTATGAAAACTCCTATTACAATAACTTTATTCTAGAGTTCTTTGTTGACATTACTATGAAAACTCATTTTACAATAACTTTATTCTAGAGTTCTTTGTTGAGATTACTATGAAAACTCATATTACAATAATTTTATTCTAGAGTTCTTTGTTGACATTCTATGAAAACTCCTATTACAATAATTTTATTCTAGAGTTCTTTGTTGTCATTACTATGAAAACTCCTTTTACAATAACTTTATTCTAGAGTTCTTTGTTGAGATTACTATGAAAACTCCTATTACAATAATTTTTTTCCAGGCGTTACATAGTTATTGTTCTCTATATGTATAATATTTTAGAAAAATAAATGGTTTATTGCAGGATGCAATATAAGTCACCGCTGCAGTTCGGGATGAATGTTAAAATTACATTTTGCAAAATGAAAACAAAAATCGAAGATATCGGCTCACCGGAATTTCTCCCGCCGTGTCTATCTGTCCCTCTGCTCATCGTGACTAAAAAACGTATATACGCAATAAAAATGCTTAAAAGCACGATTGCATTTTTCGTTCCGTTATTATTCTACGTTGTCTTCGTAACGGTATTTTATTTTCCGCCCGTCAGGCTAAAAATACAAAACACAAACAAAACACTCAAAACCTTGGGATGTTTCATGATGCTCGCGGCGACCGGGGACAATTACAATGGCGCTGACCGTGACCGATCGGAAGATACTCCGTCGTCGATATGGTCAATAATTTTACACCAAAAAGACGACGGACCAATTGGCGGTGGCAACTAACGGCCAGTTGTGATGAAAGGGTGTACATTCCAATGGTAACAATGTGATCACCAAGACCAATTTTGAGTTTAATCTTCTTATTGAAGTCGGTTTTAAACATCACTGCGAGAGGTCAGTGAATGGTGACCTACTCAAGACCGATTTATGGACAAAAGCTCCCGTATCGGTCCTTCACATTCGCCGCCAGATAAGCATTTCTAACGCTACTTATCAACCATCCTATACCGCATAGCGGCAATGCAACACAGCATGGCTGCCAACCGAAGACCATTCACTGTCCGTACGTGCAGTAAAAAACATTTATTTAGTAAAACAGAAATAAATCAATATATACGCACAAGATTAGAGGCACTGAGTTGTACAACAAATTGCGGTTCCTAAGTGGAAAAAGAAGACAATACACAAAGTAAAAAAAAAAGGTTCCTTCCGGCAAAAAGAAGCCAAGACCGGCCTTTATTAAGCCTAAGGTTTTTTTTAACAGAAAGGGAAAGGTCGAATAGCCCTTACCCTTTTTCTAAACACCTGACCGTTTCAAAATCTCCCAGCGAGACACCCACACACCCACGAACCCCCGGAAAAGTTCGAAATTCCTGCGAGAGGTCAGTACTCAAACATACGCTATGATCCATGCCAGAAGCAGGACGATCGATACTTCATGAAATTAATTATAAAATACGAAGTAGACAGCTGAACGCATCCGCGATTTGCAGTCCAAGAAATGTAAAAAATAAAGGTCTATCGTGAATCCTTTTATGTATTCGAATTTAAGCTTTATGGCCCGTGTCCACGAATAAGATTTTTGTGAGATTTTTAACTCGAGACAATCTCTGAGATATGGATTAGAAATTCGCTGTCTCACACCTCACTTCAGGCTTGTCGTATGTCAAATGTCAGTTCATTGACCATTGAAGTTCCATTCGTCCGTTGGACGAATTTTAATCACCCCAATGGCAAATTAAATTAAATAAATGTTTGTAATTTAATGTATTTTGTTTGTCTGACATTCAGTCTCACTGTCAAATTGAGGGACAGGCTTGAGTTTTGTCAAATTCTACCAATCTCATGATGATCTCTGAATCTATTACCGGATTAAAATCTCTAGACGTGTACATGTTACTGAGATTTATCTCAACTAAATATCTTCGTGTCTCATTCCGTGTATACTGACCACTAGAGATTAAAACAACCCCAGAGAAGGATTAAAATAGCGCGCCACACTACTAAAAATGTGATAAAAACAATTTACTGTAAAAATAGTTTAAATATTAAATAAATTTTCCAGTCCGGGGAAGGTGCATTAAACTATGCTACAGCAGACAGTACCTTTGATGACAAATTTTCGAACCCATATGTTACACTTTTCAAATTAATACATCTGTCGCTCTATTATTTGAAAGCCATCTACTTTGTTTTTACGGAATCTCAAATTAATTGGATTGGAAAAAGATCTAGGTTCAAAAACAATATTTTTCGATAAAATTGATGTTATATATACATCTTTCTAATTAATATTTAAAATATCACAGACCGTCTGTTCTGAATAATTACAACTTCACAATAAGAATGTGTTCTCCTTAATGAAAATAGTTTAGTTTAGTTAGTTAATAAAAATAGAACATAACCCAGTGGTAAAATAATATATTCGGCTTTCTTAATAATAATAATAGGCTTAGTATGTACATATTACAGTATACATATACATAGTATTGTATACAAACAACGAATCACACTGTATTTACTGGTCATGTGGTTCTCAAAGCAACACCCCAGGCCCTAAACTCGTTCAGCGGGTTTGATGAGATCCCAATACCAACCAGATACAGATTCCATACAAAAGTCTTAATGGATTATTTGGAACAGCGTTAACCTGTATTCGCGTATCGTGAAAAATCGTACCCAGTCCATCTACCTAATTTTATATATATTTTTAAACGTCCATATGTCCTTTAATATAATATATGTATATACTCACGAGATGAAATATTCTAATGGTACAATAAAGGGCTAATGAGGGATATTTTTCACGGAAGATAACATAAGCCTTTCAAATTGTGAGGTGCTGGGTGCTGGGTGCTGGGTGCTGGGTGCTGGGTGCTGGGTGCTGGGTGCTGGGTGCTGGGTGCTGGGTGCTGGGTGCTGGGTGCTGGGTGCTGGGTGCTGGGTGCTGGGTGCTGGGTGCTGGGTGCTGGGTGCTGGGTGCTGGGTGCTGGGTGCTGGGTGCTGGGTGCTGGGTGCTGGGTGCTGGGTGCTGGGTGCTGGGTGCTGGGTGCTGGGTGCTGGGTGCTGGGTGCTGGGTGCTGGGTGCTGGGTGCTGGGTGCTGGGTGCTGGGTGCTGGGTGCTGGGTGCTGGGTGCTGGGTGCTGGGTGCTGGGTGCTGGGTGCTGGGTGCTGGGTGCTGGGTGCTGGGTGCTGGGTGCTGGGTGCTGGGTGCTGGGTGCTGGGTGCTGGGTGCTGGGTGCTGGGTGCTGGGTGCTGGGTGCTGGGTGCTGGGTGCTGGGTGCTGGGTGCTGGGTGCTGGGTGCTGGGTGCTGGGTGCTGGGTGCTGGGTGCTGGGTAGCGGATGCGCGGAAGAGGATGGGGATTTAATATTTAGACGGCTCTCGGTTAAACTTTTCTACCGGGTGTATCAGCTATAATATATATTTAATATGCAGGTTATATCGCATCATAATGTTCAGGTATCGTTAAATGGGTTAAAGCGAGTTGAGAGAAGGGTCCATGGGCAAGGTCTTTGACCTGACAGCGGGCCAGCATAATTTTTGGACCGCCGACACTGCCTCAAGATACGCAGGTACTCACAACGCATAGTAAATGTGGATATCATAACTTACTAAATCATATGAAATCGTATAAATGAATAATAAAAACCCACATTTTCGTAAAAGACACGAAAATATTATTTTTAAAAGCGCGCCCTTGAAGCGATTTTTACTAGTTATTATTAACATATTAGCGGGGTACTGCGTACTGTACACAATGATAATATTTTCACTATACACGTAAGAAATGATTTTATAAATTTCATTTCTCGTTGTGTATTACTATCAACGCTGGGAAAGGTATCGATAATCGCAAAAATATCAATGCCAAATGGATTGTAGGGCACGAATTTTCTGGCCCCTGTTTATTGCACTTCATTGACATAGTTATGCCACAGCCTAGAAGTTTATTAAAACGCAGGCGAACTCATTGGTCAACAAAAGGTATATTAAAATTACAATCTCCATATAAGCAATGTTTATGAAAGGAATAGCTAAGACACAATCTAAAATTCGACAAATTTCACGCGAAGAATATAACATTAATTCTAAACCTGACTAACAATATAGAGAGAAGTACGTACGTTTTAATTTGGGAGACCTTTAGGTATGTCGGTGAGCAAGGTATAAAGTAATTATCTATGTAGTTAAATCTAGCATTAACATTTAACACTGCCGATCACCGAATTCGTATTCACCTCTGCAAATAATTTTCCTAGTACTCTTTTCACCTCACAAGAATGCAATTCAATAGCATACAGACTGATTCATTCATTCAAAATATCTAGTATTGTTTAGAAATGTCCGATGATGTCACATAAAATACATTTTTAATTTTGACGAATTTGGACACATTTCAATGTCAAATATTTCATTTTTACTTTACGAAGTAGTCCAATACCTACATTTATATTATTTTCATAAAATTCTTACGTAAACAACGTGATATATATGGGGTAATGATTCGTAAATGGCTTCACGCTGAACGTTAAACTGTCCTCCCAAGAAATCGAATCTCCGAGAGAAATCTCAACTGTGGACACGGGCCATTAAGACAGGGACTAAGGTAGGACAAGGAAGGCAGAACTATGGCAGATAAGCCGATTCAAAATCAGGAACTGGTTAGGAATGACGTGAGCGTTTCGATCTCGCATTTTCGTAACCAATCGGTTTTACATTAACCCATCGAAAGTTCTGGAATAGGCTGTACTCTATCAGTTACATATTTGTTACCCGTTTTTTCCAGTGCACTATTCATCTGACATTGTCACCAAGCAGCCCGACCGAGCGCATCGCGCGATATGTATTTTTAGTAATAATTTTACTAATAGTTTTTCACGTGGTTAAATCCGATTGAATCACATTATTTCGCAATCGCTACATCTACCTACGCAACACGTTTACCTCGTGGACTGCACGAGCAGATATGGGTGTTCATTCGGTGTGAATATTTGTCATCTTCGCTCTTTGATAATGTTGTTATACGAGAGACCGGCGACGCGCGATTTCTATTTACGGAATGTGACACTGGAGTATGTAGAAGCGCGCCCATGTCATCCCGAGAAACGTCACGCACTTCCCGTGATGTCAAAAAATGACCGCAATATACGCGATAAGTCACTGTTCCAAATATAAAGATCTGTGCATTTTTATTCATATTTAGAGTGTTTGAGACGGCAGAGGTTTATAACTTACGGTTCGTGTAACTGCAGTATTTTGTAATAATTAGACATTTGTGAATTAACTTATTAAAGAAAAAGAAAAGAGATTATTAAATGCGGGTGAATTCCAAATTTGATTCCTAGACAAGAAATAAGGATCACAAATGTTATGAATAGTTCAATTGTGTAAATATAAATATGCACACGTTATAAAAGTTCAGGACTGTGTGGAATCTACTGCAAACGGGGGTCCCTAAAGACATATCACGAATTAAAAAATATATATATATAACATCTACACGTTTATATGTATATTTCATAACTTTTACTAGGATTAGGCCGACAAAGTATCAAAGTTTTCTCAAAAGAAAGGGGCCCTGGGCTGCAGCCCGTGTAGCCTGCGATGTGATAAATACTAACATTTTATGTATTTTTAAATATCTTCATTTTCAAAACTTCACTTTTAGAATATGACACCTTTAGAATATTTAAAAATATATATTTATATATTTTAAATATAAATCGTCGACAGCAGCGTTAGATGCCGTTATTTTAAGCTAATTCATGTAAACGATTCGTCTAATCTATAAAAATGGATTACTCTTAGTAGAGTTATTGGATCTCTTTTATAATATTTTTCAGAAAATAATAACAAATTGTCAACTGTAGCTTTTAGAGCCGCTATTTCAAGATTATTCATCAAATAAATGTTTTTTTATCACGACAGAGAGATTTAAAATAAACTGATTTACCAGAAATCTCTAACTCCTTAATTTAACTGCGATGTAATTAACCGTGAATAATTTCAAAACAGTTAAATAATGAATACTAAATTAATGTATTAATTATAAATATATACATATAAAATCAATTTTGTCGAAAAATATTGTTTTAGCGTCACCGGGATTCGAACTTGGATCTTCATTTCCAATCCGGGGAAGTGCACTACCTTTGTGCTATAACGCCAGTATTTTTCTATTTTTTTTTTATTTTTCGGTTTACTCAAAGGTATTTGAGATTCTGTAAAAATAATGTAGATGACTTTCAAATAATGGAACGACAGGTGTATTAATTTGAAAAATGTAACATATAGTTTCGAAAATTTGTCAAGAAAAATACTGGCGTTATAGCACAAAGGTAGTGCACTTCCCCGGATTGGAAATGAAGATCCAGGTTCGAATCCCGGTGACGCTTAAACAATATTTTTCGACAAAATTGATTTTATATGTATATATTTATAATTAATACATTAATTTAGTATTTAAAATATCACAGACCTATGTTCTGAATAATTACAACTTCACAATAAGAATGTGTTTTCCTTAATAGTTAAATAATGTTTGATTTTGTCAACATTGGGTCAAAAAATATTTTACGAGTATTTTTCTGAGTAAAAAAAATTATTTCTAGCGGTTTTGTATTTTTTGAGTTATCGGTGCCAAAAGGTTACAGATTATATACTCTACACGGGAGTCTAATAATGAAAACTTATAAAAATATTAGAGTTAACATGAAATTATCTGCAAAAGCGCTAAATGCCATTAATCCTCCGCAATTACCGCAAACTTGGTAACTGTAATATAAAATAATGGATTCGTTGCATTTTTGTGTTTTCCTTAAAATTATTTAACACTATCTAAAAGTTTAAAATTATGATATTATTAGTAATAAAAAGAACTGAAAGTAAAAAATCTGTACATTTTTTATGAAAAAACTTGAATAAGATACCGGGTGCCTTTGAAAAATTCGAAATCACTACTCACGAATTCGGAATCCTGCGCAGGCGGTTGGACATCTCTGGCACAAACAACGTCGCCGGCGTCGCGTGATGCAGGCCTGTGATTGGTGAGCAAATCGGCTGCTGAATATTGACTCGGGTACCTATATAGGCGAGGCGTAGACCGCGCAACCTGTCAGACGGATTTGTGCATCGCCATTCGCCAGTGCTCTGTGGGTGCATCAGTGTTTTTAGGATACCTATCTGTTGTTGTGTCGATTGGTATATTGTAAACAATATTGTGAAGTGAAAATGAAGAACGTCCAACTGATTTGCGTGTTGGCTTTCGTTGCCGCCGCGACTTGCGTGCCAGGTCAGTCAAACATGTTATTATTATTAACTTTGCCGGGTGTAGGTACAAAGGTGAACGGTTTACCTGAGTAATTTAATTAGTATAATATTGAGATATACATTTAGGTACTGAAGTTCTAGTTCAACATGTATCCAGTTACATGTTATGCCGATAAAGATTTCCACCGACGCGACTAGGATGCTTTCTAAAAACAATTGTCTAAGACCATAACAAATGTCCTGTATATCAATATTATAAAAAATGCGAAATTCAGACTCGACCGGTCTTGTTTTGAATGTAAATTTGAGATGGACATTATTTTTTTTTACTACCTTTTTTTCTGTTTAGGTAGAAGTCTGCCGCCATGATGTTCTGTACTTTGAATCTTAACCGCATGCATATTTAAGATGTTTCAAAAATTGGTCAAATAACATTTCCGTTAAGAGTATATTGTACGTAATTGAAGATATCGGCCTACCCACGCCCGCCCAGGGTGCAGATGATGGATCGCGATGTTATATTGAAAGATAAAATATCTAAACATACATACCGAGTATTTCATTTGTATTAAATTAATTAATTATTAATAAAAATATATATATTTAAAAAAATCTTTCACTTTTAACAGAGAATGTTTTATAGAGAGCTGAACGAAAATAAAATTACAGAAATTGTTAATTAAACCTTTTATAAGATGTTCTCGGTAGACTTTAATATATGTAGTTTTTTCAAGTGTCTGATATGTATAATGTACTCTGGTTATTGTTAATCTGATGTGATTATCGATTAGTTTTTTTTCATCTTATTTACGATCACTTTGAAAATGTTTCTCCAATAAAATAATATTAGTAAATTAATGCGTACCTTTCATTGAGTCACCGAATTTAAGATGTTTAAGTGTTGGCGGAAGGGTCAAAACAAAGTAAATATTTGTTTGAATAGGTAAATAAAATACTCGAATTTTTGAAAATTCTGCGCGCTTTCGTCATTGATTTGTCGTTCGAGCCTCTCATTATTGACTTGACCGACCTGTATATGTGTAAACATCTTTTTTATTTGTTCTCGAAAACCATCTGTTGTATCACGCCGTGTTTACATTTAACCGAGACTGAAGACCGATGTATTAACAGCCTTGAAATCGTATTTTATTATTATGTTTTGTTTACGTGTCTAACTTGTAAAAGTATGAAGTTTTAAATGTCCATAAATAAGTAGGTTGGTTATTGATGAAACTTTCTGCGTGATTTGAAACCGACGCCAACAGTCGCGACATTCGACACCGACACAAGATTCCAAGAAAAACATTGCTACCGGCCTCTTTCTACTTTTGCAAGGTCGCTTTATCTCTGGAATTGATTTCTCGAAATTCGAACCCCGCATCATCGCGCATTCCGCTCGCCGCGTGCCACGGAAATTACTAATGTGCTATTGCGAGATGACTTTACATGCTTGCCCACGTAATTACAATCGTGTTTTAGATTTAACTCTGTTTAAAACTTTTAAAACCAAATTGTATAATCGGTCTTTGACTTCAGTTTCGCCTCTTGTGCCGAAGCGTATGAGAAGACGCGAAAATGAAAATATAACATAATTGACATTTGCTTGTCAATATTTATAGTTCCCCGCTTGATTGTGGCTGTATTTATAAAAGATACGTAATTTGCAGAATTTATATAGTATACAGAAATTGCAATGTAATCAAAATAGCATAAATTAGATAATTGTAAATCGATTGCAGAGGTAAAGGCCGCATAAGTCATATTCTGTAATTCTATTTTTAAAGGAAATCGCAGTTATTCGTGTAAACAAAAACTCGGTTGCGTAGATTTCTTCAAATTCGGACACAACCGTGAGTTTAACGAACTATGTACTATTTGTAACAAACTAACATTATGTACTAAATATTAACGAGTATGTTTACATACACCTTTGACGCATTCTAGGAAGAAACGCATTTGAGCGGGTGCTTATGGTTTCAAAAAACATTTTGTCACAGATATAATTACAAATATTGTCACTTCTACTGCTCTTTCACTACTACTACTTTTACTACAGTTCAAGGAGAAATATATGTTCATATCGTTTTAATATATTTTAATTTTAATGGTATGCTAGAAAGAAACGCATCGACGAGTCAAGACACGAATGTTCCACCCGTATACGCGCCCCTGACTATATACCTAAGTAGGTACTAAAGATATAAACGTTCCTACTTTCACTTTGAAGAGTCGGAATTGTTTATAGCAAATTAAATATATTTTCAATTAAATCACCAAATCAAATTTTAGGGGCTACGGAGGGATGAAATTTTTTGTTGATTGGTATTTTCCCAGACAGTGGACTAGCTGTGTCTACCTCAATTTTATTTGACTCGACTGTAGTAAAACACACCCTTTCAAGTACTTATTCGTAATGCAGTCACATAGGTTGCAGTGAATATTTAAGTTTTAAACGATTTTGAACCAGTTCTGGATACACACTTCAAATTCGAGAACATCTTCGACGAAAAAATTTCACAATCTTCATAATGGCTTTTCTATTTCTACCTTTGTGGTGCCGTGTTCATTCTTATCGCTTTAAAGTTGTAGGCTCCGGCGTGAAATGTAGGTGTACAATAAATACTGCATAGATTCTGGAGTTCGCAAATATATTTATTACTTTACAGGCGTAGTTAGAACGAACATGCGCTTCTGGATAGTTAAATAAGAATCTTGTACCTGCACATTATATAATACTCGTGTGCAACTGCGTAAAACAAAACGAGTCCGTAAGCCATCCGATGTATTTGTTTTTTTTTTAATGACGGAATGCCGCATTGTGCAGGTAGCTAGACCAATTGTCTCGTAAAAATGTCACGTCGGTGACGTAAGCCCGAGACTTGGAGCGCCGTGTCACGTATATCTATTAGCGGGGTGCATCGCACGAGTCCCATGTCAACCTTTACATTCGAACATTTTAATTTTCGTTAAAATTAATGTTTTCCTTGTGGGTTCAGTCATACCGAGTCATAGAAAATGGTAACGAGGTACAGCGATCTCGGTTTTTTTTTTTTTGTCTTACCTTAATTTGAACTGTTGGCAGATCTGTTTTCACGTACGCTCGCAACTGCAACTACAATGTTTTGTATTGCCAGTATGCATCGATCGTATTTATCCCGGTCAACATAACTGTGCGATGTGCGTTTTGCCGCGTCATGTCTCGCATGTTGGATTGTTTCCAAACACAATTGAAAAAATTGTATAAATCAGCGTGAGCCTGTTGTGTTGCAGCGACAGCACGCGCCTGTTGAAGTGAAAATTGACTGCGTCGGCACATGAAACACCCGTTGATCTTTTTTGCTATAATGATTTTAATATTCCAGAAACACAGCTCGTTGGAAAGTTAGTCCAGAGGAAAAGCAGTCAAAAACGGTATCACTACATAGAATAAATGTATTATGGTAAAATCTGAACATTATTACGTCTCTACCTGTATTTACATATTATGATTTTGCATTCCTCACAGGTGTCATTTCCGTTCACTAACATTAAAACGGAAAACAAGGTTACCTTGATATTAATAATTAATGTTTTAAATCATCTTCAATGATAATAAAATAGAATTGTGCGTTTACAAAAGCCGTAATTCGTAAATATCTAAATAAAATTTTGTATTTGTCTGGAATGATATAAAAAATCGATTGTTGTACAAATGAACGTACTGACCGTCGAATTTTTATCAGAGTTAGAAAAATGTATTTGTATTTTTCGTACTTTAAGGCTATTATCGTGTTGCAAGAATGTGCGTCGCAAATATTCATATCAATACTCGTATCAAGGTCAGGAGCCTGAATTGAACTGTGGAGTCATTTATTTTAACATTTTTGTTCTTCGTGCCGGTCTTTCGGCACTGCAGGTCGCGATCCCGCGTGCGGCCATCCATTTTCGAAATGCTACTTTCGCATATTTATTGTTAAAAAACACAATTTCTTTCACACTCGATATACGGACATGTTCGAACACTGTTAATAAAATTGAACGTTTTATTTGTACTCTTTACACAGTTTACTAATAACTATGGCCGTAAAAGAGACAATATCTATACAATCAATTATATAATTTACGTTATTAGTTGTAAAGTTATCTTGAAGTCAGTCGAGGTTCAGCATCCACCACGGCTCAGAGTCGCTCGTCGTCAACGTCGATGATACGTCCAGCTCGAGGCTCGTTTTCCAGTGATAAATTCTCCGAATGAAACTTGCTAAATCACGTATGACTCGTTCGAGCTAGGAGCTAGAGGACTAAATAATATACGACTGTGCGATATTTTATGCTGCTCACCAGGGGCGTGCATACAAGCAAAATTGCTGTACATGACTAGAAGATTCGGGTAAAAATCATAATCTATTAACATAATACGAAATTAGCAAAAATGGTATCATACGGATTGTCAAAAATCAGTCCAGTCCGCTCGCCCTAAATCAAAATTAAATTCTAAACCCCGAGTTTTTTCCCAGCCGCAGTGTGTCAGATATTAATTATTAAAGGATTTAATTTAATATAACAATCGCAAAACTTCATACAAACATTGTATTAAATGTAACGATTTCGCTGAGCGTAGTTTTTGACTGTTAAAAAAGTCAATTTAAAGTTTTTGTTTATCATTATTTTCGTAAAATTTCGGGAATTGTTGCTTAATTTCTTTTTTTATGATGGAGCATACCGAAATAATTTGTTTTAAAACAAACCAGTGATTATTTACGAAATCTTTCAATAATAATAATCATTGAATACGTTGAATATTTATATTTTTTTGCTCATTAATTGATAACAAACATTTAAAAACATTAAATATTTATCAAATTTTACTTCACTCTTTAGATACTAGCAGAAAGCAATCGTCGATTACTGTCGGTAAGTCCTGCGGGCCGCTATGTTGTGGCCGCCGTGCGGTCACGACTATTGTCGACTAAACTTGAAAATACGGCGACTACTCGGATGTTTGCAATAAACATGTTTTTCGGTAGAATTGAGTATCCCGATTTGAAGAAAGAAAAAGAAAGGATTAGGTCATAAATATTTAAAGTTATTTCACAAGTTACGAATTTTTTGACACATTTATTCAAAGATTTGAAACAAAATTTTAAATGGTTGGTTTTTCTGCAGTGACAAAGAATCCCAACAACGATGACGTAGAAGTGTCGATCGTCCCTCTGGAAGGGAGTCAGCAAGATGTTTTTGATCTAGAGGATGGTGTGGTAGACACCGGCTACCCTGGTGGCTTCTTCAACCCCTTTAGTAACCCCTTCTCAGGATTTATGTCGAGCATGGATGGTATTTATTATATAATCATTTACCTTTTCTTAGATACATATTCTATCGTGACTGCATTTCTCACTTCTATAGATTTGTCAATCGCACAAATATAATTTTTTTAAATAAGTTTCATTGTTTCAACATATTAGTCCATTGATGGCAGCATATTTTACATTCAATGTTTTTTATTCTAGTAATATGCTACTTTCAATATTTTTAAGTGATTTCACAATTTTTTCATGTTCTTATGAAATTAATTTGAAATTGTCAGTTAGATATGAATAGTAAATATTACATATTTAGTTAGATCAAAACTGACGATTTTGTGTGAAATTTGTGATACTTTATATCAAATGTCAAAAAATTAATGATACAAATAACGTAATTCGATTTATAAGTAGTGTCGGCACAAAATAGGCGTCGAGAGCTACAGTACGTTCTCGTGCTCAGCTTCTCTCGCCATGCCTCGGTGAGAGTGGGCTGCTGGCATGAAAAGGGCATTGATTTGATAAATAACCCATATTTCTGTTTTATTGTAGACATGATGAAACGCCTCCATGAACAGATGAGCCAAGTACTGCATAGGTTGCCAGCAGACAACAGTGAGTGGAAGGATATTGCTGATGGAAAAGGAAACACAACCTCTACTACAAAGGTAAATATATATGCACACACATAATACATATTCCGTCATATGGGGTTACCTCACTATATTGTTCACTGACGGTGGTTAAAGAATCCATAGAAAATTTAAAAAATTCATTAATTAAAAATTAAATACACGCACTGAGGATATCAATTATGATTATCTCCATGGCTGCCTGAAAATGTTAAAATTGCCAGTGAGATGTATGGTAACTGACCTTATATTTATATATAGGATCATTGATGGTACGATAGACTACCCCCGGATGAATTGGTCTGCTTGACTTTCATGCACCATTGAGGTCATAGACACAATTCATTATTCTATTACAGATGTAATGTTAGAACAAATGCATTGGCTAACTCCGCAGTCCCCAGATTGCATTCTTTGGGGAATGAATATGCGGGGGAGGTAGTCAACATTTTTGATGTTGGTTTACTGTTACAATTTTTTGTGTCTCCACTTAATGGTAACAGATAAATTGCTTTATTGATTATCTAAGCTTAAATGTATTGTCAACTAATGTTGGTGATTGTTGATAATGTAATGTTAGTTGTGTGTAATTTGCAAAATATGACACTTCTTCCAACTTTCTACGATAATTTTATGTATTTTTGCATAATTTTTGTTTTGTTTTATTCATTTTCTACAATTTCCATCCCTTTTTTTTTGTAATTTAGATTATGAAAAACATGTAGATATAATATAATTTTTATCTTTGTATTGCGCTTCTGATGTGATTCTCTATTATGTAAAAAAAAAAATGTTAATGCTTGAATAGGGTGTGTACAATAAAATAAATATTACTTTTCACAATTATGTTTTTATAATTTATTGTGCCAGCATAAATAGATTTTTTTTATTTTAAATGAAGAATTTTTGCTTTCTCAATATACATTACATATTAATTGTAAGTTAAAAGGAAAGTGGTTTAACAATTGTTTAGTTTTTGTGGATGTATCTTAATCGGATGTTATTTTCAGGTTATCAATGGTCACAAGGTCACAGTTAACGAGACGGTGTACGGTGATGGTGATGACAACAGTGGCTCTTTCTTTAAGATTCGTATTGTCGATGTGAGGCCAACATCTGAAGAAAATTCTGACAGTTCCGAAGAGAAAGGAGATGTAAAACCTAAAAGTTAGTGATGTTGATTCTAAATCTTTTATATTATAAATGTAGACATATGTAACTCAATTTAATGTGTACACTTAAACTGCTGGATGTATATGGATACTTAGAGTTGTTTTTATTTTTTCAAATGTAAATGCCTTATGCTTTAAGACTAATTTTATAATCACTGGTGAACTGATTAAACCAATTCAATGGTAACTGATTCACAAAATCATTTTGAATTTTGTTTTTTGAAGGTTGATACAATTCCATTTTAAGAATCAGGTTTTGTTAAAGATTGAGATTAAAGTTCAAATGTCATATTGTCATCAGTACTGCCAATTGCCAATGTGACATAAAATATAAAAATCTCTTATTCATAAGTGCTATATTTATTCTCAAAATTCTTAGATTTCATTAATAATGAGCTTATAACATGTTCAGTAATTTGAAAAATAAGAAATAAGAGGTGTATTTCGAGCAAACTGCCAATTTTTTTTTTTTTACATATTTCAGAATTTTTTTTGTTTAACTTTCTGTATATTTATATTTAAAATATTATTTTTTTAGATGCAATTACAAAGGAAATAGAAGAAACTACACCTAAGCATATTGCCAAGGGGAATAGTTCACCCGAGCTAACGAAGGAGAGTGCCAATGAGATTCCTCATGGGAAGCCAGAGGTAGATCAGAAAGCTTGAGTTCATATATTTTATTACTACTACCACACTTATAAAAAAACTTAATATTAATTTGCTTTTTATTATAATATAATTTAATAATTGCATTGATGTTGTCTCTTTAGTAAGCATGGTGTATTGTGGGTCAGAATTATTTAAAACCATAGTCTACATATTTAATTACAAGATTGAAGTTTAAATTTTTTATAATTATGATATATTATAATACAATATAATATGTTATAAATTATAATGTATTCTGTAGTCTACTTTTGATGCATGTAACTATTTAAATAATTTTTTTTTTTTTTTGGGAAAATATGTATTTTTGTAAATATATTATTAGAACAATAACGTACATATGCATGTTCTATTCATACAGAGTAATTTTTTATTAAAGTGTTTTATAAAAGGACTTGTCTTTTATTTTAGTTATCCTTTCCTTTTTCCTGCATGGCGTGGTGATTTGTAGATGTAGATGTAAATATTTTATAATCTTATAACACTGTATAACCACTGAATCCTCTGAGATTGTGTGACCGGTAATGATTGGTGATTTGTTTATTTATAATTTCGGTGAATGATCTCCACTGAGCTTTTAGCAATTGAATCACAATTACTGACAATTGTTACAATCGAATGGCGATCACAGTTCATCCAATCATTAATGGCCTCCGTTAACCAGATACCAATTGTTTCAATCATACTTATCTCTATAACTCATTGTATTGTTTATTATAATATCAATTGTTTTACCTCAGACAGCAACAGAACATATAAAGATAATCCTAAATTCAGTCCATTTCAATGAGATACTTATATCTTATTTTCTTTGAATTTTCACTTTAAATTGTTTAATATTTGGTTATTTTTAGTCAACAAGAACAAGGTAATAAACTTTTAATTTATAAGTACAGTCATGTTATAAATTCTATTCATAAACAATTGGTGAAACATTTATAATTTATCATTAGAATATTAATTTTGATTGCTTTATCCCTATATAAATAGCGATTCTCCTCAGTAAGTAATGCATGATACTGTTGATGGGGGTTCATATTGCACAGGAAGTGTGTAACAACATTTAACACATTAATATAATTATTAATATTACCTTCCAAATGTGATAAAATAATTAATATTACCTTATTATTTTCGCCATTTTAACTAACACTAATGTACTTTAAAATATTCTATATGATAATTTCAACTGGTTGATTTTACTTGCTTATTTGATAACTAATTAGCTATTCATTTGTACTTTAATTAAATGTTTTGCTTATATGGCACAACCATCTTTTGCACTCTGTGTGACTTTTACCACCATGCACATTTTCCAGAAACCTAATGAATTGGACTACGATGTTGACACATTTGGAGAGGACATGTCTGGTGAAGTTTTCCCTGGAGAATCGATGCAAAATATTAAAATGTCTAGTCCTGAATATTTTGGATTAAATGAAGTTGACATTGTCGCGCCCGTCAGAGAAATAGAAACTAATGAAGTGAATATTGAACCTGTCGATCTGTCTAATGATATTTACGTCAACACAATGTTGGCTGACGCAGGTGCTCCCCAGAATCCAGATGCTGAAGTTTTCGATGTCGATGAAAGACAATTCAAACATTCGCAGCCCTACTTCAGACATATTCAGCACATGCAGGACCCGTCCTTTCTCATGATAAAAAGAAAATAGGTTCCGCTTTTGTGCTATAGCTTTAGTTATTTATTTTGTTTAGTCCTTTCCCATATTGCCAAAGTTATTATTTATTGTTAGTTTATTATTTAAGACAGATATTTTTCACCTCCATGACCATATCATAATTTTAGTCACTCATTTTGTTAATATTATGTGTTATTTGTAAAGAAAAGATATTTTTTTACCATAAGACAAAATGTGGAATAAAACATTTTTTTGTATACCTGTGTTTCTTTAACCCTCCATGACTATTAATAACATTAATAGATAGGATCCATTTTTCTCCAAAAGCGGGATATAATATTTACTTCTAATGAACTTTTTTCCACTATTTATTATTTGATTCCTTTAATTAGTACTTGATAACATATAAGGGAAAATCCCAACATTCGAGTCAAATTATATACTCACTGAAAAACACCCGTGTATTGAATTGTATAAATATCCTAACAAGAGAAGAATGTACCAGTCTGAAAATGGCCATGACAGGGTGAAACCGGTAATGGTCAATAAATAATAAATAGTGGAAAAAAATTGTTTTAATGAATAATAATGGAATTCCATCATGAATTAACAGTTTATTTTCATATAGTTTTAATAAATTGGAGTACTCTTGTACTTTACTGCTTAATGTGAAGAGACAATTTTTCACTCTAGTAAATGTTTCTTTTTCACTTATATAAGAAATAGATTTATTGTTGCAATTGCTTTATATTAATTTTATTTTACAAAAACTAAATGTTTAATAAAAAAAATAGTATTATAATTGCTCTTCGTATCAATTGCTGATTTGCTTTTCTGGTAGTTAAATAAATGTCCTTACATAAAACAGAAGAGGGATGTGAAATATTTTTCTTTCCAGTTTCTGCACTAAATAAGTAATATTTCTGCAGCAATCATTTTATATTTGGTTGTCCACCAGTAAAGGAAAAAAAATTGTTATTGATTTTTAAAGTTGCAATTCAGAATACTGGTATCATTGGGGAATTTAATTAAAATTATTGTTTGATTTCAAAATGGAAAAAATACATCTTAAGATGTTTTTCATGGCTTTTTAGATCCTTCCATGTGGAATTTTCTGGGCTACCCTAATGACGAACCCAGCAATGGGGTTCAAAATGTTAACCAGGAAAATCAGATACACTTGAAAGAATAGTTCAGCTTAAACTTATGATGTCTCTGCATATAATTGTTTGTGCGAAAGCACTGAATTGAATAATGAAATAATAATAAAACTACACAGATGATGTAATTGTGTTTGAACTTGTAATTTAATAAAAATGGAACCAATTTGAGTGATTATAAAAAAGTTGCAAGAAAAATTATTTTGATAAAGTAGACTTCTTTCTGCGAGGTAGGGGAATGCTCCTTAGCTTTGAGAAGCATAGCAAGCTTCTATGATTTGAGACATCTCTCGAATAATTTTAAATGTGGGCAAAGCTAACCATTAAAATACTTTAAGTGCTAGTAGAGAGCGGTCTGCGACAGTAAATTATTTTATTAAGGAAAACACATTCTTATTGTGAAGTTGTAATTATTCAGAACATAGGTCTGTGATATTTTAAATACTAAATTAATCTATTAATTATAAATATATACATATAAAATCAATTTTGTCGAAAAATATTGTTTTTGCATCACCGGGATTCATAAAAATGAATTGATAATTCTGGCGTCTGCAGTCGGTTTACTCAAAGGTATTTGAAATTCTGTAAAAATAATATAGATGGCATTCAAATAATGGAACGACAGGTGTATTAATTTGAAAAATGTAACATATAGGTTCGAAAATTTGTCAAGAAAAATACTGGCATTATAGCACAAAGGTAGTGCACTTCCCCGGATTGGAAATAGAGTTCCAGGTTCGAATCCCGGTGATGCAAAAACAATATTTTTCGACAAAATTGATTTTGTATGTATATATTTATAATTAATGCACTAATTTAGTATTTAAAATATCACAGACCTATGTTCTGAATAATTACAACTTCACAATAAGAATGTGTTTTCCTTATTAAAATATGTTGTATCAATGTGTCCAAAATTTAATAAAAATGAATTGATAATTCTGGTCTCTGCAGTCGGTTTACTCAAAGGTATTTAAGATTCTGTAAAAATAATGTAGATGGCTTTCAAATAATGGAACGACAGGTGTATTAATTTGAAAAATGTAACATATAGGTTCGAAAATTTGTCAAGAAAAATACTGGTGTTATAGCACAAAGGTAGTGCACTTCCCCGGATTGGAAATAGAGATCCAGGTTCGAATCCCGATGACACAAAAACAATATTTTTTGACAAAATTGATTTTGTATATATATATATATATTTAATACATTAATTTAGTATTTGTAAATTATTTTCTTGCGGGGCAGGTATATTGTGGCCATTCCGCAACCTTTTGGCTTACCATTGTTTTTGGAATTTACACAACCATTGTCTTTTTTAATTAGTGTTATACTTAACGAGTAACTAGTGCAACTTGTAGATTAAACTCTTATTTAATAAAATTTGTTACGGATAATAAAAATATATTCTAGATAAAAAATGTAATAACATAAAAAAATAACTCAAAATTTGTATCAGGGTATCCAATGGGTGGGGTAACTTGATATGCTATCTGGAGTACCATGAAACAGATCCTTAAAAAAGCATGAGTATTATGAAAAACATATTTTTATTATAAAAGTAACAAAATAAACAATTCCACGAGGACAAAATCATTGCTGTTATCGTCACGTGTCGTTATTTTCTCCTACAACTAAAGAGTCTGAGGAATCTGATAAAAAATCAAGGTTATCACTTTTTGAATCGTTTTCAGGAAAAAGAATTCCTCTTTAACTAAATTATATCAAAAACAGACATTTGCATAACGATAACTTACTGAGAAAGAGTATCATGACATTTTTTTTCTGCAGATTTTCTTAATGAACATCCTTATTTTAAGAGTTAAGCTTTTATGTACCTAAATAATTGCTATGTATTATGGTACCCCACCCTCCCCTATATATGACAAAAACAGTCAACTTTCTGTGCGCAGATGTTTACTTTTACAGCAATAAACGTATTAATAAATTGACAATCATAATTTTGGATTTGAAGGAGAATTTGATTAAAATTAAATTCTTCTAGTTATCTAACATTAGCGATCATTGGATTGTCGATTTTGTGAACCCATTACCTTAGATTTTTTTATCCAGGATATTCTTTGTCGTTTAGGGCTTCTTCTGTTAGCAATTTTGCCTTGAATGATAACATGCAAGATCTGATATTTTTCTGGATGTCTTATGATATGACCAAAATATTATAATTTTTAGGTTCATATTTCTTTAAGGATTTATTTTTCCTTTCACATTTGATTCATCATATTGTCATTAGTGCCCTATTAATTAAAATGAGATTAATTGAATTTGAATTAGATTAAAATAATTTAAAACATTACATGGTTATAAAATGAAGCTCATCTTCGGAAGATAGCAATTTTTTTTTTTAAATATTATAATATACATGACGTATGAACAATATCAACAATATCAGAATTATTGACATATAAATTTAAAGTTTTTGTTATATTACTTATATTATGATTTCATATATATTTATAGAAAGATCTAGTAGAAAAAAAGAACTCGGACTCTGAGTTTTAGTTAATATGACAATGTTGACTGATTATGTAATAAGGTGGATGAACACTTAGAATAATTGAATTATAAAACAGGAGTGAAGTTTGAATTTAGGCCAAAAACAAGGGTGTAGTGCTGCTATCAAAAATGGACGTATGGGACATTGCCAGTTCTAGAAGGGACAGGAACAAGTAAGTAGTGGGTGAAGAAATTTCACTTCAGAAATTGAGAAGAGTCTGCTACAGAATTTTGGAGAGTTCAGAAGATAGTCAGCCACAGAATTTGGAAGAGACCATTAGGATGGTCCTCCAAGAAGAGGGCATCAGTTAGCCTCGAACTGCAGTTTGCCAAGAGGATAGTCAGCCATAGTCTCGGAAGCAGCTGCCCAGCCAGCTCTAACCAGATATCGAGTCTGCTCTCAAGTAACAGCCCAGCTGGCCGCCAACGACGCCATTTCGCCGGCCAAAGACCAGGTCTTTTAAAGAAGGCCTCAGATGAACATTGCGAAATAACTTAAGAATAATAAGAATTAAGTTAGCTCATTTGTACCTGAAATCGTGAATTAAGTTAGCTCATTTGTACCTGAAATTGTGAATTAAGTTAGCTCATTTGTACCCGAAATCATCGATAAATTCCGTGATTTGGTTTCAGCCGACAGACAAGTGAAAGTGCGCGAAGCCACAGGCATCTCAACTGAGCGGGGTCACTTCATTTTGCATAATGAATTGCACATGAAGAAACTTTGCGCAAGATGGGTGCCGCTTTACTCACGCCAGTGTTTAGGGGTTAAGTCGGTGGTCAAGTGAAAGTGATGAACGGCTGGTGTATTTATATTTATTTGATGTAATAGATAGAATGAAGATATGCAGAAGGCGAAAGTGATCTATGAGATATTCGAAGCGAGTCGGCGGTCTCGCCCAGCAAGCGAGGTCCAGACGAGACCCGCCATGGCGAAGCAATGGAACAAAAGAGGGATCCTCGGTGGGCGATCGGACGTGACCTATAGCGGCAGGCGGCAGCGCTATGTCGCTAGTATCGGTGCCGGTTGAGATGGCGGTAAATTTGAAATGCTGTCCCCTACAAGAGCAAAAGCAAATTCACATGCGAGAATATCTGCCTACAGTTGCCGAAGTGTTGGAGAAGAATCCAGTAGAGTTTTTGCGTCGTTTTGTAACAATGGACGAAATCTGGATAGACCACTATATCCCGGAAACAAAACAGCAATCAAGACAATGGATCACAAATGGCGAACCGGCTCCTAAAAAGGCAAAATGCGTTCGATACGCTGGAAAGGTGGTCAGTTTTTGGGACGCAAAGTGAATTCTCCTAATTGATTGGAAAAAAAGCTGCGATTTGAATTGCTTCCGCATTCTGCCTATTCACCAAGTCTAGCTCCCTCGAACTATCATATATTTCCGAAACTCAAAACTTTCCCGGCAAGACGAAAATTTGAGTCAAATGAAAGTGTTATACAGGAAGTAAACGAGTATCTTGAAAGCCTCAAAGAAACTCATTTCCGCGAAGAGGTGAAACGTTGAGGCAAGTGCGTTGAACTTCGAGGGAGCTATGTCGAAAAATAAAATAAGTTACAAAACTTGAATTGTTTTCTTTAATATCAAACCAAGTTACTTATAAAACCACCCTCATACGTAGGAACAATAATAAATCATTGATTCGTCAGTGTTCTGTATAGTTTATCTGTGTTCCCTCCCTCATAACCATGGTGCCATAACGGTATGATGAATCGTGGAGCGAATTATTTACCAGAGTGTAGGGTGTCGTTCTAATAAACTGATTTAATCCTTTTTTTATAACCCCCTTCCCCATAAAAGGTTTACTTTGTTACGGTCGCATCTCACGTATTACGAATTTTATTTTCGGCGCGAATTTTAAATTAATATTCAGCCTTATTTATTCAAATATTGCTGTGCGGGCCGCGCGCCGGGCAATGCAAGCCCCTCCTCACCCCGCTCCAAACATCAATCCATAGCGGACGAAAGGGTCGCTATCCCCTCCCTCGCGCATTGCCCGGGGTGGGTTTCTGCCAAGCCGAAGCTAAGCTCTCACTACGCCTGTCGAACGCATTGGACCTCCAGGGCGCCGCTCCAGGGCGCCGCCGGCTTTGTAGCCGGCCTCCGGCCAGCTCCATACCGACCGCCATTTTGCCTCGAGACGAAGCCGCCAGGAAGCTGCGATGTGCCTCTTGGAAACCATCTGAGCACCACGCCTTGGACACGTGGTAAGTGGCGGATATTCCCGCCGCTCACAACGGAGGACCGGAGGCTACCCACCACGAGAAAACCGGACGCGGTCGCGGAGACCACATGGCGAGCGAAGCTGCGGAGCCCGCGCCCATGAACTGAACCAGTGCCCATGCAATTGGCCACAAATGTGAAGGCAGACAAAAGTGAGTGGGAAAAACAATTACACAATTAGTGCGCCCGCGTTTAATTAAGGTTAGATATAAGTAGCAATAAGAATTTTCCTTTTTTCATATTTCCTTGAATTGTAAATAAATGTGTGATTTGTATATAGAAAGACGTGTTTATTTAATTTACCCTCCAGCCATCGTCCTCGTGACTACCACAAATGTTGATTGCGCAACGACCAGAACGTTGCGTTTGATATATACACGACGTTGTGCGCCATGTGATATAAGTATGCCACGATGTCGTTGGGTGCCATATGATTTGAATCGGGGTTCTTTAGGAGTGATAATTCGATTAATCGGTGATTAATTGAACATGTATCATGCTCCTGATCACTCGTCAGATCGATACCCCGCACTCTAATGAAATGCTCGCTTCGCGACCCATCTGTCAGATATCACACTTTCATTAGTATGTAGCGATCGGAATTTAAATCCACCGTCATCTCAGTCGGCATCGACGCTAGCGACAGCGCTGCCGGCTGCTGCTACAAGCCTGGCTCAATCATTCACCGCTAGGCAGTCTCTCCAGTTTCATCGTTTCACAACGGCGGTCTTGCCGGCCCACGCGCCAAGCAAGACCGCTAATTTGCTTCATTTCATAATCAACACGCACCTTCTACATCTACCTGTCTCCATTGTTTTCATCATAATGTCATAATAAAACCTACACACGCCAATCACATTTATTTCATTTAACCACCGACATAACGCCCAAAAGTAGCATGGTTATAGGAAGATATAGGTGAATATGAACACACGGAAGATGCACAAATTAGACATTTATTAATCACAGTTTATACTCAATTGGCAGGAAGAAATATTTATTCTATAACTAACTTATTCTATAACTAATTCTACCTCAGATTATTTCGCGATATTCTTCCGGGTCTTCTTCCGGAGACCTGGTCTTAGGCTGGCGAAGTGGTGTCGTTATCACCCGGCATGGGTGGCTATCTATTGACTGATATATGTTGGGCAGCGGGCTGACCGGCTGCTCCTGGCTAGATTGCGGCAAACCGTGGCTGTCTATCCTCCGGTTCTCTGACGACGTTTGGTCGAATTTATGGTGACGGCTGTCTGTTTTCCACGCGCCTCTGGCATTCAACTAGCGTCTGGTATTCAACTGCGTACCTCAAATTACGGATCTCGTGTTCAATTCTGCGTGTCCTTCACTGCGTACTTTCAACTGACGTCTTCGACTTTGGTTACCACTCTCGACTTCCAACTCTTACTCCCCACTTTTATTTTTCACTAGGTGTTTCGAACTCACTCGATGAGCTCTCCCCTCCAGCTCTTATTCCCAACTTCTGTTTCCACCGCGTGTTTTCAACTGGTCCCTCCGAACCTCGGTTCTGACTAGCCCTTCCGGATCTTGGCTTCAACTACCTCCTTACGGACCTCATTTTCAATTCACTCCTCCGGATCTCGTTTTCTAACTAACTTCCAAAATGGCGTTCTGGCCCTTTAAAGTAACCGTGGCGAGGGCGTACTTCTCGCTCGGAGATCGGTCCGCCCTCACAGGATTGGCGATGCCTCAGTGGTCCATCCGTTGACAGCGGCGTTACACCTTCGCTTATAGGCCTAATTATTGGTTGCGCTCACTTTCTTCAAAAATAATTACATTTAATTGCAAAATTTATTCGTGTCCGCCAAATCACACAGTCACTTAATCTTCGACTTCATCTCACCCGTATGTATAAACACTTAACATTGTCTTGTTAATTAAATTTTTAGTCCAGTAACCTCATTACCGCTATTCATTATTCTCAAATCAAATTATGACTAAATTTATCTCTATAATAATTTTACATAGTATCTTGATTTTTCTTTTTGCTACAACATTAGGTACATATGGGATCTGGTCTTTTCTTTTTTTCAGCCTTACATTACACACACTTAAACCTATAACATATTTTTCCTACTTGCCCAGTTATAATTACATTCTAATTTATCATTATTATTTATTTATATCGAAATCTCATTGCCCGTCTTCATTCTCATTATTCAAGTTAATTAGTGGATAGTAGATTACCGTGGAAGTGCCGCTACATTGTCACCCTTTAATTAGATCCAAATTCGCGATTGATCAGAGACTCGTTCAGATTGTTTTGCCGTATGGGACGAACGTTTACTGATGGTATAGTCCGATCTACGCACCACGTAAAGCGCATGAAGGTGGAAGATGTAAATTCGAGTACATCAACTTGTGGGTATTCGCTTTATCCTCTCTGCTTACCCCTACAGAGAAAACACGCGATAGTCGGTTGCCATTCATGGTGGGCTATTGCATATGGGCTCCGGCCCGAGTTCAATAAAAGCTACTTTATTACCCAGAAGTTAATTATCCTAGGGGCGACAACAGGGCTCGCAACTTCATGGCTTTTCTTTTGTACGATGTACTCAATGTCTCGGCCGGCGAGAATGTATTGTTTTATCATTAACCGTTCCCGAGTGAGATATTTCTTGGAACAATTTACTTTTAGACAAAAGGCAACCGCTTAACTCAATTTTGGCAGCTCTCCCGGCTTTTATATCTGTCGCCCGAACATAATCTATTACGCGTGTGGTCGACTTTCGTAATTACGGAAAAGATAAATCTCCACCATGATTGGCCGAGAAAAAAAAAGGATGGCTTTCTAATGATGGAAGAAAAGGTTCCCGTGTGACGCGGGTCCCTGTGAAATACACTTCCAAGAAAAATCAAGTATTCGGGGGTGACAAATTATGATAGGTCGGGTCCAAATCAAAATCGACTCGCGACACAAATTACCGTTCAGGCATATCACGTTTATATCAATTTGTGTGCGCACTGAATAACTCCCTAAACGTTTTATTACTATTAGCCCCGTTCTATTCCTCCCCGAGGATTCTTTTATTTTTTAATTTCAGCCATAGATAAAAGATTTGAGCGCGAATCTGCCGACTGTCAAACTATATTAAAAATATTTTTGCGAGGAGCATTATCATAAGTGTCGTTTTGATTAACGTAAAATGTCTGCTTAAAACTATTTTCTTCTATTGCACCGGAATATTTATCAACTAAAAATGTTTTCTGAAAGGGGTATTGAACTTTTAAAAGAGACCGAAAGATCCACTGATGCCATACCACCATATAATGTGAGCTTTTTTATTTCTAAATATTTTTATGTTTAATGTTAAGATAATTCTTAAAGGTGTGCAATTATCCAATATCCAAAATTATGATTCAACACTCTGTATGTCAATTCGGTTCAGCAATGTGCTCATTATTAATCTTCCGAATGGTGGTAACTGACATTAACAATTTCAAAATTATTCTTTATATCTGTGTTAATAAGCAGTTTTCTTTCTTTATCGCAAAAATTGGATATGAAATTTAAATGTTTTGATTCAGTAAACATTCTCGGCCAAAATAATGTTTGAGCATGTTGGAATGCCCTCCCTCTATAGGCCTTCTATAAAATAATTTAATTTAATGTACCTAATAGATTTTAAAGTTTTACGAATACATCCTGGCAAGTTTCTCTGTCAACGAATTATGATTTCATTAATCTTCTTTTTTTAAATGTTTAAAAATGTAAAGAAAAATAATGTTTTTTTTACAATTAAAAAATGATAAATTCACAATTTGTTGGTCTAGTTGTGATTCTTCAGAATATATCATTTCTTGATCCTTTTGGTTTAATATTTTTTCACAATGTTTGCTATTTTTCTGTTTGCAGGATGATGCTGTGCGTAATATTATACAAGAGATGGATATTCTATTTAAATCAAACATGTCAGATGCGTAAGTTTCACTTTGTACTTTGCGAGCAGATAATTATCGCCATAAAAAGAAAATCTTAATGTGTAATAAGAGAAACCACAGTATGGAAATGTAATCCACAGTTGGGAACCCTGCCTGTTCAGTTTAATTAATACTTGTGTTATATTTGAAATATCTTTTGTAATAATCTACCTTTATTATTTCATCAATATTCATCATCCTTAGCCTGTCTCTACTGCTGGATATAGGCCTCCCCTAAGATCACCAATCATCTCTGTGCCATCCATTGAGCTCGCGGACAGCCAACACTTATTCTAACAGTTTGAGACCTCCATTCAAAAACCTTTCTTCCCTACCATTCGTCATCTCTTTGGCAAATATATCTAGCACATCAACAATTTTTCTGGGCAATATCAGTTACCTTGGTTCTCTGACGAATTTCTATGTTACTCTGTTTGTAGGTACTCAATCTCTCAAAGATATTTTAAGCATAGCATTAGATAACTTTTAATTTGTGTATGATATTGATGTTATCGGTCCACGCATTAGCGCTATAAGTAAGTACTGTGAGCACGCTCTGGATGTAGGTTTTAGTTTGTATTTTGGCTGTTAAGGATTTCCAATTATTGCCCAACCCAACTGGATACATCTCTCGACTCTGCCTCCTTAGGTCCAGTTGCGTCATCTTCGGTAACCATAACTGAGATTCAAATGAGTTTAAATTCAAACTCTTTTACTTTTAAACGAGATTCAAATAATTTGACAGAAATCGAGTTGCGTGAACAGAGTTTATAGTTATCCAGTGTAGCAATTACATAGGCTCTAAAAAATCTCATTTTCATAGACAAATGCACGCGTAGGTAATTTTGCTTATGGCAACACGTACAGGACGCTTTCGCTTCTTCAATCGCTTGACGATTTGATGTTGGATTTGTTGTGTTTACATTCCTGATATTAACAATTCGATGTTTGAAACGATGAATGTGGATATAAAGTAAGTATTCTTGTATTTTAACTACGATTTTAAATATTTATTCAGAGAACCCAAGATAAATTTTTCTCCACAAGAGGTAAGTCTCTTGAAATCCCTTGTGGAGAAAAGAAAAGACATTTTATTGAATAAAAAAACAAATGCGGTCCACTTGAAGGAAAGGGAAGATGCGTGGATCGCATTATGCAGCGATTTTAACGCGTCATGCCCGGAAAATAAACCGAGAAGTATGAAACAGCTTCGAAATAAGTTCGAAAACATGAAGAAATGCGCTAGAAAGGTTTGTAAAGATTAATGTAATTAGAAATAGATGTGTTTCCATTATGGCATTTGTGGGTACTTTGTAAACATAATATGTTTTTAGGAATCATCCCGTTTCATTCAAGAAGTTCGTAGAACTGGTGGAGGACCTCCACTTGCAAAGGTGGATGAAACAACAGAATGGATGCGAGGTGTAATGCAGATATCAATGAAAGGGCGGGTTTCGGAATTTGATGATGACGCAGATTCTAATTGTAAGTACTCTGCAATGCCTTGCAAAGTGAGAAATTTAAAAAAAGTTTAACTTATTATTTTATATATGGGAGAACAGAATATCGTTAGTTTTTTGAAAAAGTCTACATTTTAACTATATTTGTCTATATGATGATGCATGCTTATGTTTTAGATATTGCTTCTGGGAGCAGTAAGCAGACCCAACCTCGCATACAGGTGTCCACTTCACTCACATTAGAAGCAGAGACTGACACTGACTGCATCGCAATGTCTGAACCAGTATGTGTGGTACGGAATAAAATATATTTGATTTTTTTTTATCACTCGTTTTGCCTTTAACAAAGTACCTGTTAAAAACAAATAAATATAATGCACAATAAGCAGATCAAATATATAAATTTAATATTTGTATCTTCATAGGTGGAAAATGTTGAGCACAGGCCACTATCTGGGTGTTGCGTTTAAACGCCAACCAATGGCATCACCTCTAAAAAGTGAGTACAATGATAATTCACAATATAATGAATTATTTTTTCCGAGTATGCACGCACACTTACATAATGTAAAAAAATATCAACATTGGATTTAAATAATGTTTTTATTTAGTTTAATTATATCATTTATAATATATATCCTCTTTTCGTTCGCAGATAAATCAAAACGCAAATCGAATGGAACTACCCTAAATGAGATCCGCAATATATTTGCTTCTTTGAGTGCAGAGAAATTAGATCACATTAGAAGCAAAAAAATTACTTCAGAAATGAGTGCAGAGGGGCAGGAACAGTTGATTGCCCTTAAATTGGAAATGCAGCAATGCCAAATAGACAATCAACAGGAATTGCATGCATTAGAAATAAATCATCGGCAAGAACTGTGTGCACCAGAAATAAGACATCAGCTAGTAATTTTAGTCAAACATGAAGCTGAGAGGGATTTGGCCAAACTAAATTTAAAATTAAGAAAAGAAGAAAATAATATTAATTAATTAAATTATTAATATGTACACTCTATATACTTTAATTTTTTTATTACTTTACAGTTTTTAAATGTTTCCTGCCTCTGTGTTTACTGTCAAGTGGTTTCAACACTTTTCATCTTTAACTGTTCTTTAATTTTATTAACATTAACCGTTCTTCTATTTACTAAAATGATAACATGCAGTGATGTCGCATAGCTCTACAGTTTTTAATTATTGACCACCTATCGCTGTTTTTAGCCAAGTGGTTTCAACACTTTTCATCTTTAACTGTTCTTTAATTTTATAAACGTTAACTGTTTTTCTATTTACTTAAATGATAACATGAAGTGATGTCGTATAGCTTTACAGTTTTTAATTATTGACTTTAATTTTACTTATGTGTTTTATGTATGTGATTATGTTAAAAGATAATATATATAAAAATATAATAAAAGAGTTTTTACAAAGGAAGAATAGTTTTATTATAGATCCAATATTATTGCAAAAAAAATGTGACAACAATTTAGGCTAAATCTCAGAAATGGATAAAGATCTTTAATGAAATGCCAGATGATATAAGAAAGGTGATACTTCTTAAGTTCAAAATGAAACTAAGCCCAATATGTGCAAGATAAGTTTGACCTTATTTATATTAGAACATATATATATTTACATATGTAAGCACTATATTAAGAATAAATAAATAAAATTCTATGACTGGTTTAATAATTGGAAAAAATAGCCATTTATTAGAACTCTTATATTATTTCCATCCTGTGTATGCGCTGCAGGTTCAGAATTAATTTCATCTAATATTGTTAGAAAGTGGTGGCTCGGTAACATTATTTAGCCGACATATATTATACAGCACCGCTATGGCTACAATGACTGCTTCCACTCTTTCAATACTCAGCCTGATTTTCATACCTATTGCGGGGAAACGCCTTTTCCACACCCCAAATGTTCTTTCTACAACATTCCTAGTCCTGATTTGGCTCTCGTTATACAGTTTTTCAGCCTCAGATATTGAATTTGTAAGTGGAGTAAGTAAGTATGGTTTGAGTGGATAACCACGGTCACCAACGAGATGCTTCCCATTAAAAATACCATTATCTAGTTGCCCTTTTAATCTAGAGTGACTGAAAATAGTGCTGCCGTGTGTTGAGCCTGGCCACCTTGCAACAACATTTGTGAATTTCATTATGGCATCTATTACTGCCTGCGCATTCATGGAGAAGTAATCCTTCCTATTTTGATAATATTCTGCATTATTTCCTCTTGAAGATAGGATTCCAACATGAGTACAATCTATTGCGCCAATCGTGTTCGGAAATTTAGCAATGTTTTTGGAATTTCTTCGTTAGTTTCAGGTAAACGTATGAATTGTGATCTAAGAGCGGCTATTGCTCTGCTCACTTTGTTCACAATCCGTGAAACAGCACTCTTGTGTACACCAGATATATCTTTGCATTGATCCTGTGGCATAGAAATGTAAAGTTATCAAGACCTGGTTCACAGGACTAACTGCGTGATTTCTGAAAAAATAATAAAGTTAGGCATATATAAATTACTGTATCTTTATCAAAAATATTATATACATATAAAGTAGATAACTTTAACTTACTTATTTGTAGATGACATTAGATTGTCTGAAATAAGTAAATAAGAAATAATAACAAGACCAGTAGCCTAACCATACTCTTGGACAGGCGGAATCTTCCAATAAAATCTAATTCTTCCCATATAAAATGATCGGTTTCTGGCATAAAAGATTTGCTCTTCTTGTTAAGGATGTATTGAACAATTATTTGATTGTCAGAAGAATCGGTATCAGTGCTATCTGACATAATAATGTTCATTTCAATAATACGACGTCGAAAAATTTAAAAGAATGCTTTTAATGACGGATATCAAGTGAATGCGTGCGCACAATGCAAATGTACCCTAAATAACAAATCCAGTGGATGCAATCCGTTATCAGAAAAAGATTTTTTTAAAACCTATTTCTTCCTGCAAAAATAATGTGCCGAGGTCCAAGTTTTTGTTTTCCTATTAAGAATATACTGTATAATTAGTTTATCATCAAAAAAGTCTGCGATATCACTGCTATCCGACATAATATTGTAAATTTCGATACTACAGTGTCAAAAATTGAAAAATACTCGATTTCGGTGACATCTGTCAGTGGCTCGCGCACAGTACACATGTGCATTAGTAAAGTTTACATTTAAGTGGATATTTTCGGCGGTTTATAGTTAAAGTTAAAAGTAAGCGATAAAAATGAGATGATGCAATGCGTTTTCGGATAAACTAAGTTTAAAAGTAAAGTTTATGGTAACCGAAGATAACGCAACCGGACCTTAGTTGTATAGTTTGAACTTGATGTTATTGCCTGATATCCTTCTTGATTCTCTGTTACTTTGTTCAATCACAAATGCTCTAGAAGATATATTCAAACTTTTGAACTGGGAGTCATCCGGACTGAATATAAATGGAGAATGAATAACATATTTCATTATTAAGGAAAACACATTCTTATTGTGAAGTTGTAATTATTCAGAACATAGGTCTGTGATATTTTAAATACTAAATTAATGTATTAACTATAAATATATACATATAAAATCAATTTTGTCGAAAAATATTGTTTTTGCGTCTCCGGGATAGATAGGGATTTCAGAACATAGGTCTGTGATATTTTAAATACTAAATTAATTTTGTCGAAAATATCCCGGTGATGCAAAAACAATATTTTTCGACAAAATTGATTTTATATGTATATATTTATAGTTAATACATTAATTTAGTATTTAAAATATCACAGACCTATGTTCTGAAATCCCTATCTATCCCGGTGACGCAAAAACAATATTTTTCGACAAAATTGATTTTATATGTATATATTTATAATTCATTTTTAGGCCAATAAGTTTTTATAAATATGTTAAATACTAAATTAATGTATTAATTATAAATATATACATATAAAATTATTTTTACGTCACCGGGATATTTTTTGACAAAATTGATTTTATATGTATATATTTAAATACTAAATTAATGTATTAATTATAAATATATACATATAAAATCAATTTTGTCAAAAAATATCCCGGTGACGCAAAAATAATTTTATATGTATATATTTATAATTAATACATTAATTTAGTATTTAACATATTTCAGATTTGCAGATGATATTGTGATTATCGCAAAAGGCTTCAAGATCCCAATGATATATAAAAACTTATTGGCCTAAAAATGAATTTTAATAAGACCAAAATTATAGCTTTAATATTACACAATCTAAAATAAATTATTGTCTCAAAAAAAGAATTTCAATCAGAAATTTCAACCAACATATACCTTAGTAAGTTTTCAAATTTTTGCAACTTATGTGTATAATTTATTATTCTTAAAAACAATTTAAAAGAACATGTTCTTTTATTATATTAGATATTATTCAAAGAAACTTCGTTTTGATTTGAATTTGAGGCTTAATTAAAAAAACTATTAAACAAGATTCCAATGATATATTCCATTTGCTCCTAATTTGATAGTTATATTGTTTCGGTCTCCTCGCCGAATATTTATTTTGCAAGAATTTCTCAATAGCTATTATCAAAATTAAATGTTGAGAAGATTGTGGTTTTAGAGCTCACCTAGGTTACCCATGATAATGCTGATATTCAATACCAGCTTATTCTATATTATTTAGATTCATCTCAAAATACCTTGCTTCTATGAAGAATGATTCTGATTAGTCCGGAAGAGTCTCGGCACATACACAATGGTACATTGCGGTCTCACATAAATCATATTATTTGTCGGCATTTCATCAATAACAACTCATTTCCTGAAAAAACGGACTCTTGCCAGTGGTCTATTTAACATAAACAATTCACGAAAAAGATATAATAGACCATTAAAACTGAATTCTTTCAAAAAATTTAAAACAAAATTTGTGACTAAGGCATGAAAATAATGTGTCAAAGATAATCTTTTTTTTTTTAATTTCTGTCTAATTCTATTATTTATTTCAGAAATGCAACTACTGATAATCGTGCTTTATGGTCTACCGTTCAAGTAAGACATAGCGCTCTGGAGCGCAACAAGAGATGTCTGCTAGCATACCTGTACAATAGACTGATTAAAATACGAAACATGAGGTGGGATTTTGGTCCTGTGTTGCCACCTGAAATAAAAGAATTGTTGTCTGATGAAGAATTCAGATGGTTTTCTAAATATTCCATAACACTTGCGACATTCATGAGGTCCCTTGGACAAGATATTGGTTATTGGGGAATCGACCTGACGGAAAATATAAAGCCTCCTAAATCTTTATATACCGAAGTGCTTTGTCTCACTGACTATGGAAAGTTGGAACTGGAAGACGGTGATGTTGTATTTTTAAAAAAAGACAGCCGACATTACCTACCAACAACAGAGTGTCAAACTTTAATTCGCCAAGGAATATTAGAAGAGTTGATATCTTAATATTATTATTTAGTATTAATTCTGTTATTTAATATTAATTTGTATTATATCAATAAAAATAATTTGGTTGTGAGAAAAAAAAATGTTTTTAATTAAATCATATTTATTGTAATAATCACTGTATACAAGCAAAAAAACTGTACATTACTAAAGATAATCTTTATCTTATGAAGACTATAAAATTCTAATTTTTATTATCCGGATTAGCTTAACCCATGGCTAGATTTTTGTATAGCCATGGGTTACTCAGTTGGGTTGTACACAAATGTGTACTACTTCATGGTCATGATGATAGGTAATATGCTAGTACGTACGTGTCAGTACACATCTAACTTGTTTGTTCAGTCTATTAAAATCACACTGAACTAAATATTTTCTTACTCAACCTATGTTGGCATCTTTGTCTGCCAATTTTCTGCATTTTTCTAACAATTTGTGCGTAACTCTGTTGTCTTCGAAAAGGAGTAATCTTTTCTGAAAACTAAACTAAATATATACACCCTCTATATATGTATTTGTTTTGCTTGACAGACTAAATGTTTTGTTTTCATAATGTATTCCAACCATTCTAAGATCATTCCATATTTCGGTGTTTGTATTGATAATCAAGTGAGTTTTGCATTTTTGGGATATTATTAAGTTAGATAATATTAAATAAAATGTTGAAATAAATTTATTTCTTTTGAGTTTCTATAGTAATTTGTAAAGCTATTTATTTAAATATACGTTTTTGAGCACTTAAAGAAACTTTTTAATTCGTTGTCCGAAGGAGAAATCATAGATATTATTTTAAGTGAAATCGAAAGAGAAGTACGATACCCGAGAGTCAAAATCTTTGTCCATGAAAGCGAGGTGGAGTGGCTGACCGAGGTGAAATACCTTGGACTGACACTTGACCGGCACTTGAATTGGACACGTCACGTGACGACCACGCGCCTGAAAATGAACCAAGCAATTGGCGCGCTCCGCCCCCTATTCAACAGGACAGGCGCACTATCCACTCACAACAAATCAATTTTATACCACAATATGGTTCTGCCTACTATCACCTACGCAGCGCCTGCCTTCAGCAGCATACACAAATCGAAATATACGCAGCTCCAAGTTATTCAAAATAAAGCACTTAAAATCATACACAACACCACACCCAAAACAAATCTATCTAGACTACACCACCAGCGCAAGGTGAACACAATAACACAATGCTTTGATAAATTATCGGCAAGCTTCCACAAATCCTGCTCCCATCCTTCTCAAGATAATCCTCTCATCCGAACTCTCGGCTCGTACAAGCACAACATCAGTTTAATGCCTTTCAGATACAAACATAGATTGCCCAGGCACTATTTCCTGAAGCGAACCAACGCGCTCGATCCTCCGGACTGAGACGCACACAGAAGTGGACAGCGTCGACTGAACTCTCCAATCCATGACTTTGTAACAATAAAACAATATTCTTAAGTGTAGTTGTAATTTATTTTAGTTACCTTATAAGTATTATGATAGAATAAGGCGGCACTGTACATAAAGTGTCGCGCCTAGTTAATTTGAAGCATTTAACTTCCAGTAAATTGTTTAGAGGGTTTTTTATCAGAATTTTTTACCCTTCCAATTCATGTATTAATATAAAACACATGATGTTTATTACAATAAGTAGTTAGTAAAAGTGTCAAAGCAATTAGCGCTGATGCACTTGTAGCAGTAGATTTGGCGGTCCAGCCGCATGTAGAGTACTCAGAGTATCGTAGACTCTAAGGAATTGGAAAAAAAAAAGAAGTCCGATACGTAGCAATAAAAGAAAATTTATTTTTTTAAATAATATATTCTAAATTTAAATTGATAGAATTGTTCACAAAATTTGAATAATTTTTCTAATATTTTTTTTAATACCTATTATATACTTAGTTAGCATCGTCAGTAAAAACATAACGTAAGTTTGTGCCTACTGTACGCCACTAGTAATAATATATTGTCTCTTGTGTAATACAGTAATTGCACGTGTGATGAATATCATTTAAAACATTTAGTTTGTATAGTTGTACTAATTTCACACAGTCATCCCACCTTTTGGTCTAACTGACTGTGTGAAAGAGGACGAGCAGGATGGGAAAGTCCGGGAGCTAGAGAAGAATGGCCAGGGTTAGGAGTCAGTGGAGAGCACTTGTGGAATAGGCAAATCCCAACTTGGGTTATAGTGCTGTGGAAGAAGTTATACTGATTCATATTGTTGCATATAAGGATGATAAATTTAAATAACTCATATTTTTTTACTCAAATTGCGTGGTGTGCCGTAGGATTGGGATTATAATAAATACTTGCCCACCCACCGGTACGTCACCTATTTATTCCCTTGTTTAATGTTGTATAAATAATTCTGGGTGCAGTGGACACTGTAGTTTGAACAAATGTCATGGTCCACGGCACCCCGCCACCTATGTTTTATTATCAAAAAATTATATTTATACTTCAGGTGCTGTGGACAGAGTAGATTAAATAAATAATATAATCCACGGCACCCCAATACTTGTTTTTATAATTTATAAAAGTTTGCTACCATCCGGTCAGCGCTCCTCCTTAGCACCGCGGGAAAAGTCTTTCGTAGACCCGCGATGCTAACTGATCAGCCTACGTCCTATAGAGTTTCATGCCATAGACCCATTGTTGAATTTTATTTTGCCTTATAATAGAAGACCGAGCGCTGGCCCGGCCTCTGTGTTTGCGGGATATTATGGCGCAGGAAATTCTCTATAAGACCCCCTACTCGTGATATATCTCAACACCCGATTTATATTTCTTATATCAGAATATGTACCCAAATTGTATTTCTGCTGCTCGCCAGGTCGCGACGAAATAATGAGGCATAGTTGTCCGTTTTGGCCGGCAGGCGGCGGTAACTACTACGTCGAATAGGGCTGTAAGCACGTTCCAGTTGGCTCAGCGGCGAAATCGGGGGATGCGCTGTATCGCTGCAGTGTTGGAGCCCATTCTCATAGATAAAGGTATACACCACTCTCTCCGCTGCAGCGCGCCGCAAACTACTTTTACAACCAGTGTTTTCTTTACACGCCTTCCTTCAGAGCCTCACTGTCTAGCCATCCTGAAGCCTGCACTCTCGACCCACGAGGAAGCAAACTACGATCTGCGACCACCGGCGAATTGGAGTGAGCCTAGACTAGCTTGTGCTTTTTTCAAAGCGCGCTTGGCGAAATATACTCGCTCCCTAGCAAAAGCATTTGAGGCGACCACTTTTATTTGGTTGGCAACATGTCTTATATACTAAAAATTTGTTTTCCTATGTAATATTGGCACATTCACGGATAGTTAATGATTTTGAACTTTCTAATAGGAAACTTTTGTCCTATTAGAAAGTCATATATATTTCCTAAATGAAGTAATATTTTTATAAGGTTAAATAATCTCAACTTGCTTGGTTTCTCATATATTTCACAATGGCTATAGCTATCTTCACCACAAAACTTTATACAGTAAAAGCTCTTGAATGCAAAATTGACAGGTTCAAAATTTAAAAAAAAAAAGATTTTTGAATTAGGAAAGTAGAATATCTTATCAAATTTTCAAAACATCAACATATAATAAATATATACATTATAACTATTACATTTGACTGATTTTCTTTCATAACTGTACCAAAAGAACTCATTTTATAAACGAAATGTAAATAAGCAAGAGTTTTTGTCTCTTCTTTAAATGGGAAGATCTTTTCAATCAAATTTGAACAATTCCTTATGTACGTATCCGCATTGCGTTCTTTTGTCTTAACCTAAATGTCTTATTTGTTGTTGAATAATCGTGAATTTAGTTATCTCGCACGAGACAATCTATTTTTGCTGATACGACTCACATTTGACTCTGTGAAAATTTGTATAAATGTCGAGCGTCCTCACTAATCGATACAAGCCTAAAGATGATGTGAATGTATCTAATTGTATTGATACGGCGTCGGGCTTTCCTCTCAGCCCAATCATCGTATCGTCAAACGTCGTTGGTCACTGAGAAGGAGGCGGGGATGAAAATTAGTAAGTTGGTGATTAATTCTATATTTACAATTTTATTAAATTGGTTAGGCGAGAAGACAAAATAATCCTAGGCCAAATTCTTAACCTATCTTATGAACTACTTAATTCTAATCTTAAATTAATCTTAAATCTACCTTAATTAAGTTGGCGATTCGGTCCGGGCTTCGGCGATCGACGTCTGCCGCGCGGATGGCGACCGACGACGCGGTCTGGGCGGGACCGTGGCTTCATGTTCGCTCTGCAACACATCCTTCTGGTGGGCGGTCTCGTTCACCAGCTCCACTGAACCGCTTTCCTCCACCTCCGCTCGAGTTATTCTGAGTCTTCCGTCCAGGTGTAGTTCCGAGTCTTCCTTTCATGCTGGCCGATCTCAAGCGCTGGTCGCCAGCCGCCCGATGGCTGACGGTGGAGTAGGATATTAACTCGAGAGTTTTAACTTTTCCATGTCTCCAAGTGTCTAAGTTAACTGTCTGTGTTAACTTTAACTGTCTTCAAGTAACTAACTGTCTTCAAGTAACTAACTGTCTAGTGTCTAACTCCCAGTGTCTAACTGCGACTGTTCGAGTTTAACTGCTCGAGTCTAACTCTCCAACTGACTAGTGCCTCACTGCGACTGTTCGAGTCTCACTGCTCGAGTCTAACTCACTAACTCCAAGACCAACTGTCTTCTTCAAGTGTCCTCTTCATCGACGCGTCCGTCCTTTTAAGGACCTCGGGGCGTGTCCGTAACATGACGGTGATCGGTGCTCTCTTTTCCTCGAACAGGTGCATTTTATGACTGGTTAATTACGGCCGTCGTAGATACGTATTTTCCCAGCCATTTATTATTCTTGGAAAGGTACATCACCGACAGTATACAATTAGGATTAGATGCATTTCTTGGGGTTGGACCGTCATAAAATGTCCCTTAATTCCCCCAAGAAAGCAAACACGTTCACCTAATCCTAATTGGTTATACGGCTCTGTTACCCATGCTGATAATCCCTTAAGTGCTTTTTTTTCTTCACAATATGGGGAAATTCGCGTCACCTTAATCGCCGGGCACATCAGTATGTTTATTATTACTTTACACAATTGTGAATAGGTACAATAGTAAGTTTAGAAAATGTATAGAAAAATTAAATGTCACTTTTGTTGGCACGCTTGATGAATGTTGTTTTGTCTACATTGAAAAATATTACTGTATAAGATGTTTTTGTTTCTAACACGCTGTGTTGTTTCTTCTCTCAAATATATTTTATTGTTGAAACAACATGAACTGATTTTTGTTAATTTTATAAATGCTACCTGATAGTGACTTTTACAGGGAACATTTTGGCTATAAACACCAAGTTTAAAAACTGGTGAGAATTTTTGTACAGCTAATTCAAAGCATTATTGAAGGTTATATGTTTACACAGCTTACGATGCGGGGATGCGTTCGCTGAAAATCTGCACTAGGGGAGGGAATCAATTACAAGGCTTTTAAAATTATATGTGTGTAGGGGACAGCATTTCAAATTCACCACCGTCTCAGGCGGCATTGATACTGGTGACATAGCGCTGCCGGCTGCCGCCACAGGCTGGCCCAATCGCTCACCAACGACCTCTTCTGTTCCACCTCATTCCGTCTCATCCGGACCTCGCGCGCCGACTCACTTCGCTACATTTTATCATCACAATTATTGTCTGTAATTCTGTATTCTCTGTTCTATCTCTATATTCTTCCTTCTCTATCTATTACATCAAATAAATATTGACACTGGCGACTCGCGCGCATCGTTCAGATGTTCCTCGTTCTGTCATTTCTCGGTATTGCGCCATCCCGCGCGAACAAAGCGATAACGTTCGAGGAAGGCCGGGCTGCGCCGCCCATGACACACATGCACTACAGATGTGCACCAACACATACACCAAAGGAGGTGGTTTGTGAAACAATCTGCGCCCAGTGCCCGAACCAATCGGACCGCGGATGCACATTCCGACTCTCACCTTTACTAACCGTGCATCGTTTTTCCATTCTATCTTTCATGTATTCTGTGTCGTTTTTTGCTCTCGGTGGCTTCTCCCCGATGAGAATAAATAAGTCTGGATAACAACGGTTTTTACTTGAACACAACCAACCTTCTCATAACACCAACCATCATTTTTCATAACCATTGACCTAACCACCAAATGTGAATTAAAAATTTATTTTTTTTAAATTACATACCTGTATATAAAAACAATCTTGCACATAAATATACATGCAAATACATATATAGTTCTTCAAAAATGCTGTCATTGGTTTAACTATTTCATAAGATTTTTTATATTTTTCACATTGCCAAATTGTGGTCTTGCCCTACAGTGGAAAATTTTCACCTGCTTCCACTCTTTCAATATTTTTAATTTCATTTGCACACTTAGCATTGTTTCTCAACACTTTCACCTTTATACAATCGCACAGTAATAAAATATATTATGTAATTTTTGTCAATTAATAGCTAGATCGCAATAATATTTTATATCGGCTATATAAATTTATTCTAGTATTAACAACTGTGCCTAAGGGAATTACCGACTTTGTAATATACTCGGGAAATATCAATATAGTCATTAGTCGGGAGAATCCAATATTATATTTTAGTGTGACACCTATAAAATTTTAAACTGCATGAACCCGTGTTAATTATACCCATATTAAGTGGGGATTACCTGTTTATTACTTTGAATAATAAACAGGTAATCCCCAATAAAAAAATAGTGAACTTTTACAATAAGATAGTTTTTAATGTATGCCAAGATCGCAAACCAATTTATTATCAAAATTGACCTCATTGCCACCTAATGAGGTACATGCGCGCCTGGAACATGTATTCAAGCAAAAAGCTGTGCATTACTAGAGATTCCAGAAAATAAATATAAATTAAATATTCCTTGTATTATGAAATTATCTTATGATTATCTTGACTATGGTGTTCAGACAAACACAGAAAATGTCCACAGATTTGTAAATTCTTTACCTTTTCTTACCATGTATGTATGTTTATTTGAAATGTTTACCTCTTGGTTCAGAGCTGTGTGCAGTGATTCTTCCTCTTTTACTCATTATCGAATTTGTCAACTTTCCTAGTGTTTTGTTTTCATGTTCATTCTTTTTTACATCCAGTCTTCAATAATATGTGAAAACATTTTAACTACCAAGGGGTCAATTTAGAGTAAAAAAAAAGTAAAAACTGTACCAAATGTTGCTCTTGGTAGTCTTGATTTGTTTAATTTAAAATTTTATAGAACAAACCCAAAGGGCTGTACTAGTGATGGTTAAATCGTTATTGTAACCGTGATTCTGTTGGATCATAACGATGATTGGTAACTGATTATTCGTAATTCTTCGAACAATGACTGATACAATAGAAAGTAAATCTGATTTTATTTTCACTCTCTGTCCCTGATAAATCAGGAGTCTACTGTATATACTATGCAAACTCTCTTACTCCATACATAAGGAGAAACAATTTATCATATCATTCCATTTAAAACTTGCAAAAATACTACACTGATAGAACTTTGTACACTGTATCCATTTTTAGGAGTCACAATAAACGCGGGCTCGCCAAGTGAACTTTCAACGGACACCCATTTTGGATGACAGATAAAATTTAGAAAACATTACACTTTGTAATACGCATATGTACACTCTTTATGTGGCTTTTTGCTTTAACATCCTTTTTAGATTATATTTCAGATTTGATTTGTGGCTCAAAATTTTTTATATATGGCCAAAAATCATAAATAACACAGCACTCATATTTCTCATATTCTCGATACAGACCTTAACTGCAAAAATGTAGAGCAAAGTAACAAACATTAGACGGCAGGTGAAACTGAAGCCAACATGATATCATGCAATTCTTCATGTTCCTCTATGGGTTTCAATTAGAACAATTCAATACTTTATTTTATAAGTTAATACTATAAGTTGTATCAATGTGTCCAAAATTTAATAAAAATGAATTGATAATTCTGGCATCTGCAGTCGGTTTACTCAAAGGTATTTGAGATTCCGTAAAAATAATGTAGATGGCTTTTAAATAATGTATTAATTTGAAAAAGTGTAACTTATCGGTTCGAAAATTTCTCATGAAAAATACTGGCGCTATAACACAATTGGTAGTGTACTTCCCCGGATTGGAAATAGAGATCCAGGTTCGAATCCCGGTAGCGCAAAAACAATGTTTTTCGACAAAATTGATTTTATATGTATATAAAAATAGGATATAAAAAGTAAAAAATTCATTTTCATCTAAAAACTTAACTTTCTTATTTTTCTATAAAATTGAAACTGATCCTATGGAATTTGTATTGGTGTACCTAAAAAAATGTTGTAGAAGAATCCATTGTAATCATGGGAAAAATATGTTTCAAGACATACAATCCCAAAAAAAACGAAATGGAGATTCAGAATACATATATGTTTTGACTGATTGTGGATGTATAAGATTTTTTCTTTTTTACAGTCTGAATCTTTTTGAAACGTCATATTACCGTAGATGACGAGTGGATCCTTAAAAGGCAGTGGAAAGCATGAAGACGCGTAATTGAGATTCTTTTGTCTCCTGTGCCTGCGTCAATTTAGGGTTGAAAATATATAAATTAAAAATATCTGCTGACACGAGTACTGCCGAAAAACTTTAAATTAAGTATATCTTTAATTTTCGAAGACAAATGCATTACATATATTAAAAAAACCGCAACCAGATATATTTATTTATTCCTTACAATGGAAAACTAATATTGGACACTTCATGACCAACTTCACCATTTAAATCCAAGATTTTATTGTAACTATTGTAAGAAACTTAATTCTTGAGAATGAACTATTTTCCTTAAATTGTAATTTAACAGGAACCACAATGAAAAATAGATAATGTCTTACAGACGAGATGAAAACACTGAAACTGGAGAAAACGAATACTGAGATACACAAAGAGAAAATAATTTGAGGTCTCTCGTCTATAAAGACAACAGACTAGTTTACATGCTAAGTACTTGGCAGACATCTGATACCATCAATACCAGAAGAATTCTTTAAAGTGGTGGTGAAACAATCGTCATCAATGGTAGTACTAAATTACGCAGAAAATATGGGAGATGTCAACATTGCTAATCATTAAGCCATTTCGTACAAGAGAAATGAGGTGGTGGTGAATATTATATTTTGGATATTGCAAATATGTTTGATAAACTGTACATAATATAAGGAATACATACAAAGACCAAAAAACAGCAACTGATATCTGCCTTTCATTTTTTTGATACAGCAGGATAACAACATCACTCGTAAACAAAGAAGCAGGGAAAAGTTCGGGAATGTTCGATAGAGGACCGAGACATACTGCCCGACATGCACGGTAATCTACATCCAGCGCTTGGATTAACCGGACAGCCAACATGTGCCCCATTTTTACTTTCAGTCTTTGCATATTTACATCATGTTTTTAGTCTATCTTTTGTATTGTATTTGTATCGCTGTCTTACTCCCGGCGGCTTTACCCCGGTGCGAATAAACAAATCAACATCATAAGGTCTTTCAATGATTGAACACTTACCAACCTTCTCACATGGCAAATTGATAGATTTTGCTGTTCTTCAAAACAGGCTGGGAGACCTTCAACATGTGATTTGAAATTGTGATAAAATGGCAAATTACATACAATCATCTCTAAATTGAAAAATAATAGCAAAGTACAGCTTATTCTAATCATGCAGTTCAGAGAGGGTGCAGATTAGAGATTCCAACTATTTGACAACATCAACTATTCTATATCGAATAGTAAAACTAAAAATATTTGAATATTCTAATATATTTTAATAGTTTCTAAAGTATGAAATTAATTTTAAATATTTCAAATAAATCATATTATATGTAAGTACATCAAAATTTATAAGAAAATGAGCTAATTTACCATAAACTATTTATTTATTGTAGTTTTAAAAATACATCTTTTAAAAGTAACAACTCATTGAACGTTTTGTATTTTTAATTTGTTCTTAATTTTGTTTTTATCATTGCTGCAGTTGAAAATACCCGCTCGGTATCGCTTGACATTGGCTTAACTATTAAAAGTGTTTTAAATAATAGGTCTAACTTATCTGTCCTTTTTTTGAAATTGACCAAATATCTAAAATCTTTTTTAAGATTATTCGAACAAACATTTGTAGTTTCTACGAGGGTGCTTCTTAATTCAGTTAGCAATTCGGACATCGATGAACTCTTCGATGTCCGAATCAGAATCCTGAGAATTGTTTAGTAATCCAACCTTAGAAATTAGTACAAATACTATTCGAATAGCTGCACAAATATTTGAGCATCGAATAGTAGAAAAAGGCTGAATATATTAGAATATCGAATTTTTGAATATTCGGATTGAAATCTCTAGTTCAGAGAAACATATTTTTATTAGAAAACATCTTAAAAACTCCAGGATTGCAACTGAATGAATGTTATCATATGATATAAAATTACAAATTGTCGGAAATAATTCAATTCTAAGTACAATCAAAATTTTGTTATAGCCACATTGAAATGGGTTTTTACTGTTATTACATTGTTATTTGGAACTAGACGTGGATAAGACCCGTTCACTCACGTGATATGTATTAGTGGAGCTGTATCACCAAAAAGACCTGTTCTTTCGGACCTATATAATTCAAGTGACTCAATAGCTCATTTAGATATCTGGGTCATCGTTCTCTTGAATGCTGAGATGAACATAGTTGGCTCATACAGGTATTTGTAACAATAAAATTCAAATCAAATATGAAGTAAAAATGTTTTCACCAAAAGCATTACCACAATTTAATGATAAAAAAAATGTACGTCGAATTCTTTGAAATTGTTTTGTGATGGTATATTCCGCAAATGAATGAGTCAAAGAAAATCCTGGGCATAAATATTATACTATATATTATATAATACGAGTGTGAGCTAGTTTTTCATTAGATTTTTTTATAATTACATATCCCAACATAGATAACTTCCAACACTCGAACAGAATGTTCAAAAATCTGTAATAAAATTACAACTGAAGACATCACCCAACCAACGATGTACGGCACATTTTGGTGATTTTACAGGAATTGAGAAAAACTGTTTATTTTATCTAATAGGAAAAAATAATATTCGTTGTGTGTTTTTAATACATTATGCATGATAATAATATACTTTTTATCGGATTGTAATCTAAGATGAAAATAAGAGGATTGAGGCAAATACAAAACTTTTTTTTAGTAGAATAATACTTTACGACATGTGCTTGCCAGCGTTGTTCCATAAGGTAAAAATAAAAACAGATTATATTATATGAAAGTTTTGTTTATTTTAAAAGAACAAAGAAGAATCACTCGCATTGGTGGATTTTTATTAAACGAAAAAAGTAAGAACAATTTAACAATGTACTTTGAAAATGATGTTTGACTTCAATGAAAAAAATGTGCTGTACAGCGTTGTTCTACTCATATTAGTTGGAGTCTTTTTTACAACAATGACTACTCTTCTCTTCTAATATGTGGTTGACCAACATCTTTCGTCATTTTCTCTTGATATCTCCAGTTTGACATGTTATTTTTTTCTTTTTCTTTGTTTATTTAATTTCCGAACATCACTCAGTGAGAGAACCATATCTGACAAGTCCGTCATCTTGGGTTCTTTATGGCATTGTTCTACCACAGACCATAATTCAACATGCTGTAACTCCGTCAGGTAGTAAAATTTCAAACTACCGACTACACCAAAATGTGCATAATTTGGCGTACAATAATGTTATAAAATACAACAACATAACCCAAAATGTGTCGTATATTGTTGTTCGGGTGACGTCTTCAACTAACAAACATCTCGATAATACAAATGTATTAATTCTTAAAACTAATAATATTACTTGATTTAACCATACACCTTATTCCAAAAGACAAGGTCTAGTTGGCCGTATTTTGATATTATGTTATTTATAAATAAATCATGTTATACTGTAATATTGTCCAAGAAATAATAAATAAATAAGTAATGCAAAATTCTATAAATGAATATTTTTGAAAAACCAGTCATTTAAGTAATGTTGCAACTTTTAAGGAATGTTACTAACTCAATGATTTTAATTTTAGATCAACTCCCAATGTACCAAGCACATATTGAAAGACTGACCGTTAATAGTTTATTTTTCAAATAACTTGCAATTTTATTATCCTTTCAAATATCATAATGATACTAGCATATTTCTTATTTAAATGTTCATGAACTAGATTGAATGAAATTTGGGAAATATATCTCTAGTTCAGTATAAGTGACCCGTTCCCTTGGATTCGTTCTTTCGCAAATTACTCTTTTCTATTTGGAGCCATTGTAATACTGACTGACAATATGCTGTTGTTATTTACTTTTTTAGAATATCCCACGCACACAAATAAATGACCTTTTGAAATGTAAATTGGATTTAGAAATAAGTAGATTCGTATTACTTAGGTGTTATAATATTGTTGAAATGTATAAGGATAGTCGTACCCAAAGTGTGAAATTACTGCAGTATGTAAGTACACAGGGTTATGATTGGAGTAAATATGATCACTATGGTTACTGCAACAACTTAAAACTAAACAAAACTTTAAAAATGTAGAAAATAACAATGGCAACAATAAGTTTAATTAGCTAACGAAATTGTTTGAATGATCTATTCTAAGTATAAAATCTTATTATTTCGAAATTTAGTGAAATTCAGAATTATTCAATATTTCACAACCCAATTTATCAATTTCATACTAAAGACATTGGTCTATAAATATTAATTTTTTTTTATTACTAAATTACCACAGCTTTACCAACAGCTGAAAGAACTCAATTTTCTAAGTCGATTAAGAGATACTTAATATATTCTAATCATCTTAGTTCCGTAACAAAAAATTTCATATGTTCCAAAAATTAAAGTCATGTCAATTAAGTTCCATAAAAAAAATATAGCAACTTTATTGACAATTTTCATTCAAATTTCAAGAAAAAAAATTGTGTGATCAAATCCTTATTATACATATGTAGGGATCAGAATTCAAATCCACCGCCAACTCAGCCGGCATCGACGCTGGCGACAGCGCTGCCAGCTACTGCTACAAGTCTGGCTTGATCATTCACCACCAAGCAGTCTCTCTGGTTTCATCGCTTCACATTGGTGGTCTTGCTGGCCCTCGCGTGCCGTGCGAGACCGCCGATTCACTTCATAATACACACACACCTTCTACATCTCTGCATTTCTTCATTGTATTCATTCTATCTGTAGTGATCAGAATTTATATTCAACGGCATCGACGCTAGTGACGGTGCTGCCGGCTGCTGCTACAAGCCTGGCTGGATAATTCACGTTAAGTAGTCTCTCCAGTTTCATCGTTTCACAACGGCGGTCTCGCCAACCCGCGTGCGCCGAGCGAGACCGCCGACTCGCTTCATTCCATTTCATAATATACGTGCACCTTCTACATCCTCATCCGTTCCTTTAATTCTATCTGTCTTCACTGTTATATACATCACAATAAACACCTCAACACGTAAACAACATGTCTTTCATTTAACCACCGACCTAACCCCCAAATATCTGCCTTCCTTGTTCGATCTATCCATTTCAATAAACATCAACATGCAAATCTACATATCTTTCACTTAACCACCGACCTAACCCCCAAACATATAATGTATAAGGCAATAAAATAGTATTTTTATAATTATAATTAAATCTGAATTTTAACTGTGTTGCGACATTTATATTTGTAACTCTTCTTCTCTTTCCTTACTAGCCATCAAACTCCAATGCAGGACATAAGCTTTTCTGAATTTCTTCATCCATTAATTCACTTGATGTCATCTATCCATTTCATTTGCTGTATCCCGATACCTCTTAGGCCCGTTCTTGGCTTCCATTCCAAAATTTTTCTAGATATCCTATTTTTCTATTATCTGCTGTATCTCTTTTAGTTTGTGTATTAAGTCAGTTGTCAAGATCTATGATTCTGAGCTGTACATATTGTGTCATGATTGCACAACATATTGATTAAATTGACAAAACTCCACAGGACAAAATTTATTTTCTTTTTCTCAGTTTGTAAGGATGAATATTATTTTTGTTTTGTCCATGTTTATTTTGAAACTTACACATGCTGACATCTCATATACATAGCTATAACAATATCTCTGACATTTTCTAAGAGAGATTATTGTGGATCTTAAGAGTTATCATATTCTCCCAAGATGGATGTACATATACTTTTCTGCGACAGAATTGGTTTTGTGCAACCTTATTCTTACAATGGATCGCCATAGAGGATTCTAATACCTCAACACATCAATAATTAATTCTAAATCTTTAGAAAGAATTCATGATTGCCTATTTTTCAATAAAATTAAAGATCTTTTCATAGTCACTATAGACCAAACTAACTAAACATTTCACAATGCTCTTCGGGCCACCTGGTAGTCATGATAGGACTCCTGCCTTCTCACTGGATTAATCCAAATCAAGGGACAATTAAAAAGTCACCCTTCTGGTATATTCTACAATTCAATTCAACTTGTTTTCACAGATCCTGATGCTACTATGGACACACTGACCAAACCATGGAATACTTTATTAATGTATATTTTTTAATCATTAAAATAGTCACATTAAAATAACATATTCAAAAATTTATTATAATATTTTGCGTATGTAATATGATTTGCATCAATGGAATAGGAAATTCCTAATGCATTTAAGTGATGCTAGCTATCAAAAAAGCTTTTAAAATTTCACACAAAATGAAATGTAAAAACAAAATCTGCAATGTAGGTATGCCATTGGTTGCAGATCCAATAACATGGTGGTGGTTTTCTGGGTTGTTCAGCCGTGTGTATTCAATATCTCTGGCCATCAATTCGGATCCCATTACAAGGTTTATCATCAGGGCTGATGTAACGTGTGATTGTTGGTGTTATGGTAAAGAATTGGCTCACAATACCAAGTATGTTGAAAGCAGGGTATGACTTGTTTAAGTACTGGTTTGCAATACCATGTCGAAAGCAAGTTGTGTCTGAGTACATGTATTTCTTTAAGTATATGTATATTCTATTGCCAGAGCACTATTTATGCGGAATCTTCAACTGGTTTTGAAGTGACGAATACCACAATGTTTTCAATTTTAGACCAACATCTCTATTGACGTTCATCGGATGTTTATAGATTTCGGGTGTCTCCTTGACAAGACATGACACTACAGCTTTCCTAGGATCTTCAGTTCAAAAGCAAGATGATGACCAGTATCCCGAATGTGCTCAATTAATGCTGATTTTCCTGGATGGTCAAGTTTGCACGCCCGTTTATGCTCGTCAGCCCATTTTTTTGTTACTACTAATAATGTCCAGACTTACTAAACTTGACTTTTTGTAATGTTTATATTATTATAAAACAGTCAGTACAATACATACACAAATTTCAGTTAAAAGTAGGTACACAGATTATAATAATGAGAAGTTGTAAAATCTAAAAACAATTTTCTGATATCAAAATTTTTAACCGTAGGAATGAAATTATTTTTCTATTCGAAAAATGTAACTACCCAATGTGGTGCATTGGGGATCATGATAAGTAGGAGCCCAAAAGACTGTTTGTGCCCTACAATACTTTTGCCAGCGCTAATATGGACTAATAATAATACAGCAAGAAACATGACTAGAAAATTTAGAAAATCACTTCTATGAATTTAAAAAAATATTAAAACATAATCAACGCTTGCAACAGTACTTACCAAGCTAACATATTGAGTTAGAGAATATATCATCGCGACAAAGCAAAAATAAGCATAAAGCATAGCAATTATTTTTTCATTAAATATATTAATTAGAAAAATATACATATAAAATCAATTTTATTGAAAAATAATGTTGTTGCGCCATGTTCTGAATAATTATAACTTCACAATAAGAATGTGTTCTACTAACAATGATTTTTTTCTATTACAAGTACATATAAATACATAAAACATACTTTTTTTCAAGAATGAGGGAACACTAATAAGAGTATTTATACTACATTATTACTATGTACTTTATATTCATAGTTCTTATATTTATAGGGGTGCCCTTTTTCCCAATACAAAATAAGTGTGAGAGCCCTAGCAAAAAATTCAAGACAATGATTTTTATTTTAAATTAAACTGAGGGTGTATGTATCAAAAAAATAAGGAATGAATGTAAAGCTGATCTTAGTATAGTAAGTAAGATTAAGAAAGGATCACTTAGGTGGTTTGGTCATATGGAACGGAAGTATGAGGAAAGAAAGGTAAGAAAGATATATGACGCAAGTATTAATGGCACCAGAAATAGAGAATGTCCGCGGAAGACTTTGCACGACTAGGTAAACCAGATACTGAATAATAGTCCTGTTAGAAGCCTTAATAGCCGGCGAGCTTGGATGAGAAGATATATTAATGTGGATGAGGCGAGAATTGTGTGTCGGGACAGAAGAGTGCAGCGCTCTATCCTCTCTACCTACCCCCGCGGAGAAACAGCGTGATAGTAAGTAACTTAGTTAATGTATGTATAATTTTGTAAAATAGATAAACAATATTGTAAACCATTTTTAAACGTCATAAAACTTCAACATCGCGTGTGTTACATTGCTAGACTTTTATAAATTTATTAGAGACGACAATTTTATTTTTATATGAATGAAAATAACGTTAAATATTTATCTTTTTGTGACTAAACGGTTATTCAAAAGCCGTACCTACTTCATTAATATAAATACCGATTCAGCTTACTTGAACACCACATCCCTATCGCGAGTGAAAGAGACAGCTATATACAATCTTTCATAATATGATGTATTTCTCGTGCGACTTCAATCAACAATCAATTGTGAAACGAGTTGTGGAGAGTGTGGTCCGTCGCCGAGAACGAACGAATATTTTTTTCGAAACAGCTGCTATTATTTTGAATTCGAGTGATATATTTTGTATCAAGTATGTAACAGTGATAATGAACGTGTTTTTATAATAATTTCTGTTGAATTTTATTTTTAAATTTCCGTTTTGTTTTTGCCTATATTAGGCAGCATTTTATTCTTGAATGTTTGTATTATCTTATTAACGGATTCGCGTCGCCGTGTTTAGATATTTACTTTGGTTGCTCTTGAGAGGAGTATAAAATGAGTGATAAACCGAGATTCAGTGCCCACGTAAATTCAAACCCCAAGAAGACGTCGTTGGATGATGGAAAGGATAGCATCGATGACGATTGTAACGTAGATTCGGGAATCATATCGGGCCAACTCCTCAGCAGTGAGCAATTCCTCAGCGAGGAATTAGATTACCCTCAGGACTCCGGCCTGGTACCCGACGAAGATAAGGAAGACGAAGACGACAGGGACCTTTACATGCGATTAGACAGCGGAGTGGATGTGGGCCTCACCGAGTCGTTTTCTAGCCTCAATTTACGAAATGAAAAGAGGAATGACCTAAATTCCGGACTCACCGACATAACTAAAGAAGTTCCAACATTAAATATAATAGAACCAGAAAACGAAAAGAGACCAGAGCCCGAACCTTGGCAGATTTACTTCCAGCAAGACGATGAAGGAGATACGTAAGTGACATAACCTAACCTCTTTTACATAATAAGTTACACTCATGTGATAGGCATTTGATATTATAATACCCTCAAGGTTTTCGGAATGTTAGAAACGAGCATCAAAACTTTACCACCAAATAGTAGTGGTGTGGGGTTAGTGTCTTCGAACATAAACTAATAAATATGTTTCGGGGTTAAAAATATATAAACAAATGTTTTTTCATTAGTATCTGTGTATTTTAATTACGCGTTTTTTTAAACTTTATTTCGTGATTTTTCTTCCTACCTACTTTTTATAACATTCCTATGAACGTATTTGGACACCTGTGGGATACGCTAGGTACATGAAAAAGTTGTTATTGGATAACAGAATAACGTACTTAATAAGAAATCTATTATTATCAATTCATTTAATATGATCGCCAAAAAACATTTATGTTAACGGGAATTTATTGCTTTTTTTCAGGTATTTAATAATAAGTATCCTCCAATGTAAATTTTTCAAATAAGAAAACTATGTACGTACTCCGTATACGTTTAATCTAATAATTTTTGATGACATCAATCGTCACCCATCTGAAATGCCGTCATAATATTGACAACGTTTCCCGCCAAAACCTAGCGCCGTTTAAATTTTCCGATCTATAATATGCAGAAGTATAACATAACGAATATCTTCGTGCGGAACGTAGTACAACCGCATACATTTCATGTCGTGTTTTTCATGTTTACCATTATTTCAGTGTCCCTAAATCCGTAGTTGTCGTTAAATAATAAATTGGTGATTGCTCCCCCAACCCACCGTATTGGACAATTATAAATTTAGTGTTTGTTTAATTATCTTTGGGCATAATCTCTCTTCCTATTTATATAGGTTTTGTAATACATCATCGTTTTTATATCGCTCTTAATTTTTTTATTTTCTGATATATTCGATAAACTTGTTAAATTTTAGGCATTCAAGTCCCTTAATAACTAACGTATATTATTTTACTAGTTTAAATAATGATTGCGATTTGCCCGCTCAGCTTTCCGCCCTAATTGACCTCGCAGACAAAATTACTTCGGCCCGGTGACATTTTTATGGTGCCAGACAATGACATTCTATGTTATTGCTGTCATCAACGTAACCCCGTTTTAATTAATCTGGTCCCGCTCCCGCTTCGTGGATAACACGAGCGGCTCTTGTGGGTCTCGATGGCACCAAATACCCAACAATTTTCTTCGCGTTAGTTTTTTCCTCGATATTTTAATTTCTCCGAAAGTATAATATTTACCTGCGAGCAGCATTTTTTGATGATTATATACAAGTACTTCAGTTTATAACCACCTGCCGGCTGCAGAATGTTTCGACTTGAGATTGCTCTTGGATTGCAAAAAGCTTTTGCAACCTAAGGGTAATCTTTTGTTTTTTTGGAATTAAGACACTCTATGGAAAGGATGAATGAGGAGAGAATGGTAAGAAAGATATATGACGCAAGTATTGATGGAACCAGAAATAGAGGACGTCCGTGGAAGACTTGGCACGACCAGGTAAACCAGATAATGGAGGATGGTTCTGTTAGAAGCCTCAACAATCGGCGAGCTTGTATGACAAGATGTATGAATGTGGATGAGGCGAGAATTGTGTGTCTGGACAGAAGAGTGTGGCGCTCTATCCTCTCTGCCTACCCTCACGGGGAAACGGCGTGATGGTAAGTAAGTAGTAAGACACTCAATTCGAAAAACACGACTTTTGCAAAAATCCAAGAAGTTTCCATTTATACCGATAAAGTAAGGTATGTCATCAGAATTTATTGTGTTATTTCGAAACTTTTTTAATATTTGCGACCCAATCAATTTTTTAAATCAGGGCATTCAACTGTACCGGAAAACATGCATTTTGCAGAATTCTGAGTATATGTATAACATATTCGCCAGTTGAACCTAATTTCCTTCCAAACACCTTATTTTTCGGAATTCGGTTCAGATTTATAGACCCATCCCTGATCTCCTTTTCTTATTTTTGTTCAATGTTATAAAACTTTCATTTTATCCTGTTTGTCGTCCAGGTAAATAATTGTTTCATATCACAATTATCTTCTGAATGTCCTGTAACGCTTAAACTTATCGGAACTGCCACGTGATTACTACATATTTACGTTGAACGTAAGTTACGCATTACCGAGAAGACCGCTACTCAATTTCAAGAGTATGAATTAACATTGTTCACAGAATAATAAAAATAATACGCCACGGGGCAGAAACAAGTTACGCCAGTGAGATACGAGAAACATCGTTTAGCAGCGGGCACCAAGTACAGAAACTTTCGGAAACATCGTGGGGGGGCTTTCATCCTACAAGTATGATGACAGTCGACACGGGTTGATAACGGTGATGACGACATAGTCCATATCGTTTTTATGTGTTGCGTGTTATTTATAAATCTTTGACACATTTTGGTCTTATAGAAAATTATCACAAACGTGTGATCAGAGCATGTTGCTCCGAAAAAACAGTAAATTTTACTTCACTATTATCCATCGTATTATAATGAATATAAGTTTTCCCCAATGTTAATATTTCAGTCGACTATGCATATTGAATAAGAAAGTAGGTACAGTATACATATATTATGATTCGGCTCATAATTTCCCAAACATCCGTAATATGTGATTCGGGAACTTTCTCTCGTATTTGCAATACGTAAATTAACCCGACAAACGGTTTTCCCGGTATTGCCCATACCCAGTTCTGCAACGTTCGTAATTATCATAACAAAATATTCCTCATTAAAACACATATAACATTTGCAAAGCGCCAAATTGATCGTGTGCCGCGGCACCGAGAACACCTAATAATAATATTTGAGAAGGCTATCAACTCTGAGAAATGGAAATGGCTTCCATATTTGATTCTACACCGTGTTTTATATCTGTAGTGTGGTATTGTTGCGCTCTGTAATTATTGAAAAAAAAAATATGCTTCGACACCAAAATCGAAATCAAATTTGTAATGGCAAATTCCAAAAGCAAAATTATAAAATAATAAAGAAGGAACATAAAATAAAATAAGGTAATTTTCTCATGTTCGTCCGTCCGTGTCGCGCGGCAACATAAAACAAACAAGATGTATATCCTCTCGCCGTTAAAATCAAATATTGAAACACTAGCCTTTAGTTACATATTTTAAGCAATTGTAGAGTAGCATTATTTTAAAATTCCTCCCGGGACCCTCAATACAATCAATGGTCGATAATAATGCATGGGGGGAGAGGGATTTGTGAGATCATCAAAAATATTCTATCCAACAGATTGATCATTTTTTGACGAATACGTGAGAGTGTTCGCGTCGAACACTATAAATTATTTCGCCCGTTTTCCCCATTTCGCCGTTGTTGACAGATTATTTTTGGTTAAGTAATAATCTTATTATATAAAAGTTTTCAACGTCATATTTTACTACGGGACAGATTTAATGGGTTTTTTTATGAATGAAAATTGTTCCTATTCAACAAAACACGTTGTATGTATTTGAAGCATTTTCTTAGCAATTCTATGGTGTCATTTTTAAAATCTTCGTATTTGGAATTGTATTAAATATATTACACGCGACACTGATCCTCCCACGGTTTTTCCAAACACCCGAAGAAATTCTGGGAGGGTCAAATAATTATACCGGCGAGTCGACCGACCGCATCTATCAACGCGTTTCATCTCTCATTGTTTTTGCGGCGGGAAAATTTCCAGCCGATTCGAAAGTTTTTTTTTTTTTTTCTCTCACATGCCTTGCCTTATGCGAGTGGGTTTTTTCGGAATTCACGCGAGTTTTTGGACCGTGGCAATGCTCTCATCATTGTCCGTCTTTCTGGATGAATCAGGGGCAACGGCCCTCGGGGCTCGCCTCTCGTCTCTGGGTTTTCCCAAACGGGTTTCTGATTTTGCCGGCGGGACGGGAATGCGCGCTGCCCTCCCGCGAGACTCGACATGAAACGTTTTCAGATTTCATTCGGCGAAGGCTGCTCGCGACCTTTTTCAAAATGATACGTTCTGTAGTGATAATGGCATCAGTTATTGATTCGCATTTGTATGAATATGTTAATTTATGAGGAGTGGCCCTGTTGTCACCTATCATTTTACAGTATTTTTTTTTCCTCCTATAATTAAGTATTTAAGCGTCTTAAAAATGTGCTTGTTCAATTCTGCAATAAATAATCCATTATCTGGTGCTTAGCGTATTTACAAAAACAAAATGTGTCTCACAGATATAACATTATCTCTAGCGCCTTGATGACGTCGACATAAGTTCAACTAAGTTTATCTTCGATCACTTATATACTGTAAACGCTAAGGCTCTAACTCACTTTCGATAAACCTTTGGCACATCATTGTTATATACGAATTTTTTAAGAAAATATTTATTGAATTATAGTCTAATTCCATTTATCCCTAACTAGAGAGCTGCATATATGATAACGTGTCATTTCGTTTGTCCACAGCCAACTGCACATAGCCATATTCCACGGCATGACGGACGCCGTACTAGCCCTTGTGCACATGTGCCCGCACCCAGCGCTGCTGGACGTGCGCAACGACTCGGGCAGAGCGCCCATCCACCTGGCCGTCCTCACACAGCAGCCTCACATCGCCAGAAGACTACTCATCGCTGGAGCCAAAGTAAAAACCTATTTTATTCGTTCAATTCTGTTTAAAATCGCTTTCCATTCGCCAAGTAGTGCTCATTACTGTATTGCGCGATTCAACACTGATTTTATCACTAAGAGGGAGTGAGTGATTGAGGGGAGGATGGTAAAAAATATATGTATATGATGTGAGTCCGCAAAAAGTCCAACATGACCAGATACAGTAAGTCCTCTACATACGAACAAGTTCCGTTCTGAGAGCTCGTTCGTATATTAAATTTGTTCTAAGTCGAACAAAGTTACCCTAGGCATCCAACATTTACTGTTCTTACGCTTAACATCCGTCGTCGCGCAGTGCTTGAGTTAAAATGAATCGTACAGAAATAGAACAAAATGTACCTACGCACGTGACTACTGTAAACATTACTGAAAACTAACCTTACGCGTTGCCTCCTAATTTGAAACTGTGACACAATTTCGAGTTTTATACTTATTTAAATAGATTTTAAAAATTGGATATGTAAAGTTCGCAAATTAAAGGTTCGTATGTTGAGGACTTCTTGTACATCATATTGAAGAATGATTTTGTTAGAATCCTCCACAATCGATAAAAAGACGTATGAATGTGGTCAGGACTCGAGGCTTCCTATCCTTACTATCGATCCCTGCGGTGAACGACACGACATGGTGGTAAAGTGGTAAATAAGTAAGCACTTATATTTTCGAACAAACTACTTAGGAAGATATTCTCTTCGAACCTAATGGGACGGTAACACGTACGGGAGAGTTCTAGGAAGGTCGTGGTATAACGAGGAAGTTCTTTTAATTGTGGGAGTGGAGACACCCCTCGCGGTCGCTGCACTTGCTCGGATTTCATTAATCATTTCTTAGAACGTGCAGTCCGTCTTACGACGAATTTCATTGTATCGCGGGACTTCCAAATTTCGCAATGGGACCCCTTAATCTCGTTCTTCGAAGGCCGCGCCTAATTGTATGTTTTTTGAACCCGTTTTTAAAATATTTTGAAAAGTTTTGATTCTTCGCGTGGGATTTGTACTTTCTGTATTCTCTAGGTTAATGACATGACGGCCCCACCAGGCTCCGTAACAATGTAAATTAAAGATACGAGGCTCGAAGATCTCGATACATTTATGCTGGAATTTGTTTCGAGATAACCTATCAACCGGATGTTGACCACGTAGCAACCAGAGTATATACGCAAAGCGTGACTACGCGAAGGACAAATCGCATGCACTGTGTCGTCTGTAATTCTATGATTCACTCCCATGCGTTATTAGCGTTTTTTTCATTATTTACCTTCCCGCACCTATCCAGGCCTGAACTGATAGTACGAGAGCTTTCCCAAAAACAAGTTAATTAACTTTTAGTTTTATGTAATTAATTATTTCACAATTCAGCTACAACTGCTTTTAAAGAAAGTTTAATACAAGTATTACGTATTATTATTTATTTAACAGGTATAAACATGTGAAATATTAAAAAAAAAAATATTCCGATTCATACGGTAATTTATATATTCAACTTTTCGATTAAAAATAATCGAATTATTATTATTTTAAAAATAATAAAGCGATATTAACTTCACGAGTGTTTGTGTACGTGATCATACGTTTAAGGAAAATACCAATTTTTCTGTATGATTAGATCTGAACATTCCCAACTTCGTCATTAATATTTTACTCAATTTTAATGTCGTCCGACTGTATAACGTGTCGGAAAGGAAATCTCCTACACTTTGAACTGCGTGCGATTGGCAACTCGTCATTTGTAGTTTTATCGCAGAAATAGCCTAAAGAATATTTGTTATTTTTATTAATATTTTAAATTAAATACCTATCGTTATGTTCGTAACTGACCGTATGGTGTTCAATCCTTTTGCTAATTGAAATACGATGTCCTCCTTTCGCCTTCATGTTTCAACTTTTTTCAGTTTGCATTATATCATATTTCTTCACGTACGTTTCACCAGTTTACGTTAAAAATATTGTGTAAAAGTATTATATGTAAATTGTTGTCCAATAAATAGGAGATTTGCGGGGGAATTGTGATATATAAGAACTTTCTTTGTGAACATCAAGGAGGCAGAAATATTCATATAGGGAAAAAACATATTTTATACACGGTTGTTTGATATTTACAAGTGTCAGATATATGCGAGAGCCAAAGTCAAGAGCAGACATATCCACCTTACCTGCTGCTTTCTAGTAAAATGCTAAAGATCATCGTACCACAGCTACCACATTTAGAACCATATTGAAAATAAGTATGACGGTATTTGTCTGGGTTTGAATTAATTATCTTTTGGACATGTCTACGATTGAAGTAACAAGCCAATTTTAATCGTGTTTTTGTCTAATTTGGATAAGAGGCTAGTCTTTAGATATTAATCAGGTTTATACATATCTAACTCAAAAACTATTCAATTTTGACATTTTTGATTTTGATTTTATACCTCACATATGTACCGTATTTTTTTTTTTATGTTGGGTTACATATTTTATTTTGTAATGTCCTCCGTTTCAATTATTTCATAGTAGGATTGTCCTATATTTGTATATGTGACAAATCTATTTATGACAGACTAAAGAATGAAGAAATGAGGAAAGAATGTAAAGCTGATGTTAGTATAGTAAGTAAGATTAAGAAAGGATCACTTAAGGTGGTTTTGTCGTATGAAACGGATGAATGAGAAGAGAATGGTAAGAAATATATATGACGCAAGTGTTAATGGCACCAGAAATAGTGGACGTCCGCGAAAGACTTGAAGGATGAGGCGAGAATTGTGTGTCAGGACAGAGGAGTGTGGCGCTCTATCCTCTCTGCCTACCCCTGCGGGGAAACGGCGTGATGGTAAGTTAGTTAGATTGTCCTTTTTAATTTTTGCATCTGGTAACCTTATTTTTAGCTCAACTTCGTGTTCGCTCATACAAATCAATACAAGTCTAACAATAGCATATTCGGTGTGAGAAAAACATTTTTAAAATGGCGATGAAAGTAGTCTATTATTTGCCATCTTTAACGTTGCTTCCATGACCAGGTGAACACGCGTGACGCGGACGGCAACACGCCGCTGCACCTGGCGTCCGGCGCGGGAGACCTGGCGAGCCTGCGCGCGCTCACCACCCCGCTGGTGCTCACCACCGCGCAGCCGGGGGCGCGCTCCCTGCCGCAGGCGCTCGACCAGAAAAATTACAATGGTAAGTTTTATTTCTCCTCTAACTTAGGGCCGGTTGTGTGATCGGTAGTAACTTCTTATTGATGCCCGTAGTAAAAATCCTTTGCGGGTTGTTGATACATCAAATTTGCTACTGTCAAAGCATACATGGAAATGTATATAGGCGCGACAAATAATTATGAAATATGCATTATCTGTAGATATTTTCTTCCAGGCGTTCGATATCTGTCACTTCGGTGGCGAAATTTTTTCGTATTATGTGTAATGTATATTAAACAACGAGATCATCATCGGGCGAACTCTCATCACTAAATTAGCGGCATATTGAATGATTAATTATCGTATACTGCAACTTTCAAAGTGTCAATGTGTCAAGATGACTTTTGGAACAGCTGTGAAAAGTCCGCCATATTTAACTATCGATTCTCGTTTTTACTATCGTATATCGCAGAGTAAAATGAGTACGAGATGTACTTTCGAGAAGTAAATATTTTTTTACAACCCGTTTTCGCAAAAAAAATATTTTTGTATTTTTTTTTTACTGTAGTAAAAAGTTACTACTGTCACACAACCGGCCCTTCATCATTTTTATGTTTCATTACACGTTTGGTTAATTGTCATGCGACGAAACGCGTCATGTGATAATTGTAATCGTGCTCTACACAGAGAAGAAAGATGCCGCTATCGTAGTTTTTCCTTAACATCATGTGTGTGTGTGTGTTGTGTGTGCAGATTACTGGGAAGGAAGGAAATAATTACTTTGAGTAGGTAGGTACCGAACTCACAAATAAGTTATTTTCCTCCCAAACAGGGACGTGAATAAATATATTTTATAAATAATAAGACGAAACACATCGTTTAAACCACTATTTATTGATAAATCAACATGTTTCAAAACCAATGATCCCATCTTTAGGATACAATGTATACTAAAATACAAAGCATAGACAAAAAACACGTTGCCACAGAGTAATTTTGCAAATGTTGAAGAAGATATATTTTAATTTTCGAACGTGAGTGTTGTGGCTTTTTTAAATGTAAATAATTTTGGCCCTGAATAAAATATATGTAATCACTATGATAACAAATATTACGTAGGTATTTCTTCACTTACTTTTTCGTGGGACTGTTCCGCTATTTGTAGACCGACCTTTCGTATTAGTTTTTCCAAATTAATGTCGTCGTCGTCCCGTCCCCCGAGTGCATTATTACAAAATGTATTTATCAGTTTATCATTAGTGAAGGCTCGTTTCGCAATATCGATATTATAATTTCCAACGGCCGCAGCACCGAGGAAAACATTATTCGTTGACCTAGTTAGTCCGTGTTTTCCCAGTGTGAAGAACAAACGTTTTTTTTTTGTCCGACGTACTTCCCCAACTTGACAAGCGAGCGGTACCTGGTAACCATCGTCCTCGATGCGCCTATCTTGTGTCTTCTTATGATCATCAGAGTTAAATTAACCAAATATTTGTCACAAATAATCTATATCTGTATTTCTTCACTCGTCATTGACATCGACATGTATTTTAAAGATCGTTTTTAAATTGATTCACTTTGTTTTAACATTCGAGTCTTACATTTATTTACAAACATCTTCCAGAAGGTTTGTATTATTATATATTGAACGTAACATGCTATTTATATAATGGTAATAGTAAGTATCAAGTAATACGCATCAGTTAAATATATTAATAACTAATAAACACAGTAATTAGTTTAGCGTTCGATAAGGTTGTGAAGTCGGCAATCACGTTAATATCACTTAGCAACATTTATATTATAAATTCTGGTGTAAGTAAATATATACCAGAATCTGTAGTTTTCCCTTATCGATACGTTACTTTTATTTTATTTTTCCCAGTCATCACAATCGAACTCACAGAACGAAGTAAGATTCCTGCGAGGAAGGCACTAAGGGCCGGTTGTGCGATCAGTGGTAACTTTTTACTATAGTAAAAAAAGTTGCGAAAACGGGTTGTTTGATAGTTAGTAGAAAAATATTTACTTCTCCAAAGTACATCCCGCAGTAAACTCATTTTACTCTGCGATGTCCGGTAGTTAAATATGGCGGACTTTTCACAGCCGTTCCAAAAGTCGTACGACACATTGATACTTTGAAAGTTCACTATGTGATCATTCAATCATTCAATATCCCGCTATTTTAGTGATGAGAGTTCTTCCGGTGATGATGTTGTTGTTTAATATACATTATTACTACACATAATACGAAAAAATGTCACCACCAAAGAGACAAATATAGAACGCCTAGGCGAAAAAATTCATAGATAATGAATAAAATGAAGCATATTTCATGATTATCTGTCACACCTATAGACATCTCCATCTATGCTTTGACAATAGTAAATTTAACGTTTGAACAACCTGCAAACGATTTTAACCATGGGCATTAGTAAAATGTTACTACTGATCACACAACCGTCCCTAAGAGATACGTAAAGTACATTTTAAAGTTGCATTCTATTTACATATTTATATAAGTTACAATTTTTAATTACATTTATCTTTACTATTAGTTATTCGATTCGGCTCTCCGTAATCGCACCGAGCGATTGTGGATTGATTTTATACATATAGCTTTGATTTGTTACGTCCTAACCTAAAAGTATACACCCACATGTATTTTTTCAAATTAGTCGTAACTACGAAAACTATGTAAACTTTCCGCCCCGTCACAATCGACTGTTGAAGAGGAGAGACGAGTGACCGATGGAAACTGTTGACCCGGGCCCGGGCTGGTGTTGACACTGGTCGTGCGGCGAGACTTTCTCCGCGCTGAATTTCAGCACGAGCGCACTCGAAACGCTCTCGCGTGCGCGCCTCCAATGTTGATCTTTTTGCTGAGCGATGTTATAAAATCTTCATTTTTTTTTTATAATGTGTATTCGTAATATGCGATGTTTTTTCGCGGTGTTTGAATAGGTCTTCAGAGACCGCGACAACAGAGGCCAAACGTTATCATTGGGATTTTTTAATCTTTGTGTTTATACTTTATACACACGATTGGGTTTTTACGATTTGTGTTGATTTTCGGCAGAAAAAGAGGAGATGTGACTTTTGTGTTTATTAAATTTCATATGGATTTTAATTTCTTCATTTGGTGATAAAAATATTATTAATGGCCCCCGTATCCCGAGGTAAAGATATTTTAATCCGCACCTTTCTCGATATATACAACGAGTACAGTAATCTCCCGACATCGCCATCTTTAAACCAAACTTTGTCACATCGAATTCTTTCTCAAATTTTCTTAACACATTATTAAAACATATTGAAAATACGAGTTCGTGCTCATTCGCACTCTTCCTTATAAACGTATTACGTTCGTGACTAACTTATTGTTGTGGTCAGTAATTCTCATTAATTTATGATGCATAACATTTTTAATGACTATCTCACTGGTATTTCAAATCCACAAAATGTTTTTATAATTCTCCTGTTTTCTTTTAAATGTCATTATATCGCGGAATAAACCACTAGTGTAGTGAAATCCAATATGGTTTTTTTTCAACATTTCCTAATTAATTTGTAAATATATATTTACGTAAAAACCATCGCCGCATTATGATTAGGCATAGAAGATAGAACGTCACACATTGCTGTTTCATTTGGTCATTTTCACATATACTTCGACACGTCACTCATTCCCGACCTGGTCGTCTTTGATGTGCTCGAATCTTCGATTGCTTCCTCTTAATACTATTTTCTCGTTTCGTGCTCTCACCCGCTGTCTCCGGGTTCCGTTGGCGTTTTCGCGGCCTCCCGAGTAATGCCAGTTGAAATCCTCTCCCGCCGGTAGACAATGGCGATGATGCCAGCGCGCCGGCCCGCCGGCCGAGGCTCGTCAGCTAGTATTTTCTGGATCACGAGTGCTCGCGGGCCGCGCGACTTATGGCGGGATTTTCCACGCAACCGGGCCTGGTTCGCTAAATAACTTTTAATTTCCGTTCCGATTCAAGTTCAACCACTCTGAGCAGAATGTCACGGTGACGGGGCCCCGGAAGAATCGTAGAAAGTTGAAGGTAGCGGTGACTTAACCGCCAAAATCTTTTTATTTCCTACTTTACGGAGCGTATTAGTTTCGATATTTTATTTATTCACAAATGTACATATGTAATATGTATAGTTTTTTAAAAGGAAAAAAATTAAAAGCTCGACCCACGAAGCTTCTTGCGAGAAGTTTGTTTGCTAGTTATTTTATTGTAAAAGTTTGAAAAATTATTAAATACGATTGAATTTAACAGGTCCAAGGCGGGGTTATATAATATTTAACAAATATCAGATATCTCATACAGACAAAGCTATTTTTTTATTATACTTAATGGAATATACATGAAAGTATGGGGTAATTACAGGGCTTACGACCTGCCTTCGGCTGGCTTAAGTGATTACTTTATATATAGGTATGTATAACGTTCACCAATTCTCACCCCTCAATCCCCATATTTATCAAATTTTTGAAAGTTGTATATATGTTAGTATGCGGACTCGCTTCGAGTACCACTACACCATACATATTTGTTTAATAACAGTGCCTTTGTAAGTACAAATTCAGTAATTGTGTGTTCTTGAACATATTCAAATATTACTATTATAATATTTGACACTTTAATCAACTTACTTCCTAATTTATTTATTTTTCTGCATCGGAACGCAGTCTCGGCTTAACGCTACATTCGCGTGTATTGAGTACAAAGAATTCCAGATATAATCTAATAAGAAATGTTTAACTTCATTTGAAAATTCACGCCTGCACCAGCTGAATGTGGCCGCGACAACAAAGCTTTTACGGAATACCCACCGACTGACTGACCTTACTATTTATTCTATTTACCGTTCATGTTTTGCTACGGGTATTACCGAGTAGTTGCATGTTGACATTAATATTATAATTTCACTACCTTAAAAATGTATCTCTGCAATCGCGGCAATTCTAGCGAGAAGCTTTCTCGCGCTTTGCATTGCATCTTGTATTCGGTATCTTATATTATTTAATGCTAATTTGCAATGTGCACAAAATTATTTTACATAGAAAGACCTAGAGGACGGTCAAAGTCTCGACGGATCGAAATTATTATAAAAATAGCCGAGTGATTTAGCAAACATTGGCCGAGGATCGAAGATAGAGGCGGTCGCGGGCTGGCCTTGATCCGGCATCGGATCGACAATGACTGAAGATGATAAAATAGTAACTCCACTATTTGAAATGCCGTATCGTAATATTTGACAGTGCTGCCGATAAGGAGTCACTTTCGCCGCTCGCACTAGGCGCGGGGCGCGGGCATCGTACAATAGCAGGCCCGGCGGAGCGGGGCGCTGCAGCGGGCCGCGGCATGCACTCTTACCATCATCGGTTTTTCCCAAACCATTAGCAACGAATGGCGTGATGACTGAGGTATTTGCTCATTTTAAACCCACATTGTTGGATATTGTACATCCGTCTAGACATCGATGCTATGCGGTACGACATACTACGCGCGTGTAATAATTGCGTTCGTTTTATTCAAAGACAATAGTATAATAATACAAAAAATATTATGTACGAGTTTATTTTTCGACGCATTTAACATTAATTTAGTTGATCGGATGGTTTCCGACCGATTTCATTATGTTTAGATGATCCTCGCTCTACCGCTAGGCGCAGTGGTGGCTTTCAATAACAGATCGTATTCGAGCGTCGCCGGTAATCGAAAAGCACCGCGTCTTCATCGACCGCAAGCGTATGCGCGTCTATTTGTAATGTTCATCGCGACTGATATTGCGCGCAATCTGTATTTTATTTTGGTCGGAATGCCAGGACCATATATCGACGGAGGGACGACCGTCTCACCCGCCGCGGGTGATTCGGCCCGTCAGCATCAGCATCACAGCATCTGGCTATTAATCACGGCGGATTATTCGGTCGGGGGGGTCTCTCGCGCGATTCCCGTGACCTTTGAATGTTGAATATGAAGCAATTTTAATGTGTTTGTTTTTATGAGCACTCTATTTCCGCAATCCTAGCACCGGTTCCGTGAAACTGAATCTCGAGTATTACCACAGGTGGCCTTTTTATAGTTGGTTTTTAATAAACTATGTGATCGTAATATATTTTTAATTTAATAAAAAATAATATTCGGCACGTAAAATATCCGATATACTGAGTACCGTTATCGGAAAATTTGGACAAATTCCATCCACGAGCTTTTTGTCATTCACGGTCGGTCCGTTTGGCATTCGTGATTATTCCCCACGAGGTGTGTAAATAAAGATTTTTAAACTCCGACCTTCAGTCCCGATCGCCGAATGACTTCCTCGGCGCTGCTCCGCTAGCCGCCGGCCGCGGGTGGCGGTGGGTGGCGGGCCAGGCGGATTGAGGCGCGTCTCGATCTGCACGTCAGCTGGAGCCGAAGCTCACTCGGTAAACACACTGTGGCTTGTTTCCGCACATTATCACCGTAGAAAGTTTTCCGATAGTACCGATTATCATTACCGATCTAGCGTTACGGTACAATTGTATGGAATATGGCGGTTAAAGTGTTGTGATGTTTTGGAAGATAATATATGTAAATAGATGGATTGCGCGCTCTAAGATTAAAGAGTTTTTATTATATTTTGTGCCGGTCCATGTAGCGCATTAGTCGGCTCGGGTATTTCCAAATATCCGAGTTCAAACAATTTTATTGATCAGCTCGCGAGAGGAAGTTATCGCGCAAATGTTTACAACGCGATAATCCTGAATGTTAAAAGCCAAACTGTTGGATCACGCGTATTTTTAGTTTCTGTAATAATTTAACACTTCTTTATTTATACTCTTTTTTCGCATTTGTCGTCTCGCGTCCTTTGTTATTTTTTCCTACCTATAATTTCGTTTCTATATACCATAATAATACAATAATACACATAATAAATCAGGAATTCCTCAATACTAAGGCAAATAATAGCGAATAAACAAAACACCCCCATCAGTAGTCATTTCTTGTGATAAAAATACAACACGTCATCAAATATTTATTAATGTGGTCGATTTCATTATGTGCAAGTCAAGATTTGTATAGCGCTCTCGGTAGCCGAATAATAATGAACAGAGATAAGCTGTCGGTACTTGTGAGTGAAAGACTTCTTCCAGCGGTGGATAAAAAATGACTAAAACGCAGCAATAGATGTATTAAATTGAATAAATCAAATATTGATCGATCGCTAAGTTTTCTAGGATCGCTTCTCGCACCGTGCGGTGGCCGCGTGCTATACCGGGATGTTCGATTCTTATCTGCATCGCGTCATCAGTCGTCGCACGCATCTGACTGAGACTGACCTCTCTTATCATCTTCGATATTGGTGACGTCGATCAGGTTGCGTGAATAATAGAATCGTCAAAGAATTAACGATCGGGCCGGCAACAAGATTACGCATATGGCGTATGATAACAGTTTAGCAGTCAGTGTGATCAGTCATCCGAGGGATCATTCTGTTTGAACGACGTTGTGTCCGCCTTTCTTCAGATTCCCAACTCCTTAAGGCACGTTGTCCCGCCGCCGCTCCGCGCTGCCGGTTGCGGAGAAATAATTGGACCATTTAAATGTTTGAATCACTTATATGAACGTAAATCGTTACAGTGCGTCGGCGTCAGTTTGAAATGCAAACCGTGTATTGTAAAATAGTAATGATAGTTGTATCCCCACTCGTAGGGCATACGGCTTGTACGTATTGCGGCGCACGCCACGCGACCGAGTGGCACATTTCATTGTCAACGCGTATCGTCCTTAGAAATTCCATAATTTTGTTTACTTTTTAAAATTTCAATTCCCTAATCTGCCAAGCGTACGATTTTATTCTTCTAATATTACATACACGTAATTAAATTACAGAACTATTCATTTTATTCTTTTAAAATTACAAACAAGTTAATTATCTTTACTTGTTTGTAATTTTACATAGATTATATAGATACAACTAGATGCATTTCTTCTTTTTTTTTAAATTATAATACATATATTACATTGGAAGTGTCAATTTCCTTTTGAGACAGGTGGACATAAAGACCTTTTTGTTCTGAAGGCGTACCTTATAAAAAATGTGTTAAATAGAAAATAATCACGTCTATTTCTATTGTCAGAAAATTTAAAAAAATTGTAATTTTTTTTATTAAATTACCATTTCGTAATCACGATATTTTTTTTAAGTTAAGCTTTTCTATTATTGTGTTTATTATGGTATATAGAAACTAGCACTTAATTATTTTATTAGTTTTGTCATTCCCAAGCTACATTTTTATTCTCCTTATAAAATTAGTCGTACCGCATTTCGATGAATCGAGCGTTATTTGGATTAGATTATATAAAATGCACAGAAAACCGCGCGGGTTTTCCAGTTGTCGTATCGCATGCCTTTCATTATTCTTTCCTCTAAAACTTATCCTTAATTAATTAAAAATCCTTAATTTTATTAAAAATACCGATAACAGGATTTATACTTTATTTGTTTTTTTTTTTTTACGATAATTCCAGTAACTCGGGAAAATCACTATGCTCTCCGACACTTATCGCTCGCCCTTTTAAGAGTAATTTAATAATTTATTCTTGTACACGCACGAAGATTGAGAATTCCTCTTTGGGGGGGAGGAACACTTACCCAGAGCGTGTGTGTGCGGCTCGCGGTGCGGTGTCGCGGTCAGCACCGTCTGCTCGGAATGTCGGGATTTCTGTGAGGTTGGAAAGTGATTAGCTGACGATGTTTTCCACGAAGTCGGTCCATTATACGCGATGGGTTTTCGGTTGGCGATGTCTCCGAACGTCATCTAGGAAAATTCCGACCGCCGGTTGGCCCAGCATTGTCTCTGCGGTACTGTTCATCAGAACTCGACACTGAATTGTGGATCGAGTACTTTCCCAATAAATCACAATGCGCACTGTTCGTCCGAAGGGTATTTGCTAAACCGACAATGGGACCCGTTTGGTACCGACGATACTGTAGTGCTTTGTGAAGTAAATGTTCTCACGTAGGCTGGCGTCATCGTTTTCATTAGCAACGTTTTGTTTTAATTTTATTACTTTTAGAATAATTTTACCGAAAAATTTATTGTATTTCTTATCTACGTTTTAACTATTCAGTTTCAAACCATCATCCTGTCGTTAACTTTGATAAATACCCGTTCAACTGCTTTTATTTATCTGTCGCTAACGAACTCTGAAGTATGTACTTTATTTTTCTACGTCAAATTGTTTATAGTAAGGTTTTACCTTACTTGCAATTGTCATTCAAACGACGTACTTAGCCCTATATTTTTATTTTACGCTTGTATTTAAAATACTCGGTTGCAGGTTCCTAGTTTTACTTCTTTACGTAGAATATGTTTATCGGAGACTCCTCCGGAACGTTAGAAATAGAGCGTACGAAAACTTCACAATATTTTATAGAAGATTCGCTGGTAGACTAATATAATAGAATGTTCCTATTGAACGAAAAAGTAATATTTAGGAAAAAACTGTATGGCAAGGGTGGTATGATGGCAATACTCGGGTTAGAGACACGTAACGTATTATTTTTTTCTACAAATCTTTGTAATATAAAAAAAATTAAAGGTCACGATTGAATAAGAAATAAGGTTCGATAGATAATTTTTTCGATTAGTTTATTATAGATTTATAATTTACGATTATTTTAATAAATTTCTAATTCCTTTATTTTGTCCTACGTTAAGGAAGACACGTATGTTAAGTAGCGACACTTAGGTATATACTAAATTTATTTACAAATTTCCAAGGTTCTATTGGAGATCTTCCTAAAATAAATAGTATATGTATATAATCAAATTTATATAGAATATTTGTATATTACATTGTTTAGATTTTCTAATGGAGATTAAACATTTCAATTATTCACATCTACAGAGCAACAAAAATATGCATTTTATTTTCTTCGTCAATGTCGGCCAGAAGACGTCTCGTGGCTTATCGATGACAATTTATTCGAGCGTATTACATTTCTGAGGACGTCAATTGCCTCATTGCGGGACAAGTTCAGCGAGGGTAGGCCATAAATCATCATCGCTGGAAATAATGAGTAATATTTGGCGCGAAATTATAATATATTATTAATTGTGTAACGCTTGTGCCGAGGAATGATATGAATGAATGAATGGATGTTATTAACGTTGGTTTGACGCACGAGCGCAGGTTTTTCCTCTCGCCTTATTTGTTCAATGACATCCGCAAGTCTTCTCGTTCCACGTTTCTCACATTGATTGTTAAAAACAATTAATTTTATAATCACTTTTGCGTAGCGAGGTTAATTTTGATTCCATCAATCGCGTATTACTGTAATTAAATTGGTCGTCTGTTCTTCTAAACAATGTTTCCGGAAAATATTTACTATTAGATTACCGTATTTTTACGAATACAAGTCGCATATATTACCGAACATTGAATCGGCAATTTTCTTCATAAATTGCATCATCTTCAGTCCCATCCAGCACGCTTGAAATTCCTGTCTTCTTGAACAACTTCACAACGACTTTTGTTTTGACACTTCGACAGCGGTACGCGTATTACGTATGCCCGAACGTCACGCTCGATAATAGTGTCTAGCGTCACGTCCGTCCATAGTCGTTCATCATGGATAGGACAGAAGATGAAAAGGCAAATATGTTTTACAAGTACCTAAACAGTGTGCGAATATTTTATAACTTGCAGGTGTATTTTTTTCAAAAAAAATTTGGAAAAAAGTGCGACTTGTACTCGTAAAAATGCGGTACTCACATTTTGAAAATTATCTTGCCGAGTTGGATTTAAGACTGTTGCTCGATCGGTCATTGTGATATTTGAGGTGACATTCAAAATCTTATTTGCCACATCATCATCGCGGTCATTGCCATCGTCTCATTGTCAGCGATGACGAGTCCGGGTTCGCGCCCTCTAAGTGAATTTATTCTACATTTTTGATTTTCGCCTGGAATTCCTTTTTTTGTATTCCTGTTAAATTCGGCAAATAAAAAAAAAGGGGTTTTTAATTTTTCAAAATTGGTCACTCGCTCACTACTCAAGATACCGGTGCTTCCCTTCTCCCCCGGAACGATCGCTTCGCGCAGATCGGTATAACGATAGAAATTATTAGTTATTGGCGAGCAATGAGTTGAATTTTTACTATTTTCCTTAATATTCGCCGTTCCTCTCACTCCCCATGACTTACCGAGCATCTGAAACGGACGTCACATCACTAATAATAACATCACTGCGTCGTGTGGTACGTCACGTTTATTACAATATATTTGAGTGTGAAAAGATTGACGAAACAGCCGGCCGCGTAAATGATCTTGTTTGTATCTTGAAAAACATTTGAGTGTGCACTCCTTGCATATTATCGCGGGAACACGCAAACAGATATTTACTTCGACTGTTCTAAAATACTTTGGCCGGGCCATAATCACAATACCGAACGGGCCGTATTCGCGAAACAGCTGTGGAAACCTGATTTCTTACGCCATCGCTCAGGTATGTTCAAACCTATATAACGTTTCACTGTTTCACATTCAGGATTTCCATCTTCGACAGTTTCTCTCCACCGGCCTGCTAATAGTACACCAATAGAATTTACTTTACACGACCGATATGATACCGAGACACGCACCGCCAACTGAAATGCAAACGAGAAAACTATGTACCGCGACACAGCACATATTGAATTTCGGATCTCCTTGTCGGAAGTGTTTGCACTATCGTCGCAATATGCATTTACAGCAGTGTGATTATTCGTAATTTAAAAAACACAATGTTATTACGAGCTTTGATTTTATGTCCTTGCAGATTTTAAGGGATCATTTAATTGTTTAATTTAAATGTAGGCCTATTCATAATTTTCCAATCACCTTTTGGAAACGAACCATTCCTTTGATATTAATAAAGGTTTAGAAATTATACATACAAATACTAGGGGTTTACAATTAGGTAAATTAGAAATAAAAAATGATAATAAGCAAACTTAATATTATAAAAAACCAAATCCTCTTTGCAAAATGGTCACCTTTTAAATTTGTTTTCACATTGGTTTTATTTTTATCTATGCTTGTATTTTTTAATTCCAGTGTTTCCTGATACCGCGGGTATCGAAACATGTAGAATAATTAATAAATAATGGTTTAAACAAAATATTTTGTGTAATTATTCATATAAAATGAGGCCACAAAGTAAGTTTGCAAATATTGAAGAAATAATATAATTCTAACTATTAATAAAACTAATAGTTGTTCGAACAGTCATTATTGCATATTGGGGCCAAATTACATTAATCTTTACTTACTTTAGTTTAAACCGCTCGCCAATGTGGCGCTGCCCTTTTGCCCTCTGCTTTTCAACATCTGCAATAATAAGAATAATAATAATATTTTCATGTTTTATTTTTCTCTCTTCGAACATCGGTTATTGTTTTTGAATCACTAGCTCGTGTTTTAAATTGCGCAAGTGTAGGTTTACATTTATTTTACATCGCACATTGTACACTCGCCCTGGTAAAACCCAAAACTCCTCGGCGCTATCGTTCGATTAAATCCATTCTGATGCGCAGTGTACGCGATCGATGACGTTAAAAATTATTTCAAAAACATTACCGAAAATTATTTATCATTTACAGAAATACTTTTTACGTAATTTTTAGTTTTGCCATCCCCTTTTAACGAATATCACACAATCAAGTAGGTGCACACTATTGGATTAGTATTATATCATCAACATGTAAAATGAACGTTCTTGCAACTTGACATTTTTTATATTCGATATGAATTGCTCGGTTAGAAACGTTCACGCTTTTGGAAAACAACATATCGTATATTTTTCCTCTTTTTTTCCTGTCTCCTACATGTGACCGCGAGACAAGTTTTGGCACATTGTCGGATAGTGGCACGTGATCACATTTTCTGGTATTTTTTCTAGAATATAGCGAACTTTGCCCGTTTCTGTGAAACGGCACGATATCGATACGCGCGCGTGTAAAGCTAATCATTAAAATGGTTTTATAATTTTTTAAGCGATACGCAAATGTTTTTATTTTTTATCCTTAACCAAAATACCCAGCGAGGTGGCGACTTGAACCCGCGGAACGGCGCCTCGCAAAGATATGATATTTTAAATACTAATTAAATGTATTAATTAGAAAGATATACATATGCAATCAATTTTATCGAAAAATATTGCTGTTGCGCTATCGGGATTCGAACCTGGATCTCTTTTCCAATCCGGGAAAGGTGCATTACGAACTGTGCTACATCGGCGGTACTTTTAACGATGAATTTTCGAACCCGTATGTATGTTACACTTTTCAAATTAATACATCTATCGTGCTATACTTTAACACAGACTTCAGTCTAGCAAAGTAGCCAGGACATCGCTGTATATATGAGAGGTGGAGTCTACTCCATCCCACACAATAAACTACGAGTATTTAATTGCAATACAATATTCGCATGTTACAACAAAAATATGTATGTCAATAAAGTCTAAATGAATAAATTATTTGAAAGCCATCTACATTGTTTTTACGGAATCTCAAATACCTTTGAGTAAATCGATAGCAGACGCCAGAATTAACAATTCATTTTTATTAAATTTTGGACGCAATTGATACAACTTATATATTATTAAGGAGAACACATTATTGTTGTGAAGTTGTAATTATTCAGAGCTATGTTCTGAATAATTACAACTTCACGATAAGAATGTGTTCTTCCTAATAAGATATGATGTTTTGCTCAAGTCTTACGTTAGTGCGTCATTATTGCAGGATTAAAGTATGTACATCGTCAAAGGATTACGTGTCCTTTACCTTTAGTTGGCCTCTCGGGCGAGGAAAGCGTGTAAATCGAAGCGCTGCTAACTGCGCCATAACGCCTGGAAAAACCAGCCCTCAAATTAGTCATTCCGTTTTCCGTTATCACCTTTTCAATGATGCTTCTTGTCGTTATCTTCCATAATGGTGCCGCACAAATTTGCATAAACGCGGTACGCAATATGTAATATGTTCAACCGCTTTACAAAATGGTCGACCGCGCCATCGATGATACGCGTGCTTCTATATCTGTGCGAGATCGCTTGTGTTTATTCGTCAATTAGGGGTGTGCATCTGTATCTGCCCGGTGCGGCGAAATCTTGATACCTACATTTATCTCCTTCCATATCTTGTTTTTCATTACCAATGCTATGCGATTTGACAATCACATAAAATTTTGATAAGAAATTGTCGATATTTATGATTATAATATGGGCGTGCGTAAACTGTACGTCGATCGCTTAATTTATCAGTCGCAGTATGATACCGCGATTCAGAATTTGGTTTTGAATGTTTTCTCGTTCACTTGGAGAGATCCCATTCCGGAGTACAGGGGTCGGTACTCGCGGTGCCGGTGCCGGTGCCATTCTTCCGACATGTCGCGCACTCGCGTGACGCGCGTTTGATTTACCTAAGTATGAACGATCGTCTACACTCGCTCGTTATTAGCCCTCGGGACTTCCGACAGCCCGATTGATCGGACGACATGTTCCTCTGAAAACAACTGGCCGAGACGGCTCTCGCGGCCGTAATATTCCGGTATCAATGAACTTGGCTAAATAGAGCACGCGCTTCATGTGGAAATTTCCTTCGTAACAAATAATTTAATTAGCTTTTGAGGCGTTTTGCATAATAAATATTGAATAATGGATGGCATTCCCTGGACAGCTTTGTTAAATAGTAGCGTAAGATTTTTTCAGCACATTTAATAGAATTTAAAGTATGTAAAGTATGTATTTGAGCACCTATCGAGGATATTTAATACACGGGTCGGTGAGAATTTTCAGTGCTCATTATTTTTACGTTTTTTCATCTCCCACCGTGTGGCGTGTGGCTGCGTTCATTGTCAACTAATGTCGTTCTGCTATACAATTTTATTTCCGTATTATAATACATTATTGTTCATTCCGGAATTCTTGCCTGTATCTTGTACAAGTATTTTATATTATAATTCATTCCGAAATGAGGCCTATATCTTGTATATACATAATAAACGATAGTATATTATGTTTTTTATTTATTATCTTAGTTTTATTAACCACAATTGAGTTTAAAAACATCTACCGGTTTCGGAAAACACTTTTCCTTCTTCAGGATGTCAACTATATATAAGTATATTATGTATATTCAAGATACTCGTGTTTTAAGTTACAACAGCACTCTGCTTATCGTGCTGGTGGAAGATGGGTATTTCCTCGATAACAATTTTAATTCCCTGATGATATTAATAATGAACAATTTAGATACCGTATCGATTGTCTTGAAGCGTAAACAATTTTGCCAAAGCCTTTGTTTTATCAGCACGTTATCAGGGTAGCGCAAACCGCGCGTCCGCCGCGGTGCGGTGCGGCTCGGCCTGCTCGAGCATACAATATGTACTTTCTTTTGCTTAGAATACAAAAAAAAAAACTTAACGTCTAGCGTAATAATTTAAGAGTAACAACACTTGAAATATTATCTTATACTTATTATAATACATATAATCCTCAATTTGATTTTGATAACATTTTCAGACAATGCTCTTATAAGATTATGTGAGCCGTTGATTTGATATCATTCAGCTTTTTTTGTGAGCATTTAAGGAGGAAAGGGTTAGTTCGGTTTGATTTTCCTGTACAGATTATCGATGAAATTAATTGTTCCACTATTTTATAACCATAATTCGCAACATTACTCTATAACTAGATAAGTGCCGCTCTTTGCGGTCATTGCTCTAGGGACTTCTCCTCGATAGTCTACGGAACATCTCTTCCATCTGTAACTTTTTGTTATTTTCCATTTCTTAATTTATTTTTATATTATTCAGTCGATCAATCCGACACACTCGCTGTAGGCACGGGTGCTTGGAGTGCTAAATCTAAAATGCCTTTATTCTATTCATCCCGCTGTCTATTTATATTTATCCAATTTTGCGATAATATATCAGCGGCCCGACTTATAATGCAAAGACACCTTTCTTGTATGCACCAAATTGTCACTTTAATTTTATAATTTATATATTACTTTTTTTTATAATCACTGTAGTTAATATTTTATCTTGTTGTATCTTAATACGGGCTTATTGTGAATCAAAATAAGGTCGTCAACGGTAAATAAATGCAGGTACGTTTATCGTATTTTAAAAAATATTATTTTTTGTGCTTCACGATTATCGCGTCGTAATTAGGCAATTATCGGTCAATTGTTTAACACTATGTTGCACTGACGCAAGTATTAACAGCGGTTTTTCACAATAATTGATATTCATTGTGTCATTCCTGTGCGATAATATTTGTCATGGTGACTGGTATATTCATCTATGATATTAAAAACCATTCAAATAAACACATGGTAAACATAAGTATAAGAAAGGGTTCTTCTTCTTCTTTTTTTACTCAGGCAATCCACTCTATAAGAGTCAGTAGACCAAAATTAAACACTGAAGAAGGAACTATAATTTTAACGGTTTTTCAGGAGTTGCTCAAGAGTAGTGAGTAAATTTGATATTGAACAATAAAATATGTACAGCATTTAGTAGAGGTTTTATTTATTTATTTAAACCTTTATTGACATACATTTTTTTTCTATATCAGACGTGAACATGCATATATTATATACACTTATTAATTTACTGCGTGGGACGCAGTAGGTATCCACCTCTGATGCATATAGCTTTGTCCTGGCTACTTTGCTAGACTACCCATCTGTGTTAAAGTAGACAATTTTTTTCGTGCTGTTGTGGTGTTATTTAATTAAAATTAGAAAGAAAAGATATGGCTGAGATATAAAAAAATTAGAGGAAATAAAAAAATGTAGTGAATATGTTGTAAAACTAAAGTGAATTATTATTATTTTGCAATATATTATAATAATGCTTTAAATTTATTTCATTAGTTGGTTTTTTTTTAATTGGATGAGAGTAATGAATAAAATAAAAATATTTTCGCCCATAAATATCTATATCATCACCATTAATAATATAATTGATTGTGACCGTTACCCAGATGTTATATCTTATAACAAAGAGATTCTCCGAACTCTTCGATTCGTCCACCTTTTGACATTTCTTTCCTTTGAACTTTGAGCTATTCTCCGCCCGTCCAGAATGCAACAAGAAGACGCGATGGCTAAAAATACGCCCTGACTTATATTTGGATGTCGTGTAATGGCTTTGTCGGTCGATCATACGGGTATCGAGCCGCATGTAGTAAGTAAATAAGTGTTTTATACGAGTATATTATGCAGTTTTGTACGAGTATATTATGCAGTTTTGTACGAGTATGTTATGCAGTTTTGTATGAGTATGTTATGCACTTTTGTATGAGTATGTTATGCACTTTTGTACGAGTATATTATGCAGTTTTGTACGAGTGTATTATGCAGTTTTGTACGAGTGTATTATGCAGTTTTGTACGCTTCAGCAAATCGGGCGACTATACTGATTATGCTCGCGCTCCCTTGATAAAAATTACACGAAATGGCTACGTAAGGGATGTATTATAGTACATGCATTAGTGAGCTCTCTACGTGCCCGTTGGCGCGTGTGCAAGCACTTGGCCTTGCGCACTATTTTATCGCTCTGAGTAATTACTGTGTTGTTCAATAATTAAGATCAATTACCATAAAATAATAGTGTGATCGACAAACTTATTTTTAATTCGTGATAGTTCTCAGTCTAGTTTAGCGATACAAAATAATAGTGGAAGGGGTAGATGAACGTTGCTTTCGCTGATGGCGATCTCTTCCGCCCTCGGCCGGCCGCGAGCCCCGCGACGGCGACCGGCGGCAACAGGGGGGCACCAGCGCGGAAGTCGTGCCGCGACGGCCGAAGGAAGGAACGTCGACTTTTCCTCCGCTGCCCGCTCTCCCCCCGCAGCCGGTGGTCGCCCCTCCCCCCGCCCTCTCCGCGCCGCTCGCTACGTGTTTGGGAAAACCCCGCCGTCCAGTGGCGGCCGCGCCGAGCGCGCATTCCGCGCCTCGCGGACCTCGCAAATAGATTAGAGGCGCAGGGTTGCCTCCCTCCTGTGGCAAACGACAATTATTAGTATTCTGGGTCCGTTAATAATAACGGTAAAAATAAGAATACACCTAGAATATTAAAAAAATCACCGCAAATGGAAGCTAGCTAACCTTGTACGTTCTACCTTTGGTCCGAACCTTTTTATTTCTATGTCGCCTCTTACTTTTGATACTCAACATCTAAACGTAAACATGATAATTCGACAACTTCGAATAGTAAAGATATCTGGTATCTAACATCACCCAGCACTCACAGCAAGTTTGTCACTCTTTTAGTAGTAATAAGATTGATTAAAAATTTAACGTAAATTGGTGACCCAAAATCGAAACATTCTATCTAGAAAATTACCGTCGAAATTTTCAAAAACAAATAATGTTTTGGTTAATGTGTTCGGTGATGAGACGAAAACTAGCGACGTCATCGTCATCATCATCACACCCGGCATGTGTCATGGCTGCCAGCAATATTCTTCTCCGCCGGTTCGCGTCTTCTGTGACTAGTCACCAGCCAAAACTAGCGATGACCTTCAGAAATAATTGATATCGTAATGTTTCCACATAATGACTGCCAATGTTATACTAAAAATGTAACTTTCTGGCTTGAAATCTGCGCGACTTCCTATATTCAAATTTAAAGTGATTATATATCGTCATATTTTAAAAATCATCCATGTTATGATTCTCCATAAATAATATAAATGTACATATTGGCGACACAATGCGGGTCGACATTGTTAAACGAGTTAGTTTTTCGGTAACCCTGGCTTCCCGCGGGTCTCGCGGTCTCTGCCGGCGTCTGTTCGATGCTTCTCACACCTATTATAATTATTTCTGATCACTCATTTCTAATGTTAAATGATTTGTCCTTACGTTTTGTTTTTTTTGCGGAAGTTTCCTCGGTCGAGTTTTCGCTGATACCGCGGCGACCGGCGACCTTCGTCTGACGGATATGTACACTCCGATTTAATTGTTAATTGGTCGTCGTTGAACTACAACACTTCATTCATTTACCAAAAGTCGTTCATCCTCGGATGCTGTGCTTTCTTAGAAACTCGCGTACCGCGCGTCCGGATACTGGCGATACTTTAAAATCGATATTGCCCGATTTTTTTTTTGTCATTTAATGGCCATCCTGGGCGTATGTATGTAATATTTCTTCCCTTTTTGGATAGCATTTAATATTTTTATTTTATTCCTTGTTTTTATATATCCATAATATATAACGCTTCCCCATCTATTATCTATGACTTTCCGTATGTGTTGAATTCGGACGTAGTGTCATTTGTGGCTGTAACGCGTTTTTAATATCGCTAGTTAAGATTACTTGAATATTTTCTCTTTTATATATTCAATAAGAATACGTAAATATATATTCAAGTTGAAACGAAGTGTACCATTGTATTTTATTACGAGTAAGAATAATGATATATTAGCAAGTATATTGACATATGTCATATTTTCTTATCTATGCTGTCTATGGTAAGAGATCTCTTACCATAGAATACAGCACTTTCTTAGTCGCAATATTAAAGCGTCGGTTTTTGGTTATGTTTGCGACTCTTCCGATTTCGTCATTACTTAAATGCACATTATACTACTGACAAAATAGCATTTTTGTGTTTATTGTCTATCCACGATTCTTATATCATCCATCATGTAGATGTAATTTTTGTTCGTTTTGACAGCTAACTTACAAAGGTGGAATAATTTTAATTAAATCAATATTTTATTTACGTGTGATTTGTTTTGGGGAAAGTTCAAACATTGAAATACAGATTTAGTACGCGACTGCCTTATTGCGTGCCCATTGTGCACCGTTTTAACTCCTCTTGTGGAAAGTGCAATGTGTCCCTAGAATCTTCTCGTAAATGTATGGATACGATGTTTACAAAATTCCAACATACCTTACCGATAAGGGCCCTGCACATCTGTGGCCCTCGTCCCTCCTCCCGAAAAGACCTTATGTATCGTGTCGACAGCACAAATCGAAAGACGCGCCGTGCCGTCGCGAGTAAAATCCTTTTTTTTTTAAATTTATGAAATGTTTTTGCCCCGTCAGTCTATTTTCGAGCCGTGTTTATTTTTCTTCCCTAAAAATAAGATTCCGTCAGAAGAGGCCGCGTGACGCGCTGCGGGAAGCCCTGGTCCCGCGTTGCCGAGCGCCGCCGCCGCCGCCGCCAGGAATAGTGCAGGGAATGCCGAGGAATCCGAGACCAGAAATAGCCCGCTCCCGAAGCGGACCCTGAGTCACGGCGCGCGATGGGCCGCGGCGGCGGCGGGGGGCAGAGCCGCGTTTGCCGCCTTTTGTGGACTTCCTGGCGAGCCGGCCCTCGGACCGCCGCCCCTCGGATGGACGCACATGTTCTGCGGCATCTAATAATGTTCGCCAGATACGCGTACAATATAGCTACGTTTCTTTTTTAAATGGGTGACTTGGCTGCACGATCTTTAACCTTCACATATGTTGTTTTTTCGCGTTATCTCGAATGTAGGCGCATTTTTTAATGAACCATATTGTATGTCCACTTGCGTCTGATGGCGATTTCTCCCAGCCATCCAATATATCACATTATAAATAGCTATTCAAATGATGATATATAGTGTATTTTAATTGATCTATATCATCGCAATGTGTATTACGCAGGCATTCATGTTTAAAATCATAATATTACGCGTTTAAATTGCGGTTTTTGTTGTTGTTTAAAAAACATACATTCGTAATCAGTAATTTATCCACATTTTATCTGACAGATCGCCGCGAGCGCCGGACATGTATATTCATGTGTGTGTGTGTGTGTGTAGATGAAATGAATATGGTTATGTTATTAGCGAACTGGTTTCTACTTTGGTCTTTTGAATATTTTAAAAATTACATTTTATCGCCTTCACGGGCAGAGTTACAAGTCGATGGGAAACGGCGTTCGGCGCCGAACTTCGTGACGTGAGGAATGGCAGTTTTTTAAAAATCGCTGAGAACTTTTCTGATTAAAATATTCGGAACGCGGTATTTGAAATAGATGATAAATGGTGTTGAAAGGAAATGAATTATAAAATGCGCAGCGGACAAGAAAATACATCAGTACAAGACACAGCTAATCAGCGTATCAACTTCTGGCAATGACACTTCTTCATTCGTGTTCACGTTGTCATAGCGTGATTTGTGACTAACTGACTTCTCCGATCAGATATATTCAAATCGAGCATCAGCGCAGAAAATCTGTTTAAAATATTTAAGTACGATTATGAAGTACAATGTAATGACAATTGTCATCTTCGGGTTTTTTTGAGTTGAATCTAAACATTAGATAAAATATGTCGCCAACTCAAGGTTACGCTAAAAATTCAATTGAATCAATTTTTTACTAAATAAGATTACGCATCGTGACGTATTATTATTTAATTATTATATATTTAAGCCTTTCATCGCGGGGAGCATGTTCAATTTCGAAATACAAATCAACTCGAAAAACCAAATTTTCGACTTGTACGTGCCCTCACGCCGATCACTCGTTCGGAGGCTAGTGTAACATTCACAAAAGACCAGATTAACAAAATATATTAGTACTTGAACTGTATTTGTTATATTAATTATAGATTACCAAAAATTTAATATTGTATTTGAACATGGTATTATAATTCTTAATTTTACGCGTGAAATGCCGCGTATTTGCGACTTGGGCCACCTACTTGACCGAACTTGGAAAATTTTGTTTACGCGCGAGTTTTTATGCATTACACAAGAGTGTATATATATATATAATACACAATTATCCTAGCACAAGTGTGAATGAATGAGGTGGATAATGAGACTCTAAATTATAATGAGTTGTTTAATGATAACAAAACGTTTTGTTTTGTATTTCATTTGCGACCTGCTCATCCCGTCCGGCGCCCGCTTGAATCATCGGTATCACCCATGACGATCCTGACATGTGTTGTTACACTTTACTGCAGAATCATCAAACACCATGTGTGGTATTTCTCGCGAAAATCGACCAATCATGTTTCGATTCGTCATTTATTGTAGATTTTCGCCCTCCATATTTGTATGGCTAAGCGATAGGCTCTTGCACCGCGGAACTCGAATGTAATTTTGCAAGAAGTCGTTTCTAATAACACTTTGTTTACTCCGAACGAATATTAAATTGAGTCATTTATATTAATAATTTAAAACTTGAAATGTTATTTTGCTCGACCTTTAATAATAATACTAAATAATTGTAAAAATACTGTTTTATAGTGTTTAAACGTATTTAATATGTAAAAATTTAATGTGTGTCAGTCGGTTCTCTATACATTCCTATGGAACCCTTCATAACCAAATTTTCCAGTCTCTCTTTAGGACCCTGCAGAATATATATGCACCCTCCCATGGCAATCCCACCCCCCTCTCTGATATAAGTGTGTATGATATTGAACGCAATCAATTTCAAAGTTTGCTCAACTGCACTCAGGACCCCGGGGAAAATATAGTAACTGAATCCTGGACTACACCTGCTACGGACCGCCAGTCATTTATATTTTACACATATCAATAGTCAAAAATATATTAATGCCATTTTAATTATTTGATAAATTGTCATTGTGTACATTTTTGTAGGAGCGGTAAATTAAAATATCTTTTCTAGTTTTTTTATTTAGTTAAATTCCTGCGTAATAAAGATGTTGAAGAATGACAAATATTCCAATATACCTGAAGTGAGGAGAGGCTTTATTGAATATTTATATGACCAATACAGGGATAAAGACACCTAAGAAACTGACTAAATATTCACCGAGTCCCACTAAGTTGTTTTATTTTTCTAGTTTATAGCCTTAGTACAAGTTTATTCATTGTTGTTTTTTTTTTTTAGGAGAAACCTGTGTCCATCTGGCGGCAATGGGGGGTCACATTGACATCCTGAGACACCTGGTGTGGTTTGGAGCTAATATCAATGCTACAGTAAGTCGAGTGCTTTAATTTACCTAGCAAAATACACTTGTATTTTAAAGTTTTAATCGATAGATGATTTAAATATACCCATTACTTACACTGTACTTGGAGACGTTATTTAAAAATGGGTTTTTTTTTTTCAATTTGGGTGCTACTTGAAAATGCTAATAAAACTTCAAAATAATGTGTATTACTTTTGGTATTTATTCTGTGATGTAAAACTCCTTCAACCAATGATGTTTTCAAATTATTGAAGTTTACATAATTAATGATATTTATTTAGAAATGCGATTTTTTAATTATCCACACACAATAAAATAAGTCATATATATTACGTCATACCTGAATGTTAAAAGATTGGTGGTTTATGTCTAAGAAGGCAGAAGTTATTGACTTGTACTGCGATAACAATTTAAATTGCTTTATTAGAAAAATTAAATTATCAATATAGTATGTTCTGTCTGAATGTATTTTTTCATTGCTTTTGCCAAAATAATGCCTTTTGTATTTTACTTATCTTAAACATACTCTATTAAATGAATTCATTGAATCACATGAATGTACATTCGAATCCTTCTCCTTTTTTTAAATTGTTTTAGATTCATTTAAACAGAAAAGTTTTAAATCCGTGGTATCATTGACAAATTGAAGGAAAGTAAAACAATGCCATTATGTTAAAAACTGCATTTAAATCTAATGATATAACATTTTAACTTGTGCAGGAAAACAGATGCGGTCGAACGGCACTCCATCTCGCTATCGATCGGGGGGACCTCACACTGTTAAGATACCTGGTGACCGAGTGTCCCTTAGTGACAGTCGGAGCCAGAACCTACGCCGGCCGCACGGCCTTCCAGCTAGGAAGAGAACAACTCCTGGCAGCTGGTTACACGGCCGGGCCGCAGGATGATGAAGACGATGATGATTATTATGACAGCGAGATGGACAGTGAGGAAGACGACGATGATTTTGATAATGAGGTGATTATTTTATAATTCATTTAATTGTTTTATGCTTGTGTGCCATCACTGGCAAGTGGTTAAGCAATTTTAATTTGGGTGACAAGTTGGAGGGTGCTGAACAATTTAGTATTTAGGCTTTGATGGTGGTAGAACTGGAATTAGATGGTTGAACTCATATTTTGATGGGGTTTATATCAGTTTGATTCCTTTTTGTTTAGCGTTATCTGTGAGATTTTCTTTAAAGAAATTGTATTTTTTTTTACAATTTTAAGTAGTAGTCTTATATTAAATACACTAAACATTACGGATATTATTATATTATTTACTTATCTCTTATAATATAAAATATCGTCATATTATACGGATTTCCTAATGTTACTTTTGTAATAATATTTGCCCAGATACTAAAGTTAGGTAATTTTACTAATCTTTTTTTATTACACATATGTTTGTTCGCCAAATAAATAAAAATATATGAATTGTCACTGAATAGTCACAGAGGTTTATATTGTAAATTTACCATTGAGATATATATCTCTAATATAATTAATGCTTTCATATATCTTTTAGATTATCATTTTTTAAGGATAAAATTCAGTATTTCTCTAGGCCTCCAAATAGGGAATGTGGGGTATTTTCAGTAAATGAGAAATAGATAAATGTTGATTAAAACATTAAACACTATTTCACCTTAATAAAACTGCATTTTTATTACATGTATTTATTTATTTTTTACAGATCCAGTACGGGAACTCAAATTACTTTAACAGTTGTCTAAGAAGTGGAGAAACTATCAACGTAGCATGAGTGTGATATCTCAATGTGCCTTCTATTACGTACCTTCTGACAACGGTGTTACAATGAGTTGAAAGATAAAACGGCTGGATTTTAAGGAAATCTAGTTGAAGAAGGAATGACCGAATGTGTTGTCGTAACATTGAACTTCAGTTTTCTGACAATAAATTATTTTATTTTCAAATATTAATGATGTTACGAGCCACGTAACTGTCTGATAAAATTTTGAGTAGTTAACGTTAAATGCAATTTGGTCATTTCATTGATTGATAATTTTCATATTAATATTATTTTACATACATTTTTTTTAAAATGACCTAAATAAGTGACGACGTCTAAATTATGAATTCAGTCCACATGAGTTGATTACTTATTAATATAAAAAGATACATTTGACGCTTGAATACCGTTAATGTTGAACTAGCACTGTTCGGTCGCTGAAGATTGCGGCAGAAGGGTGCGTGGCTTTTAGCCTTGGTTTGATAAGTGAAAGATTCAATAGATGTCACCTCTAGTTATATGACTGGAATAATGTAGCGATGTTCCCCTTATATTTATTATTAAATCTTAAACTATGTTGGAATCCTCCTTGTGTAGGTGTTCATAGTATTTGTACTCCTTCCTTAACTAGACTAAGAGAATAATCGATGACTGTGTAAAATAGTATTATAAATATTGATTATCGGAAGCAAGTCTTTATTCCAAAACCACTTTCTCTTCCAACGGAGAATAATAATTGTGTGTATATATTATTGTATATGTAGTCTAAGGTATAGAATAAAGATTTCTGTTACTCAAGAAAATATTGTTTATTATTTATTTTTGTCCTCTCATGCTTCAAGAAGCAAATTGCTCATTTGCAAGAACCTGACTATTTAAATAATACTGTTTCAACTTATGCGGAAGACAAAGGATGTTGAAAAACCATCTTCGTGGAAATACATACTATTCACCCACTGTTGGTCTTATTCAACAGTGAGCAAATGGTATTTCCATGAGGTAGCTAGACCGGGTTTAAGATGCGCTTAGCATTCCTTTCGAGAGTTTTGGCAGCAAAGTAATTGTCATGTTCGTTATTATTGTTATTCATTTTTACTATGTTTATTTATTTGATATAAATTTTTTATACATCAATATTGTAATAGCTGATAGTCATATTTCTGTATTCTGTCCATAACGTGGTAAAGAAATGAGATCTTTATTACAAAATGATGTAGAAATTTAAATGAATATTCTAATCGATAACTTTTATTTATGTGTAATCACCGAACCATAGAGTTTAACATGCAAATAAAAATAAATTAATCTGTCTACTTTATTGGAAACAATTTTAAATATCAGTTAAGAAACTTTATACTAGGATCTCTTCTTTCAAAACAGTTAATCTGATATCACTTCATTTTGTTTTAACATCACTTTATTTGAATATATTATAAAACAGCTAGTTTCGGCTCAGGCTTGAATCTTCATCAAGGTTGAAAAAAAAATTATTAATTAAAAACAGAATTACAACCAGTTAGGAAAGCATTGAAGAGAGAGAGAGAGATAGAACATCAACTTAAGTGAGAGGGGGTAAGAGTGGGTGTACGGAAGGGTACATATCAAAAATTGGGCTACTCGATAAATCTACTTGTTTATTTAGTATATGGTTATTATTTCCTGAAATACACCTATTACATTTTGTTTTGTTATTATTACACTTACTTGCAATCGGCAACCATTAGTAATGCATTTTATGAAATTAATATAAATTCACTTTCAGGTTTTTGTGCATTCGCCATTTATGAAATAACTTATTTATAAAATAAATTGATTTATATCCTGCAAATACATACCTCACGTCCTCTGCGTCCATGTCCTACAGCAATTAAATAATGCAATGAACAATATTTCAATATAGAATTTTAGCAAAAGCAGACATTGAGTTGTTGGCGTAAAGCGATTGCTATACCGGTGTTTCAATACAAACCTATATTTTTCAATGTGGAAAATATAATGTATTATCAACAGAGAAGTGGTTGCTTGCTGCTAGACTGCGGGCGGTTATAGTGGTAGCCATGTTTATATAAAACCTATTTTTCAATGTGGAAAACACAATTTATTATCAGGAACAAAGAAGTGGTTATTTTCTGCTGGCGGGGACAGTCATAGTTACGACTAGTTTTCTGTAAAACCTATTTTTTAATGTGAAAATCATTTATTTTCAAAAAAAGATGCAGTCCACCGCAGAATAACCTAACTTAACCGATTAAGGTAAAATTATCTTATAGGATTAAAACAAAATTAAATCTATTTATAGTCAATTGTTTTTAAATTAAACAGCGGTAAAACATTTCAAACATGTCCAAAGTTTGTAAGTATATAACATCATAAATCTTCCCTTCATGATGGTCATTCGCAAGACGTTACACTTGTTTAGAAAAGAACATCAGACTATAACATTGGCTATTAGCCAATCATCTTAGAAATCAGAAATCGATGATGTACAGAGCGATGAAAATCTTTAATGAAATGCCAGAAGGTATAAGAAAGGAGGGAAACCACATAAAGTCAAAATGAAACTAAGCATGGAAATGAATGGTTGGGTGGGGACTCGGAGGGATGGTTTTGAGTCAGGCATTGGTGTGTACGGTGACAAAAAGATGAATGGGAATGGAAAAAGTCTACTTGAGGTATGCTTGGAATGGAACCTTTTTATCTCAAACACCTTTTTTGATCACAAAGGAATCCGCCAGTACACATGGGAGAGAGGAAATGAAAGGTCGAGGATTGATTTTGTGGTGTTTGACTCTAAACAGATCCGCTACTGTTGATACTCGAGTGTTTCAGGGCATCGAGATGGAAACTAACCATTTCCTCGTTGTTTCAAGAATAATTTTATTCCAAGGATGGCGGTCCATGAAAAAAACAGTACCGGCACCATCTAGAGTCAAAATTGAGAATCTGCAAAGGGATGATGTCAGAGAAAAATTTGAAAGAAAAGTGTGTGAACAAGGAGCGAGTGATCTGAATATAGACAATGCATGGGAATACATTAAGGTTACTTTATGCGAATCAGCGAAAGAAACCTGTGGGATAGCTACCCAAGGAAGGAAGAAAGGTGATGCATGGTGGGACGATAGCATAAAGGAACTTGTGAAAGGAAAGAAGAATGCGTGGCGCTATCTGTTAACAGTAAATGGGGATGAATATACGAGAGCAAAAGTCCTGTACAATGCCTGTAAGGAAAAAGTTAAATCTGGTGTGAAAGAAAGGAAAGAGCGGCTGAAAAGAGAAGAAGGGATGAAAATGACAGAATTTTCAGGATAATATAAAATTCTTCTGGAAGGCGGTCAAAAAATCTCGATGTGGTGCTGAAAGCAGTAGTATGAAAGCTATTAAGTCAGTAAATGGAGAGATGTTATCGAATGAAGATGAAATAAAAGATAGATGGATGAAATATTTCCAGGAAACGTATGAAAGTGTAGATAATGCAAATGAGGAAGCACCCGAGAGGCTCTCTGGGGTAAGTATGAATGAGGAAAACGATATAAATACAATAAGTATGGAAGAAATAAAGTGTGCAATAAAACATATGAAGAATGGTAAGGCTGTGGTGGGGTATGATAACGTTGCTGCAGAGTATATCAAGGCTGGTGGCCCATTAGTTATCTTGTAGCTTTATACGCTCTTCAATCAATGTTTGGAAGAGAGCCACATCCCGTTAGATTGGAGGAGGGCTATTATCATGCCTCTTTACAAAGGCGAAGGGTCGAAAATGGAATGTGGTAACTATAGGGTTATTAGTCTACTGAGCTCTGTCGGTAAACTGTATGGAAGAATTTTAATAAAAAGAGCAAGAATGGTGACGAAAGAAAAAGTATGGGACGTGCAAGGGGCATTTGTGGGTGGAAGAGGATGCATGGATCAGATCTTTTCTCTACGAGTGATGACAGAAAAGTTTTTGGTGAAAAACCAAAAACTTTTTTGTGCCTTCGTAGATCTACAGAAAGCATATGATAGAGTAATAAGAGAAAAGTTATGGAATGTACTCTCTGATTACAGGGTGAATAGTAAACTTATACACGCAATTGCACGCATTAATTAATTATTTTGGAAAAGAGCCACACCCCGTTAGATTGGATTAATGTGTGAAAGAACTGGAATGTATGAATGTAGAAGCAAAAATGGGCGATTTGATTGTATGGTGTTTATTGTACGCCGATGATGCAGTACTAATGGTGAATAATGAACAAGAACTACAGAATGAAGAATAGTAGAATGTACAATGTATGCAAGGAAAGCGACCTCATGATGAATGTTAACAAGTCAAAAGTGATGGTATTCGAGAAGGAGGAAAGCAAGACACCGTGCAAAATACTTGTAGGTAATGAATGTTTGGAACAAGTAGATGAGTTTGTATATTTGGGAAGTATGTTTGATAGAAACGGAAAGGCTGAGAATGATATCAAAAGGAGGGTGACTGCAGGAAATAAAGTGAATGGCGTTTTGAATGGAATTATATCTAAAGGGAATTTGTCAACCGAGGCAAGACTAGCACAATGGAATCCTGGTACCGACACTGATGTATGGAAGTGAGGCCTGGAGCTGACAGAAAAGGAACGAAAGTAGACTGAATGCAGTGGAGATCACTTAGACGTATTTGTGGCAAATCTATTTATGACAAAGTAAAGAATGAAGAAATAAGGAAAGAATGTAAAGCTGATGTTAGTATAGTGAGTAAGATTAAAAAAGGATCACTTAGATGGTTCGGTCATATGGAACGGATGAATGAGGAGAGAATGGTAAGAAAGATATATGATGCAAGTGTTGATGGCACCAGAAATAGAGGACGTCCGCGGAAGACTTGGCACGACCAGGTAAACCAGATAATGGAGGATGGTTCTGTTAGAAGCCTCAACAATCGGCGAGCTTGTATGAGAAGATGTATGAATGTGGATGAGGCGAGAATTGTGTGTCAGGACAGAAGAGTGTGGCGCTCTATCCTCTCTGCCTACCCCCACGGTAAGTAAGTAAGAAACTAAGCAAATATGTACAAGATATGTTGCAAATATGTGCAAGATAAATAGGAACATTTCAATCTTTTTTATTGATATAAACATATGTGCTCTAATGACCATATGTAAATATACTTATGTATGCACTATATTAAGAACAAATAAATAAATAGAAAAGATATATATTCCACAGACAACAACATACACTAGATACTTATTGGGTTGGTGCATAATTATTGAGGCTTTTTTTCAACAAAAACAATAACGTTTAACGAAAACATCTTTAAATGATTATTCTGGAGCATATTCACCACTGACTTCAATTACTGCTTCTCATTTGCTTGGTAGCCAGTTGATCCACAGGCGAAGAAGTTGCTGTTCTTAGAGGTAATCCACTCTAACGTCGGCCACCAAGTCATCCAAATCGTCGTAAACTTTGTTCACGTGCCAATTGTTCAGTGATCGATTGATGTGATAGTCCATAGGCGGTTCTGTGGGAGAATATGGCGGATAAGGAAGCAGTTCCCAGCCCTTATTGGTGATAGTCTCGATTCATCTCCAGTGATGAGATTCTTCAGAAATGGAGTTTGCTTGTTTCGCTGCGGCAAATCGGTAAAAATTCGGACACGTTCAGCTTTGATGTTGTCAGAGAGATCGTGGGGGACCCATCCAGCCAATTTCCATACTTTTCCAAGCTTTTTGAGATGACAAACAATGGTAGAATGGTCCACATTGAAGTTTTCGGCCAACATTCTCGTTGTCAAGCTTTCATCCTCTTCCACGGCTGCCAAAAGTGTCTGGTCATCGAAATTTGATGGTCGACCTCTTCCTTCTTCATCTGTCAGGTTTGTATCACCCAATCTAAACTTCTTGAACCAATGATTGTTTCTTTGCCAAAAAGTTTGTTGTATATATTTTCACTATCTGAAAAGAGGAGATTATTTTTATGAAAAACTGTAATTTTAAAAGAAAAACATGTTGCGAAAAAAAGTCTTAATAATTATGCACCAACCTAATCCATTAAATAAGAAGTAGCCATATACTATACATCTTTTCTGTGGAAGTAACATACAGTGGTACCTCAGTATACATTTGCTTTGATATAAGTCCAACTTGGTATACGTCCTGTTTGGACGTGAATATTTTTCCCACTGAAGTCCATGAGTGTCAGTACAACTGTTTCTACCGTTCGGTGAACAACGCACGCTGTATCTCTGAATTTCACAATTTTTTTTTATAAATTCATTGACCATGAATTCTAAGAAAGTTAATGAAAAGCCAACAAACCCCAAACAAGCCGTAATAGCATTGTCTGGAATGATTTGACAATCTCACATTTCTGAAACATCCTGAGGAGAAGGCGGAAGAAAATTTCTTTAGACAGATTTTTAGTACTTAAATGTCAAACCTGATAATCTTCAATCTGTTAAATTTTCATTAATTTAATTTAATTGCTTTTGTATTCATATATTTTAGTATTAAGCTGTGTTTAATATATTTTATACAACCCCATCAATGCATAATATACTAAAAACAATATAAGTTTTTTCATGGGAACGGATTAATCATTTTCCCTTTATTTCTTATGGGAAAAATTCATTTGGTATAAATCAAAGACCTGGAACGAATTAAGGATGTGTACCGAGATATCACTGTATTTGATTACCTTATTTAAAGTAATAATTTGTTAATTTTTATTTTATAATTACTTAGTCTACGATACTGAGTGCTCTACATGCTGCCAGACCCGCCTAATGTAAATGTACTGCTACAAGTGCATCAGCACTATTCGTTTTGACACTTTTACTATCTTATCATTATAAACATCATATAAGTGTTTTATATTAATACATGAATTGAAAAAGTAAAAATATTTCATAAAAAAACCCTCAATATTTTATTGAACTGACCAACGACACTTAAAAAATATTTGTATTAGGGTAGACTGAGTAGTTGTAACATTGTGAATAACTCTGCAACGACTCACGATAGCTTGACTTACTCAAAAGTGGAATAGAGCCCCTTATAAGGTACAAATTTGCTCACCAGTCATTGCATCGCAGCATGCATGCCGTGGGTGTCCAGGAGGATTTAATTTTCTTCTCTTACTTTGTACACTTTAAATATGTTGATATGCCTAAGCCCGAAGTGACGCGAAGTTATCACATTTATTAGCCGAATATATGAAATAAAATAAAGGCTGAAAATCACACCTCGCAAATACATGCAGATCTCTGATGGCAGGCCCATATAAACGGGACCGGACGTCTCTCTACAAAAAAAAAGAACCTAGCGGTTCGTTCAAAAGGCAAGTTGCGACCGTAGTGACCTTCAGCCCACGTGTTGTGCAATGAACGAAAAATGACGAGGGCTGAAAATAACGGGATTATTAAGGTTTCCTGAGAAGCGATAGCAGATCTCTAAGGGTGCGCATTGTTTCGGGGAGACAGACCCTGCCGACAAATAAAACCGAAGGTCGTAGGGCCATTAAAACTGGACCCGTTGTACTGGCGAGAATAGGAAATGCACCGTTACGTGCCCGTTAGCTGGCGTTCAGGGTCGAGACGTGACGAGAACAAAAGACGCAGTTTCTTTGTGCAATCTGATCTTTTAATACAACGTTGGACGAACCACATCGCTCGAAATGTAATGCAATGCTCGAAAATTGAAAGAAATAACATTCCCGCCAATTCAGACTTTAGTTTAATCACTAGAGTATAATAATTAATATGTTTTGGCGCGTGAATATGATTTTGAAGCGATGAGTACGAATCTAAGTTGCTTAACGTATATGACAATCGATCACGGTGGGCTTAGTATTAAGTAGGATACTAATAATTAAATGGTATATGTAACTAGATATAAGGTTCTGTAACGTAGCGTAAGAAATAAATAAATAACTAAATTGACTAAAGTGTAAATAATTAGAATATAAGATTAATTATAGTCAGCGATAAGACAAAGGGGGAGTCAGTACGGGTTCGGATCCGGCGTGGCCTCCAGAAGAAGCGAATGGACCAATGGGATAGTGGCCCATCCCATGACGGGAAGAGGGCAGGTCGGCAGATGGGAGACACCCCGCTGTTGAGATATAAGAATGGCCTACACACGGCCCGGAGCTCAGTCAAAAATCTCAGTCGAAAAGCTCAGTCAGTCGTACAGTCGTAACTCAGTTGAAAATCAGTCAGTCGAAAAGAGAGGAGAAACAGAGGGAGTTGCCGAAACGAGGCCCGGAGCTCAGTTGTAAGCGCAGTTGAAAATCAGTCGTACAGTCATAAGATCAGTTGGACGAGCAGTCAGTCGTAAGGGAGTTGAAAATCAGTCGTACAGTCGTAAGATCAGTTGGACGAGCAGTCAGTCGTAAAAGAGAGTGGTAAACGGGGAGAGTTGCCGAAACGAGGCCCGGAGGAGTGAGTCGGACACGAGGCCTGAGAGGATCGAAGTTGCAGAAGGAAGTCGTAAACACAGTCGTAAAGTCGAAAAGATCAGTCAGTCGAAGAGCCGTGAACTCAGTCGTAAAGTCGTAAAGTTAGTTTAGAAAAGAGAGTGGAAGACACCGAGAGTTGTCAAAACGAGGTCCAGAAGAGAAGTTACCGAGACGCAGTCAAAAGCACGCAAAAGCAGTTCACCGTATATCATCCAGGAGCAGCCACCCCGCCCGTCCCGAGCAAGCGGTCAGACAGCCTGTCGCCGGAGCAGCCGTGGAGCCAGCAGGTAGCCGCCCACGCCGGGTGATCACGATATCACTTCGCCGGCCAGAAGATCCGAAGAAAAATCACCAGATGACCCGAGGTAGAGTTAGTCTTAGATTAAGTTAGTTATAAGTATTTGCGTATTCAATAAATGTATAGTTTGTGCATCATCGTGTGTTCATATTCACCTGCCTCACTCTTCCTATAACCATGGTACTGATGAAAGCGTGATACCTGACGGATGAGTCGCGAAGCGAACTTCCATTAGAGTGCGGGGTATCGTTCTGATGAGCGATCAGGAGCTGATACGCATCTCTCGACTCTACTCTCTCTCATGTGTGTGTGGACCTTTTTTCCGGGGGTATCAATGTACATACCTTAACATTAAAAGAATTAATGTATAAATGTTTCATTATGCTCCCTTTACCACTTTTTTTATAAAAATTTAATAGTATTGAAAAAACAATGGTTAGGGATGGTTGTAATACTTTCTCTGTGGCGTAGGAAGACTAAATGGAATGTTGGTATATTTGGCAGCAATTAACTATGATTTATGTCATTTATAGACAATATATAAAAGAGACGCTACTGTCAATCATAATTAGCCTCTGTTACAACTGTCTTGCCGCTGGGTTGGTCGAAAATAACATTTTACCTTTCATATTTTATACCTCTATTGTGTACTCTATTTGTAGTTTTAAGGATCAGAAGTATTGCTTGTTTTTAAATAAAAACGTTTGTGGAGCAGTAATTAGTTTTGATCTAACTTTAATATTATAAATTTTAGAAGCAGTTGTGAAAATGTTCCAACTGATGATACATTGGGCTAAAATTTTGTTATAAATATTTCGATTCAAAACTCGCGATTTTAGCACGTTGAGTCAATGCATTAAGTCGGAAGAATATGAACGAGTATAATCGTAAATTTTCCAATGGTAACATTTTTGATTTTGTCTATGACTATGGATTATCTATGCTATGGATATGGCTGAAATGTCAAATCTGATGTTTGATCAGTGATAACATTGACATAATGTAATAATCCACAGAGTGTGATAGAGATATACGTTTACTTTCTCACCTGTGTAATATAGGTCACCGTGTGTCACGTATATTACATATTTCTACAAAAACTAGTTTGGGTTAGGAATATGTCTTCCTATGATTTATTCATCAGTGTCCTATTATAATTTACGCTGGTTATATTGCCTATTTTAAAATGTCGGCACTATCTTGGGATACGTTTTTGACACATGCGACTGATTTTGTAAAAATTTCCAACAAACTAAATGATTTCTGGACAATGGAGGGGAAATGCGAAGATGTCGGAGGAAGTTATCTGAAAAAAATTATCACTGAATGTATTTTTGAGAATACTTCAGATCCCCGTATAAATTCAAATATAGCAAGGGATAAACAGCATGAACATACTCGTCACGGAATACTCCGCTGGGAATACCACGTGTATTATAATTTAAGTTATAATGTGCCTGTACTTTGTTTTAATGTATGGAATGAAAATGGTAGTCTACTGAGACTGGAAGAAGTCTGGAAAAATTGTCGATTAACGTAAAGTTATTTTATTTTACAACTTCCAAACCCCTCTAGCTGTTTCTTTTACCCAAACACAACATTTGAAAGTCAAAGTGGACCACTATTCACTAAACCTGGCCGAACATCCTTTTGAAATTGAGAATAAATTATTCATCTGCGAATCTTTCATATATGGTGTATATCAAAGAGATTTTCAAAACACTTCTATATTGTTTTGTTAATGTATTTGCACTTAATAATTCAATCACTTTGACTTTTAAATATTGACAAATATTCTATCATGATGTGATTCCATTTGAATATTCATGATAGATTCTATTTTAATAAATATACTTTTTAAAGCTAAAACTCCCGATACTCTGAGCTCAGCGGTTAACAAGGGTCTCGCTTAATTTCAGAACTATTTGCAGTATTCCGGGGTACACAATTATACACAATAATTATTAAAGCAATCGAATGTTACTTAATATATGATGTAACTGTAAAATAATTCATATCAATAGCTGACAAATGTACTTACCTACCTTAGATTGCAAGAGTTAAGTGTTCCAAGATTGATGCAGAAATAGGTTCTATTCTTTTCACTCCAATTCCATGTTTCAAAACAGAACACTGGATTGAAACTGAAGGTCTCCTTAGTAAATAATGGTACATACAAAGTAATAAATATTAGGAACTGTCCTTCTCAAAACTGCACAATTACAGCAGTGGGAAAAAAATGTGCATGTGTGAAGTATGAAGGATAATCATTCAAATAGCGACATTGCAGAAGCAATAGCACATATTAAAATTTGTGCTATTGCTTCCGCAATGTCTCCTATACCACTTTTTACCATGTTATTGGAATTTACTAATGGTAAATTCAAAATTTTGTTCTATGATTTTCTCAAAGTTGATACATCTATAGAATTCCAACTCTGCTGCCATGTAGCAATAGCCTTTTAAATTTATTTTCTTATGGAAGCTGATAATTGTTTCTTCATTATTTTCATCTGCTAGCAATAATCGTCGAAGCATCTGTTTATTATATAAGCGTTTTACTGTTTCTATCACACTCTGATCCATCGGTTGTATTACTGATGTGACATTTGGTTGAAAAAATTTTACCGTAAACATTTCATCGATCTGGTTTAAACATTCTATAGATGGGTGGCACTGTGCATTGTCTAGTAATAATAATGTTTTTCTTCTTTTATCTATGGAGTTTTGATATTTTTTCACTTCTGGAATGAATTGCTTTTCGTACGATTGTTTAAAAATTTCATCATTCATCCAGGGTCATATTCAACCGGAAGACTTCTGATATTTTTAAAGCATCTGGGGTTCCTTGATTTCCCAATGACAAGCAGTGGGAGTCTGTGTCTGCCTGTTGCATTGGCACACACCACAATGGTGTCACATTCTTTACTAGTTTTATACCCTGGTGCAGTATTTTCACACCTTGATGCTAAAGATTTGTTGGGTAGTTTCTTCCAATTTAAACCGGTCTCGTCAGCATTGTAAATAAATTCTTTGTCGAATCCTTCCTTCTCCACAAATACCTTCAATGTGCCAATGGAAGTGTTTGCTGAAGGTATGTCAGCAGAAAGCTTTTCCCTGTGAACTTCAAGTTCCCTGATACCATGTCATCCTTTGAATTTTTCAAGCCAGCCCGAACTTGCTTTGAAGGTAGGATCTCCATTTAATCTTGTATTGAAAAATATTGCTTTTTCACACAATAATGGACCAGATATTGGCTGTCCAGATAATCGTTTTTATATGAACCACATAAAAATACAATCATCAACTTCATTTCCTGATTTTTTCATAACTTTACACTCCATCTTCTGACATTAAACAATTAGTAAACTTCATAATTTTTTCACTTTGTTTTTTTTATATCTAAGATTGTTGACGTTCCAACACCATATTTATTAGACGGAGAACATCCTGAGTCACCACGTTTCAAAGCATTGATTATATCCAATTTGTCTTTTAATGATAATACAACACGTTTTCTTTTCGATGACATATCGGTAATATTAAAAATAAATATTTAAATCGTGATCAAATTTTCATGAAACAAACGTTCGTATTGAATTTGGACAGCTATTGACCAGCACTAACACAAAGCCTATTGTTCAAAGAATCCCAAGAAAGTATCGCTGTCACTTACACATGCATTGCCGCTCTCACTCGCGCTGCTCCAAATGGTTTGATTGATACCCATAACCAGCAGTTTGTGTAACAACGCGTATTGTATCACCACAGTCCATACAGATCAGTGCCATAGAAATGATGTAATTTGAATATAAATTATTTATAAAAATTATATTTTTATTACAACGAAAAATGTATTAAAAAGTATTGTATTTTGATCAATCCGGATAATCGAAGTTCTACTGTGTATCAAACATTGACGTTTTGAAGCACTATAGACAAAAAAAACAGCTAGGTCTCTTTAATTATGCAATAAATGTATTTTACGAGAAATTTCAAAAGGCAACAAAGTTTTATTCATAATACATTTAAACCATCTACATAAATTGCAGACAGGTACAGATTTGATCTGAGAATATTATTTTAAGTCAAATTTGCTACGAGCCCACCCATGTTTGAGCTTATATATTTGTTTATCAGTTGCTCGTTTTCTGTCTGATCTATTTGAGACTTATTATGATCCTTATTCCATGAAATAGTCTCCTTCCACATTGTCTCGGTTGTATCTCCACAGCATACATTGTACCATCATTCTTAATATCACTATTGAGAAACTATAGTGGAAGTTCATTTCTAAATATAAATTCTTTCACTAGCTTCAAACTTTCATTTAAATTTATTTTGTCAAACTTAAAAGGTCAAGTTGGGAGAATGCCCAATTCAAGATATGAAATTCAGGGCATTAATCCCAAAGATAGCTAACAATTAAATTTGAAAGCAAGTCTTTGTTAACGAAAAACAAATCATTCTTCATATATTTCATATACATATGTACATACAGTCATACAATCATAAGTTAATCTCATTTACAACCATCGATGTGCCAAATTTATTGCAAATAATTAATTTTTTTGCCTCCAACCTCAAATGTTGTTATATATCGATCGTCCAGTTCATTAGTTAGACATCTTCAAATAGTATGTTTTGAGATAGTGAGGAAAGCAATATTTGAACAGTCGCCATAAACCACGCGAGTTTGACACTTCTTTACGCAATGGGCTTTATGTTGACGACTCACATTTGTGATTTAGTGCTATAAAATAACACTAGAAAGCATAACGGTCTGGTACATTAGTAGAACATTTTGAAATATCCTACAAACAGTCCAGACAATATCGAGATTTTGTTTAATTCTTTACAAGTTTATCTGCATTATAATTTGATTTGTTGCATTTATGAGTTATCTGAATGTTAAAACAGATAGAATTTTTCGGAGATGTCTGACTAATGAACTGGATGATCGATATACAATAGAAACATGAATCTATTTATTTTTTAGGTCGCAGGAGCCGGCGCAACTATATTCCGCATTGACCCAGCAAGACCATCCCATATTATTAAGGCCATTCTTTACAATTCATCCATGTAAGACATTTGAAATTTTAAATATTTCAGGAAATGGAGATGATACAAACTGTAATTCAATCATTAGATTTTTGTCGGCGATAGGACCTATGGTTGGCTTAAAATTAGATATTAGTTATGCATCAGCTCTTTAGGAGAGTTCTGAAATAAAACACCAATATGAGATTAAAATGATATTGTATTTGAGTAACCATAGCATAAAAAAAGTTTATAAAGATAAGATAGTACATAAATTTTGTCCACAATACATTGTCTCAGTTTTTATATTATATATAGTATCTTAAAATTTTCATTTGTCTCTGAATAAAGTCCAGTGAAAAAAAAGTGCTTTTGTTATACAGAATCAAATCTATGCAAAATTCTCAAAACCTGTTACACAAAAATGAAATAAAATATAATACTATTCACACATGACCCTTGTATATTATAAAAATTAACAAATACCCAAAATTCTTACTTTTATTATTATTAGTAGAAATAAAAATATATAAAATATTTTCACCCAAATACATGAGTTTTATATTTTTACCCTGGTTGTAAAGACAAGAAAAAAGTCAATATAACACAAACAAAATTATATGATACAAATCTACATAATACAAGTGTATTTATTAATAAAATACCTATATGCTGCCATAATGCTATACCAGACGTATTGTAAGGACTGAGGTGCAGCATCTCACATTTAATGATATAAATATTTTTCCTATTTCCATCTGAGCAAAAAACTTATGGTTTGAATAGAGGATTGAATTAGATGTTCACAAGCAGGGTTCATCCAGCATTTATTACTTCCATCACACTTCCCCAGATAGTAAGAAATCCTGGTTCAAATCCTAGTGGCAACTAAGATATTTTTTTGATAAATTGAGTTTATTTGTATATATATCTTTCTAATTGATGCATTTAATTTGTGTTAAAATATCACAGAACTATGTTCTGAAAAAATTTTAAACAAATAATGTGTTCTCTTTAAAAAATATATATTATTTGAATATTTTCTTTGATGGTCCATGCGTTTTGCTAGAAAATATCTTGTTTGCATAAGCTTTTGAGATTGTTGCCATCCCGACAATTGAAATATAAACAAAAGATATGTGTTATGCACTTTCGACCTCATGACCTCAAATACAATGTGTTGATATTAGTAATGCATGATGTGGCTCAGCTAACTTTCGACGATCAACCTCGAAAGAGGGGTTGGCTCACAAGCCGGGTCTTTGAGTAGGTTGGACCGTGAATCTTTTGAGCGATTGAATCATGTATCTTTTGAATGATTTATATTGTGTTTCCTTTAAACATATGGTTCATGGCTCAGTTGATTAACAAATTTATTGTTAGGCAAACATAGTGGAATATTTTCATATTATTGTATTAATATGTTCCACATTATTATTGTCCTTTGTCGGATATCAGCATTTGAATAACAATAATTAAAACAACAAACGGGATCAGTTACATTTATTAAAGGTTGCTTCACTGTCAAATTTAAAGAAATCAAAATTCTTTCAAGAAATTCAATAAAAATATATTATGGCATTTGATAAAAATTCTTCAGTTAGACAGTAGAACTATTGCTTAAACAAAGAAATTAGGTTGTATGCAAAAGTTATTTTTCAGCTTAAATGATATATTCTGATTCGGTAATATATTTCCTTAATACGTTGACTGCCAATCACTTATGTTATTACATTGTCTTGATAGGTACCATCAACGCTCAATGGACTACTTCCATACATGTTTATTTGCCAACAGCCCCCGTGTTATCAATATGTCGCCAGCATCCTTCGCAACCTGTTTTTTTTGTAGCGGATATGTACTTGAGCAATCATTTACAATCTGCATTTGCTAATGGTCCAGAAAAAAGCCAGCAGTCAACAGGTTAATACTATAAACTCTATTTGAATATTTGATGTGACTGTGAAAGTAACTCTAAAACTATACAATGCATATTTTGATTTGTATTAGTGTATAACCTGTGTATGTATTGTTTAGGCCACGGTTTGATTTACAAATGATCTGTCGCAACTATTCCTCACCGCTCTTCCGCTCAAATCGACCTGGTGAGCCGATAGGAATCTGGCTCACTGAGCTGGTTCATTCACGAATGACCCACTGTTGATACGATACATATGTCATTAAATGAATACATGATTATTATGACCTTTATTAAATAATCAATAAAATCGTAAAGGCTTTTTATGTACATATCTGAAAAATTTTAAAGATGTGTTTTTGTAAACTCCCGATCATCATCAGTAGAAAATGAAGTATTCTAACCATCGCTTTCTTTACTATAAGTATTAGAGTCAAATTAAAGAAGATTTTTTTTCCCAGTTGACATTTGTTTGACCTTAGTCTGATAAATTATGTTTTTGCGATATTCTAAAAAATATATTTTTGTACAGTAAATAATGTGTAGGTATATATATATATATATTTATCTGATGTTTACGTCTCAGCCATGAACCTTTCAATTTTGGGTCATACGATAAAGACTTAATATTTGAGACCCATTAACTGACTTGATATTTCCATAATTTAAGTTATCCTATATCATTCACAGATATATGAGCTTAGGTACCTAGGTGCAATAAATATTTGTTTCATAAACAAATTGGAATGTATTTTATAAAATGTAATTCACATTCTAAACCTAAATTATAAATTTATTGTCGTGTTTTTAGTTTTTTTAGCTCTTGACAACATCCAAAATATAATAAATTAATATAGTTTCAACAATAATATGAAAATCAAATGCTATTTTTTCACTACATATACATATTATAATGTGTGTACTTTTTCACAAACAAGTATTTGAAAAATTTAATTGCACTGAAATGTACAGCAATCTTCCAAATACATATTATATAAATTATGTTTAGTTTCATATTCCAGAAAGATTAAAAAATAAAAGTTTTAGGTAATAAGAAAATAATGTATGTGAGGTCTAGTTTTCTGTCACAATTCAACGTCTATTTGTTTAACGCTTACATATATCTCAGATTACAAGACTGTATTTTCAAAAAAAAATTGTAATTTGTACTGATAGGGTAGGGTAATTTAGCAAAATCTTGTGCCTGGATTTGCATTAAATAATAATGAATTTTAAGGATAAAATGCTGCAAGAATTCAAAATAAAATAAATAATCAAGTTAAAACATATAATTTCATAACATTAGTTCCACAATGTTTTGGATATTACAAAATATACTTTTATACTGCCCTTTTCAATTTTAAAATTAGCTTTGTTCATTTCAGATTAGGTCAGACTAGACTGAATTACTGAGTTTCTACAATTTTCTTGCTTTTCTTTTCCATATAACATAACAAATCAAGTTTAAGTTTTATAAACCTTTCTTCAAATCTATATGAAAAACATAACTTCAAAACTAACTAAATATTAGGGGTACACAAAAAAAAAAGTCGCATTTTTACCTGAATAACTTTGAATTATTTGTTGTCTGAATCGCATGTCTTTCTTTCGGTAGTGTTTGATTAACATCTGGAGAGTGCGTCGCGAGCATAACAGTCAAAAAACAAACACCATTTTCAATGGAAGACTTCGTTTTACGCTCACGTATGCTGTATGAAAAAAATTTGTTAACCACAGCAACCAAAACATTTGTGGCATCTATTCGATAGATTTAAATTGAGAATTTTTTGTTAAATTGAGACAAGCCTAGAAGTGGAACACCAAAAATCATAAATGAAGATCGCATTAGCTGCAAAAATTGAAGCCAATCCAGAGATTTTGATTCACCATTCAAAGAGGTTTGAAAAAAATCTAAAAGGTACAGAAACAAGAGGTGTGGGTACTGCACGTACAAAGTGATGAGAACAAGGCGATGTGTGAAACTTTATTCGGTCAGGAAATAAATACACCTTTTTTTAGATCATACGGTGACTGGGGATGAGAAATTGATGTTTTATGACGATAATGAAGCAACAGGCAATGGCTATTGACACAGCTGGTAGCATGAACTACCCCGAAACCCGGCCTTCATTAAAAATTGTCCTATTATCGATTAGTGGGACAAATTACTCAAACCCAGAGAAACAATTATGGCAAACAAATATTTCAACCAGCTGTATAAATTTTGTGAATGATGAATCGACATACACTGTTCCTGCAACATGACAATGTGCAATCTCATACTTCGAGAAAAAATTAACGCTCTCGGATGGAAAATTGTTGCTCACCCTCTGTATTCTCCTGATTTAATACCGTAGGGTTACCATTTGTTCAGATCTTCATAACATAATTTAAATGTGAAATCAGCCATTTCCGAATATTTTAAATCAAAGCCTGTCAGTTTTTACAAACAAGGGATGAAAGACCTGCCTGAACGATGGAAGAAAGTTGTATCTGTCGATGGAAACTATTTTGTAGAATAATATTAGAAAAATAGATTTGTAAAAAAATGCTTTTCATTTCAAAAAAGGACATAATGTATAAAAACAATCTTAACATACCTTGTGGAACAAAATCTACCAAGTCAAATTTACAGTAAAATCTTGATTGTTAAAAAAATTAACCCTGGATATGCCAAAACAAAATTGATTTATTTAAAATACCTCAGCAATGTTACTTTTTCCCCACAAAAGTAATTTAAATTAACACTTTGACATGATGTGCCTGCTCGCTTACATCAAAAGTGAACACTGAATCTAAGTGTGTCTAAATAAAAATTTGTGTATAACATGTCGACAGAGAATTCCGGTCGATGATCTGTTGTGCTTGCAATTTTGATAGTTTTATTTTCTGTTACATATTATCAATGTTGCCAGTTCAATTTTCTGGTACATATTATGTAGTTAAATGAAAAATAATCTTGCATTTCAAAACGTTATATTTAAAATTTGTTTTTTTTTTCCCCCGATTAATGCGAGACCGGATAATCAAGAGTTTACTGTATAATATTTTTACAAAATAAATGTAATGTTTAAAATCATATTGGGTAAGTCTGTTGACGGTTTTATTTTCGGAAAAACATGATTTAAGCAGTATCAAATTATGGCAAATACATCCACAACACTTTCAAGTATATAAGTAAATGATTTCATATAAAATTAACGAAATATTAAAAACCAGTATATAGTATTTACATTGAGGCACGCTCATGGCAGAAAAATATTGTATTTTGCATTTGTAAAAATGGTATAAAAATATAATCACTTTCGAGAGATTGAATACATATCTGTAGATAAAATGTTTTGTCAAAATTTACTGAAGCTCAATTCGAGCAAATCGCGGAAGAGCGAAAGCAGCCCGATGCACTTCTTCACTGTAATATCTGATCTTCATCTTATCTAGAGTATCATCATCGAATGAAATGTTTGGTTTCTCAAAGCTCTGTCCTTTATCGAGAGATCCAATCACAAAACCAATTTGGCCAGTGGGATATGTGGGAACAGATGCGACTGCGTACGTAGCTGCTGGGAATTGTTTTCTGCAATGATTCAAAGTACTCTTTACGTGATTCAAATCTGTCCAAACTGTGCTGCCTTGGGAGCACACTATTCCATTGTCCTTAAGAGCTTGCTTCATCAAGGAAAAGTAGTCTTCCTGAAATAAACTGACAGCTGGGCCGACTGGATCACTACTATCCGTTATTATAACATCAAACTCATTCTTGTGGTTCTTCATAAACTCAAAACCATCTCCAACGTGTAAGGTCAACTTTTCACTGTTAAAACCTTCGGCCATAAATGGCAGAAATTTTTTTGAAACTTCAATGACCCGATCATCTATTTCAACCTATAAAAAAAATTCTCCTATAAATGATCATTCAACTACAATATTGCAGAAATTTAATAATAATTCGGAAAACAATAATTCCAATAACATTGTGCAATTCAAATAATTTATATTTTATACAAAAAATAAATGTAATACATGTATTAAATGCTTTATGGTCATCTGTCGAGCGCTGTAAGGCACCAAGATTTCCTAGTATTAGGTTCGGTTTTGGTTTGTTAATAGTTCCAACACATAATTTATTACGTGGAGCACAATGAATTATCTAATGAAACTATTTCTCTGAATGAAGATATCTTAATAGTGCGTGAATTCCGACCAATTAAAATAAATTACCTGACATTTTCCAAGGTACAAAATTTATAGATTTTTAAATATTATTCCGTTGTTAGTTATGTTATTTTGATAAAATAATTCCAACTAGACCGCCAATGTGTAATGACTCAACCACTATAAGTGCAATGTGTTAACTAATCCAAGACTTGCTATATGGTCGACTATCGTACGCGTCATATGTACGTTCTCGCTCCAAAATATTCACTGACTATATTTTTCCCGAAAAAGAGTCCCAGAACCTGTTTCCGTGCGAAAGTTAAGTTTGAAAATCATTTAAGAAGCCTTTTCTTTTCACAATTAATACATGAAGTTGTTAGAAGAGAATGACAAATATTACAAACGAGTGAGTGCTGTGTAAGACAAGTGGAGTTAAGTCACATTATTTGACAGTATTGGCAGATTTTACATAATGAGAGCAAATAGGCAATGCGAAGAACACTACAGGTTTTTTTTAATTTATATAACTTTTATTTAACCATATCAGGTAACCCCCGCAATCAACAGAGGTTACCTGTACACAGATAGTCACTTAACAACCGCTCAGACTTACGACCTGCTCTCCAGCGCGGAGATGCACTGAACTGATCAAATTTTATATAGCTATCTCTTGATAAATCGACTATGTTTAAGAATAAAACAAAGCGTAAACATCAAATTCACTTAATAATTCCGGTTAATTTGGTAATGACATGGAATCTTCTTGAATGCTACAAGGGTCGTGGCTCTTACCACTAAAAGTACTTTCATGTCTTCACCGACATCTCCCTTACCCGGGCCCTCTACAGCTCTTGATTACCCTGCTGATGACTTTAAAGAATTCGATGAGTAAAATGTTAATATGCGTGCCTTTTTTTATAAACTTTTTTTCGTACATGATTTTTATAATTTTTGCTGATTGTATTTTTATATTGTGTAATTCATTTTGTTCATCCCTATTTAGAATAAACAAAAACAATTATGCGCCCCGCTTATCGACCAATTTACTTAACGTCATAGTCGTAGGAACAAAACTTGATCGTTAAATGAGTACATGTATTGTATTTCTTTTGTTTAAATAATAAATTTGTTGTTCATACATGCCAAATGAAAAATAAACCTTGAGGCTGTACTCAACTACAGACAACGGAGAGTATACGGTATTTAGGAGTATAAATTGACCAATACCTAAACTGGAGAAAACATATTCAGTATCTTACGAGTCGAATAAGAAAGCTTGTCTATTTTTTTAGGGAAGTCAGAGAAGTATTTGATATATCCTTGAGAAAAATTGTATACTTTGCACTGTGCCACTCGCTACTTAACTACGCAATTGCTAGTTGGGGTAGTGCAGCTAGTAGTATTCTAAAGTCTGTAAGTAAAGCCCAAAAAATGATTTTGAGAGAAATTCATAAGAAACCCTTTCGCTATCCTTCAAATGAACTCTTCAAAGAATGTCACGTCCTAGACATCCGTCAAATGTATATTCTTGGTATACTAAAACACTTTTACTGGCATAAGCAATATTACCAGCAAATTACGCACCCTTACTTAACAAGGATACAGGCTAACTGTCACTATATTGTGCCAAAACTAAACAAAAGTTTTGCACCAAGATTCCATTTATTTCTAGCACCAAAAATATACAACGGTCTAAATGCAAAAGTGAAAGATTGCAACCATAGTCTTGCATATTATTCACAAAAAGTACAGTTCTGGCTCCACGAAATGGGGAGAAATTACACCCAAGAACTTTTACAGGTCTTAACCTGAGAATAAAACTGCTACAACAGTATATTGAAATACCTAATTGCATCTCTTGATTAACTGTTTATATTTATTTTTTTTGTACGTTGATAAATGCACTTTGCTTACTGTTATACCGGAGGGACACTGTCTACTATAATACAGTAAATTACTAGTGAAGTAGGCAGGGTACTCAAACATATACTTGTCTTACTTTCTTACTGATATGCTGTATTTACTTTGCCAAATTTTATATGCATACCCTCGATACATTTGTCCGATATTAGAAATATTACACAACGCCCATAGTAATTATCTAGGTGAAAATGTATTATTAATGAATATTAATTTGGAAGAGTAAATAGTCAGACCACTAGACATTATCTATCAATGTAAGTACATAATAATAAGTTAACCTAATAAATGTATTATTATTATTATTAAATAAAATCAATCACATTAATTTGCAGAAATTATGCAAACAGTACAGTACAATATAATTATAATAATACCTGGTGAACTTCTACGACATTGGGATGTTTTACAACTTCTCTAGCCACTCCTCCATCACCTCCTCCGACAATAAGAACCTTTTTGGGATCCTTGTGACAACAAAGTGGCAGAAATGCAATCATTTCCTGTAAGAGATACAGAAATCAAAATATGAATAAATCATACACGAACATAATTTCCGACAGGCACAATTTAAAATATATTTTTTATAAAATAATACCTGGGTACTGTGATTGTCTTTGTTAACTTTAAAAAATGCTCATAAATTGCAAGTGATTCAAAAGACTAGAATATAGTAATATATAGAGGAAAATTTGCCATTTTTAATTACAATTACTTAATATAAAACCATACATAAAAAATAAGTGTTTAAAAATTAGGGTATGTGGGTACACAATGAATTATGCAATTGTTTATAATTTTCTGTATATAGTATATTCCTATAAACCATTTACTAAAAAACAAACATAAATGATAGCATTATAAATTGAAGTATTGTATGGTATGTACTTATAAAGATAGCAACGTTTGAACAAAAAGGAAAGTTGATAATATATTAATTTACCTGGTAAGAAAATTCGTCTTTCTCTGAACACTGGATAATACCGTCTAGTACGAGAACTCTACCATAACTCTTTGTATCGATTACGAGAATGTCTTGAAATTGAGAACGCTCAGAATGGAGAATCTTATCTACTTCAAGGGACATCGCTTGTCCAGGCCACAATTCAGATATCTCACTAAACCATCCATTTTTGATCTGGTCCATTTTGCAATCTAGAATATGCATTTTTTGTTTTATTTATTTATTACATAACTATGAACATAAAAGAAGTAAATAATAAAATGTATGGATATTATTAACATATAAAAACTTGCAGTAAGCGCTTGTTTGCTCTTGTATGATACTCACCAGGTGTATGAAACATGTATATGTTTTCTTGGGAGTCTTAAGTTATATATTCATATCTGAGAAAGTTTGTCAAAAAGCTTCAATTATGATTATACCCGCTACTAAAGGTTTGCATCACATGATTAAGTTAAATCAATATTTTGCACACTTGTACACACCCTAAAACACTCTAAGCCACCAAGTTGACGGCATACAATACACAAAAAGTTTATTAATAAACTTTTGTGATAGGTGTTTGAAATCATTTATAACAACTTTTTAATTTAAAATTTGTTTTAATACATAATAACATTTAAGTGATAACAAATTTATATTTATGGAGTTAATCGTCTCTCAGATTATGAACAATGAAACAGGTCACCCTGAATAACATGCGAAAAGTAAAGATAAGTATTTTTCATTTTCCCAAACAATTTTTTTTGTCTTGAATTAAACATGTAATTAAATTAAGTATTTTATGTATTTACTGATTACACCATATCATGCTGTGATTCTGTTTGCCCCTTGATATAATATTTCTTAATGCCTATGAAATATTACTCTGAAGAATTAGATACTCATTATTTCTTAACAAATTACTATTACATACTGACATATTGGTGTAACACACTTTATGTGCTTTTAAAATCACGAAATCACCTAAAGTGGCTTTATGAATTGAACAAACAGAAGCAATCAAAGAATATACAGAAATATTCAGGTACCTATGGCAAATATAATTTTTAAGCTATTGAAGTTGATGATCAAAAACACGATATTCCATGGAGGTAACAAAGGATAGAACTCCAAGCACTTCCATTGTAACATACTTAGTTACTTTGAAGCCGTTTCCACAAACATGTCTACACAATAGGCAGAGAAGATTCACACTCTTCTGTCTTAGATTACCACTTGTCTATCATTCACTTGCGTACACTTTTTCTAGTAATTTGATTGTGCCAGATCTTTTGCAGATGTTCTCTGTTCTATTGCTTTTAAGACTTTTTACAACATGTATTTTTTTTTAATTTTCTGATACAGCAATATGCACACACCTAATATAAGAGATGTTGCATTATATTTTTTATTACTAGTCTCTCCTCTCAATCACACATTCCAGATATCCAAACCATCTTACCGACCCTACCTATTATCAATAATAATTATATATTAAAAGGTATTGTATTACAACAGAGTTATTTCAACATTTTTTGATTATAGAGATTGATTGACGAAACATAAAAAAGCTATTGAAGAATACTGTTACCATGATCTGAAACGGAATTCGAATCAATTAAAAATACATATTTTTTTAAATAAATAAATAAACATTTTCTACTAAAATCACAGTATTATCTTGTTGTAAAACCTTAACATATATAATACATAATAGATTTTAAGGTTTTTCATTCCCAAATAGTGAAATACAGGTAGAGAATTATTATTTTTTCGATTATTATAATTTATTTTTTTTGAGTTATTTACCTTTTAACCGTGAATATGAAACTTTCCCCGTATTCTATGCTATGTAAATGTGACGAATATCTATATAAATGAAATCTGCAAAATTATCTATATAAATTAATGAATATTATTTTGTCCATATCCCTACACTAACGCTCTATATTACACTATTTTAATGTCACCGCAAGGTCCACGAAATAGTCTCGCCGGCAATCTATTTAAATCTAATCATAATTAGCTTTGTATAAGAAAGGTGACCACCAAACATACTCCTTTAAGGAGTTTTGTACTCCTTTTTCATGAACCGTACTCCTTTTAAAACCTGTACTACCAAAATACTGTACGGACTATACCACCAAATTATTTTTAAAAATTCATAATGCAATTTTTTCTTTCATTCGTACTCCGTTTGTACCAAAAATAGTTGGTTACCTTAGTATAAGGGATTACCATTTTTATAGAATACGCGGATTTTGCTATAAACATTCTTACGATACGTTAAAATATATAAGCATATTGTAGAGCACCTAAATAACACAGCTTTAATAACGTACCTTTTATAACAACTTTTAATTTTGATTAAATATATTCACTTATAGCCGTAAATTATGCTAACGTTCAACCATCGTACAATTCGAATTAGAACTAAGAGACAAGTTTCAAATAAAGCGTTATCTACAATTACTGATTACAAGAATAAATGATAAATTAATAATACTAATATTTAAACATGCTAAGTGTCATTTCATATTATGTTCCACCACGTTGACACTACTTCTTATCTATGAGAACTGTTGACAGTTTGACAGTCAACGTCAACAGTCAACAATATTTTTGTGCGAACGTTAGATAGCAACACTGCTGTATTCAATTTATGATATCTATGGTTTATGACTTATCTATGGTTAATGATTTTATAACTTATCTGTTTATGAGTTTCACCATCGTTCCACTTTTCTGTCTTGCTTATGAGTAAGAGTGACGACTCACTCGGGAGCAGTTAATGGCAAAACAGTACATCCTCGCTGGCCTAGACATCGAGTACATCGCACAAAAGAAATGTCGCCCTTAGGATAATTAACTCCTGAGTGGTTAAGTAACTTTTGTAGAACTCGGGCCGGAGCCCATATGCAATGGCCCACCATGAGCGGTGACTCACTATTGCGTCTTTTCTCTGTAGAGGTAAGCAGAGAGGATAGAGCGAACACCCACAAGTTGATGTACTCGGATTTACATCTCCCACCTTCATGCACTTCAGATGGTGCGTAAATCGGACTATGCCATCAGAAAATGTTCGTCCCATACGGCAAAACAATCTGAACGAGTCTCTGATCAATCGCGAATTTGGATCTAATTAAAGTGTGCCGGTGTAACGGCACTTCCGCGGTAATCTACTCTACTTGAATAATGAGGATGAAGACGGGCAAGGAGATTTCGATATAAATAAATAATAATGATAAATAATAATGTAATTATAACTGGGCAGGTAGGAAAAATATGTAATAGGTTTAAGTGTGTGTAATGTAAGGTTAAATAAAGAAAAAACCAGATCCCATATGTACTTAATGTTGTAGCAAAAAGAAAAATCAACATACTATGTAAAATTACTATAGAGATAAATTTAGTCATAATTTGATATGAGAATAATGAATAGCGGTAATGAAGTCACTGGGCTAAAAGTTTAATTGACAAGACAATGTTAATAATAATAATGTTTATACTTGCGGGTGAGATGAACTCGAAGTGACTTTGTGTGATTTAGCGGACACGAATAAATTTTGCAATTAAATGTAATTAATTAAGAAGAAAGTGGGCGGAACCGAAAATTAGGCCTAATTAGCGAAGGTGTAACACCGCTGTCAACGGATGGACCAATGAGGCATCGCCAATCCTGTGAGGACGGACCGACCCCCGAGCGAGAAGTACGCCCTCGCCACGATTACTTTAGAGGGGCCAGAACGCCATTTTGATAGGTAGTTGAAAACAAAATCCAGAGAAGCGAGTTGAAAACGAGGTCCGAGAGGAGATAGTTGAAACCGAGGTCCGAAAAGACCAATTGAAAACGAAATCCGAAGAAGTGAGTTGAAAACGAGATCCGGAGGAAGCAGTTGTAAAAAGATTCTGAGTTGAGAGCGTCAGTTGGAAACCACAGTTGAACAAGACAGTTGAATATAAAATTCAAAGTTGAAAGCATCAGTTGGAAACCGCAGTTAAACGAAGCATTTGAATATAAGATTCACAGTTGAAAGCACTAGTTGAAGACACCAGTTAAAAATAAAGTTGTAACCAAGACTTGGAAGTGAGGAGTCAAAAACGTGCAGTCGAAAAAACAGATAGTCAACACCGGAAATCTGACCGAACGCGACAGGGAACCGACGGATAGACAGCCACGTTCCACCGCAGTCTATCCAGGAGTAGTTGCCCAGCCCGCTATCCAGCAGATCAATCAGCAGATAGCCGCCCACGCCAGGTGCTAACGGCACCACTTCGCCGGCCTGAGACCAGGTCTCCGGAAGAAGACCCGGAAGAACTCGCGAGATAATCTGAGGTAGAATTAGTTATAGAATAAGTTAGTTATAAATATTTCCAAATATGTTCGATTAATCACCGATTAATCGAATTATAACTCCTAAAGAGCCCCGACTTAAATCATATAGCACCCAATAACATTGTAGCAGTCTTATATCAAAAGTGATATATCAAATTTATTAATTTATTCGAATTCTTCATAATTTATCAAATTGTTAATTAAATATTCTTTACAAACGCTCTAATAAAATATCGGCTAGCAAAAAAGTTTGCTGCTAATACAAATTTAAAAAATTGTGAACACTGTGAATGCGACCTAAATTAGTCCTCTTGTAAGTAGGGACTTAAACCTCGTTGAACACGGAAGCGTGTATATTAGGAACTATTTCTGAATATTCGCTAAATCGATTTCATGTTGTTGCTTTTTTGACAATCGGCTTTTATTTGTGTTGTCACTGCTTATGTGAGAGAAATAATATTTTCGTTTATGCGTGAAATTATTAATCCCACTATCGTTTAAACAATGACCAAAACCCACAATATTGTTAAAAAGTGTTGTCAAATTTCCGTTATTTTTAATTTTCTGTAAAAATTTAAAATTATAAAATGTGTATGGTGTACAATCCTTCAAACTACAATTAAAGGCTATAGTTTTAACCATTTTACGATACGCTACAATGTCCGTTTCTCATGGCGGATCCGGTAGTTCGAGCAGCAGCGGAAAACGAAAGGAAATTTATAAGTAAGTTTATACTTACATTTTAAACTATGAAATATAAGAATCGACAGCATCAACTAAATCAACAACTTATTGATATTCGGTAAAACTTAGCGCGTAGGAGCGCGTCTATTTAGAAATTCAACGCGTACATAGTATGAAATCATAATTTTTGTAACTTTACTTATGTTAATACACCTTGACACACTAATATAGTATAATAATTAGTGCCGTATCTACCTTGTGTTTTATTTGTTGGTAAAATTAAACTATCCTGTTCACAGGTATTTGGCGCCATGGCCATTATACTCCATGAACTGGTCTGTGAGACCAGACAAACGATTTCGATTGGCTCTTGGCAGCTTTGTTGAAGAATATAACAATAAGGTATTTTGGGTACATGTTATTTATTTATGCCGCCATTTGTGCGCGTTGAGACATGTTATTGCTCTTATAATGTAGGAATTTGTAGGATTGACCATAATTATTTCTTTTTTATACTTGGATTCCGTGGCCATCAGTACGGAGACTGCCCTCAAACTTATTTTTTCATAGATTTTTACAGACTTCCTCATTTGTCACAAACACTTAAGTCAGTATATATGGACGCCACTATGGAGTGGTTTCGGTTTTGGTCCTTAGATGGGGTGTGTTGCGGACAAGGCTGTTCTGTGTAAGTGAATGTGCCCCATCACATGTGTAAATTATAAACAGTGCTTGTTAATTGTACAAATGAAATAATAATAAACATGCAATACTCACTGTGGTAGTAACTAACAGCAATCCAATCCAATCGTGGCACTACAGCCCGTGGTGGACCTTGACCGCCTCAAGGAGATCCCTACACTACTATCTGCTCTGAGCCATTCTTTGGCAGTCTTACAATGCTCCATCTTCCCTTTGGTTTTTGGAGTGTCAGATTTATGAAATGGTGAAGACTCTCCCATTCGAGCTTGATGTTCAGCCCATCGAAGTCTAACTAGACCTTGATAATTTGATTGACGATATCGTTAACAAAAAAGATAAAACCCTAATAATTATGTGAATAACCTTATATGACATGATCGGTTTATTTATTGTCAAAATAAAACCATATCCTCAATCGTGACATATATTGGAGCTCGCAGTTGAATTCAGCTTCAGCTAATTATGATAAACTTTAGCATTACCTGCTACCTGTCATTACAGAGCAGAGAGGGTCTAATTTTTTCCATTATTATAATGAAGCTTGTAAACTGATCAGTGTGGAACCTGTATAATAAAGTATTCCTTTTTTTTTTTTTTAAACAATTTACCAAAATTAGTGTTTTTTGCAGCCTTCGGCATTGTCATAATGTAATATGTCACCTTTTCTGTTATTACGATCGCCATTGTAATTATTCTTTTCCATTTTTCAAATATTCAAACATTATCTAATGGGCTATATTTAGTTTTTTGTCAATTTCTCCACACATACTTGAATTCGATTCAACTAACACTTTCATCTGTTTAAAACTTGTTTCTAATGACTATCCAGAATATTAATTATTATTGAAAAGGTTAAAATTTCAAACACAATTTTTTTTTTAAACATCTTTGGGATTTTCTTGCATTCAATGCCCCATTAACTAACAGGCAAATGTTGTTTGCCTCATTTGCAACTTGATGTATTTTGCTCTTATTCATATTTTTGTTGACAAACTGAACAACTTTTTATTTTGTGTTCAGCAAGCACCTTCCACAAATGTCATGCGGTATCAGGTTTTTTCCTAGTCAATAAATCCTCCAAAGACGGTCTTGCGCTATACTCAGCACTTTTGGATCATTTGCTGTGGGAAATTCCCATTGCTCATTGTGTATGTTGCTATCTGATTTCCTGCGGAAATTTCTCTTCAAAAGTCTTTTGAAGACTTTTCATTCTTTTATGAGGCCAAATACAAATTTTTATGCATATTGGGATTAGATTTATTTAATTCAATTTTACAGTCATGTCGACACATTTAGTATTTGTATATTCAAATGTCAACCAACTGTAACCGAGTTAACTATATATCCAAATGTCAACCCTATACTTGCTTATATACTTAATGGATGTGATGTGAAGTAAATGTCTCCTAATGAATTTTACATTCTTGAGATTTAAAGAATAGTTATATACATTAAAAATTGATTTTAAAATTGTCTCCATTTGTTTCATTACTTTATCTCAATATGTTAACATCTGCAATATTAATATATTTATTTTTTTAGGTTCAAATTGTCTCTTTAGATGAAGATACAAGTGAATTTAGTGCTAAAAGCACATTCGATCATCCGTATCCTACAACAAAGATTATGTGGATTCCCGATAGCAAAGGAATAATGCCAGATCTCCTCGCCACAAGTGGTACGTTTCACACTTTATTTTCCATCTACACTCGTATTGACATTTATTGATTATCTGTCATCAACATCATCATTGCATTATAACCCGGGGTGAGCTGTGGCTTTGCCTTTGACCACCTCAAAAAAATCCTTGAGGTGGTCAAAGTCCTTTTCTTATTCATCATTTCTCTCTGTTATGCGCCTTGGTTTGTTAGTCATTGACCCCAAAAGGACCTAGGTCTCTCTTGATCATATCTAGCTGACGGAGTCGTGATTTACGATACTCTGTCTCCTCTCTGATTTTTAAAATATTAGATGATGACACAGTGAAATGTCTTCGATCCAAGCAAAATGTCCAGCCCTTTGAATTTTTTTGATTTTTAATATATTTGACAAAGTTAGGCACATCGTAGACTTTGAAACTATAATAGTGTCACCGAATCTTTGCAAATCTGACTTTTCTCAGGACAGAGCTCAAAATTCAGGTTTCTGCTCCATATATCAATACTGGTCTAAGGTACGGTTGTGTGATCAGTAGTAACTTTTTACTTATGTAAAAAATTTTGAAAAACGGGTTATTTGATGATAAAAAATATTTACTTCTCAAAAGTACACCCGTAGTAAACTTATTTTACTTTCAGATATCCTACAGTTAAAACGAGGATGGATAGTTAAATATGGTGGACTTTCACAGCTATTCCAAAAGTCATCTAACACATTAATACTTTGAAAGTTACAGTATACGACAATTAATCATTCCATAGATAATGCATAAATGTTTCATGATTATTTGTCGTACCTATAGATATCTCTGTCTATGCTTTGACAGTAGTAAATTTGATGTATCAACAACCCACAAAGGAGTTTTACTACAGGTGTTAGTAAAAAGTTACTACTAATTACACAACTGGCTCTAATAAGGGTATTATGTAAACAAATTTTGGTTTTACATAATATATGGGTGTTTTCTTTAATTATCTCACATAAAATTTCACGTGAATTTGTTTAGTCGGTGGATGAGAATTAATAATGTGCTAGAAAATATTGTAAAATAATTTTTTTAATTAATTTTGTATATTTTTACAGGAGATTACTTAAGGGTTTGGAGAGCGGGTGAACCTGATACAAGGTTGGAATGTGTCCTCAACAATAACAAGAATTCTGATTTTTGTGCCCCACTCACCTCTTTTGACTGGAATGAAGTCGATCCCAATTTAATTGGAACTTCAAGTATTGACACAACATGCACCATTTGGGGTTTGGAAACAGGGCAGGTAAAGTAGTGAACAGATTCCATTTGTATAGTGAAAATGAAGAGTAGAAATCAAAAATTAAAACTTTTTCCAGCTCCTCGGACGAGTCAACCTGGTAACCGGTCATGTCAAAACTCAACTCATCGCCCACGACAAGGTAATTACTATTTAGTTTATTCATTAAAATGATATTTTAAAGGATATTATTTGCATTATGGTGTTTTTTTATTCTTTCATTTTAGGAAGTGTACGATATAGCTTTTTCAAGGGCGGGTGGTGGACGAGACATGTTTGCTTCAGTCGGTGCAGACGGCTCGGTACGGATGTTTGATCTGCGGCATCTAGAACATTCTACTATCATTTATGAGGTAAATAAAATATTATTAAGGAGAACACATTCTTATTGTGAAGTTGTAATTATTCAGAACATAGGTCTGTAATATTTTAAATACTAATTAAATGTATTAATTACAATATACATATAAAATTAATTTTATCGAAAAATATTGTTGTCGCGCTACCGGGATTCGAACCTGGATCTCTTTCCAAACTGGGGAAGGTGCATTATACAAAGTAGATGGTTTTCAAATAATGGAACTCACATTTTCGAAAAAAATGCAAAAATTTGAATTATTATTGAAAGTGGAAAAAAGGGCATTGACATAGAAATAGTTTAATGAGTTGCCAAAATTTTTATAGTTAATTAATCAAATAATTCATTTGTCACCATCTTATTGGGTTTGATATTGGTTAACAGCATATTGATCTTCAAAAAATTTATTTTGAACTTGACATTTTATATCCATGAAAAAATTGATTGAAAATTTAAAGTATAAAGATCTCCAAAGGCTTCTTCCATATATTCCCCTTGTTTCATGTTATTTTTATAATTATTTCTTTTTTATTCTAAAAACTTTAATATTTGTTTAATTTATTGTGCAGTGACATGTATAAATATGTATTATGTAGATATAATGACATTAATAATTTAAAAAAAAAAATTTTTCAATCACTTGTATCTCCATTTGACCATTTTGTAGATGGGCAACTCTGCCTCTGTGCGACTCAAATAGGTATTTTTAATACAAAACTGCTTTTGTATTACAACATGGAGTTCCAGATTGGAATTCAGTCTAATTTTCGGAATATTATAACTTGAAAGATAGTTATAATTGTATAGCTATCAAATTGTATTTTATTTTTAGGACCCAGCCCACACTCCACTCCTGAGGTTAGCATGGAATAAACAGGATCCAAATTATTTGGCTACGGTTGCTATGGATGCTTGTGAGGTCATTATTCTAGATGTGCGAGTACCGTGCACACCGGTGGCTCGCCTTAACAACCACAGGGCTTGTGTTAATGGTATTGCGTGGGCTCCTCACAGGTCATTATATTTTCTCATGATTTTAATTATATTTGGTTATTATTACTATTAATGCTTATGAAGTCATCATGCTGCATGTACAATCGTAATGTACTTCAGTACCTCATAAAATATGTAACAGTGAGTCAGCATGCACAAATACATTTTTTCATGGTAGTGTTTTGTTTTCGATCGTTTTGTATACAGTAAAACTCTGTTAATTCGTTTACCCATATTTAATATTTTAACCTAATTCGCACTTTCAAAAAATTTTGCTCCGAAAATAACATTTCATACTAATTTCTATCAATAATTTGTAAAACATGATTATTCATAGTCTGTATGCATTTTTTAAATCCAAATTCGCGTGACTACACATTCATTATCCCTTTGTGAACATCTGTTGTTGGCTCTGACTGAGTTATACCATATGTATACCAAATTCTGCAGTGCATTTTATAAGATTTGTTGTTATTTCAATAGTGATTGTCGGTGCGTTGCACATTTCTACTCACCCTTGTGACCCCTTATTAAAATAATTTTCATTGAATCTCGTAATTTATAAATTAATTGTGTGCAACAGTTCTATTGATTTTATATCTGATTTTTTGTTTATGAAATGTTGCGATTTGTTTAATGTAATAAAGAAACAGAAACCTTTGTATTTAAATACATGACATATTTTATACTTAATTTATTTCATGTTTCGTTCTCTAAAATAGCATAAACACACATGTAATTTGTGTAAATCGATGACCGTTTGAAAAAATGCAGCATATTTCAAAAACTGACTAAATTTGATGTCAAAGATAAAATTAGCAGGAAAAATTGAATCCTGAATACCTCTCTAAATTCAAACTTGAAATATCACAGGAAAATAATAAATTTCAATGAAGCATGAAGATTTAAAAGTTTTTAATTATTTTTCACGGGTTTTTTGCCCTATTTTCATGAAAAAGGCTAGTTCAAGGCTAATCAATTTTAAATGTCCGTAATTTTGTTATGTCAATCATTGATGAATCACTTGAAGAAGCCTTTTTTTTTTAATTGGACTCGCCAAGTCGCCACACACCTTCCTTATTCGAGAAAAACTAGTTATTTGATATACATTTCACAACAGTCGCCATGTTTAAGTATGAAAATCACGATGTGGACAGCGGTGGCATGCACAAAAATCTGTTTATTTTTAAATTTCTAATGTTGCCTAAAAATTATTGTCATTATTCATCATTTGCAATTTTTTTTTTTAATTTCGGTTCCGTGAGTTACAAATTAAGAGTTTTACAGTGTATATTTTGAGATTTGAGATTATATATATTTCAAATATTATTATGATATTTTGATTGGATATTTACAGAATTAGAACTGTTGTATCAATTAATGTTACAGAATTAAAAACAAATTTGTTGATAAATACTTTGTTTAAACCATGAAACTAGGATTAAAATTTATATTAGAGTAAAACATTTTATATAATATATCTATATTTGATATTTTTAAATATAAAAAGTGAATTTTACATTACTGGTCATATGAAACATGTGTACCGCATTACGTTACATTATTATATACGTTATCTTAAATTATTACAGATAGCGTAACATTTATTTCCCAACATCAGTGACAATTATTAAATCTCAAATAAATTATGACCATCTCTATCCAGCTCCTGTCACATTTGCACGGCAGGTGATGACCACCAGGCGCTGATATGGGACATTCAGCAGATGCCCCGCGCTATCGAAGACCCCATTCTAGCCTATACAGCAGCCGAAGGCGAGGTGAACCAGATCCAGTGGGGAGCCACGCAACCTGACTGGATTGCCATATGCTACAACAAGCACACGGAGATACTAAGAGTCTAATAAAGAGATGGCGAACCTTATCGGCGTCTGGCACTGAACTGAAAGAGAGATATACTCCGAGTAAAATGATTAAAATGTGTATTCACTTTTTTATTTCTTATTTTAGAACGTTATACAACGATTCTCATGTGAGCGATAAGTTCAACTCGATCACTTCCATCTAATAAGCCATGTAATTTCACAAAACGACTTGGTTAAACTAAAACTGTACTTCTAGTAGGGTTGATTCCGATTTTATCTCATATTATTTATCAATGCCCAAATATTAGTTAAATGTATCAAATTCAAAATGCTATATTATGGAAATTATTGCAAAACATGCACAACACGTTACATCACATATATTCTGTATAAACTTTTCCGACACAGATAGAAATTTAATTCATATTGTATCATATGGCACGGTTTTGTTGGGACTTTTTGACGTTGAAATTGTGTTCGGTACGTGAAAATTACAAACTTTATAAAAATGTGTGTTGGTACTTGGAGTGTGTATGGTAGACATTAAGAAATTGAAAAAAATGACTTAAAAGTAAGTACACAACAATAAGAATAGATTTATTTAAATTAAATTACTGTAAAACCTCACTAATTCAAAATTAAAGAATCAAAAAAATTTATTAGATTTACGCAAAATATTGTTAATTCAAAATTCATGGAACCTAAAAATTTATAGCATGAAATCAATCGATTGAGCCAATTGAATCAATGGATTGGAAATTTATAAAAAATCGCGTATCTCATGAACAAAAGTCCTAATTTTGTGGAAGAAAAAAAATATTTTTGCATATTCTGAGAAAACACATAATTATACAATATTGTTATGTCGGGGATTCGGGGAATATTAATGTGATATGTATTTCATGTACGCATCTATTTTTTTGAGAAAAGAAAAAGTATCAGCAATTACCGCAAACTATCCATCCAGATTGATGTGGTTATCTAAAGAAAGCGTACACAGAATTCCCCAATTCAGAGGTCACAACATAATATATACACAAAGACGACTCCATACAAGTGGACACAGGTGATGATACCACAACTTAGATAAAGGTAGCGCCACACTACTGGGTACAAGCAAAAAGGCAAGCACTTTATCTTATCTCCATCCTTGTTATTCGGAATTTAAATTATTTGACTTAAAAAATTTAATAAATATTTGATTAATGGCGTGAGGTTTGTAAATTATGAATAAAAGCGAATAATGTTTATAAATATGCTAAGCGTAAGTAATTAGAACAAACTGGCTTGAAAACTTCTGATATCAATCTATTTAACAATTAACGGCGTGCAATGGGGACCGGGGCGTATAAAGGAGGTTCCACGCAAGTGGGCCCAGGTGCGATATGTTGTCATGTACCATTGCCCACATAAATGAGGTTGCACACGGGCAAAAAGCTGGGCACATTATTTTTTTATAACTTGACGTGACTTGATTGATTTATGGCATAAGGTTCTGAAAAATATTTTATATTATCGGAGTTTTCGAATTAATGGTCTTTATCGACTGGAAAACTCATAATTTGGGTCTTAAAGTATTTGGAAATTTTTGAATTATTTTGAATTTCGAATTAAAGTGGTTTTACTGTATTGATTATATTTTGATAAAAATGTAAAATTCTGTGAAATTCCTCATTTAACACGTTGTCTGCCGATTGCGCCCGTGGGAGTTGGTGGTGCCTAGCAAGATAACATGGGCATTATTACGTTGTCTTGCTAGGTGCCTCCAACACTTGAGGGTGAACCATTTCCGTAGATGTTTATTCGGATCAGTATTTCACCGGCATTCCCTGTGACTTATTGTTTTTAGATGTGTGCTTGAGCAATAATATATAATCGGCATTTATAAATTAATGCTCCTGAAAAGAGCTGACAGTCAATGAGTTAAGAGCTTCCTGTTTAAAAACTGCAATATGTGTCTATTCTGGATAGTCAGCCTTTTACTATGCAATGTTCCTTAACGAAGTCTGTTTGAATTCTAAAAACATTTGATAATTTCCCTTCAAAATGATTGAATGTCTACAGCTGTATGTACATCCTTATGTATTTTATACTTTTCTGTTATTGAATTCCAAATAATTCTTGGTTTACCAATTAACAATTGAGTTTTGAATAAGAAAGTGAATACAAAAATGTAATCAGTGAAGTACTTGGGAGAAAACACATATCTCTGTCATTGTCAGTGGTTCGCCTCAGTGGAAGTGATGGACTTCATATAAAAATAGTTTGTGTGTGATTATTCCTACCGATTGGTTTTAAAAGTGTAAATATACGGCAGTTCTACGGATACACCTGTCTTATAGTACACTTAAGTTGTTTTATACCTAATCCTTGTGTAAGTACAATTATTTGTGAATTATGCTCATTCATAGTACATAGTATGTGGTATTTATTAAAAATGATGTCGCAATAGTTTTTTTGCTAGACAAAACTTTTAATTTATGTCTTCCGTGCTATCATTACGGATATGTATATATTTTCTGGACAAATGATCAAACATTCTCCATATTTATTTATTGTCTAAATTGTTTGTGGTGTGTTAAAAAGTAAAGATTAATTAATGTATGTGAAAATTTTATACCCAATATTATTTCTCTGCAATAATTAATATCTGTATCATGTCTATGTCATTGAATTTGAATATTTTAGATTATTTATTATTTGAATTAATTAATTAGTTTATAACTTGCATAACAGCAAATGCCCTGTTTTAAATGATTTCTTGTCCCACTGGATTAAAAACACCAACTTTAAGAAAAATATGAGTATGAACTTGGAGAATCTGCAATGAATTATTATTGGAGTCTTTTTATTAGAAGTGGCAGTACAAACTGAAGCTGAAAATTACAACTATTCAAGACAGTACTTAATATTACTTTTAAGTAATCATCCCATAACGTAAAGGTCTTTACATACAAAATAGAGATTTTTTTTTCACTTTTAAAATATGTAGTAGTAAATTGATTTTTTGTAATTTTATGCTCCAGTGTTTAGTATTATTTATGTATAATTAGTCTGTATATTATTCAGATATGATTTATGAAAATAATAAAAATTTTCTTTAACAATAAATTAATTTCAACACAAAAATTCTGTGTATATTACCTATTTCTTTTAAAGACTGGATATTTTTTATATGACATGTATTGTTTATTTTGATGGTTATGTCCTGTAGATTAATAATAAATGTAAACAACAACAAAAATTCTTCATCTAATGAGTCTTTCAATTTTTATAGGATGTTGTTGATTGCCAGAAGTTGTTCAGTGTGGTACATATATGTATGTACATAGTTTGAAAAAGTTAATTTTAGGAATCATTTTTCAAACACAAGAAATTCTGGTATCTAAATTAATGTTCATTAATTTTAAAATATGTTTGTCAATGATTTGAATTTTGGGAGTTTCATATATTTAGAATTTTCTCTTTAAAAAAACTATGTCAATATTGATTTGTTCAGATAGGTCAGCAATATTGCCTCGTTGAGTTGATATGTTTATTAGAAACAACATAATATAAATATGAAGAGGGCTAGAGAAAGATTTTCTAAGTCAGTTCAGATTTTTTTTGAATAAATGACAAATTATAAGAGAAAACAGAATGCTGCCCTGTCAAATAAAACTTTTTTTTTTTGTTTGTTGTACTTTATGGCAAGGTACACATGTACAAGGGGGATGTGTTCTCAGACAATATGTGCTAGGCGGGAGAAATTAATTATACATGTCCATATTAATCAGTCAGCAGCTGTGGAATGCCCTAGGCATGGACTTAGTTATGCTACTAATAATATTGCCGTATTGACACAAGTGGTTGTATTTGAAACTAAGCTTGCAGCGACTTGATTATAACCTAGGCAACTGCCCAACTGGGGCAAAGGGCCTGTAACTTGGGGTCAACTTTCCTTTTTGGTAGTTGACGAGCATGTGTGCTTCTTGGACCTGGACATGGGTCATACGTACGCGGTTGTTTCACCACAGGAAGTTAGGGAGCTCGTGGGAACTATTTTACTACATTAATTAAGACACAGGTACTGGAAGATGGTCCTATTAGAAGCCACAATAACAAGCGAGCTTGTATGAATGTGGATGAGGCGAGAATTGTGTGTCAGGATAGAAGAGTGGCGCTCTATCCTCTTGCCTATCCCTGCAAAAATGGTGTGATGGTAAGTAATTAAGACATGTGGGTGGTCATGAGCAACGATTTCTAATTGGAATTTATCAAGTAAACTTTAACACTAGGTTTATCTATATTACGCAGCGTGGAATTAAAATTAAGTTACATTAAATCTACAGATTACACCGTCACAGCCTCTTTCTTTCTTTTCGTCCTGTTCACTGGTAAAGAACGTCACGGAGCTCTTCTTGAGCATGGCTCTACATGTCTAAGTCCACAATTGTCTGTCTCAGCCCTAGTGACTAGGTGTGGTCAGCTTACAAAATCTGGAACTTGCTTCAGTGCCCTCAGCTATTGTGGTGACTGTCTCGGCTCACACGTGGGACACGCTCCGTGGATCTGGACTGCATCCGGTAGCCTCTCATCGGGCTAGCTGGAACCTCAGATGTGGTTGTTCTGGGGCCTCATGTTGGGTCACGAGGTGTAGTAACCTTTCGTTATTGGGGGTGCAGTAGGTGACATGCAGACTCTTGTGATTGCTTCGGAAAACTAGGTAAACTTTTTGAAATGGAAGCGAAAAGAGAGCTTTTCGAAGCACGCTCCAAATTTATAAACCTGCACGGGGAAAGGGTGTTTCCGCTAGGTTGGCTGTAGAGTGGGGTTGCCAGCATCACCCTATGACAAATTAACCATAAAATATCAACGTAAAATATATCAAATATAAAACGATTTTTTTAATACAACATGCTACGTGATGGAACTCGCACATGTGGCATGGTTACATCATAGTAATTAATAATAAAATATTTTTATTTTGAGTGTGCCGGTTTTAAGGTAATGCCTATGGCCCCAATATCTCCGTCCTGCACATAAGATATTATGAATTTGGTTACAAAATGCCCTGCAATTCCGTAAATTTTTCATATTACTAAATAAAAAATTGTTTGAGGTAGGTACTGTACATAGTCGATGTTAACTCGTCACTGATTAGCCATTCAAACATTTTCACAGATGTTCCATGTTTGCGCGGGAAAGTGTAGCGTGCGGCTTTTGGCTTGGTTGCCAATTTTTTCGGTTGCGTTTTGTTTGCTTTTCTCTAGTTCATCTGGGTTTTACATTTCGAAATTATACATTTTTAATTATATTTTCACAGTCTTATGATAAAATTAGATTACAATCGGCAGTATTCGAGATTGAAGCACGCTGCTGCAAACAGGATTCGGAAGTAAAGTCGATTGGCAAAACGTCGACAATGGTCGGCAAATTTAATAAACTCTACGTTTTGAAACGCGGTAAGCCCATTTTAATAATTGTGTGGTGTAATTAACCTCAATTCGCAAGGCGCAATTGGATTTTTTTTTCACATGACACTAGCACGAACATACCGTAAATTGTGATGCTATTTATTGAATTACAATCATTCACATTTTTCCGCAAACACATTAAACTTCACACAAGCAATTAAGTGGATCTAATAGACTAATAGAAATATTAATCGCGGCTGTGAATTGTAGTACCTTTACCTGTTGCATGAGTTGACCCTATTCCATTTTTTTTTTGATAATCCTGCCAAAATCTAACTAACAGTAAACTGCATAATATTCACTATAAAATACAGAACAAAAAACGTCTCCACATAGACTATTAATCGATTAAAGTCATGTTTTTTATTACTTGACATAACCTGCATAAATAAATGAAGAAGCTTTGTCCTTCATTTAATTCAATATTTTCTTAATTTACTGTGTGTAATTATGCATTAACAATAAACATTAAATACTTGATTTTTTCATTTACAATATTGTCAAATGACCTTCAATATTTTTTGTATCCTTATAAACACAAGATTGCATTTTTTAAATGATTGCATAGTTAGTACGGATATATCAGTTTTCTCTGCTCTTTTTTATTTAAAATTTGTGTTGAGAACAATGGCAATAAAATACTTACATGATTAATCTTTTTAAGCTTTAACTGCCCGCATTCCATGACAAAAAACATCCTCTCACGGCCTAGATATTTTCTATTTATATCCAGCGCATGGGGTCGGCTGGTCACAATTAAAAAATAAAATTAAGAGACGAGTGTTCTGCAAAATTAGATCATTTTTACTTATGTTTGTTTTACTTTTATTCTGACAAGTAAAAAACATTGTTAAATTCATATTTTTGTTCATGTAGTTTGATCTATCATATCTATAGTATTCAACGGTTTCTCAAACGACTGCTGGGCAGCGATATAATATCCCAAATCTTTGGTCCCTCAAGGTACCACTAGGCGTGTAAAGCATAAATAATGTATAATAATTTCTAGTGAAACCTACTCATTCTAATCCAAAAGATTTTTTTTTTAACTTCGAATATGTAATACATTATGTGAGTATGGACACGGTTTTAAATTTGCAATGACTTATGATCTAAGGCTAAAGAACTAAAATTTTTTTTTTTATAAAGAATGAAATTTCATATCATAGGACTAGCAAAATTGATAATATTGAAAAACTCGTATTGATAATTCTAAAATCAATTTTAAAGTCCTAGGACGATTGTCAAGTAAAAACTAGTGTAGAATGCCAACCATATCATTCGATATTATGCCAAATGCGTGTTGGCGGAACAGGTATATTCTATGATTTTTTTCGATAAGAATTCATTTTCTTTTTATTGTAATAAATTGTGCATGATTCTTTCAGATCAATTTGTTTTCTACAGTAGGTAGATTGTAGGTATTCATTTTAGTTTATTTTGAACCAATCGAGAAAACAAAACATGAGTGTAAGTATTTATGGGCCATCTGACTGTGTCTGTATTTATATTTGCATATCATAAATATGTATATTACAGCCAATCCATTGGGGAATATTCTAGGGGACTACGCAGTTAACATTTCCATCTTAGAGTAACTAGAAGTCACTTTCATGTGGGACGTAAATGCGTACAACACCACGTCTCTGATGTAACGCAGCAAACTTAGGCTGAAGAATCAAATTGATTTTTTGTAGTGTAAGGGAATGTAATGTTGAATAATAAATTGAGCTTGTGTCTTATTTGATTCAGGGGGTCGGAAGGAGGAAGTCCACATAGATAAGATAACGTCTAGAATTCAAAAGCTATGTTACGGACTGAACATGGATTTTGTAGACCCAGTAAGTATAAACTGTCTATCTAGTAAAATTTAATGGCCTTTGTAAAATCACACAAAATTAAAAATGATTAGGAAAGTATCTTTTAATGTAACCAAATATTTAAGTATCCTACTCCTATTTTCTAAAATTATTTTATTAAATATGGACGGGAAATAAAATATGTTAATGATAAATGTCCAAATTTTTTTTTTCCGGGTTTAAATTCCGTCAAGAGTTTGAGACATTAAAATATGCTGCTGTGCATTTAAAAAAAAATTATTTTAATATTAGAAGATATAATACATTTATAAAATAATCAGTAGGATATATTTATTTCTTCTCTATGAGAGTAAGACTCGGGTATAGAGAAGGAGTATATATGAGAATTTGTTTCAGTTAGTCTGTGTACATGTTTGTTGACTTCAGATATATATTAATTTAATGTAATTTTTCTGATTGTGACGGGGAGATTGTTAAAAAGTTTGATGCCTTGATAAATATAGTTGTGGTATATTTTAGTTTTGGAATATCAATTTGGTCTCTAAATCTTGTAGATCGAATTTGCTTCTAATATTTAATTTATTTTTAATTTTGAAAATTTGGATGATTTTTTTTTGTATAAGTATTATTTTAGGTACTTTGAAATCTGTGAAGAGTTGGATACATGGATAGTCATTTTTTTTTAGAATAATTTCTATAATCATTTTTTGAGTGATTTCTGATTGTGATATTGAAGTTTTACATGCTCCTCCCTATCCAATAATACCATATTGCGAATGTGACTGTACAAACACGCAATATATTATTTTTAGATTTGTAATTGATAAGATGTTTCTAAGTTTTAAAAATAAAGGGTTTTTCATTAAGGGCGCTCAAACTTTTTTTTAAAATAAAACAAAAACGAATGAATATATCTAAAAAAAAATTATTATGTTTTGAAGTACATTTAGTGGCAATTATGTATGAAATTCAATTTCCCTCGCATGACCACCGCGGGCACGTTTGCAAAAGTCCAATCGTTGAATCCAATTTTCCACCACTTTTTCACATAATTCGGCCCGAATCGCACCAATTTCGCGTTCAATATTTTCTCTTAGCTCTTGTAACGTCGCCGGCTTGTTGGTATAGACCAAAGATTTAAAATAGCCCCAAAGAAAATAGTCCAATGGTGTTAAATCGCATGATCTAGGCGGCTATTGAACTGGTCCATTTCGCGAAATAACACGCTCACCAAATTTGGTTTTCAATAAGTCAATTGTTGCGTGTGCCGTGTGACTGGTAGCGCCGTCTTGTTGAAACCACATATTGGCCAAGTCCATACCTTGCAATTTTGCAATTGAGGCCAAAAATAATCAGTTATCATGGAGCGATAACGATTACCTTTCACAGTAACATGACGATTAGCATCATCAACAAAAAATATGATCCAATGACACCTCCGGCATGTAATCCACACCAAACAGTGATTTTTCCGGGATGTAATTGTGTTTCGTGAAGCACGTGTGGATTGGTGCCTGCCCAATAATGCATATTTTGCTTGTTTACATATCCATTGAGCCAAAAATGAGCTTCATCGCTAAAGATGATTTTTCGATGGAATTCAGCATCATTTTCAAATTGTTGTGCAGCCCAATTGAGGAATTGGCGACGCTTCAAATGGTCAAGCGGCTTTAGTTCTTGTGTCAACTGGATCTTGTATGGATGTAGGCCAAGATCTTTTCGCAAAATTCGCCACAATGACGTCACAGAAATGCCCAATTGTTGAGAACGTCGTGTTAGTGACTCATTTGGGTCATCAAGAACAGATGCTCTAGCGGCGGCAATATTTTCCTCACTTCGTGCATTTCTTTGTCTCACTGGCACTGGAACATTGTGTAGCGACAATGTGCTTTCAAATTTTTGCACCAAACGTTGAATTGTTGATGTGGCAGGCAAGTGATGACGACGATAAAATGGTCATAATGCTCTTAAAGTTGCGGTGAGCGAACGCGAATTTTGGTAGTAGATTTGAATAATTTGCGAGCGTTGCTCCGGTGTGTACTACTCCATGATGATTTGCCAACTAAGTACGAGTGTTAACCTCAAAAAAAATTGAAGAAATATGGGGTAGTTTCTTGTCCCTGTTGAAAGAAAGTTTGAGCGTCCCTATTGATAAACCCTTTATGTAGGCAGTTTTCTTTATTTTGTTTGTAAAATTAGTAATATGTTCTTTCCATTTGAGTTTAGTTAATTCTCAGGTGTTGACATATTTTTTGGTTTTTGGCGTACGGTGTACTTCTGAGGTATGCAATCTTTTCAAGTTAATCGTTTTTTTATTTATGTGTTAAGAAAATAAATGTATGAAATCACATGGCATTTGGTCGGGACCAGTATATTTTTTTATGTTAAACGTGCTCCACTCTTTTTACTATTATAAGATACGGGATAAGTACATAATATCTAGTTTTCCAGTACATTTTCTAAGTCATGTTAATATTGTCAATCTAGGTCTGTATCACTCTTAAAGTGATTAGCGGAATATACTCAGGAGTGACCACCGTGGAACTGGACAATTTGGCGGCAGAAACAGCAGCCACAATGACCACAGATCATGCAGATTACGCCATTCTGGCTGCTAGACTAGCCGTTTCTAATCTTCATAAGGAAACCAAAAAACAGTTCTCAGGTATGCATTACTTGGTTATATTACCCGCGTATTTGATGTTATAAATATACCTAGAACCCTGAACCATAATTTTTTTGATATGTATTTAAAATTTCAAAGCTCAATATTTCAGTTTGATGTAAATTGACAACCCTGACAAGAAGGTATTGTTTACCATTTAGAACAATCTAAGGGCACAACTTGACGAAAGTGTATAATAAATAAATTAGTTATTGGCTTTCAGATTTGATTAATTTGCAACTTGTTTAAATATATTTCAGAGGTCATGGACGATCTGTACAATATTGTGAATCCCCACACCAAGCTAAAAACACCGATGATCTCAGAGTACCACCACAGAGTTATAACGGAAAATGCCGATAGACTTGATTCGTCCATTATCTATGATAGGGATTTCAACTACAACTATTTTGGATTCAAAACGTTGGAGAGGTCCTACCTCCTCAAGATTGACAAAAAAGTGGTAGAGAGGCCGCAACACATGCTCATGCGAGTCTCTGTCGGGATCCACGGATATGATATTGATTCGGCTATTGAGACATACAATCTTCTCTCAGAAAAATATTTCACTCACGCGAGTCCGACACTCTTCTCCGCCGCAACGCCTCGTCCTCAACTGTCTTCTTGTTTTCTCTTGGCTATGAGTGATGATAGTATCGAAGGTATTTACGACACACTGAAGCAATGCGCCCTGGTTTCCAAGTCTGCCGGGGGCATCGGTTTACATGTCCATTGCATCCGAGCCAAGGGGTCTTACATTGCGGGTACAAACGGTGTCTCTAACGGACTCGTGCCGATGCTTCGCGTCTATAACAACACGGCTAGGTACGTTGATCAAGGAGGGAATAAGAGACCGGGAGCGTTTGCTGTTTATCTTGAGCCCTGGCACGCGGATATCTTTGAATTTTTAGATTTGAAAAAGAACACAGGTAAAGAGGAAGTGCGTGCTCGTGATTTATTCTACGGTTTGTGGATTCCAGATCTGTTCATGAAGCGTGTGGAAAATAATGAAGATTGGAGTTTAATGTGTCCTCACGATGCACCCGGTTTGTCTGACTGCTGGGGAGAAGAATTTGAAAAACTTTACACTCATTACGAAGCCGAAGGTCGTTACAAGAAAAAGATTCGAGCTCAAAGTTTGTGGATGGCAATTATCGAATCTCAAGTGGAAACTGGAACTCCGTACATGTTATACAAAGATGCGTGCAATCGGAAGAGCAACCAGCAAAATTTAGGAACAATTAAATGCAGTAACCTTTGCACGGAAATTGTTGAATATACTTCGAAAGACGAAGTTGCCGTGTGTAATTTGGCGTCTATCGCTATCAACATGTTTGTAAAAGAAAACAAGATATTTGATTTTGAAAATTTAAAAACTGTTACTAAAACTGTTACCAAAAACCTAAACAAAATTATTAATGTTAACTATTACCCTGTGCCGGAAGCCGAGACATCCAATATGCGACATCGACCCATCGGTATCGGAGTTCAGGGCTTAGCGGATGCTTTCATTTTGATGAGATTGCCATTTGATAGTGAAAAGGCACAACTCTTGAACCAACAAATATTTGAAACGTTGTATTATGGCGCATTAGAAGCCAGCTGTGAGTTAGCGGAAAAGGATGGCCCGTATGAAACATACGAAGGTAGCCCCGTGAGCAAAGGGATATTACAGTATGAAATGTGGGATAAGACCCCGACAGACCTGTGGGACTGGAGTGCGCTGAAAGCTAAGATCGCTCAACACGGAGTCAGGAACTCACTTCTCCTGGCTCCTATGCCCACTGCCTCCACCGCACAAATACTAGGAAATAATGAATCTTTCGAACCCTTCACCTCCAACATTTACACACGGAGGGTTCTCTCCGGTGAATTTCAAGTTGTAAATCATCATCTATTGAGAGATTTGACTGAAGCTGATTTATGGGATGATGATATGAAAAATCTAATCATAGCTAATAATGGTTCTATACAAAATTTAGACAGAATTCCTCAACATATCAGAGACCTCTACAAAACAGTTTGGGAAATATCCAATAAAGTACTGATCAAGATGGCGGCTGACCGAGGAGCGTTTATTGACCAGAGTCAGTCCTTTAACATTCACGTGGCCGAACCCAATTATGGCAAACTGACGTCCATCCATTTCTACGGGTGGAAGATGGGCCTGAAAACTGGAATGTATTATTTAAGAACAAAGCCTGCAGCGAATGCCATCCAGTTTACAGTTGACAAAACACGAGCGAGAGAGCAGATGGCCAATGGAAAAGCCAAAGCTGAAGCGGATGAAGAAGACAAAAAATTGGCATCCATTGTCTGTTCACTAGAAAACAAAGATGATTGCTTGATGTGCGGTTCCTAATGAATGTAATTTGCGGGAGTTCTAAAAATCTAATTGTCTGAATAACTTCATGTATATTGGTTCACATTTTTTATATTTATCACAAATTTTAGTTTTGAATGTTGAAAAATATGTTCATATTTAAATTTTAAAATATCATTCAAGTAACTGCCCAACATTGGCTAATCAGAATAATTCATTATTTTCTTTTATTTTTTATTTATACACCTTTTTTTAATTTCAAAATATATTTAATTTTATACAAAGTTATGACAAGTAGAACTCCTGTAGTGTCGGATCTCATGTTCACTTAAAATAATAATAAAAATAGCAATTTTATATCTTTAAATATACATTATTACGTAAGTCTTAATTAAGATAGCTTTAATTATTAATCAAACTATGTTTTATTTGTAACCATTTTGATAATAGATTAATAAAATGTTTTTAAATTTTTTATTTTGGTTTGGGTTTTTTCCTATTTATAAAAACTATACTAGCGGTGATGGTTAGAAATGGTAGCGGGATTCAGTGCTCTCCCACCTGGATATATCTTGGATAGATTTTCCGAGGGACATCCCATAGCAAAATCTATCCATCAATCTATATCTATTCAGCGCCAGGTCTATCATCCACTCCAATCCAGCAGTTACCTTTTGAATGTTTTCTTAGCCATCGTCTTCCTTCTATCACTGGTTACGAGTGTGTTGCACCAGAGGATATAATCCAAATATTTCCGCTATTTCTTCCATTTCTTGGTTCGTTAATTCATAATTTTCATTCAGTATGTTATCAAAATCTGTTAAATGATTGCAATATTATTCTACAAATTTTATGTTTTTTATTCCACTGTACCTCTGAAATGGTTGACATTTGTCACACGCAGCTGGAACATTTTGGAGTCATATTATAAGGTAAAAATAATTTTTTGTGGACTAATTTTCCATATTTACGTTTCTGTCGTGCACCTCTCATGATCATTACATACAGGGCTAAGTAATATGAAGGTTCTTTGATGGTATGAAAAATAGCTTTGTGTGACCAGATACAAATAGCCAGAGTTTTTATTTTTCCTTAATTTTGCACCCTTTCACAAATAAAATTAGTTGTATCTAGACAATATGGTGTGTAAAAATATATTTGTGCCGGGCTTGCGTGAAAGATAATATGAACATTCTTAGGTGTTTTATTAAAAGGATGTCACGCCCGTGCTCCACATGTGACGATCGCGTATCGCGTTATGGCAGGTATTTAAAATTAAAATAAATCTTGCCGATGCAAGACAAATAACCGCGCGGCAAAGGCCGAGCGTCGGGTGACGTTAGCTTCCCTTTCTCCCGCATCGTCGACGTCGACGGGCATTTTCGACTGAGGACGGCGCGCGAAGGGTTGGCCATGCGCACGCGGGGTGGCGTAAGTCGATATAAGGCGGTACACGGACTTACGAAGCTCTCTGGGTTCTTTGGCTCAGACGCCGATCTCAAGCATCTGTTCCCGGGAAGCCTCCAGTAGACAGCTCCTGGCCTGCCGCCATTGTTTCCGAGAGACAGATCACCGTTAATCCCCGACATGAGGCTGTTAAGTGCCTCCTAGAGGGGGGGGGGTATACGTAGATCTCGCCTTGGACATGAGGCAACCGGGTGATGATTAGATGCGACCGAGGAATCCAGCTTGCACCCGTGATCTGGACATGGGGCGTGCTCCAATTCGCAGCCAGCAGCATGTCACCGCTCACGGCCGTAGCTGAATGCAAATGACCACACGTGGCCATAAAATTAAGTAGCAATTTATATTATTTACAAGAACTTCTTTTTTACCATTGTTTATTTGCGTAAATAAAATTGTTACTATGTGGGCTACATAAGTCTCGTAATCAATTATTTTCCCGCCACTCTCTTCAGTGACCGTCGCCAAATATTGATTGCACGTCAGAGAGGGCACCCTGAGCCGGGGGCCAGCCCTCTCACTTGACAATCACCCAAGTGCATATCAAGAGGAAAAAAATCGTTTTCAATTGCAGAAATACAAGATACAATTATTAATTTGCGGTGTCTAATACACCAGCACATAGTTAAAAATCAGTTCAATAGAACTCGAGTTGTCAGACGAGAATCTTCACTGAAGCAATACTAGGCGGAGGTCGCAGCCGACTAGGAGAGGAACGATGATTTTGTGACACATACATACTAAAATTAGGAGGATGCGCGTGAAAATATCAGGGTATCATATTCATTGACACCCCTCACTCCAATAGAATGTTCGCTTCGCGACCCATCCATCAGGTATCACATCTTCATTAGTACCATGGTTATAGGAAGATACAGGTAAATGTAAACACACAGAATATACACAAATGAGACATTTATTAATTACACATTTACACTCATGGGCAGGTGGAAATGTTTATAATTACTTAATCTATAATTAATTCTACCTCGGATTACTCTTGCGATGTTCCTCTGAATCTTCTGGAGACCTGGCCTCAGGCCGGCGAAGTGATGCCGTTAGCACCCGGCGTGGGCGGCTACCTGCTGACTGGTCCACGGCTGCTCCGGCGACAGGCTATCAGGCTGGTTGTTCGGAACGGACAGGGCGGCTGCTCCTGGGTAGATTGCGGTGAACTGTGTGTCTATCCTCCGACTCTGTGTTACGTTCGTATCGGATTTCTGATGTTGACCGTCTGCTTCCGCTGGTCGACCTCGCGACGTCTTCTGGCTTTCGAGATTGCTTTTCAACTTTCCACTCTGATCTTCAACTGCCGACCTTCAACTCTGGTCTTCGACTGCCAATTTTCAGCTTTGATCTCCGGCTCCGATCTTCAACTTTGGTCTGCAACCCTCAACTGTCGACCTTCAACTTCGATTTTGGACTTTCCACGTCCAACCCTTGTTTTCTTAACTTCAACACCCACTCCTCCTGCGACTTCTGAGGTCGAACTCCCACTTCCAACTCTTGTTTTACATTCGCGCAAAAATGGCGTTCTGGCCCTTTTAAAGTACCCGTGGTGAGGGCATACTTCTCGCTCGAGGGTCGGTCACAGGAATGCAAACTGAGTACTGCGGAAGTGCTACTACACCGGCACACTTTAAATAGATCTAATCGTGATCGATTAGAGACTCACTCGAATTGTTTGGCCATATGGAATGAATAATTGACGACGGAGTAGTCCGATTTACCCACCACATAAGGAGCATGAATGTGGAAGATGTGAATCCGAGTACATAAACTTATAAGTATGCGCTTTATACTCTCTGCTTACCCCTACAGATAAATGACGCGACAGTGAGTCACCACTTCACGGCGGCCATTACACGTATTCCGTTCTGAATTTTACAAAAGAGCTACTTTGTTCTCCCGTACTCAGAAGTTAATTACTTTCGGGTAACAATAGACCCGCAACCTAATGGGGCCTTTTTGGTGCGGTTATTGTCAACCAACTTGATGTATAGACCGGTGAAGATATATTATTATGTCATTATACCGCTCTCGAGTGAGATATTTCTAAGAACAATTTATTCCTAAACAAAAGGCAACTGATTGAGTCGACTCGATCTTGGGAAAAGCGTTGGTTTTTCTATCGGTTATTGTATTTGTCACCCCGAACACAATGTATCGAGTAATCTGTTTGGTCATCGTTTCGTAATTACTCCAACGGTTGAAGAGATAAATCTCCCAAATGAATAGCCGAAATAAATCAATAGCTTCCTAATGACTGAAGAAAAGATTCCTGTGGGACGCGGGTCCCTACGAAATGCACTCCCAAGAATATCCTGTTCGCGAACAATCATTCTTTTGCCATTGTGTTTATTCATCTGATATAACGCTAGGCCAACCGCCGGGTCCCGCTCTGGCCGCCTGCTTCATTTCAAAATTGACAGATTTCTCCGAGCGCGGACCACATAGGTTCTGGTATCCACGACCGCCAATGATAATTGTTCGGTCTGAATCAAAATACGCTCGCGACACAATTATCGCCAATCGAGCATATCAGTACGATCATTACTTTTACTTTACAAAAAAAATAATAGAGATGCGTACGCGGAGTACGTGTCACATTAATATTCTTACTATTTTCAAACTAAGCCAAATGCTTGTGCTATGGAAATAGCACTAACTTGACGACCTCCTGGAACGAGACTCGAACCCCCGACCACTAGGCGAGCATCGTGACCACAAGGTTGATTATAAATAGGTATCATCCAGTGTAAGTAAAGGGTTATTCAATAGGGACGCTCAAACTTTCTTTCAACAGGGACAAGAAACTACGCCATATTTCTTCAATTTTTTTTGAGGTTAACACTCGTACTTAGTTGGCAAATCATCATGGAGCAGTACACACCGGAGCAACGCTTGCAAATTATTCAAATCAACACCAAAATTCGCGTTCGCTCACGCTATGTTAAATCTTTGGTCTATACCAACAAGCCGGCGACGTTACAAGAGCTAAGAGAAAATATTGAACGCGAAATTGGTGCGATTCGGGCCGAATTATGTGGAAAATTGGATTCAACGATTGGACTTCTGCAAACGTGCCCGCGGTGGTCATGCGAGGGAAATTGAATTTCATACATAATTGCCACTAAATGTACTTCAAAACATAATAATTTTTTTTTAGATATATTCATTCGTTTTTGTTTTATTTTAAAAAAAAGTTTGAGCGCCCTTAATGAGAAACCCTTTATGTTAAGATAAGCAATATATTGTGCATGAATTTCCATAGATTTCGACTTTTCTATGTCCTATATCGGCAGCATCAGGCTATGGTCTGAAGTCGACTTAACCCTTATCTATGACTTAACCTTATCTATGGACTTAACTAAGAGATGTTTGGTTTATTCCAGTTTATTCGTAAATGATGTAATCATAGATAATTTAATGTAATTGGCCGCATAGAAAATAGGCCGGTAATGCTTCTCGTATTATGACGTTTGTAAACATTTTTTTGACAGAAAATGGAGGTTATGGATTCTGACACGTTGAAAGGAGATTGTTAGTTAATACAATTTGTACAGTGTATAAGATTAATTATGGATTCAGATATATTATTTCCCATTGGCGTGTCACTTTTCATGTCACTTGTGTCGTATTTTGTGACATGCAATGTGATTTCAAGAATAAAACCTATGTTCCTTAAAGCCGAACTCTTTGGTATAGATTTGTGCAAAAAAAATAAGGAAAAGATGTAAGTATTGTTCAGTTATTAAATTTCACGATTCCTATTAATGACAAGGTAATTTTGGTAAACTTCAGTTTTATTTTTAAATATAAATTGAAAAGCTGTATTTTTTACTATACGAACCTAATTTAAAAAAATTGGCCTAATTTAAAATATTTGAAAATATCAATATATTGTTTTTTTAAAATAGTAAATGAATATCGCTATAGATCACAAAAATATTGTCAGACAACAGTAATAAAAATGTTATTATTAGGTATATGAATTATGGACCATTAAAACCCATACTTAGGACGTTCCCAAAAAAATCACTTTTCTTACAATCCTTTTGAAACTTTGAATACACTTACTTATGAGTGTCTTTTATAATTTTTTTTTAGTAGTCCTTGCGGTAATAAATTTGTAAATATTGACTATTAAAATTTGCATATTTAATGTAGGAACCCTACCTCAATCGATGTTGTAGCGCACGTTTAATTAAATAGCAATAGTAATTTTCTTATGATTGTTTTGGAAAACTGAGAATCATTAATTGAAAAATTAACAAATATCTTTCTGTAAAAATAACTAAAACAAGCGGTATTCGTTTTGTTATAAAAAATGTTAAAAGTGAGCCACTTTTGATGGTTTTAACGTTTTCTTTTATAACTTGAATAGTGAGAGATGATGACTTGGCAATATTGCACTGTGTGGGAAATTTGAAATACCGTAAAGGCGCAGCAGTTTTTAATAAATGCGATTAGCTCACAGACGTAGGTTAACTGTAGGTTATTGTGAATGAAAAATCAATTTTTATATCAAATTAAATATTTATTACTATTCAATATTAATAAGCATCATGTTAACATAATAAACAATTATTGATTCTAAAATATAATCTGTGGTAGAATTTTCATAAAAAAATTTATTTTTAACATCAAACAAACATAAAATCCTAGCAATATATATTTTTTTACACTAGTACTTTCTTATTACTTATTTTTTTTGGTTTTAAACTTTTTATCTTTAGCAAATTTTGATTTATCATCTAATTTTTCAGTAAACAATTGCACAATAGCATTTTCACCGCCTTCTTTGTAGATTTTTTTTTAAATGATCATATAAAATGTCATTTAATGCTAGTTTTTTTACACATATTGATAGAAACAATATCCTTTAATTCTGCTAACATACTTGCTAAGGCTTTAGTTATTTTATCACCAGTCTTTTCTTTAACGAATCTACCATTTTTTAAACACGAACTCATTATTAGTAAACTATTCGCAATCTCCAATATAAAAGTAACCTCCAAAAATTTTTCAAAACATTGAGACTGCACTAACAGCACACGTCTCCGGCATAAGAATACCATGTTGCCGGATCGAAAAAACGACGCAATGAGAATATTTTTGGACTTCTGCGCATGTGAGCGGAAGAGAAAAAGTGCACTGTGCCTCGACTATTTTTTATTTTATTCATAGTAGTTTACATACGGGGGAATCTTCTTGAAGGTCGAGTACGACTGCTCTTTGGGAACGTCCATAAAGAGCGTTTGTCAAACACGGTAACATAATCAAAAAGAAGTAAAAGTCTTTTTTTACACAAAATACAATAAATATTTTAAAAACTAAAATGTTTAATAATAAGTTATAATATAAAAGGTACATAGTTTTTTTTTAGTAAATAAATAAACAGTGAAAATAAAATGTAATTAGCGGGTGAAATTCATTTTGAGAATTGTCCACAAAGAAATTAAAATCAATAATACAAGTTTTGATGAAACGTGCCAACAAATTCACTCTATTTAAACTTTTACTACTATATAATATCTGTACATTAACAAATAAAAATAACTGTTCAAAGGTTTTTGGTGAAACTTTGTAGAATTCCATGATTATTTTGTAAATTGATTTTAAACACTGTTTTATTCCACTATATTTTATTATATTAAACGTTTGAACATTTTCGCTAAAGAACAAAAGTTGAATGTCTTAGAGAATTTAGAAATTTTTAATAATAAGAATAACAATAAGAAAATAAACATCCAAATACCACCCATTACATCCCCTCTCTTATCTATTTTAACCCCACCCCCACTTCCCTTAACTCCAGATATACCCTTAATTACTGTCTGAAATTTTTTTAAACTTTAATTGTATTGTATTATTGATAATCGGAAGATGTTCTCGAAAGCGTTCTAACGTTTAATATAATAAAATATTGTGGAATAAAACAGTGCTTCAACTCAATTTACAAATAAACATATTAATTTGCTAGTCTATTCAGTCTGGTTAATAAATATGGTAATTTGTATGGCTATTGTCTAATAAAATATAATTTTTGAATGTGTTACTCTGAGCTGTACTTCTGCAAGAACAGAGCTTTCAATTTGATTATTAATAATTTTCTGTAGTATAAAGAGAGAAAACACGCTACACACTCTAAAAATACTAGGCATCCCCTTGCTATAGCTATTATAATAATAAAGCTATTATAGTAACACTAATAAAACTCGCATTGTCAGAGTCTAAAGCAGTTGTAAATGTTCAGAATGAGCTAATGGACACTTTAAATTGGGTCTGAAGTAAGACGGTGATGCACTCTTAATTAATCTCGTATTGAGGCAATAACTCGTAAAGTTATCATTACAGGCTGTATTAACTATAATGCATCGCAGATGTGTGCCTTTGCCGATGATTAAGTTATTACGAGCCAATCTAAACAAAAAATGATCAATCATGTTGCCACCCTGAAAAAGGAAGTGAAAAAATTTAGACTGCATATAAACGCTTTAAAACTGAAGTACATGGTCAGTACACGTGAACAGGTGTTCATGTAGGACAACATGTATATGAAGTGGTTGATAATTTTATGGGCTCTAACTTGATTATTTTAAATAAGACAAAGGATGAATTGAAAATTTGCCTTCTAGTTGGAAATTTGCCTTTATACCCGTAATGAATTAACTGCTAGGGTCAAAAATGCTGAGTCAATGAAGCAAATTGCTAATGTATAAAACAATAATAAGACCAATGGTTACTTATGGATGTGAAATGCGGTGCCTAATCCAAATTAATAATAAATTAGCGGTTTTTGAATGCAAAATATGAAGATAAATGGACCTACACTAGAATATGGAACTTACAGAACAAAAATGATCCAAAAATTTGTGAACTTAAAAATTTAATTGAACAAGAAACGATTGTAAATCCTAAAGACTGCGATGGGCTGGCCATGTTGAAAGAATGCCAGATAACAGGACACCGAAAATCATGACCGAGTGGATGCCCTAGTGGAAGTGACTTTAACCAAGGAAGAGGTGGCCTGACATGGAATAGAACTGGAGCAGGATGGGAGGGTCCGGGAACTGGAGAAGAACAGTCAGAGATAGGAGTCAGCAGAGAGCAAATGTGAAGGAAGCCTAATCCCACCCTGGGATGGTAGTGCTGTGGAAGAAGAATTTTGTTTAGAGTCTCAGAATACTTTAAGGCGCGAATTGCAATAATAATTCATATTTTCGCGTTTTTTTACGAAAATGTGGGTTTTTATTATTCATTTATATTAGAAGTTATTCAATAGATTTGACTTTTTTTTTCAACTACTACTTAGATTGGACCTTTACATTAATATAAAATTAATAAATGGAATGTTATTTGTCATAATTAAGTATATGATACAAATATTATAAGAAAGACCGCGACCATTAGATGTATTTTAGGCATGTTACGAAATTGAGTCAACACGCTGATTTAATAAATAAAGGAAAAATATATTTTCTTATAATATTGAAGCCAAGATTACGGAGACAAATCTGTAGGAAACCAAATTAGCAAAATGTTAAAAATGAATAGTTATAAATCATTCAATTTGCAGTACATTTGATGAATTTTTAACATTTTTAAAATACTTTGTTTTAGTAAAAACATACGTTTTTAAATAATATACTATATTTACTCACATGCTTTGAGGCTTCAACTACTATTTAAAACTAAGTTTAATATCAGAAACACAATAATCATTTTTTAAATAATATATTTTCCGTCTTATGAAATACAATATTATTAATTATATCTCACACTGTCAGTATGCCATTCAAATATGGCGATGGCGGTCCTAATATCCGCGCTCCGAAATTTTTTAATTAAATTTGCCCATAAAACACATTTTAATACAAATTTTGACTACAATATGAATGAATATTATACTTATTCTTGATAGCAATTGCTTATTTTTGTAAATTGTATGGTTTTGGGCTGTTTTTATACGAAAATAGATTATAATTTTGATATTTCAACATTAAACATTCGTCATTTGCCCGGTTTTAGAATCTGACAGCTCATGCATGGCTAACGAATGCGTGGCCAGTGCATGATGGCTAACGAATTCGCGGCCAGTGCGTGGTGGCTAACGAATTCGCGGGCAGCGCATGGCAGCCAGTGCTGGCCGCGAATCAATATGTGATTCGCGGCCAGCGATGATGCGAATATATGATGCGAATGCGCGTGAATCGATCAATAATGAAATGAAAAGTCAGTAATATATTATTATATAGTTTATTGTTCTGAAATTACTCCCTCCTGTGACTCAAGATGCCTAAGGTCAAAAAGTATCCATTGACACGCTCTAGGAAATGTTCCAATAAAATTTTAAATGGTTATAAACTTCTTGAAAAAAAATCGCGACGTAAGTTGATAATTTTTACCATTTCTAAATATAACAATTATCTATTTGATTTAACAATATAAATTACATAGTTCAATATACATATATTATGTAGTGCAGATAAATTAATTTTTATGGGAAATATATATCCTTAAAGATAAATTATTTTATCAAAAGAATTATACATGACAGACCTGTCTCATTGATACAAATGTATTTGTTATAGTCATATAAATGAATAAACACGTATTTTAATATTTTATACATAAAAATACTGATAACTAAATAACAATAATAATAATATTATAAATTATTTTCAGGATGTTCCCGAACTGAGCATTGAATATGTGGACTCGTGTAAACTTCGTAAATTGGATGGCAAAAGAGTGGTCGACATACACCAATTCTTTTCTCAAATTAATCAAATTTACTCCCACAAATCGATGTTTGAGTGCACATGAATGAATATTGAATATGTGAAAGAACAAAGTTTTATTTCTAAATTCAGTTTAAAATGTAATATATATGGACCAAATTTTGTTTTGAATACATGTAAAGAAAAAACAACGAAATTCTGAAGAATGATAATATGCTTGATGAACAACTAATTATTTAACAGTGAATAATAATACTTTTGTCATATTTTAATTTATATTTTAATATTAAATATATATGTAATTTATTAAAACAATAAATAAATATTTAAAAAATATATTTTTTTTTTATTACAACCGGAGTATGATTATTATATAATATTATCATAAATAGTTTTTTCTTCACAAATACAGCTGCTTCAAAAGTTATCAATATTATTTATCAGTATGAATTTACGTCAATTTTTTCTTTATAAATCGGGGCAAAATTGTAGTATTTTATAATCATATGTTTATCGACACAAACAATGGTTTTTATCATAAACGTAACAAATTCTTAGGTTAGAACTTTAACAAATTATTTAATTTTCGCTTGATAATTTCAAATAGCAACACATATGTATTATGAATGTTGAAGAAATGCCTATTTTCTGATAGTTTTATTACCTAGGAATTTAAGAAAACCAACAATTGTATACTTGTCCTTTTCTATTGATACCTTTCACTCTAGCAATATTTACGTAAAAAATAACGCACTTTTATGTTTACTTGATATTGTAAATGAATTAACTATTAGTCTCATCATGAAAGGGTATGCAAAATGCAAAAATATCTCGAAATTCAAACTGGAAAAATGAAAGTAGCCTCTTAATTAATTTGATAAAATTAGTATATTTACGACACGTCATTCTCATAGAATAATAAATGAGCAAATTGTCATTTCTAAATCTAAAATTTTATCAATGTTTTAATTCAGAGTACATAATTCAATCAAAGGTGGTACTGGTATCATAATAGGGTCAGTGTGCAAATATACCATTTTTGAAATGAATGTACAGAACAATGTATGTATTAAACCTCTCAGCCGCTAAACAAATGTACTCCAAGTATACCACCCTACGCGGGCCTCTTTTCGAAAGCCGTGTATTCGGTTGAACGCCACTTTTAAAACGACATTTAGACATCCATAAAGGCATCCTGTGTACGATTTATTACTTGATAGGGCTTCACAGATAATGTTGTTAATATAAACAATCACTTGAGATGTTCAAATCCTTAAGATAATGTAAATATTGACTGAACAAAATAATCGATCTCCGAAAAAGCCGCTGTCTTACAAATATTATCACACGGACACCAATACAACCATATTGTTTATACGATCATAGCCACGTCGTTCAACCGGATTGTTGCGCCGATCTTCAATATGCAGTTACGCTGTATTTTTTTAACATTTCTTACTATTGTTTGAAAATAATGTTTAAAATCTCATAAAGTCCTTTGGAATACATAAATAAACAATAGAGCACCGATGCGGCTAGAATATGTAAACATTAAGATATCACAAGTCAAGGGCCGGCTTCTGAGATGTCCGCTCATGTAATAAATAATACAGTAATGTCGGTACTCACCCGCTATAATATTTTTATTCATTATCGTTTTGTAAAGTAGTTGAGAGATTAATAAAATCAAATTAATTATATGGAAAGCCACTTTCATGTACCACTTTGTTGTTTTCCGTAAGCAATTTAAACTACTCAACATCATGTCCACTTTATCCACAGAATCCATACACTTGACACATTTCGGTTTAATATTAGGTTGACCAATGTATTTCGGCTGTCGTTTCCATGGAATCGTCATACAAGGTTGTTGGAATGTGGACTTCCCTTTTATCGCGCCATTTTAATGATATTTGGTCTCCATTTCACATTTTTTTAATTTACAAAATGTGGCCCTACTTTTCCGTGTTTTACGCACTCTACCATACGCATTAGTAGTTTTCTTATGCATAAAATCAAATAAGTGAGGGCTACTATCCCAATTGACGAAAAGAGTTGATTCACTTTAACTGACATCTTCATTAATTATTTCATCTCGCTCATCTTCACTTACATATTTCTAAATCGGAGTCCACATCTAAAAATGTTTCTAATATTTATTTCTCCGCAAGTCTATAGCCCGCCATTTTAAAAGGTATACAATTATTAACTTTAAATAATTTTGGTAAATATACGTAGCACAATACAAGCTTCTGTTTTCTAAAGAGAAGTAAAAGAATATTGTCAGAAAATACAACCGTTCACCCTCAAAACACAAATGCAGTCAAAACAATATCAAATGTAAACACCATTTTAAATAAGATCACGTAGTAATGATGAATGTATTTTCTGATATTAATTTGTAACTAGTGACCTCGAACGCGTGACAAGAGGACAATAATTCAGCGCTGCGAAATTCAAATAACTGGACAGCGTTTCAAGATGTCTTCGTTTTTAAACTGATTTATATAAACAAATAACAATATTTCACTTGACTAACGCAAGATGTCAGCAACAGTACGGATCGAACTAATTTTTGGTATATTTTCCTGCTCGATTTTTCGCGCTGTCACGTAGTACAGGACGAAATAAGTCGAAAACATCATATGATGCGCGTAGCGCTGAGAGATGCGATTACTTCTCGCATCATATGATGCGCGTAATGGGAATCGGGTTAACAATACTCAATAAAAATTTTAATTTGAAAATATTGAATTTATCATTACTTAATTTTATTTATCAAACACTTTCAGACCAGAAGCAATTGGAGTCGTATCAGGCTGTATCTTTCTAATAACAGTTTTCCTGTTCATACCAATTCCATTCAGCAAAAATATTTTAAATATTGAAAGATTTCCGCATCATGAGGTAAGCATTGTTACATTGATTTGTAGTAACCTTCATATACAGTAGGTGACCATTATTGTGGTCACATTTGTTCTCAGAGAATATCTGGTAATTCCATTGTCTGAAAACTATGATCGTTTCGCATACAAATAAACTAAACAACATGTATATTACAAAATATCTATGCTCAGTATATTGCGTAATACAAACCACAGAAAGTGCTTAAAAAAATATAGGAAAATTATTGCGCACTGGAAAAAAACTCAATGTTATAGGAGAGGAATTTTGCTGATAGCCAAGACTTACCCTGAGTTTTTGGGTTTATAATAATGGTGATGATTATGTCGGTACTTAAAATATTCACAATTTTGTTTGTTTTCAGCTACAGTTCAGTTTAGTTAAAAATATATAAAATGATTTTGGACAAATAAACTATGGAGAAAACAAATAACAATGAAATATATCAGCGAACTGTGATAGTTCTGGAGAAAAAAGTATTTGAAAATGTGGTACTATAGTCTGAAAAACTTTTTAAAGTTTTAAAGTCGGATGAAACTGACTTTCTGCCCTTTTTTCAACTTTGTTATTAAAATTTGGAACTTAAAACAGTAAAATCATGGTTTTTGGCAATATTGACTTTTTGAACTAAACTGAATCCCATTATTGTTTCCTTTCCAGTATCGATAAATTTATTATCTCTACTTTAGAGACCGTAATATTTTAATCATAGTCGTTTCTGCCGTATTCTTCCAGAGCTTTCCCTCAGAGTTAGGAGACCTTTTTATGTTTGCAATTTGCTGACGGTTATTCATTTCAGTTCACTTTCATTTTTCCTCACATTATAATCTTTGTCGTTTTTTTTTTTAAATAGATATGCATACACGGAATACGTGTCACAAAAATATTCTTACTATTTTCAAACTAAGCTAAACGCTTGTGCTTTGAAAATAAGACTAACTTGATGACCTCCTGAAACGAGACTCAAACCCCGACCACTAAATCACTAGGCGAGTATCGTAACCACTAGCCACAAGCACATTGTGCCCTTAGAAAAAGATTGAACTATGTTTTCAAAACTATTATATTTCAAGTTGTTGTAATAGTATCTTCCAGACTATTCCGCCTTGGGTGTTATTTCAGACCCAGATAACTTTTGTTTTGATTTGTCAAAATTCAATGCATCTGTCTTTTAAAAAAAAATATAGATCTACTCAAGCACCTTATCGCTAAACCAAACAAGCGCATTCTTTACCTATATTATAAACTGAAAGCGACAAAGTTATTTTAGTGGCTAACGAGTCTTGCTTCTCGTCCGTATGACTATTCAATACTAAATTTATCTGCTATCTCATATTTCACTTTTATCCTATTTATTTTAATTTTTCTTTTTTTAAAAAAACCACTCTTTTATTTTTCGCCATAAATATATTTACTCATCTTCACAGACTATTCATATCATTAGTGGAGCCATTAACAGAATGCAAACGAATCAATCTATATTTCTTATTTACTGTCAACAATTTCCAGTACATTTCATTCCCACGTACACGCATTAGACTAAACTGTTTCGCCTTTAACTGTATATAAATAAATAAATTTCTTTATCTAAGAAATGTAGTGTTTATGTTTGTAATATTTCTTCTTCTTCAATGGCTCTACAGCCCATATTGATATGATGCAGACCATACTTTGGCCTCTACATTTTCTGGTTCTCGGCGACTGTCTTCCAGTTGGGAATCTGTAGCAGTTCTACTTCATTCTTCTTTTTGCCACCATCCCAGCAAGGTTGGGGTCTTCCCACTCTTCTCCTACCACTTTTCCATTAAGGATTCTTTTTGGGATCCGCGCTTCCTATCCTGTAATTCCTGCTTCGTATCCTGTAATTCCACTTAACCTGCCCATCATTGTATCATATTCTCCAAACTTCCCCATCCCACACAGGTCCATAAATTCTTTGCAGCGCTTTGCTCTCAAAAATATCCAACATTTAGCAGGAATTGTCCACATTTCTCACACCCGTAAGTCAATATAATACAGACTAGCATTATCAATGTATTATGTATTGCCCTCTCTGGAATTGTACAAACGATGTTCTTACATATTAACTTTAAATTATATATATCTAATTAATTATTCTTTGTCATTCCACTTAACCTGTCAACTGCCCAGAAAAATCGTAGGTGAAACAACATCATTCCACCATATTGGCGCCAAAATTCTTAAAATTCAAAATTCACAGGCTAGTTTTTTAAAAATTTTATTTTTACGAAAAAACCATGGAAACTATGGTATAATTAAAAAAAAAACGTAGTTACTATTTCACCATAAGTGTCCATCGACCGCGATTTCGTACAATTTTGAGATGAAAAAAGGAAAAAATAAAAGTTAATAGTGTTGTCAGGCCATAAACACTTAGAATATTATTATTTATTTTATATTTGTGTTTTGGGAGGACAACATCAAATTTTATTAATATTATTGTGTTTAATATGATACTTAAAATAAAAAATATTAGCACTTTACAACTCCGTACACATTACATATAGCACTGACAACATGCATGGCCGAGATGATGATAAATAATTATTGAACAAACGTAAACATTATGAACATAATATATTTGACAGTGACATTATGAACATAATATATTTTACAGTGACATTATGAACATAATATATTTGACGTGAGATAGCAGATGGCCAGTCAGAAAAATTCATACGATCTTGCTACTATAGGTTTTGTCTTACTTGTAATAAAGACAATGTGCACTTCATTTCAAATTGAATATATACTATGCGTACTGTGTATTGAATATACACATACTGTTATTAAATATTTAAAAGAGAAAACATTTAAGTAATCTTAACCTAGAGATGAAACACTATTTTTTTCATACTGACAATGACACTTACATGTCCAAATACAGATCTAATAGCGTTAGCAACAAAGTGCAATCATATAATGGGATGATTGTTTTATACAATGTTGCCTTAGTTTTCCTGTGGACATTCCTTGATTTCAGTATTGGCAGCAATGTGAAATCGGTTCCACTTCCTGCGGCAATCATTTTCCTAATTTCAACGACCACTTCATTATCCTTGGTCAAATTGCACCCTAGATATGTGAAGTCTTCAACCAACTGGAACTTATGGTCTTTGAAGGCTACCCTTGGATCCAGACACAAAATACTCAAGCTAAGATAAAAGCACTTTTGTGAAATCTGTGAATAATCAAATCTATACGACAATTTGAATGTTTTTTACCTTTAAAATGTAGGTATCAAATGTTGTATGGCTTTTAAGAATAGATTTTGGTATTTTTACATTAAGTTTTATATTTTATTAAGTTTTATTAAGTTTTTTAGATTTTATAATGGGGTTATTGCGATTAACAAAATTTTCGGAAGAATTTTGCTTTGTCTACTTTACTTCATTATTTTGGTTTTATCCTCATTTAGAATCAAACCAACTTCTTTCGCACCAGTTTCTAAGGAATCAAATACTTATTGGATAGCTGGCAGAGTTCTTCCTACAATATTGAGGTCATCTGCATGTTCTACGATTTGGCTGGATTTAAAAATATATGCTAGAGTTAATATCCACTGATGTGCTCCTTACAGCATATTCAAATGCAAAATTCAAGAGTATTGGGGCGAATTGTTTGTAATAAATATACATATACTAAGTTCTGTATTTGATAATTTATTACACCAATTAACATTGTTAATTTTTATCCATAACAATGCTATATTTCATTATATTATAATGTTATATTACAATGGTGAGAATATATTTTAGTTTGCCGAATTGCTGGCAGCAATGTTATCAATTTGCTGTATGCTGTTACTTGGCTTTGCCGATGATGTATTAGATCTCCGATGGCGGCACAAACTTTTACTTCCGACAATCGCATCACTTCCACTGCTGGTTGTCTATTATGTGAACATCAATTCAACAACAATAATAGTGCCATTGCCTTTTAGAGAATGGTTTGGAAATTCGGTAAATATAGGTATATAGATTTTCTTACAATCATTTGATATCTGAAAACTGTTGATAAAACATGGTGGTGAATCTACACTACTGGAGTGCTTTTATGTAGATACTCTTATGAAAAATAATTGCACTCTTAAAAAATATTCAATCAATTTTCAGGATTTTTTTACTACATTTATATGGGAATGTTAGCTGTGTTTTGTACCAATGCCATTAATATACTTGCCGGAATCAATGGATTAGAAGTCGGTCAGTCTATAATTATAGCAATATCTATAATAGTTTTCAATATAATTGAAATGTCTGGAAAATTGTACAAAGCCCACCAATTTTCAATGTATATTATGTTACCATACCTGGCAACATCGCTTGGACTTTTAAAGCATAATTGGTAAGTTTAATAATACTGTATGACAATATTTCTTTTTATTCATTTTTACCGCTGGAAACGGATTGATGATCTTTTGAATTCTTGAAGGAACTGATATCCAAATGAGCGGCTTTTTAGTTTTGCTGTTTACACAGGTATATATCAGTGATTGAAAGAGATTGGAAAATTTGATTTTTTTTGTTCAAATCTTGTATTTTATCAAAAGAATGACCCACAATTGTAACCATAAAGCTGATCTTAATGCATGACAAAAATAAGTATTTAAAAAAAATAATGTATTAGCAATAATATTTATAGAAAGACAACATTTTTTTTCCGAATATATCGCTTTGTCGTACAACCGCAATGTATATTAGTGAGAAGTTGATTTATCGACAGCAAAATAACTCAAAAACTATACATAATATTGATAAAAAAAAAGATTTTTTGACAGTAATAAACTCATATTTTCTATTAATATTATAATTAGACAAAATACTTTGTTTAAATCATTATTTATTGATTATTCTGCATGTTTTAATATCTATGGCATCTTCTTCAGGAAACAATGTATACTGAAATTAAAAAATACAAGCATCGATAAAAACAAAATTATAAAATGGTGAATAAGTAAGAACTAATATGAAAACAAATTTAAAATGTGACTTTGCAAAGAGGATTTGGTTATTTATAATATTAACACTTTTTCTTATTTCTATTTACCTGAATTAATTTAAAAATTCACAAAATATTAGGGCACACTTCTACGAAGTAAATAGTTTATATTGTAGAAATTATTATTATTAAAAACAAATAATTGTCTTCCAGGTATCCTGCCCAGGTATTTGTCGGAGATACATTCTGTTACCTTTCGGGAATGACCTTCGCTGTTGTGGGCATACTGGGACACTTCAGCAAAACGACAATCTTGTTCTTCATTCCGCAGATTTTCAACTTCCTCTACTCTCTCCCGCAACTCTTTCACTTTGTTCCGTGCCCCAGACACCGCATGCCAGAATACCTGGCCAGTGAAGATAAACTGAAAGCGAGTCGCTTCAAAATTGTCAAAAGTGATTTAAATTTTCTGGGACGCCTCACGGTGTTTGTTGTTAAATCTTTTAAACTAGCCGAATACACTGAAAAAGAAGATATTATCGTATTGAGTAACCTGACCCTCATTAACTTTATTTTGATACACACCGGACCGACTCACGAAAAAACGCTCACTGTGATATTATTATGTATACAAGTCCTAGGTTCCCTTCTGGCATTCACAATCAGATATCCTTTAGCATCATATTTTTATGATTCCTAATATATCATTGGCGGTGAAAATTTTATATAATATATGCCAAAGGTAATGTAAGTACTATTATTAGAATATAGTTTTTAGAGAACAGGTATCCCTCTTTTCGATTAATGGTTCGTAGAAATTACAAAATATCAAAATTTGGCTGTTTCATAACAATAATATTATCATTTAATTGTATAATTCAGAGCTGAAAGCAGGGCGCAGCCAGCCTCAGAAAACTCAAACTTTTGTGAAAAGTATGAATAATCAAATTTATATGACAATTTGAATGTACTACCATATTACTCCAAATATAAAAGAACCTATTATTACAATATAAATGACCTATTATTATTTTTAAAAGGTTTTATCAAAGATTAGATTCATTTGACCAATTATTAAAAAAAGTTTCTCATATAATAATAAATAAAAATATATCACATTATGTTTATGTTTCATGAAAACTCTTAATAAGTAGGTAGATAATATTGTTTACATTTCTTGAAAAGTATTTTCAATTTAGTACAAGAATATTTTTGTATTAGAGAGAAAGTTCTAAAAATTTTAGTCAACATGTTTACCTTCGGCAAAGTATCCTTAAGGTCATCGTTGCGAGAGATGACAGATCACCTAAATATATAGTGCATTTGTCCCAATCTAGCGTACGTGCACAGCAACCCCTAAATTTTAGAAGTAGATTTTCCAAAAAAAAATAGCCATGCCTTACTTTCAGGATAATTCCATAATTGGTGAAATAATTTTATTAATTCTCATTCAGCAATAACATGTGTCAGTTTTTTTAGTGTGATCGCATTATAGCAATAGTGATTTTTAATAGAATGAGGGTTACCTGTAGTCAATTGATCAATTATTATATAAAATGGTTTAACAAATACTGATTCATTTTAATAATTTATTTGGAGAATAAAATATCTCACCGAATGCGAGAACTAATGTAGACACTAATAAGTGTGAATGTACCATTTCAAAAAATCCATCAGAACTTATTGAACAAATTTATATGTTAAATCGCTTCTAGACAGCCGTAGAACAGTCACTATTGAGTAACCATTATTTTGGGAGAACATTCTATCATAAAGTGTGCGTAAGAAAATTATTACTACCACTATTCATTTCTAAAGAGTACATATATATGTGTGTGTAGTAAAAACTAAGTCAAGTATTTAATAAAAAAATAAAACTGCAAAATTGAGCATTTCATTGTAATTAAACAATCCTTTATACAATTTAGACATTGTCAAGATATTCTAGTTTTATAAGAGTTGTATTATAAACAACGTCCCCTCTGAGACAAGAGTCTGCGCGGAAAACCAAAAGGCTTAGCAGGACAGATCACCAAATGCGCGAGAACACATAATTTTTACACTTATTCAAATTTCAATGTGTACAATTTGAATATCTATTATAAAATTTAGTATTTTAAATGTCTACACTGTTCAGAGGAACATCCCACACAACATGCCCGAAAATAAATTTAAAACCAAACTGTTCCAACTGTATAAAACACAATGTGAAAAATAAAATAACAATATGTATAGCCCATACAACTAATGACCAACATTGCTCAATTCTAAAAAGAATGAAGACCACAGCACGACAACGAATTGATTATTTATAAAACTACAATGGAAGACACGACTTTTGAAGAAATACAAAACTGTTACTCCATAAAAGAAATATTACGTGATGATATTGATGCATGTAACAATATATTCACACATAAAAATGCTTTATCCGTTCTACAAATGAATATAAGCAGCATAAATAAAATTTTTTATGAATTTTTAATAACATTGAATACATTAAACAATTTACCGGGATTTATTGTGTTAACAGAAACACATACATGCGATTGTGACATTCCGTATACTATTCCCGGCTATAATAATATTGCAACAACAAATAAAATAAACAAGAACAGTGGAACAGTAATATATTATCGAGTATACTTTGAAATAACTGATACCTCAGAAATCTTTTTAGAAAATACTAACTGCTTGAAATTAGAAATGAAAATGCAAAAAATAACCTATAATATAATCACTATATACAGAATATCTAACTCAAATGTATCCATATTTTTAAAGAACTTAAAAAATATTTTACTGAATATAAGTAACAAATCAAATATAATAGTGGGTGATATAAACATTAACATTGCTTCAACCCATATTAGCATAGATAAAGACGAATACATGAACATAAGGCATGCATAAATAACTATACTCGATGCATGTAAGATCAACGTCCATCTTGCCTTGACCATATATGGACAAACATAAACAATATAAAAAAACTGACAGCAATAATTTGGAAAACAAATATAACTGACCACTACACATGTATACTACTATATAACCTAACCGCAAATAATGTCACAGAAAAAGTAAATATTAAAATGACATATAATATTATTAACACAGAAAAATCGAAATGCAAATTATCCAGAGAAACGTGGAACGAAAAGCTTGAAGCAAACGAGGCTGAATTATGTGCAAAAAATATCGAAAAAACTCTTGCAAAACATATAAATGATACTTTAACAGAAATTTGCAAAAAACAACTCTCAAAATACTGTAAAATAAAACCATGGATTACACATGGTCTGATAATATCCATTAGAAAAAAACAACAAATATTCTTACAAAGAAATATCCTTATAACGAATATCTAAAAACGTACTGGAAAAAATATAGAAACAATTTACTATCTCTCATCAGGAAAACAAAAGAGGAATATTTTAAGAAACAAATTGAACACGCAAAAACAAGTAAAAATATTTGGCAAACGATAAATAAAATAACCGAAAAGACAAAACACAAAATAAATGTAAAAGAAATTAACTATGAAAATACTATTATCAACGTTGATTTAGAAGCCACTAAATGTGCAAATGTCTTTAAAAATTACTTTTCAAATGTGGGAAAAAATCTAGCCAAAAATATATCACCAAATTATGATGCCGAAACACTAACCGTACCACCAAACTGCACCCATGAATATCTCTTTCAATTCGAAACCATAACTGAAAATGGTATTACAAAATCATAAATAACTTAAAAAATGATACAACTCCTGGCTACGACTAAATCACAACAAAAATACTTAAAGAAAATATATTAACTCTTACCAAACCCATAACCTATATTATAAATGGAGTATTCCCATCTAACTATAAACAAAGTTTTATAACACCAATATTTAAAACAGGAAATAAAAAAGACATCAAAAATTACCGCCCCGTATCAATAATCTCCAACTTAGCCAAAATATATGAAAAAATTGTTAAAAAACAGCTCACATCATACATCCGCAATAATAACATCATAAATGAGAACCAATTTGGATTTATGGAAAAAATTAGCACACAAGATGCTATCGCAAAAATAATTGTAATAATTAACAAACACGTAGATGACAGTGACAAATGCATTGGCATATTTATAGACCTTAGGAAAGCCTTTGATAGCACAAGAAACTACATAATAAGCTTAAAAGCATTGGCCTTGATGGCAATGTTTTTATTATGGTTAATAAGTTATCTAACACACCGAAAACAAAATGTAAAAATAAATGGACATAATAGTACACCTGAAACCACTGACTTTAGCATACCACAAGGTACAGTACTTGGACCATTGTTATTTGTTATATACTCTACTGATATATTTAAACTCAAATTACATGGTAAAGTAATATCTTATGCAGACGATACAGTACTAATAGTTAATGAAAAAACTTGGACTGACGCTAATATATCGGCAAATGAGGATGTTAATACCATAAAAAAGTGGACGGATGATAACTTACTATCAATTAATACCGATAAAACATACTTTCTACGATTTGCTATTCACCAGAAACAAAATTCCGAAATTCATATTAAAATTCACACCAAAGACTGTACTCGAGAAAACCCTTATGACCAATGTTCATCAATTGAAGAAAAATACAGCATCAAGTACCTTGGAATCATAATAGATCAAACAATCTCAAATGGAAAGAACATATTACTAATCTCACAAACAAAATAAGGAAAACTGCCTACATATTTTTTAGACTCAGAAACATCTTATCACTTACATATCTGAAAATAATATATTACACGTTTGTACAGTCACATTTGCAATACGGTATTATTGGATGGGGAGGTGCATATAAAACTTCTAAACAATTAGAAATCACTCAAAAAATGATAATAAAAATTATTCTACAAAAAAAAGGCTATCCAAGTATACAACTTTTCACAGATTCTAAAATACCAAAAGTAGTAGATAGACATATACAAAAAAAATTCAAATTTTCAAAATTAAAAATCAATTAAATTTTAGAAGCAAATTCCGATCTACAAGATATAGAAATCAAATTGATATCCCAAAACTAAAATATACCGCAACTCAAAATAAATATATTTATCAAGGCATCAAATTTTTTAAGAATTTCCCCATCACAATTAGAAAAATTACAGACTATCATAAATTTGTAACTGAAGTAAAAAAATATATGTACACAGACTAACTGAAACATAAATTAACTTGTATATACTCCTTCTCTTCATTTCAATAACATTTCAAATAAACGCACCAAGACCGAGGGCACCATCTACCGCTGCGAGTAGGCGCGGCCGGTGGAGAGGGAGGTCGGAGGAAGTAGCGGGAACTTGGTTGCGAGCGCCCGAGCTGAGAGGTGCGCGAGCGGCGTTCTGCCGAAATTATAGTATTGGCGACGGAGATCGACAATTGGAGGACTATTTTCGCGGCAGAACAAGAGATAATTGGGCCTTGTTCTGCCCGTGTAAATCGTGTAAGAAAGGACTCTCCGCGGGAACGAGCGGGAGGCTGCGAGCGTGCAATGGAGGCGGGACGAGCACTGTCGCAATCTCAAGAGAGAACCTTTAGAAGTGTTCAGAAGTCGGCCGCGCCTACTCGCATTGGTAGATGGCGCCCTCGGTCTTGGCGCGTTTATTTGAAATGTCACAATGTATATATCCACTGATTATTCAAATTGTATTATATTTTTATATGGTGTATATGTAAGTATACTGGAATAGAAATTAATAAAATTTATTTACAGTAAAAAAATAAAAATTATTCTATAAAAATATAACAATTATTATTTAATCAATTTTATTATTAGGTCCATATATAAAAATATTTAGCAATGATATAAGAAATAATGTAATATGGATATAGAAAATAAATGGTTGTTTAATAATTTTTTATCCAATACATTTATCGAAAATTGAAAAAATTGGTAATATTGACAACTGAAACGAAGAGAAGCAAGCAAGGGAGTGCGGAATTTTATTCTTGTCCTTGAGACGAATGTGTTTCAAAAACATAGGCTTACCATAATTATGAAGTTCTGAACTGGGACATTATTATCTAAACTGGGACAATTATTGCTTCGCATTTGATTCTTGCAGCACTAAATTTTGATTCAAAGAATTTTGAGATCGATTTGGACGGACAGTCAGAAGTTTTGAAAGAATCATGCATTGCTATGTAAAAGACAAATGTGGCCTCTTTGTCCACAATAACTATGTTATCTTGAATGAAATCATAGTTTTTAAATAATATTTTAATAGATGAAGAGCTTGCGACAGCTGTTACACGATATTTAATGTCCGTTCATTCACCATGTACAATAGAAAATTCTGAAAAATGTTGCTGGCACTTCACTTTGCTGTCTTCACCACAAAGCTTTTTTTATAAATGGGTAGTCTTTTACAGTTCATTCGTAAATTTGCAATTTCTTTTTGGCATTTTAAAAACAATTTTAAAAGAGTTACGTTAAAACCCAAACTAAATTAAATAGATAAATTATGTGCTGCGTCACCTTACTAAAACGTAATTACACTGCAAGTGATCAGCGTAAACCATCTCGCGTACCGCACCCACAACGGTCAGGACAAAATGCCACACTGGCCGGGGCCAATGTATGAAAGTCTTGTTGGTTATGGATAATGCTCCTGCTCATCCTCCAGATCTTGAAGACCACTTACTGGAGGAATTCTAGTTCGTTAAGATCATTAAGTTTCTTCCACCCAACACTCCATTACTCCAGCAGGTAATTTTGAACTTCAAAAAACTTTACACAAAATCAATATTTTAGAGGTGCTTCGAAGTGACCGAAGAAACCAATCTTAACTTTTAATTTTTGGAAAAATCATTTCAACATTGTGAGCTGTCTTAAAATCGGGATGGGGTAACCAAGAGAACCCTCAATTTTGCGTGGAGAAAACTGTGGCCTAATTGCATTTGTCCATGAACAGCAGCCGTTAATTGTCAATTAAATTGAGTTCTCGGGGAAGAACGTGGGACTGGAGGTGAATGAAGATGATATTCAAGAGCTGGTGGAAGAACGAGGCCAGGAGCTAATGGCTCTACATCACAAGCAACAGCATGAGGCTACAGAGGAGTATCTCATCTGAGGATGAGAAGAAAGAGGCTGAGAAATCTGTTACTTCAAATGAGATTAAGGAGATCTGTAAAAGGTGGGAAACAGTGCAATGTTTCGTAGAAAAGCACCCCTTGAGTAAGTCTGTAGTAGTGCAAGTGATTCATCTTTTCAATAACAATGCGATGTTACATTTTCATTAAATCCTCAAAAAGAAAGTTCCTGGTTAAAGTTCCACGAGAAGAAAAAGATTTTATTGAGTCATCAGTGATTCCAATATGGATAATTAATAAATTTGATTACGTCTTTTATTTTAAGTTGAAATAATAATAAAATATGTATGTATATGTTGATTAGGTCAGCTTGCTGCACACTACCCTAACCAAAAATAAAAAACAGATGAGATTAGCTGTCAAATAAATTTTTTTAAATTTTGGATTTGTTTTTTATATAATAAAGTCAACGAAAATAATAAATGCTAATAAATTGTCTTTATAAAATACCCTTTGTGTAGTGTAATAAATTTTTAACAATTTATCTTTATACTTTTATTTGGTTTCATGTTAAACTACTTCACTGTATGTTACAAAACCCAAGGAAAATTTCCTACCAATTTACTTACCTATTTAATATTTTAAGTTTATTTGTTATAATATAGCCATCCTAAAACTAGTAGTAAAACTTTGGTCAGATATTTTTATATAAATAACTTTTTTTCAAAAATTGTATGGTTTTGAGAACTGCACTTAACCCATCCTCTCTGGTGGTGGGTCAGATCTAACCCAGGTGTTTGTAAAAATATGAATTACGCAATAAATATTTGGTTAATGGAGTTTTCCTTCTAACTAATCTTTTATTAAATATTTCCAAATAATTTAAGACATAAATGAATATTATCGGATGAGATTCAAATGAGTTATTGATAAAAATGTGAATAAACACCTCAAAATTACCTAGGACAGTTATTTTTACGTAATTGACTTTTACTGCTCACGCCAAATCATATATTGTCAACTTTTTGAGTGTATTTTTTACCATCCCATTCTACCTGCTGATGCTCTCCTTTCAAACATTCCGTGGAGAGGGGGATATAAAGGATGCCAATCCCGCTCCCCGAATTAGCGGCCCCAGAAAATAATGCAAATAAATGTGAATGGTTACACCATACCTAGCTGGTGGCCCCGGCAGGTACCCTTTCTGTGAAATATCTATTAGCGTACACGCAGCGTACCCAAATATAGTGAATGTCTGTTCGCAAATCGAGAAGCCCATGTGATAACACTTGAGAAAGAAATGTGAACAATGATGAACTCAATCATTAAAAAGAAAAGGTGCAAGTTTTGTGTTTGAAAAACTATATAAAAACTAAATTTTCCTGTCACAGAATAATTTGTAAGACTCACAAGCATAAAACAGATTTATTATTTGGTTGAAGTATAATTTAAAAAAATTATATTGTAGCATAACCAAAAACGAATACATACTCAAAACATATTATGTACAATTATCGTTCGGGGGCATAGTCACCATCAACGTCAATTACTGCTTCCCATTTGTCTGGAAGATGGTCGATTTCGCGAGCGAAGGACTAGTTTTTTGAGGCACTCCAAATCATCATAGACTTTGCTAACCTGCCAGTTTTTCAGAGAGCGGTTGATGTGGTAGTCCGCGGGGGCCTCAGTGGGAGAGGGAAGCAAATCCCATCTCTTGCTAGCAATGGATTCCACCACACGGCGTTCAATATGAGGGCGGCCATTGTCGTGGTGGAAAATGATTTGGTTCTTTTTGCGCAGTTTCACCGAATGGCAGTATAAAGACGATCAAGCTGGTCCAAGTATATGTCGCTGTTGATGTTGTACTGCCTTTGGCCATTTCTATCCAGGATTCGCCACTCCTGACGCTTATCATTGACATTCCAGCAGTGGCTGTTGGAAACGATCTCCCAGTGAATGATTTCGCTCCGGTCCCACCAGACACACCACATAGCCTTCTGTAATGCACAACCTTTGGAATTATCAGCGCGTCGTTCGCGAATGAACCGGCTCACTAAGCCCGATTTTTGGGTCGAGCTGGTTCAACGGTTTACCTGCTCAATCCGCTCCCAGAACAATTTGAGCAAGTCAAGCGGCGGATCAATCGAAAATCGATCCGTGGACCGTCAGCCGACACGGATTACTCTGCGAATTATGAAGGTTGACACTTGAAAATGATCCTAGATAAAATTGTTGAGACAACGCATCGCAGAGTTACCTTGTTGTTAACAGGATGTTCTGTTATAAAACAAACACTTTTCAAAAGTGAATTATTATTAAAATATTTGTTTCAATTACTTACTACTTATGTTCTCAAATATGAGCCCATGTAACATTATTTAAAAAAGAATGATTAGGTTTTATTATAAAGAATGTTAATTTTTGATTAATATAGATTTTCTTTGATGTTTCTTTTAAAATTATGTTTGGTTGTAGCAGAAATGATTCGCTTTCTTTTATATGTGTATAAAAAAGAAGTTCTAAAATGGATTAAAGGTCTTCAAAATTATTAAATAATTATGTATTTGACATCTTTCCCTAGTTCTAATCTGATCAATTTCCCCACATTTTCTATATTTTGTTAATTTTCACATTGTATTATTATAGATGTATGTATATATTTTTTTTATTCGTTGTAAACAAATTCTTAGATCTAGTAGATCTTGATCTTGTTTTATATAATTTTGATAGCCACTCCCATAATTCAAGATTTTTCTTATTTGGAGGTGCATAACTACTGTTGTTTTTATATAGTCAAATGTATAAATAAATAAATTTTGTATTTTCTAATTTATTACCAGATAAAAAAAAGATTTCTTAGATCATGAGAATTACTGTTTTAGATAATATTTTTATGTTTTTTCAAATTAAACTTAATATTTGAAAGAATGAATTTAATATAAACTAATATTAAAGATGTTTTGAACCACTCTGTGGTATTTGCAGCTTCAAGTGATATTTATGTGGTCAGCTTGGCGGGTAAAACATGTAAAAACAGCAGGTCTTTTTTTATTTATTAATTATAATGTTTCACTTAAAGGAGGGCAAAATATCTTATGTCATGAAAACCTTATGGCGTAAAATATTTTAAGTCATTAACTCAATTTAAATGTATTATACTATACAATTGAAGGAATGTAAACAAACTCGACTAATGACAAAGAAAAACTTTTAAATCATACCATTTTGAAAATTACAATATATATTTCATCGGCCATTTACTAGATAGGAAGTACATATAATATTATACTAGAGATAGGAAGTACATATAATATTATACTAGGATGTATAATTTAGCATTTAAAATGAAAAAATAGTTATTTCATGTTTTAACATAGCTCATCTATTTAATTGAAGAATTTCGATACATACCATTATAATGAAATATTTTTTATTTCATTTCTATGAATAATTTCGATTTCATTACACTGGAGATATTAAAGCAACCATTAATAAATGAAAATTAAATTAAAAATAGTTGATATCACTTAAAATAGGATGTTAGATGTTGCGATGCCCTTTCGCTAATCGTACCTTTGCCAAATAGATCATTGAGATCGCGAAATGACTCAGTAGCTTTCCACTTTTTTCCCAAGTAGTACAGCATACTGTGTCGTATACGTGTATGGTTTTCTAATTCCTAACCATATTAAAGAATTATATTATGACAAATGTCAATTAAACGTCAAATCCAAAAAACAACACTGCGAAAAAAACGGCGAATAATTACGCATCAACCTAATACAATATACAGTATGTATAAGATATAATATTGTTTACTTGATTTTATTTTTTTTCAAATTATTTCAGTTCCATTTGGCTTATAATTTGTTGTATTTCGTATAAAAAGGGATGTATATATTTTAATTTTATTTCTACATTCAGTAGAACCGCGTTAATTCGAAGTTCAAGGGACCAAAAAAAATTGAATTCGTATTACGCGGGACCCCGTTAACAAGAAATTACAAATTTCACAAGTCATGAAAAAAGGCGCTAATTTCGTGAAACGCATACATATTTCGCGAAATCATCTCGAAAACGCACTAATACAAAATCCTGATGTAATTTATTATATGTATGTATGTACTACTGAAAGTAATTAGGGTTAGATCTATTTCTCGTAATAAGTAAAGAACCTTAAAATGTTCCCAGGAAATTAAACAATCATTAAATAAAATACACAATAACTATAACACTAAATTAAGAATAAATTTAAACATCTATTTTTCCTACTCATTTTTTGACACTTCCGCAATACTAATTTTACCACCGCATCAAATGAGCGCTGTCTCAGGATCACTCGAAAAATTTCACGTAAAATAATAAGATAAGTTAACAATAATATCATTAAAGGAAAATTAAGATTATTAACACAACACACATAAAAAGAATCGAAAGGGTCAAATTACCAAAGCAGCCAACTGAAGAAAGCGTACCCGGAATTCCCCAATACATAAAGGAGGTTGCACACAAAGTAAACTAAGGCGCGCATTATCTGTAGGTATCGCGAAATACATAAAGAACGCTTCACACAGGCGCGCGCGCCCAGAAAACTGCGCGCTTTGTTAATTTTTTATAACGTACTCAAAATATTTGAATGTAACGTAAAAATGTATTGATTTATGACACGAGGGCCTGAAAATCATTTCGTACTACATGTTAACGGGGTTTTCGCGTTTAAGAGGTTGAGTAAGTATGAAACTGACAATTTGGGTCTTGAAGTGAAGAAAAATTAAAGGGGCTCGAATTAACACGGTTCTACTATATTCTGACACTATACTGCCCAGATTGTCTTCACAGAAGACAATCAATATTGTGCCTATTTTGAATATAAGTTGTCTATTGTTTTAAATTATATCAATTAAATTTGCTTGTTGATTATGTTTCAAGTACAAATGGTGTAATTTTTTCATATTTCATTTTACTTCTATGTATATTTTTTTCTTTCTGCTCATAGCAAATATGTAAAAATATATTTTAAATTCAGAGAAAATAAAATGTTTATAATCGCTGTCCCACAAACCGTCAGGTATTTGCGCCACCAGCAGACAAGAAAAAACAACAGTTTATATGTGTTCAGTGGATGTTCATATTTGGTCCGTGTAAAGGCATTTGTTGATACATACATTTCTCGTAATATTTTTTATAAAAATTGTAACTTTCTAGTAGAAAGCTTGCAGCACACCGTGCCATTTCATTAAATCATATTTATAATTTTTTTTCCAAAAAACTGTTATTTTGTAGTGGGTCTAAAATGACCCATCACCGTCAAACGGGTTTTGTTTTGACCCACCGGGCTATAAGGGTTTAAATAAAAATATTTTAAGAAATCCAAATCAAAAATAATTATTAAATGTGTGTTCGTCAGTGTCAAATTATGTCTTGAATAAAACAAAAAATGAAGAGGTATAATCATTATTGAATAGGAAGATTCTGAGGAAAAATAGTAATAAAATAAAACAAGTTATAGGCTTTGTGAATATTTTAATTAAACCAGTCATAATCATAAGCATAGATACTAAGTCTCCAGTCAATATCATACATTCTTGAGTCAAATTATAAAATGTAATTTTAAAAGCTAAATCTTGATTACATCATAAACCATGTAACAGTTCTGTAAATAGCTGGTAAAGAACGCAGCACAAGAGATTGCTCGTCGAGACGTAGTAACCCCTTTGTGTTTTTGCACAAAATAACAAATTTCCTGTCAGCATCCTATACTGGATAGGTGGGTGGGGGTGTTCAAAGCATTTACTTATAAAATTAAATAAAAAATTTAATATTCTGCCTCTGCCCTCTCGGGGTGGGTGGGTTCTGGGTCTACCACGGAGCTATTCTGCTCGCTTACTTTGACTAGCGCCAATCGCACATATAATTAATAAGCCTTTGATGTAATCACACTCACACTGCTATTATCAACTGAGATACAAATATACAATCAAATCTTTGTAAAATACATATTGAAAAACATCTCAACTGACAAAATGATTAACCTTTCCATTAAATAATAGTAAGCGATCAGTACAGGCATCCCAGAGAGAGCAAAGAAAACAACAAGGGGATATATCACAATGTTGGTACAATTACCGACCTTTCCTCTCAAACAACACAAACTCAAGATTGAGCACCCTCACTCGACAGTTTCAATGTATTTTCTGCCAAAACTAATTTACCAACTACAATAAGTAGTAATGACCCCATACTCGGCAGCATGGAACGCCACGTCGCGTGCGTCGCGGAATTAACCTATGAATGTAGTGAAAGGGTACAAGCGCGATCATCGCAGAGCGGCCAATATTAATAGATATATCATAATAAATTTAAATAGTCATGATTCTGAATTATACGCGAAAACTAAAAGTTAACACAAATAAATATCAACCATCGTGTCCAAAGCGCACATTTGACATTTCATACAAAACCAACAAGCCGACATTAATAGGAGAACGAGCGAGGCCCGGACGGCCCGTAGGAATCTTTCACTATGGAGTAACATACAAGCTGCTGTTGCTGTCTTCACATCACGAGTGCTTCACCACGATCACCCCAGGGCGGCTCTGCGGGCGAAAATGCAAGAAATCGTTCATCTCCACCCGTAGCAAGCGCTGGTCGGGCTTATTGGTGAGCGCCAGCGGTAATTCCTGCTGCTCCTCCGCAAATAGATGATCACCTTCCAAATGTCGAATGGCCTCCACAATAGTCTCCAGGTTCTGGCGCGATGTACTGGCCAAGTAAAGGCGTGAGGCTTCGGCTCCCGTCTCCTCACCCAGTACCTCCACCTTCACCTTGGGCTCCACCTTGATGGCTGCCTCCAGAAGGGGTGCCGGCGGCGGGGGCGGTGAGCGAGGGGCCTCCATCACCATATTCACAGGGCTGAGGGGACGTGGCACAGCTTCCTCTAGAATGCACTCCTCCAGCGGGCCCATTTGTTCCTCTTCCGGTGGCTCTTCTTCAGGTAGAAGTGCCACCATGTCTCGTAGCCCCTCGGTTTGCTCTATCACTTCTGTGTTTTCGTACTGTAAGGTAATTTGGTGCGAGAGGTCGCGTAGACTGTCCGGGTATATTTGAGATTCAAAGGTCCGCACTTGATCCTCGAGTAGCATCCGCAATCGTCTCTCCCTCTCCAACTGGAGGCGAAGGTCTGTAGTTTCAGGATTGGGGGAAGAGTTGCTGTCCACCACGGATATGATGGCCACCGGCTCCGGTGTAGCATTCTCAGGCATTTCTTCCGGAGTCTCTGACATGACAGCCTCCGATATTATTGTTTCTGTTTTTCTTTTCTTAATAGGAATGTCACCACCTTCGTGTTGGTTCAGTAATCTTTTGAGCTGACAGTTTTGTGACAGCAGTCTTGTTTTCTCCTGTTCCAGCTGATAGATATATTCCGCTGTCTGCTGTAGTATGGCGGCCTGGAATGTAAAAACACTCTTTAGTCTTATCAAAGATGAAATTGTATAGTTATACTTCACTATATTCAAGTTTTTTATTACAGAAGTTCATATTAAAGTTGGTCCTAGCCTCAAAAATGTTACAGCTTTCGTAACATGTTGATGACTGGAATGCAATCAAACTACACCGTTTACACACAGAAAGTGGGAAGCTGTAAGAGATGTGCGTACCTTGCTGAGCTTCTCTCCCTCGTGACGGGGCAGGAGTGTGCGAAGAGACTGGAAGCCGGCGTTAATACTCTGCATGCGCCGCCTTTCGTTGCTGTTGGCGATCTCCCTCCTTATCCTCTTCTCCGCCTCCATGTTGTGCACCACCTCTCCGCCACCCAATCTGAAATGGTGCCATTTTATTTTAAAAGGGGTAGTGTATAACATAACTTATATACATAAAATATTTGTCCTATCTTCTTTCGAGGGTCAACGTTAATCACAAAAACCCGAACCTTGGGCCCAGTTGTTTGACCGGTGGAAAATTTTTACTATAGAAAAAAAAATGTAGGGTTATACGATTGTTAGTAAAAAAAACATTTACTCATCGAAAGTATGTACATTCAATAATTCAAGTAAAATTAATTTTACCATCCAATCAGATAATAAAAACCGTTAGTTAAAAATGGCGGTCTCTTCACAGCTGTTTCAAAAGTCATTCGTCACTTTGATACTTTGAAAGTGGCAGTATGCGACAATGAATCATTCAATATCCCGCTTTTGATGATCTATATAAAACTATAATAATTTATATAAAACTGTATATATTGCCAATGGTGAATATTAAAAATTATTCAATTCTGGTAAAAATCGCAGGTATTTGATGATTATTCACCTTGTCATACTATTAGGCGGGTTTGACTTTGACAGTAATAAATTTGACATACGAACAACCTGCAAACATTTTTTAACGCGGGTGGATAACAAAAAGTTACTGTAGTAAAAATTTACCATGGTCAAAATTTACTACTGATCACTCGACCAGCCCTTAGACTGCAGTATCATCTAATGATATTAATAGTGACAAGCTTATTTGATCTAGTGGTAAGATGCTCGTTTAATGACCAGCTAAGATCCTCATCCCGAAAAACTGGCAGTTTGTATCATTTTTCACAGCATAATAAATAAAACAATGACAAGGAACTCACTATGCCCGTGAAGCAACTTGTGAGACTTAAATGTAACAATTGGGCACTTGAATTGCAATACAATAATTTAAAAAAAAAAATTGATCAGATAAATAACATGTCTACAGGACAGCATTTTTGTCTTGATAAAATCTCCGAAACAAATATTAAGCACACGTGCACAGTGCCAAAAGTACTCTAGTAAGATTGCTCCCTCACAGCGGCAGGTGTACAAATATGCAATTATCCAGAACTGTTCTAATGAATAATTTTTAACAGTTTTCACTGATTAACACTTTAATAAATAGAAAACGTTAAGAGTCAAAGAAATTAAAAACACAGATCAATGAAATGTCATATTTATTTCAATAAAAGTGTATATAATTTAATTATAAATTTCAACTTTTCAAAATAATGTCAAATAATTACATTGAATCTAGTAGGCACAATCATTAAATAAACGTTTCAAACCAATAGAAGCGGTTAAAATGCCTGTCTCATCCTACTAAATGCAAAGTGAGTTCAGAATTATCTCCACATTAAAATTGCACCAGATGCTGAAAAATTGGTAACTTCTGTACACAATTTTATCAATTGAACATTATTTAACTTGTGTTTTATAATTTTTCAGTTGTAGCAAGCAGGCTTATGCACATTAGATGATTGAATCATTAAATAATGGGTAAAAATCCTAATAATCAATAGCTATGCGAGATTCTGTCCGTATATTCTCAAAATTTGCAGCATTCACAAAAGGGTTGATAAAAATCATTATTATCCCACCAAATAGAAATTTTTTAAAGTAAGGCTGGGTACACAGAAAGGGTGAATTTGTTTCCTGCGCAGCAAAAGCGTCACACATTTGTACGCATGTCGCTTTGTTCTCTTCATTTAATTTGTACGGTATCCATATCCCATGTTTCCAAACCTTCACTTTTTTAAAATGCACCTTTGGACATGGAATATGAGAATTCAGTCTTATTAGTTAATAACTATTTGAATTGACATTTCTGAATCGCCCTCAACTTCAGCAGCAATTAGATCTTCGTTGATAATTTTGTGTGTTCCACTTCGAAGTTTGTCTTCAATACTAAGATCTCCTAAACCATTTTTGGCATTGATGAACATTCAATATATCACGATAAACTGCACAAACGTTTCCGACCGCTGCGGCTGCTGTGGAATATGTTTGGAGAATGAAAAAAAAAACAAGCTAGCAAGCAAATCGCAACTGATATTTCAGTAATTTTAAGTTACTCAAATTTTTTTTCTTCCTAAACTACAAAATTATTTACAAAATATTTGATGTCTGTAATTATTATTAGAAAATTATAATCGGAAAACAATGGCATGATTATTGTGTATTGTGTATGTATAAGATTTATAGAAGACATTACACATAATTGAATAAACAATTGAAAACATAATAATTATGAAACACTTCCCTCTGTCCTTTCAATCAGATTGCATCGAATGTCCTATAGAAACTATAATATAATGTAAATTTATTTTTTAAATTCTGTAAAATGCGCGTATTCTTCAATATGTAGCGATAATGTCATAAAAGAATTAAAGGGCCTTATATGCAAGTATTTCAGAAGTGTATAAAAATTGAAACCATTGGATACTTTTACGATGTTTATTTACATATTTGAAAAACAAAAACATAGCTTAATTCTTTTTTGTAAATCCATCTCGTAGATAATCCAATAATGAACAGATGAACAGCGTCCAGTAGTTGGTAAAATAAAATACATTTTGTTGAATGACGAAATTTGAATGTAAAATAATAATAGCAAACGTGGCCAGAATAAAATAACCCAAATGTTGAAAATAGCTGATCCGCCGAAAATGAAAATATCCCGGCCTCACGCAGCCTGATGATGTGATACGTCAGCCGCTGACATCACCGCCAGCCGGTGTCAGCTGATGCGGCCCGCGGCCCGCCCGCCGCCCTCCGCCCGTCACCGGCGCGGATCAGCCGACACCGACTGCGGGATCCGGCCATAATAATAGTAAATAGTGCCGGCCGGGTCGCTGCCAGCCGCCGGCCGCCGAATGCGACAAGAGGCGATGAACGGCTGTTCAGTGTTCGGTGTTCAGTCGACCCGCAGGAAAACAGACAAATCCGTTATCTACAATCGTAGCACGAATTCATCCGAGATATAATAGCACAACAGCTGTTTTGTAACAACAAATATAGCGCTAGAGTTCGCGCTGACGTCGTAGATAATATACTAGTACTGCGGGCTGTAATGAGACTGTTTTGAGTTCACTCGAGTTCGTAAGACAATTACAACGTTTTTGCTGGATTTTTTCGCCTACTGTCGTCGGTGTGCGTAGTCTAATTCGCGCGGCAAATGGCAGAATACAGTATTATATTTTTAATAAATAACGCTTTGGCCAAATTGATTAACCCGCCATTCGGCTTTGGTGATCGGGGATTCGCCCACTACGTGTTTTTAAAATATAACCTAATAATAACATAATCACCGCAATATGCAGTTCTCTTCCTCCCTAAGCTATAAATTTAATTTAATAAATTTTCGGAAGACACATGATTTTAATTTAATTGATGATGATTAAAAATTCAATTTTTTTTCAACATTTTGAAATATTATTTAAAATGTAAAAATATTTTTTCTTTCGACTGTGTAATATTGCCTGGTCAATGATGTATTCACATTTTTTTTATTTGTGCGCGCTCAGATTCAACGTTTACTTTTGATACAAGCGGGCGGGCGAATCATGTTAAATTGTAAATTGAAATTAGCATGTTTAATTAATTTATTAATATATATTTATTCATTTAATTAGCATGTTTAACGAATTATTATTTACGTTCACATTTTACCATCATCTGTAGGCGCTAGTATGTAGAATTTTTTTGCGGAGATAATGAGGAATTATTATATGCGGGTCAATTTTTTTCCAACCCCCGGATAATCAAAAAATACTGTTTAAAGTTTTGTTCGTATTAGATATATTTTTTATTTTATTATAAGGAGACAAATTATTAAGAGGTCGTTAATAACCCTTATACAGGGTGTAACAGACCTATCCACAATATTTTATAGGCAGATATCTGACTAAATTACGTGTCGAAAATGTTCAAGGAATATGTGCAAATTCTGCACAGTTACGGAAAATATTATTGTTTGAAATTTTTACAAAATCATATTAAGTTTAATGTCGACGTATTTCGAAATAAATATTTGCGAAATTTATCCACAATTAATTTACATCAATACTTCAGCCCTAAATCATCTTAACAAAAAATAGTCTAGCCACCCGAAATTGGGTGACCTTTATTTTTCTGTATTCGATATAAAATTTGGAATCAATAAAATATTTCTATTAATAGAAATAATTGCATAATTGTTTTTTTTAAATGCTTATATCTCTGAAATAGTTGAGATGAGGCGCGTATTCCTGGACATTTTCGACTCGTAATTTAGTCGGGTATCTCATCCACCCATAAAATATTGCGGACGAGGTCTGTTCCATCTGTATATTATACCATTATTAAAGTACAACGTGAAGAGCAAATAGACAGAAAGCCAATACGAAGGTGAACTTATTGGCGTACAAGAGCCAGGTGGGGTAAAACGGCTTAAGAAGCATATACCATATACAGCTTAAGAATGTGAAATCTTTTTCTTTTTTAGCGACCTTAACCAACCACTAGCCATAGAGCACATAGCGTCATCCATTCCTTGAGCGAAATATTACAACTGACATATTTTGTGATTAAATTGAACGGATATATTTATCCGAAGTGTAATCAAAAGATTCGATGTTTCATTGTAAAGTTACGGGACTTCCATAGCACAAGCATTTAGCTTAGTTTGAAAATAGTAAGAATATTGATGTAACATGTATTCCGTGTATGTATCTCTATTTTTTTTAAAACAAAAAAAAAAGATTTTGAAGTATTTTTGACCCCAAGTATCGAGAAGAAATTCCAAACTTTGTATATTTTAAGTCGTCTGCGTAATATTCAAACATAATTTATAATAAAAGTTTGCAGAGATTGTAAAATTCCTCACAGAAATAAGGAGTATCACCTCAAGCAACATTGGTGTGGACAAGGGATAATCGAAACACAACTCGCAATTATTTTTTATTCAACAATGGGCAACTCCCGTACATTACATTAATTAACTAATTATTTATTAAGGAGAACACATTCTTATTATGAAGTTGTAATTATTCAGAACAAACGGTCTGTGATATTTCAAATACCAATTAAATGTATTATTTATAAAGATATACATATAAAATCTATTTTATCGAAAAATATTAATGTTATAATGTAGATGGCTTTCAAATAATGGAACGAAAGATGTATTAATTAGAAAAAATGTAACATATAGGTTCAAAAATTTGTCGTCAAAAATACTATCGCTGTAGCATAGTTGGTAATGCATCTTTCCCGGATTGGAAAAGAGATCCAGGTTCGAATCCCGGTAGCGCAACAACAATATGTTTCGATAAAATTGTTTTTATATGTATATCTTTATAAGTAATACATTTAATTAGTATTTAAAACAGATTATTTCCTTATAATATAAGCCAATTTAAAAATAACCATTTTTTACGGTACGATTGGACTGGATATGTTACAAATTAACAAAAACATGATAAATGAAAAAATTTAACCTTTACTTACTGAAGTGGCGTCTGACAGACGTTCATCATTGAAAACCTCTAATTTTTACCCCTACGTCCTAACCGTTGTAGCTTTCTTTCTTACCTGCACGGAAGTACGGACCTATCAGTGTGTGATTGACCGTTATCAGATCAGTTTGTTTCTTTATAATCTTGTCTTGGCGTCTTACAGATGTCGTCTGAGCAGTAACTAATTTTGTGCGTGAGTTATTTTTCTTTTTTAAAATGTCAGTAATGTCCTTCAAATTCCTGTAAAACTAAACTATACCACGGCAGACAGTGGGGCCAAAGTTATTATTAGGTGATGATTACTCGGATATCGATAAGGATTTTATATTAGAAAGCGAAGAACATACAGACTCAAATATTTCCGAAAACAATGATTTGCATATACACGAAAAACAATTTTAACTATTTTCTTGGAAAAAAAGTTTTTTTATAATTAATGTGTATTTTTTTTTTTAAACTAAACGTTTTTTATAAATTTGCAATCAATATAGTTTTTTTAATAAAATAGAGAATGTTATTATTAAAACATAAATAGAATATTAAAATATATATGAAAATTATATTAATTTCTTAATATACCTTTTAAATATTACCATAATTAAATACGTCACCGAGACATCACCTCAGTAGTTACGTAAAAAAAATAATAATGTACGACTCCAACGTCAATTATTTTTATGTAACGCACGATATAAATAAACAAACTGTTTTACTCCATTTCAGAGGTGAAAAAGGAGCATTAACATATGTTTTGAATTGCTGACCAATGTTTTCGTTTCTGCGAGGATGAGTAAATAATGCGGGCCTGCTGAAGAATATGATGTCGAGTATTGCGTATTGGGGAGGAAGGAAGGCGATAACGACAAAAGCAGCCGCATGGCGGAATGTCGAAGGACGCGACCCTCCAGTGGCCGTAGTACTCCGTCGCGGTTGGCGCCAAATAGTACGGGGACCGGCGCCGCGCGAGCAGCGCGAATCTTACGTGTACCCGTAGCTATCGTGTACGTACTACGGGTAAATTCATTCAAGAAATGGGCGTTATACCACGGTAGCTATGTAAACACTTCGCGATTAGCGGTCATTGCGGTAATTCAGCAAAAAATCGCGCAATTATCGGAATTCGTCCGATTATGAAATAGATCCATAGCGCACATGTTTATGAATGACCTACGCTCACTACAAATACGGCAAAAGCCGACGTCTAAACATGGCGGCCCAACAGCTGACCAAGAGACCGGTAATTAAACGCATCGCCAGGCCGTCAAATCTATCGCTGTGAGTTGCAGAAACACTCTATTATTGTAAGTGAAATGCGTGAGAGGCTTTTCCAAACTGTTTAAAAGGCGCATTTGTTGACGGGAGGAGCAAGAGCTGGAATAAGCTGCAGAGACCGCCGGGAAAACGTACCTGGAAATCCTGTGATCCACACCGCCGCCCTCGCTGTCGTTGTAGTCGTCGATCTCTAAATATTCGATGCCATTACCGAGTAATGACATAACTACGAAATATTTGCTTCTCAATAATCGTAATTTTTACACAAACGACAGTCAAATGACTCGATACTAAGTCTCGACATGAAATTCACATAAGGGCCAGCACCCACAATGGCGGGAAACAACAATGGATCCAGTCAGATGACGCTTGTCCCAAAGTTTATCACTGACACCGGATTATACGTAATAACAATGTTTGACACTTATGTTTTGATTAAAGAAAATGAAAAATCACGAAACACCCTATTTTTCACTTAGTTTAGATCGAAGTTAACACAATTAACGAAATAAACATTAACGCTACTAGGCCCCACGCCATTGCACGCACCAAAACCATAGATAATCAAGATTTGTGCGGGGTGGTGAAGACTGGTTGTTGAATTGTAATTAATCGAGGACGAATGGGCAATTCCATAATACGTTCGTTTGAATAGTTCTTAATTTGAATAATTCATTATAAAAACACCTAAGTTAAATTTGTTTCGGAAAAAATACAGCTATTTTTACAGTACAAGCCTAAAAAATATATTGTTTTCCAAACAATAAAATAACAAAAATCAGTTAGATAAATAAAGTAATCGATTCTAGTCTTTAATTATATATTGCTCATGTTTGTAACCTTAACATTGTGGCTGGATATAATTATTCATTTTTATAAACTAAAAAGTTTTGTAAATATCATTTTAATTATATATTTTGTACTTGTATATTTCTTATATTGTTTAATAATGTAATAAGAAGTTTATTATTTAATATAAACTAACTAAAAAGTGTCATTTTGCCTTGTACAGCCTGATATTTTTTTTTGTTATTTCATGCATCGGTGTTCCTCGAGTATTGCACACCAGCTCGTGAAAAATATCTTTTGATTTCGTTCCTTAACAAATTTATTATTTACATTGATTCCTACTCTCTTGATTCATGACTAAGATCCGCATTATTTTACGAACTCGTTAAAGAAGTTCTCGTGGTTAAATATTGATCCTGTTACAATATTTTTATGTTCCAAAATCTAATGTAACCACCTCTATTTTACATTAAGGTTGTTCATATTAATTTATCTCAACTTTTAGGATCGATTCAATGCGTTTTTATAACATTAGGTGACCCTCGCAGCCCAGTAGTCAAGGTGCTGGCTTTTTATACAGAGGTTTTAGGGTTTGATTCTCGATGAGGTCACAATACACTTATATATTTCTCAAGCCTATATATTTTTACAATGTGTTTGCTATAAAGGTTGGGCCTCATGGCTCAATTACTTTAGCGTTTAAAAACTACTAATGAGTACTAATTCATTAATTGGTTTGCATTTTTTACTGCACAGCTCAAAGCTTTTACGGTGAGAAAATGGCCGTAGTTTTAAAATATTAAAAAATTTCACAAAATGGCAATAAAAGGAGAACAATTCGAATCACTCAGATGCTGAGCATGCCGAGTGAAAATTGAAAACATATTACATATGAACGCGAGTCGCGACCATTGAAAGTTTTATTTGCTTTAGAGTTTCGATAGGAAACACAGATAAAAGATATATGGGAAGGTTTGAATGTCAATTTTCCTTTACATCATCGAATTATTAAATTAAACTTTTTTGAGTGAGTTATTTTTCATAATTAATAATAAAAATGTAATTTCTATCGGGCTCTGTACACCAGAGTTTATTTGTTCATATTCTCTGCTTTCAGCTGTCAGTGTTGATATACCACGCGCGTGTCCGAGTCGACGGTGATAATATATAGGTGTATCTCATGAATTGATTGAATATTATTTATAATGGCGAAATCTTCATCCAGTATGACAGAAGAAGAGAGATTGGCTCTCGCATCAAAATTGGACAAAGAATTGGATGAGTTCATAAACAGCTTGGAGAAGAAGAGATATACCGAAGGTTGGCCAGAGGATCGTTGGGAGGTTAGGTGTGGATATTTGTAAATTAAAAAATATTTTTATTTATATTAAAAGTATAGTTATAGGACCGAAAAATATTTTAATTAGTTAATTATTTTAAAAAATTATGTGTCTTATAACCAACTAATAACGCTTAAAGGAAAAAAGTAATAAAAAACGAAATTAATGTGATAATTATTGATTCTAGATAAGTATCATTAATTTGTACAGTGTAAATTTTAATATAAATGCATTTTTCGGAGGGTTTCTGGGTCAAGAAATTGTGCTAAAAAACCACAGAATTTTATAGGTTCGTATGTGGGAATGTAGTGTATAAGAACATTGTTATCTAAAGTATCTTTGTAGATATTACGGAGGAATAAATATTTACACAAAAAAGAACACCATCTGAGCTTGATATAAAATTCAGATAATGTTTGAAAATATCAAAACAAAATACCATGAACTGTGTATGTGGGGTGGGGTGAATCAGAAAAACATTTTTTGTACAGGAGCAGTGTGATACAGGTGTCTCAGGGTGAAACATATTTTTTTATCCTATGAAATCAATATTACATGTCACAATAATTTTAATATAAATATAATGTCTAGCAAAACAAATTGGATAGTTGTCAGATGGGTGGCTTTGTATAAAAAGTACACTTGAAGAATAAATTATTTCGCAGTCAGTCATTAGAATATATTTTTTTTACTTACCTTATTGATTTGATAGGAGGAAATGGATAAACATCCCTTCTTCATGAAAAAAGCCCCTGAAGCTACAGATGCCCTCTCTCCACTAGTTGAAGGACTGCAGCAGCTGAAATATGATTCAGAAGAAAACACGGCAGTAGAGTTAGCTACGAATTATAAAGAAGATGGAAATTTCAATTTTAAACATAAAAATTATCGGCTGGCAATTATTGGGTTGGTATTTTTAGTTGATATTTTAAATAATTCAATTTTTCTCTAGTACATTACACTGAAAGCGTTTCTTTACAGGTATACAGAAGGTATAAAGTTGAAATGTGATGATGATGATGTCAAAGCTAGTTTATACAATAATCGGTCAGCAAGTCATTTCTTCCTGGGGAATTACAGATCAAGTTTTTTAGATGCCCAAAAAGCTTTATCCTTTAAACCAGATCATCAAAAGGCTTTGCTTAGGGCTGCAGAGTGTGCTATGCATATATCTAATTACGAAGCTTGCTTTAAATATTGTGACGAAATTCTTAAACGCAACTTTGATAATGACACTGTTTTGAGAATCAAGAGGGAAGCCGAGAGAAAAAAAATACTTACAGAAAGGGATCAACGCAAAAAAGAATATATTAAAAAAAAACAAACCACAAACGAAGATGAGATTTTGAAAGCCATCATGACGCGAGGTAATTTAAAAGTATTATTTTGTAAATTAAGTTAAAACATTGTTTTATTCTATTATATTTTATTATGTTAAACGTTAGAACGTTTTCGGGAACATCTTCCCATCATCAATATTATAATTCAACTAAAATTAAAAACACTTTTAGATAGTAATACAGTAAAACCGCGATATAACGAAATCCAAGGGACCAAAAAATAAAAATTCGTAATAACGAATTCCCATATATAACGAAATAAATTTAAAAAATCCTACTATATGTTACGCACCGTCGCAAAAAAATGTTGCGCGGCTTCAAAAAAGATCGCAAATTCTGCAAACAAAGGAGGAAGAAGACCATAGGGAACTGAATTCCTACATATTTTTAGTAGTTTTGTTATTAAAACAGATAAGCAAATGGATAATCAAAGGAATTAAATTAAGAACAGAACCTATTCAACACCAATTGAAAGATATTTTTGTAAATTCCAGAATATTGCAAACACAAAACAATATTTTAATTGTGTTTAAATGTAGAGCCGCTTCAAACATAGTTTTGGGCATGAAGCATACAAAATAATTCAAAAATAACAATTTTACAATTGAATCGCGGCATTTTTATAAAATGAGTCGTATATAAATTACGAAGGTACTTACCGGTAACGGCGGCAACCACTTAAAAATATATTTATAATCGTTAAAATTGTTCACTTAAAAATTATCGTTAACATTGTTCACTTAAAATACACGAAAACAATAGTTAATAGAAATACAAAATGCCGTACAAAAATAGTCCATAAAATATTTTAACGAATTATTTATATTATTGACGAGTTCACACGAAAACAATTGTCAAACGAAAATGAATTTATGTAAATATTCAGTTCGGTCATGCAATAATCGCGTTAAAAGCTGAACAAACTTAACTCTACAGACGCTACACTGAGACTGACATTTCCAATAAGTACATACTGCGACTTTCGGGGGGTTCCTGATAATTTTTGTATTTTACAGCTGTTTGGGTCTGGGATTGCAATACATTTTATTTATTTATTTGTAACTATATAATACATATAAAAATTTGTTTGGACTGTGCCCGTCTCACTAGAGAAATTCTGTGACGAGGCATATTAGAGGCGTATGCGTACGTAAAACGTGTCTAAGTGAACGCCGCTAAAATTATGTCAAATGGTTTTATGGGCCTACTATGAACCCAAGAAGAAGTTTGAATTGTTTTACTACCTTGTCGGCCGACCGCCGCGCACCGCCGAAAAGGCCATAAAACCGCAGATGTTCGCATACGGTAGATGCATCGGCGCGGCTTTGTAAGTGCGAAATAATATTTTCATCTTTTAATATTTTTTTATTTTGTTATAAATTTACGTAAGTGTATTGGCATTTTTTTGTACGGGACAAAAATGATTTTGTTATAAATATTAACGGGATTTCGTTATATTAGGGGTACCAGTCGAAAATGTCGCATTTTAAATAAAAAGGCAAATATAAATTTAAATCATTTATTATTTGAAAAAATTTATATCATATATTCCCCATTACTTTCTAATACAGTCTTCCATCTATTTTCAAGCATTTTTATGCCCTTTGAATAGAAAGTTTCGGTTTCTACTGGAAATAGTCATCAAGGGCAGATTTTATTTCGTCTAAGTTGTTGAAATTTTTTCCCGATAAAAAATGCTGTAGGGATCTAAATAAATGGTAATCTGATGGGGCTAAATCCGGTGAATATGGGGGGTGATCGATTTGTTTCCAGCCAAAGGCGTTTATTTTTTTTCGAGTAATCGCTGCAGTGTGGGGTCTTGCGTTGTCGTGTTGAAAAAAAACTTTGTGTTCTGCGTGCATTCTGGGTCGCTTAACTTTTATTTCGACGATTTTTTTCAAATGGCTTTTACACTCGACCAGGAGTATCCGAGTGTGTCTGCAATCTGCTGAATTGATTTTGTTGGATTTGCTTCGACTTCACACATTAAAATGTCATCATCCACTTTAAAGACCTTTTCTTCTCGAGGCTGGTTTTCCGTATCAAAATTCCCACTCTGAAATTTTTTAAACCACTTTTGCGATTGGCGAATGGATATCACATCACCGTATATACTGCAAATTTTTTCTGCAGCCTTCCTCGCAGAGTTTTTTTGGTGGAACTCGTAGATCAAGTAATTGCGCACAAAATTCTTATCTAGTATAAACCCTTCCATTTTAAATGTATCGCTAACAAAAATAAAAATAACTTTCGAAAGATGATCTCCAAATGTTAAGGAACAAAAGTAATATATATTACGTGCTGACGACTCGACGAGACGGACGCGACTGAGGATCAAACAAGGGCCATACCGAAATGCGACATTTTCGACTGGTACCCCTAATATAAATGCATTTTTGTATGAAAAATTGGTTTTAGGGACTAAATTTCGATTTTTTTTTCGATATACGTCATTTTTCGCTATATCGCGGTTTTACTCTATATGGTGTTTGAAGTTAATGAAGGTGGGGGTTTTTGTAAATTGAGTTAAAACACTGTTTTAACCCAATTTACAAAATAATCATGGAATTCCACAAAGTTTCACCTAAAACCTTTGAACAGTTAAAAGTTAAAATATAAATTCTCCTTATTATTATTCCTTGCAAAATAAATGTTTTTTTTTTGCTAGGTATAAAAATTGAAAGTAACTCTTTATCAAAGTCCTTCGGATTGGCAGATTTAGAGCCAACCTTCCCTGGCATCGCAGACTGCAGAGTTCACAAAAGTACTTCAGGGGAAGAGTTAATTTGGCCAGTTCTATTTCTCTACCCAGAGTATAAAATGACTGATTTCATCCAAAATTGTGCAGAGACCTCAGTACTGGCTGATCACTTGGCTGAGATGTTTGAAATCACTCCAGAATGGGATACAGACTGCACTTACAAAATTCAAAATTTGAATGTCTATTATGAAGGAACAAAAAAATACAAATTGTTCAAAGTGGATATGAATAAGACCCTAGGCGATATAATGACAGAACACAATTTTGAATTGAGGGCTGGTACTCCAGCATTTATAATTATGGTGAGAGATAGCAGAGTTGAAAAATCATTTCTTCAATCTTATTTATAAGTATGTTTTTACTAAAAACATTTTTTAATAAATTATAAATATTTCATATTAATTTATTATTCATTTATATGTTCCCGTTTCCTGACCTTATAACATACATAATAAAAGGTGTATTCAGTACAAATCCAAAGGCAATAAAAAAAGAAATAAGTTCATGTACTTGATTTATTATATCTTATACACAATTACAAATATATACATATATAAGTGCGGTCTTAAAACTAGCATTTATGATTATTTATTTTAATGTTTATTCTGCAATATTCAGTTCATTTTTTGTAGGCCGATGTCAGAAAAACAGATATTTGGACAATTTTTTCTTATTACCTAGTAAAAAGTACGAAACAGTCTTACAGCTGCATAATTTAAAATAAAGTTGTGAATGGCATTGTCAGCTCATAAATGGAGTGTTTGTTATTGCCAAATTTTTACATTGTAACAGGTTGTTATATAATTCACAGAAAAATAAATAAAACAATATAATCTTTGATAATATTAAACAAATAGAGCAGACCATGAAAAAGGGATATGGCGATGAATGTTCCACCCTCGCAGCCATACCTTAGAGTTACTGGATATGTAGGAGGGAATTATTGCATTAAATTAATACATATTAGCTTTAAAATACACAAATTTAAATTGGCTGAATAATAATTCTTACCAAATGCATATGCGAACTTCACAAATACTTGTAATTCGGGTTATGTTGAGTCAGATTTAACAAAATTGATAAAAAAAAAAAAATTTCCATTAAAATAATGGAAAATTACTGGAATATGGAGGTGGTGAATTTTGCCGCTGGGTCATAATTAACCTGATAAAATTTTCTACTAACAAATAATACTGAAAATTTTAATTTAGGTTTTCAAAATGTTTTAGAATATTTTTTACCCCCAGAAGATATTGGGAAAAAAAAAAGGTATTATGCGGGCAACTGATTATGTGCACTTATATTTAGAAAAATATGCTCAGGTTTGTTATTTCTAGAAGATTAACTAAACCTTTAATTTGAAAGTGCAAGTTTACATGGAAAAACTTTGCAAAGTTAAGATTACAAAACTTTTTGCAAATAACACGAAATATTGTCATTGATTCCATCACTTAATCTATCAAGGCTTTTAATACTTGGATGATATATCTTTAAACATCATTAAAATTGTTTTAAATGACTTCCTTTCCGAGAATAAATATTTACTGGGATGCAGATATTCATTATAAAGTAATATGATGAATTGGGAGAGGTCCTATCGGATTATTTTGTGGAAGTTTTGGAAGGCTGATACTATATAGAGATAAAAAAAATCATCAGGGCTTGCGCTCTATAAGGTTACAAAATAATGTTATAACACTGAAACACTTTAAATAATCTAATTACTCTTTGAACAATATATGTACCCAGTAGTGAAATTCTATAAAGACTAGCACCTACTATTATAATGTAACAAGAGCCAATTTTTCTAGTTATCGTAATATAAAAATGGAATAACAGATGTATCAATAATTTTAGAGCTATAGAAAATAAATTCCAAAATTTGTCATAAATGTACTTGGTTGATATAGCGGAATTAGTTAACACATTTCCCCGAATAGGAAAAGGTCCAGGTTCGAATCTCGGTAGCAACCAAAATATTTTTTTGATAAATAGATTTTTTTCTATATATCTTTCTATAAGTGCCCTTGAGGTGAAGTTTTTACAAAAAGATGTGTTCTTAAAAATTTCTAAATAAATGTAACAATTAAAAAAATGAAATGTTAAAAACTTGTCAGTTATTTATCAATACATACTACCGTGCCTCTTAATATATATATATTATGGATCATTATTTTATAACACATCATAACCTGGATCATTATTTTATATACATTATATATATATATATATAAATATATAATTTTTCATTCTACTGAGTAGGAGGTGTTATAAAATAATGATCCAGGTTTTAATATGCCAAAATGAAAATGTCGTCTTTACTAAGAGCATTATTTTTTCAGATTTTCATGAATTGTTAAAATGGCAAAAAAACTCTTTTTTTTTTACGTTGGTCCGGTTGACAGTGAAGACTTGAAAAACTAAAAAGTGTGCAGAACAGCATACTGATATATTCCTTAGCCTGGCTCAAAACTAAGGAGCAGCAATCAGTTTCTAGCCAATGGACGGCAACATTTTTAATCTGGGACTACCTATACATAATTTAAAAAAATTAAATTGAGAATTATAGACTTTGTTTGAAAAAATATTATCATGAAATCATGCAAGTATGTAATATCTGATGATAAAATTGCACCCAGAGGATACCTCGGTTCCTTTAGTTATGGAACTCCCCTGTCTATTAAATAAATCATTATTTGGTGAGCCAAACCCAGCAAATATATTTCAACATTTATTAGTAAATTTTTTTCATTTGAGGGGGGTTTTGGGTTTTTTCAATTTACATAGTGCTAGTAAATGGCTAAACAACTAGGATTATTAATATCAAATTATACTAATATTATGCTAATTATGTATATCGATTAATCTAATGCAATACAAGTACACCACAATAATTAGTACAAATAAGATAATTTTATAAAATGCTTACTAGACACTTAATAAGTTGTGCGTCAAGACCCTGACTTAAAACAAAATTTACTTAGAAATGTCCAAAACTTATGTAACAATGTCAATTTGTCACTCGCATATCAGATAAGGTACATTTATAAATTCAAATAGCATTCGGTGGGTTAAAAGCTTCAAACTGTATATTACCTAAATTGTATATTATAATTAAGTATCTTCAAATCAATCTGAATTATTATACTCATAAAATATAATACATATTTAAATAAATATAATACATTACTGCAAAAAAAAAACACAGTTAAAATAGGAATACTGTTGAGAATTTTTTTACTATGAAAGGCATCTCAAAGGCTATGACTACAATTTCTTAAAAGTTAAATACATATTGATATAATTTCTGAACAATAATGCATGACATTATGTTAAAAACTTTTTTTTTGACATTTTCTGAACCTAAAATAGTATTTTTATACAAAATTCTATGTGTATTTTTATAATAATACGATATAATATGTTTAGATATTTACAAATAATCTTCATATTTTCTAACAGATTATCTTATTAATTTCTAATTAATTCAGAACTGCTTAAAGGATGCTAAAAGCATTACCATCACAGTTGTGGTATGTACAATATAAATTCTATTTAAACTGGACACAATATAATTTTTCTGTCAGCGTAATTTGTGTTCATTGTCAAGTATTTTGAAAACATGAATTTCATATTATGCATTTGAATGCCATATTACATGAAAAATACAAAAATGCGTAATTGATTGATCCTTGTTTAATACGTACATGCTTGTTTAGTCTAGCGGTGAGACCTACATTTCCAGGGAGACTACAAAGTTAGTCTCATTTTTCAAGTGTTTGGTTTGTAAAATAGTAGGAAGATAACATACATTCCATATACTTATCTCTGGTACATTATTGTCCAGAAACTATGATACTACTTCATTAATTTTCTCCTTCAAAAAGTTATTACAGTTCAGCAACAGGGGATGACACTTTGGTCTACATTTTAAAATCAATAAATGAATAAACAAATCCATGGAGTTTTAATTTAAAGTAATTATTTTAAGATATATAAATATCTTTATTTAGTTTTTCCTTTTTTGTGTTATAATGCATATATTGAAGTTGGAAGTGCTATTTGATCATTGTAACCATAGATTTCATAAGATGACATCTTTTTTAACACTAGAAAGACCAGGTGTTACCGTATACTTAAAAAGACCACGATCTTGAGATGAATAAATGAGAGCAAATGAAATAAATGTGGGTAAAGTAATAAATAAAATGAATATTGGTTATTATAATAGTCCTTTATTTAATTCGGTATATATTTAGCAGGAATATTAGTTTTTTAAATATCCAACACACTTCTTGCAATTATCACATGCTTGGTTTGTTCTATTTTTTATTAATTTGACATTCCCGTCGTTTAGCAGCTAGACCAGCATTAGTTTTAGGTGTTCTGCCTTTAGTTCAATAATAAGTTTCAGGATATAAAATAAAAAATCATGCTGAGAGATATTGTGTTTGAGTGGTTTTTTCATAAATTATCCACAAATTTATGGCAGTTAGATCAAGCACATTATAAACATATAAAGACATGCATAGGTCATCATTGTGTTTCAGCTTGTAGAGTATTTACAACTTGGAAATCTCCAATCATAGGAAGTACTGACAATCTTGAAAAATGACAGTTGTCCATTTTGTACCTCCCTTTATTCTAATACCTCTCCTTATTCTTCTTCGTCGGCAGTTCTTTGTTATGAGAATGATGTCTGCCATGATTTATTGATTGAGTTTACGTATGGCTGAGGGGCCCTATTTTTGAACCGCACACCCTTCCACATATTATGACTATTGGAAACCAAGGTCCTTGAAATGTAATATTGGCCTTCTTCTGATCCGTATTCTCAGATGATAACGTGTTTGATTCCGGTACAAAATTGGTGTCATCATTATTATAATTTTCGATGAATATTTCATCGCCATATTCTCCATCTAACAGATCATCTGTTATATTTCTATGAATCCTCGTATTAAAATAGTATTTTGCAGCTTCAACTTTCAACAAAAATGTCACTAAAACACTGAGTGAAACAACGATTTGATAACTGTATAACTAAAGGTCGGTGAAACACCGACCGATAGGGATAAAGGAATTGCGTAATGGCTATAATAAAAAATATAAAGTTACAAGGAACGCTTTGGATGGGTTTTGTCTAGTGAGTGTCAAGTCGACGGATGCGGTCTTTGTAGAAGTAATGTAGTATATGTATTTCAAAAATCAAATGAGACACAAATGTTATATTTTAACTCTAAAATTTTAAAAGTCATAAAAGGTCAAATTTATACAAAGTATAATAAGCGAAATATCTTCAATTAATATTGAGTTGCCGTCAAAACGATGGCAGATGGCATCGGTCTTTCTAGTGTTAAAAGACATCACCACGTTAAATATTAATTCAAGTACTTGCATGCATTTCCACAAAATATTTCAGAAGGGTGAAATTTTGTCAAAAGTATAAATCAATAATTAGTAATGATATTATTAAAAAAAACACTATAAAAAAAGGAGTAGGTGGGTACTCTTGTTAATAAAAATATATCTATTTTATAAACAAATTCAGTTGTTTGTATCACATCACATTCACCTAAATTAAAAAAAGAATGAATAAATACAATAAATAAATAAAAAAATATATTTAAATGTTTGATGGCAAGATGCTTAAACATATTATAAAGTATATCTTATGTACTAAAAACTATATGTCAAAAAGGTAAATTTAACAATGACACTACACAAATAAATACAAATCACAGCAAAACCAAATGTAAGTGGTGAACTAACTAGCATTACACCATGGAAAGCAGACATAACAAAACATTTCATTTTGTTGAGATTTACTAAGTTTCTCATGTCCATTATTGACTTTTCCAATGTGACCATTCTCTGATATCTTTTCAAATAAATAATAAAATGGATGGATACATTATATCAAAGTAATTATTTCTAATAAAACAGGTGGTGATACATACATGGCATTACTGCATAATAAAAATAGATAATTTCACAATACAAATATGTACCTATTCTATGAACAACAAATATGGAAATGCTTTAAATTGGACGATAGAGCATATTAGATTTATTCTAAAACATAATAAGTTAGTATTTAAATACTGAGCTACTATGTTTATTTTCAAATCTATGGACTGAAGTTTAGTGTTAAGACTATATTGTGTGGGACACAACATTGATTAGAAAATCTATGTTTTATATGGTAAAGACGAACTGAGCCATGATTGTGAGATTTGTATTCAATTGTAATGATGATTGGTTACTGATAAGATTATTCATAATTTGGCAAGCAATTACTGGCACATTAGAAACTAAATCTTCAACAGTTAAATTTCAAGTATCAATTATAGTCACAATTGAATACCAATCATAATTACAATCTATCATATGGGTCAGAATTGTATAATTTTCCTGATAAGTGTACCTCTTTACTTAAAACTATTATATAAATGACAGAAAGCATAAAATTTACAAAGAAATTAATAAGATTTACATGTTTATTATATTGTCAGAACTAACGTAGCTACAATATAATGGATTGGGACACAATACATTTTATTCTGACCAAGAATTGGTCATATATAACACTAACTCTATGAACAAAACACATTAAAAAAATCAATATCAAGTATTTGTATAGATAGCAGCAACCTTAATAAATTCGAAACACTTAGAGCCGGTTGTGTCATTAGTAGTAAATTTTGACTATTTTTCCATCGCCCGTGGTAAAAAACCTTTGCGGGTTGTTTGTATGTCAAATTTACTTTTGTCTAAGTCAATCTAATATGTAGTATATATAATGAGTCAAATATTCATCAAATACCTGGGATTTTTAAACAATTTTATACTTTATCTATGGTTTTATTCACTACTGCGCTTGAAATCGTCACTTTGCTGGTAAACAATTTTTGGTAATATAAATTAAACAGCGAGATCATCATCAGATGAACTCTAATCACTAAAATAGTGGAATATTGAATGATTCATTCTTTCAAAGTATCAATGTGACAAATGACTTTTGAAACAGCTCTGAAGAGACCACCATTTTTAACTAACAATTGAAAGTTTTACCATCGATCGAACAACCCTTTTTTTGCAAAAAAAATTTACTTCAGTAACTTTTTACCATACTAAAAACTTACCATTAATCACAACAACTGGCCCTATATGTATTTTAATACAAAGAAAAACACAATGAATAAAACAGCACACATGATTAAATAATTAACATTTGTTTTTTTTTTTTAATGTTTACAGTTTTAACTTTGTGGTTAGACATATCAATACCTTAATTTGTAAAGCAGCTAACTCCACCCATGGTCAAAAAACCATTTTTGATACCATTATTTTCTTCTTTTATTGTTCTATGGTACACTAAAGGCCAAAAATTCGCATCAATTTTAAAACGCATGAAATGATGTGTTTTAAAATAATAAGTATTAGGTGCTGAAAAACCTTAGATTGATTCTTGCAAAAATCTTAAATGTTTACCTGAAACAAGTGTTGATGGTACCAGATATAGAGGACGTCCGTGAAAATCATAATGGTTGCACTACATTATCATGAAAAATCAGCTAACTCCTAACAATATTTTATAATTTTGGTAAAGAAATTCAGCTAACTCCAAATATTCCCTATAAGTACGAGATAAATCAAAATATCAATAAAATTTCTCAGCCACCCCATTTCTCCATAAACAATCTACCAAAGTGTGTTTTGGAATTTTCTTAATCCGTTTAATTACAAAATTAAACAGTTTATTGTTGCTCCTGAACATTTTAGAAAAATGGAGTTAGCTGCTTTGCAGATTAAGGTATCGATGTGTAATAATTAATTTACAAAATAAAATAAGTAACTTTCTATAAACCATATTGATTACTTTGATATTGACCACTAACTAATAGCTATGCCGACGAAGATACCGTGGTCAATACAAAGTTAGTTATATATTTGTTTAAAATAATAATAATATTATTTTAGAAAATATGGAGATAATGATTTCTGGAAAAAAGGAAGATGGAGCTGTGTACTTTTGTTTGTCAAAGTTAATACCCAATATAGGGGAAATTGTGGCAAGCGATTCGTGAGTCTTATTACTGGCAATAATAATGTTGAAAAAATTTGTGCACAACAAAGCATAGAATCTATAATTGTGAGCTATGGTTAAGCCACGAGATGTAAATAACGAGAAAAATATTTTAAGACTTTATTTCCTGTCACAAAAAATAACACAGGCAGTGAAAAATACTCATGAATGTAGATGTGGAAATATTATATTGTGGAAGTTTATGTAAGAAATGTGTTTATTCAATAATACCTGCGTACCCTGCATCACAATAATAAAATACGTTATTCTACATATTATCTATAGAATAATGTGTAGATAGTGATGTCTAATTACATTTATATATTTTTTAGCTGTATTATGAATAATTAAGATGAAATCAGTCAGACGTTACTAGGATGTACGTTTGCATATTTTATTATATACCTGCCTGGACTACCCTACTAAGTACAGGATAATGATATAACTTTTAAGTAATCTAGTAACTAGGACACGGATAATCCGTTTTTCCACAATTTACGTAAAAATTCGCAGATATCGTTTTCATTTCCTGTATTTAGTTTCATTCGATTCGGTACTAAAACTACCTGAAATATACATTCTTTCTGCGGATGAAATGTTCAACGGTCAGAAGCATTTTATATTGTTCAATCGCATTGTCTATTTCCATTATGTTCATAATTCTATATTGACAATGCTGAAACCTAACAGAATACAGTAAAAATATGGTATACAAATGTTCAAAAGTCTATCATAAAATATTGCAAGCCTTATAAATGTTGGATAATTTTTAGGGACAAAGTTCAATGTTCACATCAAGTTATAACAATGGATTTGTGCGATGTATAAAAATTAGCAAGAAATCATTAGAAAAAACACAAATTTTAAAAATAAATTTGTGAAACAGAGAAAGCCATAAAATAAAAGAGGGATTAAAATGGATTTGGGGTGACTAGATTCACATAAGGTTGAAGCATAACGTTGTAGTGTAAAATACGAGGGAACGAGTCGCACATTGAAAGTATTGATTTTTTTTTTTTCCATTCCGTTTCCATCGCTTCTAGGAATTTTCAAATTACGTTACTTGAAAATGTACTGATTTACGATGCAAGAGGGGGGATCAGAATAACATCTTTGGAATTACAATATATTTCCTCAATATTCAAATTAATGATTCTGATCTCTCTGGCCAATATTTCAAGGTCCATCATTAGGGTCGACGTCACTGACTTTAATGAAATTGATAATTTGGATCATGAAATGGTTTTGAGTGAAGACTACACAATGACTGTATTTAGAATGTATTTGTCAAATAAATTTGCTTGTTCACAGACCTTATTATTTGATGTTTTGTTATTGTTTGGTTTCAAGTAGATAAAACATAATTACTATATTTATTTAAATCACAAAACAACTTATGATCATGTTATTACAAAAGTATTATTACCCTCAATGTACACATTCTTTATCTCAATTCTTAGAAAACTCTAAAATCGGGGTGCCGCTGTATTATGGGTTCACATGAATGGTTTGTATTATACAAAGTAATGAAGTCCTAAGCCCTGATTTTGAATAAAACCTTAATAATGCATTTTTTTAATAATCTTAATAATTCATTCCTCTTTTTGATAAAATACTTTGCAGTCGTAATATCAAGATTGCCTAATAGGACATTCAGAATAAGGCTTTGATAGATTGTATAAATAGTATAAAAAGGGGAGCACTTCAAATATAAACATCATTAAGTTGGAGCGCCTCGATAAGAAATCTCATTTTACAATAAACCCTGTAAAATCAATCTGACATTAGTTTAATATTGTTAATGTTTTGTCATGGCTCATCCAGATCACTGGGTGGCTCCAGAGCAGGACACAGGGTGACAGCAACTCCCCGATTCAGTGAAACAGCAGGGTAAAATACACCATAAAGATCGGTGAACGCTATTCCACCCTGTAACAAATAGCAATGTTATAAAATGCTAGCACAATAAAAATTATGATATACATATGGTCAGATTAAAAGTGACCTGTGATAGACCATCCACGGTGAAGCGGAGAGTATGGGAGTCTAGGTCTAACAATACTCCCACTTCAGACCCGGCACTGATCCCTCCTTCCTGCCTCGAATGATGTGCGCCTCCATGCTGGAACCAGGAGCGGGAGCCGTCAATGTACATCGCCCAGCCACTGTTGTCCTTGCCTGTGTTATACATTATAATAATATTCATATTTTGTTATTAAATCTAGATTTCTCATATCTTGACAATGGTATCGATAAATCATATTGGAAATGAGGACACTGTAGATTACAGTGATACTGGATTATCCAGGGTCACATTATATAATCGAGCAGTAAAAAATTATGTAATTATTTAATAACATTTCAAATTATTATTTAAAATGTAAAAATATTTTTTTTATTCTTCTTTGTATTAAGTAGGCATATGTATTAGGCAATTGAATGAACAATTATTTTCGCATTTTTTTTTTTAAAATAACCAGAATTTGTTACAGAGTTAATGCGACTGTGACTTTGGATAATTTAAAGTCTAATGTGTATTAAAATCAATTAGAGAAAAATGAATGTAATCATCTCACCAAGCATTTTATCCCTGGAGACATCGGCCCTTGCGATGCCGAATGCCGGATCAGTGTCCGCATCATACCTGTCGACGATCAGTCTCCAGTAATGTACACCCCTGGAGAGGCCCACTCCAGCCAGAGCGACACGGTGTTCCCAGCCGGCCACGCGGGTCCCTAGCCCTGATCCGTAGAGGCTCAGCCCGTCGGGACGACCTCCACCCTCCCAGCTGAACCAAGCCACTGAAAGGGAATGAATTCATTCATTTGTGCAATTAAGCATACTCTGTAGAATTATTATTGTGGAATGTCCAAATAATAACACAAATCGGGATTTATGTTAATTTTAGTCAGTGAAAGACTCCAAACCTACATCATCACAACTGTTTTAAGAATATGTATGAACAATGTTATTCAAAATTATTAAACTCGATTCACTTCATTAAAAACAAAATTTCACCCGTCGACCTAATGATTTTGTCAACTATAAAATTGACACTAAACATTACGAACAAAATAAAAATAAATTTAATAAACTTTTAAAAATTAAATTAGAAAAAATACCTGGTGCAGTCTGCAATCCAATCAATTCACTGTATATTCCTTCACCAGTCGCATTGAACGCCTTTACTCTTGCATTGTACAGGGAATTGAAATGAAGACCATCGACAGTACACATTGTCTCCCTGCCACAGTACACCTCCTGGAAATAGTTTCGAATTAGCTACTATAAATTATAGATAATACTATAATTAATAAATGTGTCCACTAATTAGAGATTTGTTAGAGACATTGAAATATGCTGTCCAAAATTTGTCAACTCGCGAGAATATTTGTAAACACATTTTATATTATGTAACAAGATTTACCCTGAAATCACCACCGTGTCCATCATCAAGTTCCAAGACGTATCCTTCAACGTGACTATGAATAGGCGGAACCCAGGCAACTGTTACAGAGTTGTTCTCTGCAGCACAAAGTTCTGGGGCAAGTCCTGGTGCTCCGGGAGCTAAAGAGATTGCACACACTAATTTATTATTGAAATAAAGATAACATTTTATTTAAAATACAGTAAAATCCTGTTAAACGAAGTTCGCCACATGTCGATGTTTTGGAGCAGAATGCGGCCCCTGAGAAAAGTTTTCATACTAAATTGTATCTGTAAATCGAAGATCATTATTCAAAGATGTTTTTGGAACCTATCAAATGAATTTGTTGATCTATTTTTTACTAATTTATATATTTTTTTGGTGAAATAATAATGTATATGCGCATGTTGAAAACTTTGTTGATTATGCTGTTATTAAAAATGCTGCAAAAAGACAATCCATTATAATTAAATAAGTTCTTTTTTAAATTTCTGTTGTAATCATGAATATGAAGGGACTATTTAATGTACTTTATTTGTTTTAAAATTAATTAAGTTATGAACATTCCATGTGAAAATAAATAAATAATATTATTTAATTCATGTTATCATAATTTTCTACGTTTATTGATTTGTTTAGACTATATTTTGTTATTTTATATTGCGTGGATAATAGGTATACATAATTACTTTAGAATTTTTTAAATTTTCATAATCAAATTTTTTATTTATTTTTGATTCCCTCAACTTCGATTTTATGGGAACTGTTTAACTTGTAATTTCAATTAGTGTTTCAGTTTTCATATATGAAAGAAAATAAAATAGTATTAAAATTTTGATAAAGTTTGAAGATGTACTCATCCAATTCACAAAGATGTTAATTTAAAATAGTACCTACATACTTTGAGTGCTGATAATTCACATTCTACTTAGAAAAGTTTATATTTACAATTAAAGTAAAAATTTGAAAATGTTGTAATATTCTTCTACATCGGGCCCTCATGGCTGAGAATTGTGATCCCTCTGGAATGTCAGTCTTCTGGAAGACCAAGGCCCTTTACTCTTTGTGGTCTGGTGGTGCTTGCAGCACTGCAGGAAGGTTGACTTCCATCAGTTCCTTCAATTTGTCTTTGCACCCTCCAATTTCAATTTTTTTTTGGTGTGTTATATGCTCAAAAATTGTTATAATGCTTTAAGCACATTTTAGACAGGTTAGGATGATATGATTATTGTTCCACCGCTCCTTTTGGATTTCTCATAATATATTCTTCACGTACTTTACTTTACAGAGTGCTAATCTTAGGGCAATTGGCTTATAAAGGGAATCCAATGGAAAATTTTCAAGTTTAATATTAAATAAAAAAAAAACTACAATGTTATTCTCATATTTTATTTATACAAAATGAAGTTTAAAAATGCGGATTTTACGTTTTATAAACAATATCATCTAAATGCCGTCCATTTCTCTCAACACACTCTTGAAATCGGACTCTTAAATTTGCAAACACGCGAGAGCAGAGTGTTGGTTCAATGGCAGTAACTTCACGGTGGATATTTTCTTGTAGGGTCTGAATTGTTCGAGGATTGTTGCTGTAAACTCTCAACTTAAGGTATCCCCACAATAAAAAGTCACACGGTGTAAGTTCCGGTGACCGAGGTGCCCAGGGTATGTCTCCGTATTTGCTGATCAATTTATTGGAAAAAATTTTACTCAGCTTCTCCATTGAAACTCTAGCTGTGTGCGGAGTGGCCCCGTCTTGCTGAAATTGTGTTCTGTTGTTGAACCCGGGAAACAGCTGCAGTCGCTGTACCAAATACTCGTTGGTTATTTGGTAATACACGTAGGCAGTGACTGTCTCTCGCTGGTTAAAAAAATAAGGGCCAATTATCCCTCAGGCAGAAATAGCATACCACATTGTCGTTTTTGGACAATGCAAACGTTTTTGATGGCATTCCCTTGGATCGTCGGGGCACCAGTATCTCATGTTCTGTTTAATAACATAGCCATCGATATGAAAATGTGCTTTGTCAATAAACAATATGTTTCCAAGTGTTTGTGCTGTTCCAAAATGTTCCAGCATCATTCTCACTAAGGTTCCACGTAAAGAATAGTCATTTTCGTTGAGAAACTGCACGATTTGCAGTTTGTACGGGTGAAACTGTAGTTTCTTTTTCAAAATAATGCGCAGTTTTTTTTTTATTCCAGTACAGGTTGTAATCTTCCTTATCGATTTACGTGAATTGCGCATAATTTCACGTTGAACTTGAGCCACATGTTCTGGCGTTGCTGCTGACGTTGATGGTCCCGGAGGAGCTTGGTTAACCATTGTCCCTTCTTGTCTGAACTTTTGAACTCAACACCAGATAAGTTGCGTGCTCGGCTCATCACTTACTTGTCGACTATTAAAGTGAGTACAAAAAGCGCGACACGTACGAATCAATGAATCACTGCACTTTAAATATTGCTCAACCGCAAACGCGCGGTGCGCTCCCGACCAGTGACTCACTGTGACTGGCAAATCCGCAAATCACGTGCATCAAACAATACCCCTTTCACTTACCTCACCCTGATGGTTTACGAGTAATTACAATTTAATCTAGAAATTTTTCCACTGGACACCCTTTACAAGTCAAATGTTGAGAAGAAAAATTTAATAAAAAGTTGACAAGCACCTAATAACATTGTTTTATTATAATGTATATTCAATTCTAATAACTTTAAAAAATGTATAGTAATCATGCAAGAGACTAAAAGTAATCACTACTGAAGATCATAACAATTAGATTTAATTATTATAGAAGTAAATAAATAAATAAAGATAAAAAATAAATTATTAAAGAGTCACTACTACATATATTACAGCCTCTAGAGCTTATTATCAATGTTTTTAACAAAGTACGTTTTTATTTTCCAGAAATATCTGAAGATGTTAGCCATGTTAGAAGTATTAGGAATTTTTTAGTGTATGTTAAAATATTGTATGAAATAGAGGCACATTATGTGATCACGGGCCAAACTCGCCGTATCAACTATTGGTACAGCCGCATACAAAAACAAATTTATACCGTATCAATTGTTGATACAGTAGCAGAATATTTTGTTTGAAAAAATATTTTTTTACTGTTTGTAAAGTACACATATACAAATAGTTTTTACCCGAAGAATTACTTACAATTAAATTAGAATTTCACCACCCTTAAAAAGTATATTTTATTTACAACCTATAAATAATATTAAATGAAAAGTATCATACAAAATTAAATACGAATTAAATATATGAATTGATAAATCTGGCATCTGCTATCAGATTACTCAAAGATATTTGAGATTCCGTAAAAATAAGGTAGACGGCTTTTTCAAATAATGGAACGATTAAATAATAATATAAAAACGGTAACATATAGGTTTGAAAATTTGTCATTAAAAAAATATTGTAGCTGTAGCATAGTTGGATAATGCACCTTCCCCGGTTTGGAAAGAGATCCAGGTTCGAATCCCGGTGGTGCAACAACAATATTTTTCAATAAAATTGATTTTATATGTATATCTTTCTAATTAATATATTAAATTCATATTTAAAATATCACAGACCTATGATCTGAATAATTACTTCACAATAAGAATATGTTCTAATAAAAAATTAAATTATGTAAAGTATCTACAGACTTAAATTAAAAAAAAAAGAAATTACATATGCTATTATTACATACTACTAAATTATTATCTATAAAAAGGATAGCTATCTAAACTGCAAAAATAATGCTTGAAAGTATCAAATAAATAAAATGAAAAGAAAAATATATCAGAATTAAAATTAAAACACTAATCTTAATATTAAAAAAAAACTGCCTAAATAAAATAAACCGTAAACAATGTCAAATAAATTTTTTTGTGCTGAAAATACTAATATTTTTTGTAAGGTATTGAGCTCTGTTACAAATATTTTAACTACTTAGGGGGGAAACTTTATTAGGATGAAAATATACTAAGCCTAAAAAACGGGTTGTGACCTTATTTGGGGGGAAAACTTATTAAAGAGAAACATATTAAGAGGGTTTCACTGTATTTTTGTATGCAAGTTGCAATAAAATTGTTTGTACATTGTATTTAACACTGTTGTCTTTTAATATAACAAAATACTACATAATTATGAAACAAACAGATCACAAAACGCCAACGTGTTTTAAATTGATAATATTAAACAAAACCACCAAACGCATGTAACACAGTACATTTCAATATAAAATATCAACATGATAACAAAGCATCAATCTAAATATATGTAGGTACTTTGACTGATCTCAAAACATACTTATAGATATGAACTAGGTACTTCAATGAATTAATTTTCTATCAATTAATTTAAATGACAACATACATATTATTTCATTCCATAATATTAATATGAATGTGTATAAAACTTCGAAATGAGTTTTATTTTGACAGCTTGTCTCGATTATGAGAAAATCAATTATTTTATTGTCATCTATTTCTATGAAAACCTTCATCTCTGGCGAGATTTACTTAACAAATTACATCCTTTAGTATTTAAGTGATATTATAAATAGTTTAACTATTAGCCTCATCTTGAAAGAGTATGTAATTTGTGTAGAATTTCTCAATTTTCATACTGGAAAAATGAATGTACGTCCTTAATACAAAATAATATATCCTTTATTTATTTTTTCATGAAGTATTTATTAAAATATAATTCTGTAAAATATCGCAGAACGTATATCCTCGTCCAGACACATTTCATAAATCTTCCATATAATATAATGACTCCTCAGAAGTAAACATATCTTTCTTTTTCACCCACATTTTAAATAACAGTTTAGCCTTTTGACTTCCCAGGTGACTCATCATCAAAACAATATATTTCAATGTTCCTTATATGGTCATATGACTTGTGATTGGGCGTTTTTCGATGTTTCATAATTTAAAAGCCGTAATTGGTTGGTTGGAATCCATTTGTGCCTCTAATACCTCTGATTTGAGGATTATCAAACGCTCTAATAGGTCGATTCTGATGAAGCAAATAGCTTTTAACTTGTGCAAGATCAGTTCACACCATCTAGCCGCTGAGTATATATGAAGTAGCTTCTTCCTTTCATTTTCGGCTCACAGAGGGTGGAGTAAGGGCGTTTAAAATGTGTTAAGATTTAGCGTCTTAGCTTAGAATTTATAATTATACTGTATCATTCATGGGTATTTTATATGTTACCTAGACACGTGAAGCTGAATTAACAATCATGGTGTTATTTCGCATATAAATCTTTGCAGTTCCAGGCGTAATTCAATCTCTGATGGACAATCAATTCTTTTTGTTCACATATCTTGCCCGGTACCATGTTCCGACTCTCAGTGAGGGTATGCAGAATAACTTCTTCCTACAACGTCTTGCCCGGTATCTCCAACTCTCCGCAAGACTATGCAGAGTAACTTCCCCTTTCTTAACTGGTTTCATCAGGTAAATATGTCATCTTAGAATTTTAACCTTAAATATAGAAGTTAGAAAGAATCTCCTTCTTACAATTTAGTTATAAAATGTGACCCTTCACAGTAAACACATTGCTAAGCAGGTAAAACTTTCATGTCAATTGCAATTTGTGCTTCAAAATGTTCGGAATTGTTTTGTAGTGATATTACTATATATTCTGGTTCACAATATTTCATAGCTGGATATCTGCCTACATTACAATTTAGTTATAAAATGTGATCCTTCACAGTAAACACATTGCTAAGCAGGTAAAACTTTCGTGTCAATTGCAATTTGTGCTTCAAAATGTTCGGAATTGTTTTGTAGTGATATTACTATATATTCTGGTTCACAATATTTCATAGCTGGATATCTGCCTACATTACGAGTCGAAAAAACACTTTGAGAAAAAGTTATGGTGTTAAGCGACATCAAAATCATCATCATCAATCTTCCGTAAGACATTAGACAATCGTTGAAGTAACTTATATCAAATTTCATAAATTCATTCGATTTAATGAAAGTCAAATAAGTGATTAGAAATTTATAGAAATTTTTTGGTTCAAATTGTTACATTTAAAAGGTTAGATTAATACTTACACACAGAAGGTCTTAAATCAATATTACAATGCATGACAGAATTTTGTAGATATTCAAATGAAAAGTACTAACAAGAATGTGTATAAAAAATTGTCAAGCATCCAAAGTCTGTAATTTGGATGGTTATCGAAAGATGAAATTCCAATCCAATTTATTTTGTAAATGGAAATGTGAGATACGAGCAATATAAACACATTGTAGATACGGTTCTTTTGTCTGATGTATTGTTTTACTCAAGATGGTGTACCTTATCAAACAGCCAAAAGTATACAGTATAAGTGCAGTGCACTTATTTAAAAAAAAAATTGTTTTGCCACGGCTATCGGAAATTATCCAAACTTGAAACTGATAGAAAATGTTTAGAACCTTCTAAAGTGTATATATTAGATGTACAACACTACCATAGATATACTTATAAAAATATACATTACACATGGCAAAATGATCCAGCAATAAAGAACTGATGATTCACTCATATTCGTAGCATGCCATAACGAATTCAAAATTGTATAAAATGAAAAAAAGAGGCATACTAAATGTGATGTCCTTGGAATGATGGGATGGTGTGTGTGTGTGTGCACCACACCGCTGGTGCGGGTATGTGTGACTATAAAGACGGTGCATAGGAGTGTGCGCGTCTCTTTTATCTGCAGTTCATCGGCTTAATAGTTTGACCTATACTAGTGACATACCTTGTACTGAATTGTAGCTTATTGTCAATTAATTGTTATAAAGTTTATTTCTTGGACTTTCACATTACGAGGTGTACACTAAAGACGTACTAAGAAGTGAAGTACTTAACACTAAATATTAAAAATAATGTGTGTTTTTTATAAAAGTGCTCAATTTTATGTTAATAAACTAATTTACGAGGCGTGTCCGTAAAATAAGTTCCACGAATTTTTTTCACATAAAAAAACTGGTTTAATTTTAAAGAAAAGTATATTTTTGGAAAGTTCAGTCCTTCTTTTATTTTTCTACATAATCGCCGTTGCGTTCTATGCACTTCTGCATTCGAGGCACCCACTTCTTTAAACCAGAGTCATAGAACTCTGCCGCCTGTCCGCGTAGAAAACTAACAACCGCATTTTGTACCTCTTCATCTGTCTTGAATTGGGTTCCGCCAAGGTTTTTCTTCAACTCGGGGAAGAGACGGAAGTCACTTGGTGCTAAGTCTGGACTGTAGGGTGGGTGAGACACCATTTTCCATCCAAATTTTTCGATGAGGGCTGTGGTTCGATAGGCGGTGTGCGGTCGGGCGTTGTCATGGTGAAAACGCACTCCTTTGGTCAACATTCCTCTTCTCTTGTTCTGAATTGCACGTCTAAGATTTTTCAAGGTCTCACAGTACCGTTCAGCATTGATTGTTGTCCCGCGAGGCATAAACTCGCACAACAATACGCCCTTTCGATCCCAAAAAACGCTAGCCATGATTTTTCCGGCAGACAGGATTTGTTTGAACTTCTTTGCTCTTGGCGAAGAAGGGTGCTCCCACTGCTTCGATTGCTCCTTTGTTTCCGGTGTGGTGTAGTGTACCCAGGTCTCGTCGCCAGTAACAATAGAGTCCAGAAATTCCTCTTCGGTTGTTCCGTGAAAAGCGAGAAATTCTTGGGCCGCTTCAACCCGCTGCCGCTGGTGATCTGCAGTGAGCATTTTTGGTACCCATCTTGCGCAGACCTTTGAACAGCCTAAATGTTCAGTCAAAATCTTGTCGATTGTGGTTTTGCTGGCCTCCGGAATCTGTTCGCACAGCTCCCTAACTGTAATCCGTTGATCTTCGAGCATTGCCGCTTCGACTCTGGCAATTGTTTCGTCGGAAACCGATGGCCGCCCTGCACGGGCTTCGTCGTGGATGTCTGTTCGGCCATTTTTAAATTCCCTGACCCATCTGCGCACCATCCCGGAGCTCATACACTCTTCTCCATACACTTCACAAAGTTCTTCGTGAATTTCCTTCGCCGATTTCTTCTTAGCGGCCAGGAAACGAATAACAGACCGCAACTCGCAGCTGGCGGGAGACGCAAGAGGAAGCTCCATCGTTGACGGCTGCTGGGCCTAGACTAAACGTCGCAGCGACGCTGGCTTGGTGAGGAATTGTAGTGGGGGAACCAAATAACCTGCCTCTGCTGTCTGGTCGCGCATAGAAACGATCCTAGCGCCAGCGGCAGTCCGTGGAACTTATTTTACGGACAAGCCTCGTATTAAAAAAATACAGTGTTAAGTCTTCAATTTATATAGTTATTGAATGAATTGTATATGCAGAATTTTTTTTGGGAACATGATGGTAAATATTATTTTGAAGGATGTACCCCTGTTGTATTGGGCGTATGCATTAATTCATGCATTTTTTTTTCGAAAATTAAGGCTTTATTGTGAAAAAATGGTTATACACTCAATGATCAAAGTATTGTCCATCGGAAGCTACAACATTTGCCCATCTTTCTGGCAGTTTGTGGATTCCATCCCAAAAGAACTTCTCCGGCTTGGTGGTGAAGAACGAATCAAGCCAATTTTTGATACCCTGTTCTGAAGTGAAGCGTATTCCGGTGAGGGCATTCTGCATTGATCTGAACAAGTAGTAATCAGAAGGGGCTATGTCTGGGCTATAAGGCGGGTGAGGTAGAACTTCCCACCCACTGTTCTCCAAATAGTTTTGAACCGGTCTTGAAACATGTGGCCGAGCGTTGTCATGATGGAAAATTATGGATTCGTGTCTGGTTGCATATTCTGGTCGTTTTTCCGCAATCGCTCTCTTCAAACGAATTAATTGTGTTCGGTAGAGGTCCCCTTTGATCGTCTGACCCGATTTCAACAGCTCATAATACAACACACCCTTCTGGGTCGGTCCGGGTCGTTCATTGTCTTCTAAGTTGAAATCGCCACTTCTAAACCGTGCAAACCACTTCTGGCACGTTCTTTCAGCTAGAGCATGGTTACCATAAACCTCTACTAAAATACGATGACTTTCGGTAGCACTTTTCTTCATGTTAAAGTAATGAAGAAGAACTCCCCGCAAAAACACTTTTTCTGGCACAAAGTTCGACATGTTCAAATGAATAGAAAAAAATGTTGTTTACACTTCAATCAAATGACATATACTGAAAAAGACGCGCAATGACAGTAGCTTTCAAATGAATATAGTCACGGATGAACACGGCGCGAAATAATACTAGTAACGCCCTCTCTTAGAAAACCGCATGAATTAATGCATACTCCTTATATAATTTTATTATTAGCTGACAATATAAACAAAGATAAAATCATATAAACCATAGGAAATGAAGGTTTTTTTTTATGCAAAACAATGAATTTACTGTACCTGCAGGTTGTCTGTTTTCTCCATTCACTGCAGCTTGGAAGAAAACCCACAACCAATTATTTATATTTCTAACAATGTATCTCGCTCTAAGTAATATTAATGAAACAAAATATATTTTACAAAGTTTTGATAATGTATAGGATTTTTTGCCCCTAGAAATTTAGATCTAGAATTTATAAGGCCCAGACACATACTGAATTAAGAAAATTCTTGTCCATCTAATAAAGCACAATCTGTGCTCTGGTGAGTATCACAACAGAAACCAAAACAAATAGCCCGGTGTATGAAAAGAAATAAAACAATACAAGTATTATAACCCAACTTGTGTGGATTTAAAAAATGCATTCACTAGCATCTTATTAGAATCCGTATGGAAGTAAACACATAATGAGATATATCAGCTTACGTTTCATCTGTATAAAGTTGAGATGGTTGATGGCTGACAGCAGTGGACGGTCATCGAGTGTGAGGTCGGGGCGCGGAGGAGGGGGGCGAGGAGCGGCCTGAAGGATACGAGCACACTCTACACCCACTCCTGCAGCACGCCCAGCTAGCAAGGATCCTACCTGAGCGAGCAAAGAGAAAACTGTTGACAATAATGAAAATATTAATGCACTTCAAAATGATTTTAAACCTATTTGTGGAATGAAGTCTGGGTACTAAATACAGCGCTGCAGGGTTGATAAATAGGTTACTAGTTTATAAACTACATATTTGCCAAGCATAAACAATATGACAAATTATAGATATCTCAAAGAGACAAAGAAAAAGTAAATGGGAAGTATGAGTATTACAGGGCTTACAACATGTCTTCGGCTGGCCTAAGTGATCACTTTACACAAAGTGATGTTCACCAATTCTACCCACAATCAACTTCCAGATCTATCAAATTTTTGGAAGTTACATGTATATTACCATATAGAAACATTTCAAGTATTTTACTACAACTTCACTGTCGCCATCTATTTGAAATTTGATATTCATTCCCCTGAAACAGCATAGATGTCACTAATGAGAATCTTATCTTTTTTAGAATCGGTGCACGTTACATTGTGTAATGTGAATACTTAAGCCAGCTGACGATAGGTCGTAAGCCCTGTAATATCCATACTTCCCCATATAATATAATATAAATAGCTTCGTTTCTATGAGATATCTATAATTTGTCTTAATAACAATGCCTTTGGAGGTTAAAAATCCATTCATTGTGTGTTTATGGACATACTCAAATATTGTAAATAAACAATATATTTTGTCAGCATAGCTCCAATTAGAAATAGATGCAGTTACAAATGCAACTCAGAATATACTTCAGTAAGTAATAATTTCATACAAACCTGCAAAAAAGCTGCGCTTTCAGTTTCTTTAAGTGCTTCTATACAGAATTGTAGGAGGCCTGTGGCACTCTGGAGGCGTCTCGTACACATGGCTGCCTGGTCCTTCATGTCTCGAACTCTACCGTCTCTGTCATCTCTTATGGACTGCAGTAACGATTCACGTCTCATTCTAATTGCTTCAATCAGGGCCTCACATTGGACAGTTACAATGTTTTCAAAATCCGTATAAGATTCCTAGACAAAAAATTTAATAATCTCTAGATCATTTTGCTCAAACTTGAGATGAGAGGGAGTACACCCCTTGAAACTATAGTTGTGACAAATATAACTCAACGTCTGTACAGTGCAAATAGTTTATTAAAAATATGAAAAAAATTATAAATGCAGCATAAAATAACTGCCATATCAATTATGTAATTTAGACTCACATTTACTTTATCGGCTAATGTCTTGACCCTTTGTATATATTCAGTCATGGCAAGAGCCTTTTCTGACAGCAACTGGAGGTTTTGTGATAATTCAGTCTGAAATAAAATGAATTATATATTATAGCATATACATTATAAGAATATAATATATATGCATAAAAATATGACCTAATACGAAAATGGAAAGATTTTATATAAAAAATGATATTGCTTAAGTTTAATAGCTTTAGATGTGAAAACCTGTGGTTGAGAATATTTACAACCGTATTGTCATGAGATACCATTTTATTATACAATGGATGATCTTATTACAAGGATCACCTCAAATTTTCTTACATTAAAACAAATCATTGTAAGGTTTAATCATAAATAAATTAATACGCTGGATTTTTCTAATATATTTATTTATAATTATATTTTTTAAATTTATACAGTGGCAATATTGAAACAAATAAAAATAAAAATGTAGACATAATTGGAAATTCGGATGAGTTGCTTTTTGATAGTCAACAAATGCAGATGGAATATTTCATTATCTTGTGGTTGGTAATTAATAATTTAAGCATAGTTGGGCAATAGAGTTATCGAGAATCTTTAAGTTGTTTAAAAATGTGTTTTTTTTATTTTAAATATAAATACTTTGCCAGCACGGGCAAGTCTAAAGATATATCTTTTAAACATTTGCAGAACTTCAGGAATTATTATGAAGTAAAACAGATTCAAAAGAATTTTTTAATTTAAAAAAAAATCTGACTGATCTCCTATTAACCTCTTCGGGAGTATGGCCGTTAAGGGCCGGCCGATGGAAATTTGTTACAAAGGAGTGTCACCAGACCATCACTGCTGACACCAGACATTAGGCTGGGTGTCATTGTGGTACCTCTAAGTGTATTCCAAAAATGTACATTCAATTGTCATCTATGGATGATTTTACGAAGTTTTCAAGCAGTTTAATTTTTTACCGATGTCACAAATTTAAAATCAAAATACACGTGGCATTGTCAACGGTCCATCAACAGTTGTCAACATTGTTTCCATGAGTGGCGATTTGTTTACGAATTTGAGTGTAGTTTCTTGTGCTGTGTTCAAAACATTTGTTTTTGATGACAAATGAACTAAAAATGTTTTTATAAGGGTATTTTCATTATATTTTAAGTTTTAATGATTTATTTATTTTCTTTTGAACAATTTTGAATGCGATCTAAAACAATATGTTAATATTTTTTATGTTTTATGTGAAATTAATTATTTATATTAACTTATTGTGAACAGTATTTAACATTATGTTATTTGTTTTATTTCTAAATAAGTTTCATCTTCAGTGTCATATATCATATTTTTATTGCTGGTGTAAAAGAACAGTCAAACAAAATAAACATGTTGAGCTTGTTGAATGAACAAGACATTGCTAATTATTTTAATGAAGGTGAAAATGGGGACGTATTTGATATGATGATGATAAGTCCACAAACCCAATTATCGAAATGCCTTTCTTCAGAGTCTTGTTCTTGGTAAGCGAATTTTTTCTTGGTAGAAATGATCTGCTCTGATGCAACCAATGGTCGGCGCAACCTAGATTAGGCTTGCAAATTATCATTGCTAAATCGCGTATATTGGTAGTGATTAGGTTTTTTTATTCATAAAATGTGTTTATGGACATATTATGGTTTTCTATAAAAAATATTGAGATTTAAAAAAATAAAAGAAACTCACTCCTCACATACATTTTTATTTTCAAAAACCCACTCGCAGAGAGGTTAAATTTGTAATTGTAGAATTTACATTTTAGAAGACCGCCAAACCACTGACATAAATTTCGCATTGTACAACATTGTATGAAATATGTATTTTCAAATTCAAAAATAAGTTATTTTTAAACACAGTGGCATAACTATGCCAATGCAGTGCATTGGGGTCCACGTCAAACAGGGGGCTCAAAAAGTTTGCACCTTACAATCCATTATACAAATGATTATTTATGTGATTATCATTAAATAATTAAGTGTTATTTATATTATATTTACACATTAAATAATTAATAAATACTTCTTTACAAATCATTTAGTGTGATATTCATTTGATAATGCTTCTACTTTGATCATGGGCACTTGAGCATTTGAGCAGCTGTCGCACTGAAAATTGTCAACAAAGTAATTTTAGATTACTTGAAGTATTACTAGGGAGGAAAAAACAATTTTGCATGTGGCAGCAAAAAGTCTAATGCCGGCGCTGGTCATAGATGTGGAAGGTCTGTCTGATACTAAATGAGTTTTTATTATAGTATTTGGATTTTTCTTTAATGAATAAAAAAAATGATTTTTCATAAAACTATAAAATGCAATAACTTATCAAATATTTATAACCCAAAGATTTATTTGAAATCAGAAAATATGCCTTTTGCAAAAACCCGAAAGTTACTGTATTTGCCAATGTCCCATTTCTATATCCTTTCTGTTTCAATGTAATACAAAATATATTATGTTTATATAAAATATAATTAATAATAATTATACTATAAACATTCTCATTTCTCATGATGGAAACGTGCAATCTTAAATAACAACTCCCGGAAGTCGCAAGAGGAAAGTCCAATCACAAATTTCGGGATATTTATGTCTGAAGAAGGAAAAAGTAATACAAAAAGATTAACAGCAATGATCCAAGATGTCGGGATCCCAATATCTTCAATGCTAATGAATTTTCCGAACAAGGTTTTAAAGCACAGATGCATATTAAAAAAAGACAGATTGATAAATCGTTTTTGTACATACTGATAAATCTGGCTGGCAAAAAATATTATGTGAATTACATAGTAAAAACTCCAACGCATTCTCCAAATGTAATGGTTCGTTCAATCAGTAATCATCAACAAAGATGCTGGGCAACTATATATTATTATTGAAGGGAGTTTATGTCAGAACCAACAAATAAAGGTCCTGGATACAAAACTGATACCACATGTGTGGGAGCGGTTCCCAGATGGAGATTATAAGTACTGTAATTAATTGTACCAGCTTTCTTTGAAAGTAAAAAACAATTAGGTTATTTTATTGGCTTGGAAATTCCTAACTAATCAATGAAAATTACAAAAAAAACAGTTAATATGTAGCAGCAGCAGTTAATATAAAAACTGTTGCGATGTGGCACTTCAATAAAAACATAATGTATACATATGTATATATATACCAGACCATACCATAGTATAGTATGATAGAGAGCATATATTTTTAACAAATATCCGTGTTAGCTATAGACATCATCTGTAGCAAAAACAAGATGTGTTATCCTTTTATTTGTTACTATCACAGTTATTAATGTTAGGATGGTAGATACCAAAGAGATATTTTTATCTCTGTTGATTGAACACATCATTTATCAATATTAGGAATTACTTTAGAACTAACCTTTTGTGTTTTGCATGCAGTGGTTAATTGTTGCACATCATGGGCAACATGCCGCTCCTGTAGACACCGTGAACAGGCAGGCAAGCGACAGGGAGTACAGTGGGCGACCAGCGGAGCCCCACCATGCTCTGCACAGCCCGTTCCCGAGCCAGGTCGGCCCGCCAGCACTAGCGTATGGCGAGATAGAGGTCCCCTTGATGGATGGCAGGACTCCCGACACGGGTCACAGTATAGCACGGAGCACTGTTCGCAATGGACGGAAGCGGCCTTAGGTGGATCTTCTTCACACATTTGACAGTTGTAAACTGATTCACTGTGTATGGTAGATCCATCTCCAAACTTGTCTATTATCCTCTGCATAACACGGTATTTGGGTAGATTGTTCGCTCCATTTTCATCGAAATACACCGGCTTTTGACATATAGGACAAGTGAGGAAAAGCGCGGTGGGCGGGAATATCGCGCCATTGATGTTCGACGATCCCACATAGCTGCTGGGTCGTGATCCGCACACCACTCCGCTGTCAGTCTCGCTGAGGATGGACACCTTGTCGGCCTCGGTGTAGTCTCCAGAACTGGAAGAGGTCACACTGTCTGCTTCGCTACTCGCCACAGGCTGCTGCAGGCCCAACGCGCATGTCAAGCACAATGCGTGACCGCAAGGCAGCAGCACGGGCTTCTCGAACAAGTGTTTACAAGCTAAACACCTTAATTCTTCTTCCATGTTGTTAGCTTTACATTACCACATAAATTTTAAATTTTACTACCACTTTCAACATCAGCCATGTCAGTTCGTTTAAGCCTCGGATCATTAGATAAACAAAATACACGATAAAATTATACAAATGAAACGTAAAGGATAGTAAATCGAACGACACCTGGTTATTATGAAAATTACGAAAAATTGGTAAACCATGAGCACGTTATATAAAGTGAAAACTGTGTTCGCTAGACAAAATATTTATCACAAAGGGTGGGTCACCGACCCTCGCGTCATAAAAAAAGTACAAATTGTACAAATTTGTGAAATGAGTACAAACATTTCGGTATTCAATAGGTAAATAAAATAATTGCCAGTTCGGAATTTTAGGTCAAATATTTGTAACATCCCTAATAATAACTTTGCTAGGAAAGTACCACTCTGTAACAGGAAAGTCTTAACTTTCTTAAAATAGGTTGAACGTGAATTATATATCAGGGAGTTTATTTATAGTTCTCACGAAAAATTATCTAACAATGACATTACGTACTATGCACGAGAAGTAGAAAGTTAAAACAAAACTAACTCCTTTGCGCTCCCTTGTAATAAAATAAAAACTATGAAAGTATTTAAAGAAAGATTTGGTTAAAAATGATGGCGCTAATAATGCTAAGTGGACTTGTAACCATTGGTTTTTTCATAAATATCAACTTTTTAAGTACCTTTTTTTATAAAACACATTTGGATTTCGAAAACGAAATTAGCATGTTAAATTAGATTTAACAGGAAGAATCAGGGATAAAGTTTAATATATAATTACTCCTATGATATTTTACTTTTATAATTGACTTACACATGCAATAATGTATTTTGAGTACTTATTTAATAAATTAGAATGACACAATTTGAAAGAAAATTCATATGACTTTCTTTTCTTTTTTTCCTTCATGTCAATATTGACATACAGTAGCCTCAAACAAATGAGACTCGATTCGTAATGCATTTCCATTCAGAGTCTCTCCAACTAGATGCGTTGCATGTATCTATCGCTGTGGCTCTCTGCCAGGTCTACTTCGACCCAAAGTTGTGTCTAGGATAATATTTTATTCCAGGTTGTCACTTTGACGCATAATGTGCCAGAAGAATTGGAAGAATCTTTGGTTCTCAGCTGTAGACGAGGCTTGCGGTAATTGGATTGGTCGCGGAATTGAGACATTTGTACGTCATGCTGTCCACGGGATATGTAACATCCTTCTCTAGCAAAATATTTCGAAGGCGTCTATTTTACGCTTGTTTTTATTGTGAACTGTCCAAGTCTCCGCTACATATGTAATTAGAAAGACAAGAGTGTGAACCAATATAATTTTAGTTGCTTGTTTGATATCTTTATTTTTCCATAGTCTCGTAAGTTGATTTGTAGCAACTTTAACTAGTTGTATGTATTCTAAAATTTCCTGCCTACTGTCGCCAGTATTCGTGATTAGTGCGCCCAAATAATTTTCCTCATGACCTGCTATAAGTAAAGTTTATTGTGGTGCATTAGCATGACCCACAACAGTACTTTCGTTTTAAATCGATTTATTTCTAAATCAAACTACTTACTCACGCATATATGATATATTGTAAAATAAAGCTTGGCTTTAGAAACTCAAAGATAAAAAAAAGTTCATGTGAGTTGGAGATGTATTTACTAAAATGTGTATGTCAAAAATGGCGGCAAAGTTATACATGAACTGATTACTGCAGTAATGAAAAACTGATACAAATATAAATACTATTAGGGAGCATCACTCAGATGCTAGAAATGCAGCAAGTCTAAAGCAAAATATCTAATCATATTCTTAGTTTTCATAAAATGAAAACATACTATATCAATGATACTCAACCTTTTTTTTCTTCGGGCCACATACATATATTTGTAAAGCTACGCGGGCCGCAACACTATACTGGTATGACAAAAAATATCATGAAACCCACCATCCCCGTTTTTTTGGAAAACCATTTGAGATTTTAAAAATAATAAACCAAAACAGAATAATAATAGTACATATCATTTATCATCATACGGTTCGTTAAAAATTACAATAGTGAAAAAAATAAAACTCAAAAGTAACATGTATAAATGTGTTGAGGGCCGCACAAAAAAGCTTAGCGGGCCGCAGGTTGAGTATGTCTGGGTTAATGGATATAAGTTTATGTTTAAAGAATATTCCATAAAATTAAATTCAGGGCTACCCAGCGATATATTGGAGGGGGGGAGGGGGGGGGGGGAATTGCCCCTTTTGTTTGCCTGTGTTAAACAATGTATTTGTTTCAGTTTAATACATAAGAACGCCCCCTCCTAATGTCCTTTGCTCCGGGCCCTCATAACTCATAAAACTTTAGATTTAATAAACTTCACATTTTTATCCTGTTTTAAATAATGCATAGCTTCAAACTATGTTATTATGTAGGCCATTGACGTTTTATTCTCCCGCTTGCGTTCTTTCATAATGAGTCTCCGTAAAATGTAATGTCTGAATTATTATCATATTGTCGGATAAAGCATAATATGTACTAGGAACTAAACATAGAAAACATTACAAATATGTTTTTCTAATCTAGATAGTAAAGTATACGCAGTGAGTTTTTTCTTAATATTTTTACTTTTTCAATTACTATAAATAAAAAAATATGAAGCTCATACCTTTCATGAAGCACATACCTCTCATATATAATATATTATTTTCGTGCTCAAATACAAATTGTAGGGATGGGATCAAAATATTTTCAACGGATAGGTAATAAAATTTGTCAATTATTTTTATATGGTATCATTTTATGTATGATAAAATTTTTGTTTATTTTTTCCGCCGATCGGCATTTTGACAGGTGGATGTTATCTTTTTGATGTAAGTTTCCCATTTACGATAAATAAAATGTTTAGCCGTTCTACTACTTTTAAGATATTTTGAACTCAAATGAAGGTACTTCAAATGTCAAGAGAACGTAACTTTAGAGATCAATATGTATAATATACAATACTAAACCTAAAAGTAACGTGTGCTCCAATTGTATTTTGTTAATTTTTCTAATTAATGGAGATATATCTGTTATTGTTGTTTCACAATTTAAATTGTTTCGACTTATTTTAATAAAATTTCACTTATCATTACACCGTTTCCCCTTATGGGTAGGCCGAGAGGATAGAACGCCATACTCTTAAGTTCTGACATATTACTCTTGCCTCGTTAATTTTCATACATCTTCTCGTGCGCGTTCATCGATCGTTGAAGCTTTCACAGATTTCCTCTATTCCAGTTGCTTTATTTTAAATATGAGTTGCAAAGACTGGGTTCATGCATGTTTATGTTTAAGGTCTATGGGTTTTATAATTCGGAACACCAAATAATTCTTCATTATTGTTATATATTTACGAAAAATAATAAAAAGTTTTTCCAATTTCTTCAAGCTGCCTATCTCCGATATATAGACATCAGTTTTTAAAAGGTACGCATAGCAAACTGACAGGTAAATAATAGATTAGCAGTCAGTTTTGCTATGTAGAATATTTACAGGATTTCAGTGAAGTACAGGACGTTTGACAATTCTGCACTTCGAGCACTGGGCCCAGAATATTGATCAAATGGAATTACAGTATCTAGTACTACTTATATATGCATCTTAATCTGCTTTAAATCTCAATAATTAATGTTATTTCTATCTCAACTTACATCTTTTTGTGTAGAATTTTTTGGGTTTATGATCTCAATTTGTATCATGTTTATAATATTTCTCAATTACATCCGGTTAAGTCTTTTTCAAATAATTTTCTTATTCCATGCCACTATGTTACCTTTCTACATGTATTTATCTGTAGGCTGTATGCATCCATTATCTTTTTTTTCTGTTTCATACCACATAGTTATTAGGTGTTTTATATTGGCCGATTAATTCAAATTCAGATTCAGGTAGATCACTAACCTCAGTTTTACAAAAAATAATATTTTTATGTATATACTCGTTAGTAATGATTATGTAGCTTCCCTTTACTGTTTCGAGATGCAAGCCTGTACACCGAAAATGCGACAAATTATCTAATAAATAATATTTTTTTTGTTTTCTCAAAAATTTTTTGCATTATACAGTCAAAAATAAGTTTTTTTAAATTTTACCACAATTAAAGAATTATCCCTTTCTGTGGTGTTCGTAGGCTGCCCTGTTCTGAAAAAGGTAATTACCTAGTTTATCATTATTTACTATTTTATGGACAACTGTTTTCTATATAGTTTTATTCTCCAATAGATGTTGGAAACCATCGCTGCTATTTGAACTATAGAGGCTGCTGTTCTGAAAATATCTGTGAGATGCAATGGAACCAGTCATGCAAGTTCTTTAATCAGGAGATGCGTCTTCTTCCTGACCGCGTTTTCCTTGAATCATTTCCCATTTTAGTAATTTACTTTGGGAAAAAACAAGTGATGGTGATAACATTGAAATAAAAAATGTAATGAAATCACATAAAGATTACCTGTCATTCGTCGAAATATTCTTTTGTAGGTGAATAGTGAATTTTTTGGTGAATATTGTTGTTGGATTATTCTGTGCTTGAACAAGCTCTGATTGCGTCAGTCACGGTGGCAAAAAAGTTCAATTTATATAAGTTCTACAGTTGAGTTTATTTAGGGGCCGAGAATTATTTTACTTACACCTAATATATCAAAAATTATTATATTATTAGATGTAACCCATCAATAATGACAGGAAATTAATGGTTTTCGTAACCTTAATTTTTATTTAAAATTAATGAAAATACAATAGTAAAATTTAAACTGTTGTTACATATGACGTTTGATAAAAAAAAAAGACAATTATTGTTTATTAAAATAAATATTTATTTATTGATCAACTTCGATTCTATCTTCTTCAAAGTAGTTCTCGTCAGATATAATGCACTTATGCCACCATCTTTTCCATTGTTCAAATCACCTCATGGACTCTGTTTTTGAGATGGTATTCAGTTTCAGTAAACCAGGTAAATATGGAGGCTGTTGCAGCACTGTGGTATGTTTTTGGCCAAAAATGAACAAATAAGCAGAGAATAATTTTGGAACAAATTTGGTTGCCACTCTTCTCATGCCCAAACTATTAGTTAAAATTGCTTTGCATGACCCGAACGAGATTGATACGGCGTCGGGATTTCCTCCCTGCCTGATCATCGTATCGTCAATACGTCGTTGGTCACTGAGAAGGAGGCGGGGATGAAAATCAATAAGTCGGTGATTAATTCTATATTTACAATTTTATTAAATCGGTTAGGCGAGGAGACAAAAATAATCCTAGGCTAAATTCTCAGTCTATCTTACGGTCTACTTAATTCTAATCTTAATTTAACCTTAAATCTACCTTAATTAAGTTGGCGATTCGGTCCGGGCTTCGGCGACCGATGTTTGCGGATGGCGACCGACGACGCGGTCTGGGCGAGTCCGCTCTGCGATCCCGTCCTTCTGGTGGGCGGTCTCGTTCACCAGCTCCTCTGCACTGCTTTCCTCCACCTCCGCTCGAGTTATTCTATTTTAAGTCTTCCTTTCACCTGTTGTTCCGAGTGTTTCCTTCACGTCTTCCTTCCAAGTCCTTTTTCTTTCAAGTCTTGTTCCAACGTCGTTTCCATGTCTCCCTTCCATGCTGACCGATCTCGAGCACTGGCCGCCAGCCGTCCGATGGCTGACGGTGGGGTAGAATTATTCTCGAGAGTTTAAACTTTTCTGTCTTCAGGTGACTAACGGTCTCTAACTGACCAGTGTCTGACTAACCCACTCACTCGTGTCTAACTGTTCGAGTCTCACTGACCAACTGTCTGAGTCTAACTGACCAACTATAAGTCTGTGACTAACTGCAAGTGTTCTCTTCACCGCCGCGTCCGGCCTTTTAAGGACCTCGGGGCATGTCCGTAACATGATGGTGATCGGTGCTCTTCTTTCCTCGGGACAGGTGCATTTTATGGCTGGTTAATTACGGCCGTCGTAGATGCGTACTTTCCCAGCCATTTATTATTCTCGGAAAGGTACGTCACCGACAGCATACAATTAGGATTAGATGCATTTCTTGGGGTTGGACCGTCATAAAATGTCCCTTAATCCCCCAAGAAAGCAAACGCATTCACCTAATCCTAATTGGTTATACGGCCCTGTTACCCATGCTGATAATCCCTTAAGGAATGCACCGCGTTAAGTGCTTTTTTTTTCACAATATGGGGAAATTCGCGTCACCTTAATCGCCGGGCACATCAAAATATTAACTTCTTCTGCGAGGTCTCTAATAGTAACTCGTTGATTTAAAATAAGGATTTCTTTGACTTTTGCAAGGTTTTCATCGTTGATTAATGTGCATGGTCGTCCAGACCTGGCATCATCTTCCACGTCTTCACGGCCCTCCATAAAATGTTTGTACCACTCTTAAATTCTTCTTTCCGATATAGATTCTTCGCCGAAGACCGCCTTCAGACTTCATTGTATTATTATTATTATTATTGTACTTAACTTATTGAATGCTGCCATATCAACAGTTAATACATATAAATTAATTTTTGTATGCGGCTGTATCAATGGTTGATATTTTATACAATATTTTAACATACACTAAAAGATTCTCAATACTTTGACAATGCTGACATCTTCAGATATTTTTGGAAAATAAAAATGTACTTCGTTAAAAACATTGATAATCTGTCATGTGTTTCGATTGCTGTACCGTTATGTATGTTTTTGTATGGAGTTTATGTTTATTTATTTATAAACATCTTATGGGTTTTTACAACCATGTTTTGGTTTCAAATTGAACAAGATAACCTTAAGTAAGTCGTCTATTTTGATGATTTAAATGTGTATTTGAGTATTCAAAAAAATGTGCCCCGTGTGAGTATTGGAATGTCAGGGCTGGGTGTAGCATTCAAAAGGTTAATTTTATTTTTAATACATAATTTAATACAAATTCTTTAATCGGTCATTTTTAAAAACAAAAAATCGCAGGGCGTCACAAAAGTGTTAGTCAATTGGCTGTCAAACAGAAACTACACATTGAATAGGGCCGAAACTTGATACGTACATCACTCGCATAGTCACCAACCTGAGAAAAAAACAAAAACTCAATTGGTAACATACTGCCTGCGAAATTCGAAATTTGTCATGTCTTTTTGATCAAAGCTCTTACATTATATATTTTTTCTTCCGTCTATGGATTTCGATAGTTAAAAAGTATGCATGTACTTAGTTATTTATTATGTCGATCAACGATGTTTCACATTCAAAATTATGTCAACAGATTGGAAGTCTGCTTTTGTTTAAAATTATTTATTGAAATATTATTGTTGTATATCTTCATTGCTATGCGATTTTAAATCAATATATATATATTTTTATTTTTTCAGAATATAACCCGTTGCCGAGTTCAAAATGGCTACAGAATATACAAATTTTGATAAACTAAAAGAAAAATTAACAGGTAAACTAAATAGGATACAAAGTACATTTTTCTCTTGTTTAATGAAGTACCTAAATTTATTGTATGAAATTATGATTATTCAATACATTGAGATTCACGAGTAACTGCGCCAAATCAGATATAAAATTGAATTGATTTTTGTATTTATATTATATTTATATTGTATTTATATAAAAATACTATTCCTAGTATTTTTTCTACTTTAATTCTTTATATTTATTCGATTTACTGTTATAGAATTATGCAATAGCATAAATTTTAATTTCTTCAATTGGAAATTAAAAATATAAAATTTATAATATTTATGATTAGCCATTTCAATAAATTAAGCTAAAATAACCGTTTAGATAACCAATTCACTTGGGTGTTATTATTCAACAAGCAGGCATGCAAAGCGAACAAGCAAAAAAGCAGTGCATTACTAAAAAATTTGAGAAACTCCAACAGTTTTTGTTGTGCTGTGATGCTGTGAAACAAATTTGTTCAATCCGCATAACGATCTTACTGGACTAAATATTCCGGACGTGTTATGTTAGGGGCATCTTTACATCTGCCGATTTGCTGTAGTTTTCAAGCAATTTTTTCTTACTGTACTATTTTCAAAAGGAATTATCTTGACCAAAAACATTTTATTAATTTACCTACTGAATGTCATTTTGTGTAGTGTATGTCATTATCTGTCAAGTGAGTGAGTTTGCATTTTGTGGGTTGGTATTACCAATAGTTTTGAAATAGATTTCCTTCTGTTGTATGAGTTTCGGTTAAGATGATCTTTTACACTAAGTCAACAGCATCCGAAAAAGAAACCTTACTGTCGGGCGGCATAACAACATTTTCATTTTCTTATTAAGGGAACATATTCTTATTGTGAAGTTGGAATTATTCAGAACAGACGGTCTTAAATAATTTAATTTATTAATTATAAATATAAACATATAAAATCAATTTTGCCGAAAAATATTGTTATCTCTATTTCCAATCCAATATTTTTCGACAAAATTGATTTTATATGTAAATATTTATAATTAATACATTAAATTAGTATTTTCATTTTCGTTTTCTTCACTCATTGAATTCAAAATTTCATTTGATATATTCGTGGATGGTCGCAAGTTTTCAATAATACCCTTATATGTCAGCTTGCTCACAATTATCAAATTGTTGTCGGCTTCAACGTAATCTTCGTACAATAGTCTTGTGTCGGTAACTACCAAATTCCAATTGTCTCTAATTTCATCTTCAATCTGTATTTCCTCATTAAGAATTTCTAAAATCGAAGACTTCTTCCAACATTTGAAAATTGTTGTTAGTTGTACCGACCACCGAGCAGCACAAATCAAATAGCATGCTTCTTTGATGTCAAATTTTTTTATCATCTTTGGAAACTACGTTCAGTAATATTTTTTTAATGAGCTGACCTCCTGTAATATATTTTCACCGAATGGTAATACCCAAATCAAATAAAAGGTTGCAAGACTGCTGTACAGTTTGAAGGAAAAAATTCAACTCTTAACATTTTGTAATTCGCACATCAAACAATTACCTCGCAGAACAATTATCAATCATAAGAACAATTTTCCTCTTGCCTTCCCATTTTTGCATCCAAATTTTTTAACCATTCGTTGAATATTTGTGTCATCCAAGCTCCATTATTCGCTCGACATTTTTAAAGCAACGTAAATTTGTGTATCTTCTGATGACCAAAGGTTTCAATTTTTCTGTCCCAGAAGCATTGCAGCAGAACATGGCAGTTAAACGAAGTTTCGACTTCTTTCTCCCTTTGCATTGATCTCCTTTAACGGCTAGTGTACGATGAGGAAGAAACTGCTCCGTTTCGTCAGCGTTGAAAATGTCGAAGAAATACTGAATGCGATGATTGCCAGTCAGCCGTTGAGTATATTTTATTCCATCAAATTGACGTAAATTTTGGCTAAGAAATTCGTTATACATATTTAAATTTCTATTTGTTATTTTGTTTAATAAATTTAGTATGAAAATTCGTACGGTTCGTCAAAAAACTTTGTTATTCTGAAAATTTTGTTACTTTGGTATTCGTTATAGTGGGATTTGACCTGTACACATATTATTTGCTTCAAAATAAATCTGATTATTTGGTATTATTGTTTTAGAATTAGGACTGTATGAATTGGGAATGAATATAAAAGACATGGTAGATTTAATGGCCGCCATCCGAAACTCTTGTGATTCCGCCCAGCAAGAGGAACTTCTGCGTGAATCAAAAAGGGTTTCTCAGGTAATTGTTTAATTTTACTGTAACATTAACATTTAAAACAATTTAAAAGTATAATATACACAATTAACATAATATATGTGTACATATTACTATTAATTGTAATCAATTTTACGTACATATTTCATGAACATGTAATATTTAGATAATATTAATAACAATACAGATAAATTGTGTATGAAACTATATAAAAATGGGCTCATTATTTCTTCAGCCACAAGTTCCATGATTTTCATGTATTTTTTTAGTCTGAAAGTTGTACTGCAGATTCAAAAGTTGAAGAAGTGAAGAAAGGAATGGAAAGGAGGTACAAAAACGCTCCTGAACGGAGATTACCCTGGAATCTATTCCCCATTCCTGAGCAGCTTACCATGGAGCAGCGAGTTCATGTGATGGCAGCTTACAAAGAACAATTGAGTATCTGCCGTTATCGTAGAGCTAAAACATCCTCAGTATTTGCAGACTGGAATTGTGTCTTCAGCATACCTATATCAAAACATAGGTTACCTCCAGAATTCAAATCAGGAGTGCATCACACGAGAAGCGGTCGTACTCTCAAAGCTGCACCACATTATGTGGATGATGATGATTCCGATACGGAAACATCGGTTTCCAGAAAATGCCGGAAGAAACTTAGGAAACTTACTAATGATGAAATTATTGCAAAATCTAGTCTATTCCATGATACTCCAATTCTCAGTCAATCTAATTTTGATTTGTTAATTGAAATAGATAAGAGAAATGTGGAGGCTAAAAATGCCGAAAAGCAAGTTACCAATTCAACTGAAAAGATGCATTCAGATATTACAGCGTCTGGGGATGAAGGCGAAGGAAACCAAATTGAGCAAAAACGGTGGAGGTCGCCATCTCCCGAAGTCTCCGGTTCCCAAATGATGGTTGTAGCTCAAGTGCATAGGGATTGCCAAAATATAGAAAATATACAAATTACTGATGATGATATCGACCAAGAAGAAAAAAAGGTAACAATTCATTTCTATACATAATTAATTCATTATTGTTATCCCTTTAGTTTGAAAAGTCACTAGTGTGGAGTCGATTATGTATAATATATAGAAATGTCTGAAAGTGACAAAATAAGAACTTAAATATTTTATTTAAAAAAAAAAAAAAATAGAGATGTGTACACGGAATACATGTCACATCAATATTCTTACTATTTTCAAACTAAGCTAAACGCTTGTACTATGAAAATAGGACTAACTTTCTGGTGTCCTGGAACAAGACGCGAACCCCCGATCACTAGATAAATAGGCTAGCGACTTAACTATTACGCTAACAAGCTACTCAATGAAAGTAGACTGAATGCGGTGGAGATGCGGTTCCTTAGGCATATGTGTGAAAAATCTATATACATTGAAGTGGAGAATGAACACATTATTACATTACATTCCTAATATTAGGAGCAAATGTATGTTTGTTCGTGGCTTTAAGAAAGGATTGCTAAGATGGTTTGGGCATATGAGTGAGGAGATGAAGCTAAAGAAAATGTGTGAGATACGTGTTAAAGGTATCAGAAGTAGAAGACATCTGCGAAAATCCTGGCACATTTAAGTAAACCAGGTATCAAAAGTCAGTCCAGCTAGAAGTTTGAACAAACTACGAGCTTGTTCATGCACAGAGTTGAATGAAATTGAATGACTCAAGTGTGTAATGTTTTATCTCTCTGCCTGGATGATGAAATAGGAAAACGTGTAAGTAAAGAAAATAATAAATACAAAATACAGATTACTGTTGATCTCCATTATGTGGATTACTTTAATACATAGTTATGCAGATGACAAGATAACTATATTCCTGATATAACGTGTAATATGTAGGTATTTATTACTCTGTCAATTTCATTTGAAAATTTAACATTATATTTGTGATATTGTGGTCTGGTACATACTTAGTTGTTTTAGCAGCACTTTTTTTACCAAATTGACATTTTAATACTCTTTTTGTGGGACCATATTTTATTCTATCAAGAGCATAATTACTTATCATCGCGCCTTTTCTCCGTGGGGGTAGGTAGAGAGGATAGAGCACCACATTCTTCTGTCCTGATACACAATTCTCGCCTCATCCACATTCATAAATTTTCTCATACAAGCTCGCCGATTGTTGAGGCTTCTAACAGAACCATCCTCCATTATCTGGTTCACCTAGTCGTGCCAAGTCTTCCGCGGACGTCCTCTATTTCTGGTGCCATTAACACTTGTGTCATATATCTTTCTAACCATTTTCTCCTCATTCATCCGTTCCATATGACCAAACCACCTGAGTGATCCTTTCTTAATTTTACTCACTATACTAACATCAGTTTTACATTCTTTCCTTATTTCTTAATTCTTTACTCTGTCAAAAAATAGATTTGCCACAAATATGCCTAAGTGATCTCATTTCCACTGCATTCAGTCTACTTTCGTTCCTTTTCTGCCAGCTCCAGGCCTCACTTCCATACATCAGTGTCGGTACCATGATTCCATTGTGCACCGCTAGTCTTGCTTCGGTTGACAAATTCCCGTTAGATATAATTCCATTCAAAGTGCCATTCACTTTATTTCCTGCAGTCACCCTCCTTTCGATATCATTCTCAGCCTTTCCGTTTCTATCAAACATACTTCCCAAATATACAAACTCATCTACTTGTTCCAAACATTCATTACCTACAAGTATTTTGCACGGTGTCTTGCTTTCCTCCTTCTCGAATACCATCACTTTTGACTTGTTAACATTCATCATGAGGTCGCTTTTCTTGCATACATCGAACATTCTACTCACCAGATTCTGTAGTTCTTGTTCATTATTCGCCATTAGTACTGCATCATCGGCGTACAATAAACACCATACAATCAAATCGCCCATTTTGGCTTCTACATTCATACATTCCAGTTCTTTCACACATTTCCATATACAAGTTGATCAGCCATGGAGACATTACACAACCCTGCTTGATTCCCTTTGTAATGTCAAACCACGGTGTGAGTGCTTCATTGATTCTTACACACGCAGAACTTCCTTCGTATAGGGGTGCGATTGCATGTATAAGTTTACTATTCTTCCTGTAATCAGAGAGTACATTCCATAACTTTTCTCTTATTACTCTATCATATGCTTTCTGTAGATCTACGAAGGCACAAAAAAGTTTTTGGTTTTTCGCCAAAAACTTTTCTGTCATCACTCGTAGAGAAAAGATCTGATCCATGCATTCTCTTCCACCTACAAATGCCCCTTGCACGTCCCATATTTTTTCTTTCGTCACCATTCTTGCTCTTTCTATTAAAATTCTTCCATACAGTTTACCGACAGAGCTCAGTAGATTAATAACCCTATAGTTACCACATTCCATTTTCGACCCTTTGCCTTTGTAAAGAGGCACAATGACAGCCCTCCTCCAATCTAACGGGGTGTGGTTCTTTTCCAAAATAATTAATTAATAAATAATTTTAAAAATAAAATAATAAATAAAACCATTATGAATGAAAACGTTTTGCTCTATTAGTTCATTTATTCAAATAATTTGTGCTTGTTCTATCAGAACTGTCCAACCATTATTGAATAGATGCAAGTTTTTGCAAGTTCAATGTTCAGAGTACTCCTTGATATGGTCGGTTATATTTGGTTTATTTTTTATTCCATGTGAAGTTATAATATTACAAAACAAGTCAAAACAAGTGTTCAATACATTTACTCCATTATTACTCTATAAGGTAATTTTAATTATAATTTTGCATAATTTTATTATTTCAGGCCTATAAATCTTTAAAATAATATTAGTATCGAAATTATCAATGTAGCCACTGCATGACAATTCTATTGTGTTTCTTATGTTCCAAGAATTTTCAGAAATGCAAACTCCAGTATATTTACAAATTGTAGGTGATTTAAATACGGATTTATAAACAATTAGTTATGTTTGTTACTTACAGCGAAAGAAAATGAATAAATAATAAAACTAAGTAAATGGAAGAGATTATGTGAGAGAGGAAAATCGTAGAATGAAAGGTAAAAGTCGTGATACCAATTGTATGAAAACAATAAAAAATTATGGAGAAAAATATATATTTAAATTTATTCTTAAAATGTGTACTGCTAAAATAATTAAAGAAGAAAGGCAAACGATACACTAAATTTGGTGTCAAGATTTAATAGCAAGAATATTGAAAATTTGAGAAGGAAATGAAAACAAACCAAATCAGAGAAATCTGGTTGAAATTTTAGCTATGTATATAATTTATTTATGTGCCACAGAGATAAAAGTGTCTAAAATTTTATTTAAATGCACTCAATATAAGTAAGTAAAGAATTGATTGATTAAAGTTCAATTAATTTAAAAGAATGGGTCATAACAATGGAAAATATATTGTATTGCTGTTAGAACAATTTGACAATAAATAACAACCTTTGTGCTATCAGCAAATTAAGAAAGTGCATTTTTTAAACTTTTTATTCAACTTTTTTTGATAATGTAGAATTTTAGTCTGCTAAATTAATCTTTCATTTTATTGATAATTTATTATACAAATTGCACTTGTAAATAAAGTATCAAAATAAATAAAATGGGAGAATTCTTGTTTTTGCTCTGCTGTAAAATTTGAAAATGTTCTGTTAGAACAATTAAGTCTTCACCCCGCGATATAGCAAGCACTTAAATACCTTCATAAATATAAATAGAAAATTATTTAATAAAATGTAGATATATCCTTAGATAAAACACTGTATTTAGTATTCCTAGATTCCTAAATGTTTGTATAATATTTATTGTTAATTTTGTTACAGGTGGCTTCAAATACAATCTCTAGAAAAAGGCCAAAAAGATTGAAAATTTCTGTCGATGAGTGAATTGTATTTGAATATAATATGTAATGTTATTTTCTTGGTTCTATTCACATGTCGAATTTCAAGCTGAGCTTTGTTTTGACATGTATAAAACATTTATGACACTAAAATGGTGTTATTTTGACAATTTCATTGTCTTGTGATATCTTCAAATTGTGTTTGCTATTTTTGACAAAACTTATTGCATCTATCAAATTTTTGAAGATGCTTTACAGCGCATCCTTAGCCTTACAAGAGAGCGGATGAGAGAAAATGAAATTTGCATTTGATATAAATTGTTTCTTTAAAAAACAAAAACGTAATTTCTTTATCAATAATTATTTTCTCTCGTAAGGTTGACAGAAATCAGATGTTGTAAAAGCGATGTTATGTATGTAGTCAAATTATTAATAAGAAAATGCCTTGTAAGTCGAGTATTTTTCAATGGCACAAAAATACAATTTTATATTTTATGTGAGAATTTTTTATTGTGTTATTTTAAGAATTTATATACTAATAAAGTAATAAATATTTTTTTTACATTAATGTATTTTTATTCATAGAACTTTTTTGAATTGGTTTTTACTATCCCTTTTTCTTTTTCTTTATAAGTTAAATAATCAGTGTATATTGATAGATATTGAATAGAATTTTACACGGTGATAATAAACTGTTTTGAGGCATTTAAAAAATATTTTGAATAGTAATAGGGACTCTCTTGATAAATAGAAAAGATAGCACATATTTAAATGATTGACATCATTTATAATAGTAAGCATTTCTGTTTTTAAATAAACAAAATATTGCTTTTAGAAATACATTTTTTTGTGAGCACTTTATATTCGCAACTTAAAATCTTTCCCAAACATAAACCTACCTAAACTACTTTTCATTTAAAAAGAACAATTGTAGTAGTGTAACAGCCCGTTTCAAAATAATGTAATACTTTTTTTTAAATAAATTTTTTAAAATAATAAATAAATACATTGTGTCGTAAAACTTAGGAAATAGAACACACATCACATATAGAGCTCAAATTTTCATGTAGATCATTTTTTTTTGCTATGTATCATATATTTTATATGTTTTCCGTCGCCGTGTATATGTGATAAAAATAGAGTTATTGTATTAAATAAAATAACAATTACTTTCTATGAAACCATAAAATTTATTAAAACTTTTCTTCTTTTCTCTTGTTTCTTCTCAACTTTTGTTCCATTATTTGAAAGCCATCTTCTTTATTTTTATGAAATCTCAAATACCTTTGATAATCGGATACTGCAATTTCCTCAGATAGGAAGAGATCCAGGTTCGAATCCCGGTAGCAACAACAATATTTTTCGATAAAATTGATTTTGTATGTATATCTTTCTAAATAATACATTTAATTAGTATTTAAGACTTGATCATATTTATGTACAGAGAAAAAATAGTTTATTGGTACATATAATGAATGCTTTTAGGAGTATTTATTTTTAATATATGGCTTTTATAGTGTAAATATGTAGTTTTGTATTTATAGTGGAAAAACTAACCGTGTTAACATGATACGTGTTCATAATTAATTTTAAATCAAACAACCCCGCCCATTAATCAATTAAAACTCTAGGCGGTATCAATAGACTAGAATGTGCATATTACGTGCAGTATTACTCATTAATACAATTGTTCTTTCTAAATTAAAAGGAGTAGGTATATCTACCTTGTAATACATTGTATCTGAAATAATCTGTCAATTCATTCAGCGATCCATTTAATGAAATACTGCCTTACTGATACAATAGTCTCTCAATTATACGGGGTCACATTAACCGGGACAGTTTAATAACGTTTTGAAACATTATTTAAAATGCGAAAATAATTTTTCATTTGGCCACATTATTTGTAACAAAAAATTAAACTGGCAAAATTGGTAGTATGTTAACAGAAAAAAATAATTGCGAAATTATAGATACGTCATTGACCGGAGATTACGGTAAATGACAAGTTTGCAAATTATTATTTAGGCATTTATATTTAGTATTTACATTTGACCCAAGGGATTTTTTTTGGATTGGCAATTTAATTTTTATTAAATAAATAACAGTTGATAATGGTTACAGCACAGAATTAGTTCATAAATTAAAAAAAAAAAAGTCAAGAAAAACATCATTAGCCAATTTTTACATTTTCCTCAGACTACAAACTATACTGGCGCAAAAACCTTATTGAAAACTTGGTATAATGTAATATTTATAAACTCATTTGCAATTATCGTTCCTCATTCTGCATTAGAAAGACAACCTGTAGTTTTTGAGATGGCAGCTGTTTAGCTCCGTCCTGTCACTATGTGCGAGACGCAGCTACACAGCTGCCTAGTAGTATTAAAAAGATGCCAACCAGGCGGTGAATGTGTTGGACCATATAGGAGCTTATAAATGGTCCTGGGTAAGCGGCGGGTCCCCTCACAGCCCGTAATTACAACATAATGGCCCGTTTCCACGACAATCTCTCAATGAGAGTTGGATATCTGAGAGTCGCTAAAGGTACGAGTGTACTGGATGAGAGTGTACTAATCTGCTCGTAAAACGTGTGGGTTGAGAATTCATAAATCACTTCTCACTGAACTCAGTATCGTTCTTTAGCTCCTCTCGAGTTGGATCTTCGACAGAAATCTCAAATCTGTGAACATAGTTAAAAAACACTGAAGATGCCCGAACCACGATGCCATCCTACGGATTTGTACCGGTTTGCCTGAATCAGTTGTTAAAAGTAGAAATCTCGTGTCAAACCATACCTCAAATAAATGTTAAAAATTTATAGTGAAATAGGTATACAACATGGTCGTGAACTATGAATAAAACAAATCTTAAATTATGATAAGTACCACAGTATATGCGCGTTTTCTCGATTTGAGCAAAGTCTTTGACTTGGCAATGGCGCCATCTATAAAAGCGATAAGAAAGCTTTTACAGATTTGCGAAACAATGCCGGTGAACATAATATTGTATACTGTGCTAGCAAATCGGTCATAGAAATTTTTTATCCTTTCAATTCATGTATCAATATAAAATACATATGACGTTTATTACAATAAGGTAGTTAGTAAAAGTGTCAAAGCGATTAGCGCCGATTCACTTGTAGTAGTAGATTAGGGGGTCTAGCCGCACGTAGAGTACTCGGAGCGTCGTAGACTCTAAGGCAAGGGTCGGTAAACCTATTTTCGAAAGGGCCAGATCTTAAAATTCTTAGTTTCGGCGGACTAGGTAGCAAACTCGAAAATATTTACATAGGTAATTCTATTCATAGAGCAACAAAAATCAAAACAGGTTCAAATTTTTTTTATTAGGAAGTAATATTTTTATATAGTATTTATAAACATGCTGACAAAAAAAAAACAATAAAATATTTCCGTTTATTAATAAACGTATTATAGAACTGGTTAAATTTTGTAGGATACCAGGTATTTGTCCATGTATTTGTTTTGACTTATTTTCATCTGGCGGCCCCTAGACAATGCCAATAATATAACTATTTGAGGGGCGTTGCACCTACTTGCACCGTTGCGCACAAATCACTCTCGAAGGGTGGATTGCCTGTTTAAAAGAAGAAGAAGAAGAACCAACTACCTGTAAGTTTTATGACACTACCTGGCAGTTCCGATACAGTTTAATAAAGATGTGTATTGCGATTTTACATACTTATTTTTGAAAATATCCTTTCACATTGGTAAGTACTTTCAAATACAGATATAAATTCCCGTGTATATGATTTTAATTGACCGTATTTATCTTCAAAACAATATCAACCCGGGGGCCAGATTGAAAACAGGAGGCGGGCTGGATTTGGCTCACGGGCCGTAGTTTGCCGACCTTTGCTCTAAGGTATTGGATAATTTTTTTAATTATTAATTGGGTATCGCCGATTGCTTTTCTGCTAGTTGTAAATATATTTTCCTTATCACTATTCCAAGAAAAGTAGCCGTGCTTAGTATGTGTATATGCCATTATTCCGGCGATTTGTAACATTTTTTGCAGAGCAGGATACGATATAATTCGTATCCTGAATTGAAAAAATGTTACCTATTAGAAATTTCCCGACATTCTCTTAATCGATACTTACATAACGTACGAAAATTTCTCTTCTACTTAATCCCTGTAATCTATTATATTAAAATGCTTTGAAAGCATTTTCTTTCGCGGAAAAGATATTCTGAGAAATTATTCAAATTTTAAGGTTTTTCATTTCCCGCATTTTATCAAAAAGAGAATTGCTATTCATTGATATTCTTTCGGCACGGATGAATTTCGAAATCGATTTTAAAGGAAACATACATTCTCACTTCTACTCTTCAAGTGGGGATATATCAATTTGGATTATTTAATTTCTCGACGCACGCGCATACCGCCCTTCTCAACCCACTGCCGCCATTCATATCAGCAACATTTCCCAATAGTCTATTTTTATTTCGTTAAAAAATGTATGTATGTAAATATATATGTAAACAAATGTCAACATTTTTCACGTATAAAAGTTTCACAAATCAATGATCCGAATATGCTATTTAATTTTTTATATTTGTTTGTATCACTTATTGAAAAATGTAAAAAGTTTAAAGTTCTTAAATATTGAATCGCTAAAATATATTGTGCTGCTAAGAAGTCAATTTGAATATAATTATTAATTAATAATATTCAGTAATATTTTTTCCTTGTTACAATATTCAAGTATTTACAAATTCATACTTAAAAATAATAATTTCTCCGAATTTCTAACCATATCATTTATACCAAACATTCTTTCGACAGCCACGATCTAAAATTACTCCACTCGGTACCATATAGGCGAATAATAATGCGTAATTTGAAATCGAGAAAATATTTTGAATTTGGAGAAAACATTAAGAGTTTCTTTCAATAATAATTTAAATTTTAGCGTTTTTTATTATTCATTTATATCAGAAGTCATGCATTAGATTAAACTTTTTCTAAAAACTATTACCTAGATATGACCTTTACACTCATTTAAAACGAATAAACTGAATGTTATTTGCCACAATTAAGATAATACAAGCATTATAAGAAAGACTGCGACCATTAGATGCATTTTCCGCATGCTACAAAATTGTATTACTTTTAGTAAACTATTCCTTAAACGAAATATATTTTCTTATAATATTGAAGCCAAGATTCCGGAGACAAATCTCAATTGAGACAAATTAACAAAATATTAAAAATTAATAATGTTATAAGCCATTCAATTTGCAAGACATATTACCAATTTTTGACGTTTTTAAAATACTTTGTTTTAGTGAAAACATAAGTTTTTAAATGATATGTTATATTTATTCACATGCTTTGAGACTTCAGATACTATTTAAAACTAAGTTTTATATCAAAAACACAATAATCAGTTTTTAAATAATATATTTTCAGTCTTATAAAATACGATAATTTTAATTGTCAACTGAACTTCAATACGCCGCTCAATCCGATCGTGGCGGTCGCGGAATCCGTGCGGTAATAATTTTAATTTAAAAATGCTGAAAATATGTTTTCACGCATATTTTACCCACGGTGTGAATTAATATTGAACTTATTTACAATATTAGTAGCAAATTTCATAAATTAGATGCCTTTTTACTGATTTTAAGGCAAAACGACGTTTTCTTGAACAAAGTAAACATTTTATGCAGGTAATTTTTATGTAAGTCGGAATTAGATATTTCGTTTATAAATAACACAGTTGCATTTTAAACAAAGCTGTCTGTTTCATAAATATATATAATTATGAAACAGACATATCACCAGAACGGTAACGTGGCGTTTTAAATCGATGATATTAAACAAAATAATAAATTGAAGCTGTCATAATAATTTTAAATTTAGAACATTGATTTAAGCGATCATTTAAATATATGTAGGTACTTTGTCTGATTTCAAAACATATTTATATATATTTATATGAATTAGGTACTTCGAAAAATTGTTTAATTTTCGATACATTAATTCAAATGACAACACTCATTCCATAATATTAATATGAAAAACTTGGATAAGTCACGGATAAGCCTACAGACACGCATTATGTTTGAATGCGAGAAAATCAACAATTTTATTGTCGTTTCTTTCTTAACATATAACGTCATTAATTATTTTTCTGGAACATAAACGAATTTAACTATTAACTTCGTCTTGAAATAATATCAAATTCATGTAGAATTTCTCGAATTTCAAACTGGAAAAATGAAAGCTCTCCGCTTCAAATCCTTCGCCGCTATTATCGTTTCCTAGAAACAATACAGCTATTCCTACCCTTACGTGCATCACCGCTTCAATAACAGACTGTATTTAATTTTAGTTCAATTTACACATGAAGATGGTAAAGACTGCTTTTTCCGAAACTAGTTGTGGTACAACTTAAACAATTGTGCGTGTAGTATAAAGTGAAAATATAAATTACATATTAAAAAAAAAGTATTAATTTAAATTTAAATGATCTATTACTACATTAATACTACACTCGGTGTTCAAATGGTCGGTAGGTCGTTGTGGGGTATACTATTGCTGGGAGACTTCTATAAAATATTGCAAAACGTTAAACTAAAAAGTTCGATTTCCTGGCGTCCACGTATTGCGAACGAACAATGCGACTTTTAAGTTACAGCAGGAAGAGGGTGAAAAGTGAGTCTCTGGCGCTTTAAAAATGAGAGCGACCTAATGTAGCCAATTTGGTGCATTGGGGCCCACTTGGATAGGGGCCCAAAAACGTCCTACAGTGCTTTTGGTTGATACTACTCCCAGTGCTAACTCAACAAAAACAAACAACAAAACTCAACTCGACAAAAATGAAATTATAAAATATATTATTAACAAAATACGTGAAAACAATATAGATGTATTCTCCGCTAATGTCTGACTGTCGCCGTTAAATGAAAGCAGAAATTTTTTTCACTTGAGAGTACATAAAAATGTATTTTTCAACCAAGTATAAATATTACAGGAGACAAAAGACAAATGTTATTCGTAATATTTAGTACCTAGACAAAATCGAGTATTTCTTAAGGGCGCGCTTTTAAAAACAATAATATATTCGCGTTTTTACAAAAAGGGGGTTATCATTATTAATTTATATCAAAAGTTATACACTAGATTAGACTTTTATTTAAAAAATTACTTAGATATGACCTTTACACTAATGTGAAACTAATAAACTGAATGGTATTTGTCATAATTAAGAAAATACAAGCATTATGAGAAAGACCACGACCACAAAATTGCCTTAATATAGAATATTCTTGTATATTCGAAATGTATATTTATTAATTAATTTATTAAATGTATAATTATATTGTATATTGTCTTATAATCTTGAAGCCAAGATTACGGAGACAAATCTGCATTGAACCAAATTAGCAAAATGTTAAAAATTAATAGAGTTATAAACCATTCAATTTGATGTTTTTTTACTTTTGTGTTAGTGAAAATAAATTATTTTAAATAATATATTATATTTATTTACATGCTTTGAGGCTTTAACTACTATTTAAAATCAAATTTTATATCAAAAACGCAATAATTTCTTACTAAATAAAATTTATGTCAATTTTATTACTGTGTGTTTTTTATTGGATTTTTCTATTTCAATTCGCCGATTAAAAAATACACATTATATATATTATATATTATATATATATGATATAAATTTTATTTAGTAAGAAATTATTATTGTTTTATCTTAATTTAACAAGGCGCTCTCCGGCCTAAGTCAAATTTAAGAAGAGGCTAGTCTCTTCGAGCCCCCTCCAGCCCACTGCTGAGTATATACCCTATGCAGGGGAGGCTCTTTTCCGTTTTGCATTGGGACCTAATTTTTGTAGTTACGCTACTATAGGGGAAGAAAATTTCCAACAGAAAAATTCTGGTCCTCCAGGTTTGTTGAGTTAACAACCCTACCTCGTAAAACCTCCCCTGTTACGGAACATCAAAGACCAATAGACTCGTATATCGTGTAAAATAAAATGTCAGGTATATACAAAATCTTAATTAGACCTTATTAGTACGGAGCAGAAACCTGGACTCTGAGCTCTGTTGACTTTCTCAAATTGTTTGAATGCCATACACAAAAGAAGATCTTTTTTTCGGTTTGTGAAGATAATATTTAGCGTCCTTGGAAGGATCTACATGCTCACGAGGTTGACTAGCGAACCAAGGCGCAGAACAGAGAAGGATGGAGTGATTTCCCAGGAAGGCCCACCCCAAGTGTAGTGTCATGATGGTGATGATGATGACATAATGATGACAATTCTGATTTGGTTTCCTTTTAAAAAATTATCAACTTATATTGACAACTCTGTTGTCTCTATTCTTTATGGTGAAGTCCATGCACCAACACCAGGAATGTTGTGGAAAAATTACCATTTCTATCACTCACTCATATTTTAAAGACTGCACATATAAGTTAAAGGGATCAGCAATCAGTATAGAAACAATAAAGACATGCGATTTAATAAGCTGAGCGTTTGTGCTATGAAAAATAGGACTCATTAAATTAGGTATATAGGTAAAAAGAAGTATTTAAACTTGATGGTCTGTAATTTAAACCCATTCGTAGATGGGTTTGAAAGACGTACCTGATGTTTCTATCATATAATGTAATAATTTAAATAATTACCAACCTATAGTGCAGCAGCATTTTAAGCGGATTAAGTGGTGTATTAAATCTTGAATACACACACAAATAATCGTCTTTTATAAGACTGAAAATATATTATTTTATTATTAAAAACTAATTACTGTGTTTTTAATATAAAACTTGTTTTTAAATATTACCTGAAGCCTCAAAGCATAAAAGTAAATACAATATATTATTTAAAATCGTTTGTTTTCTAAAAACAAAGTATTTTAAAACGTCAAAATTTAACAGTTTATAACTCTATTAATTTTTAATAATTTCTTAATTTGTTAAATACCGACTGTCTCGGAAATCTTGGCTTCAAGATCATAAGAAACTATATTCTGTACATAAAAGAATTTTCCTTATTAAGGTAATTAATTTTCTCACTTATTGAAAACGAATATGATGGTTGAGGTCCTTTTATAAAGCTTGTAATATCTTAATTATGGCAAATAATATTCAGTTTATTAGTTTAACATTAGTGTAGGTGAAGGTCCTATCTCAATTATAGTTTTAAAAAGTCTAATTTAGTGTATAGTTATCTGATATAAATTAATAATAAAACCCCATAATTTAGTAAAAAAACGTGAAAAGATGTATTGGTATTGAAAGGCCCCCTCCTTAATATAATAATAACCTTAATTTCAGGGCATGTGTATCATCTAAGTATTCATTTACCTAATTTAATATTGTAAATATTTACCTTTCAATTGGCGGCTCGTTTTACTTTGATTGTGTGTTTTTAAATTGGAATACATATTCTGCGTTGGCACATATATCATATTTTGTTTCATTTGCATTCATGGTCACTTTACTTTATATAAATTAATCAAGTTTTAAATTAAATCAAGTAATCATTATTAGGCTAGGAATGTCTAGTTCAGAGATAGCAAATGTAGTGGCGTAACTACGCCAATGGAGCCAATGCGATGCATTGGGGGCCATGTTAAATAGGCCCTATTTGATCCCCTATTTAATAGGGGACAAAAAGTCAGTTAACGTTCTGCAATACATTTGGATTTATATTTTTCCCAGCGCTAATACGAACTAATAATTTTTATATTCCACCACAGCGAGACATCGAATTATACCATTTAATAAACACTTGTATTAGAAAAACACATGAAAACTTTATCTATGTAACTATTCGACTAATATTATAATAAGTCGAGTTAAGGAGAAATCCATTGCCTTAAAATAAAGATCTTGATAAGGTTCGCCTTATCCAAAATCCTTGCTTAATATCGTAAATTCTTCTAATAACTTGGACAATTTCAACGATAAATTGCTTCCCTTTAAAATTAAACTACGCCAACTTTTTAATAACTATTGACATAAATTGTATACATATTTTTTTTTACAAAGTTTCATTATTCTACATCGTGCCAAGCCATTATGGGTTGTCGGCACGTTTCTTAATCTATTCTTAGATTAGTACATTATAACATTAATTACAGGTAGGTAATAATAAAAGTGATAATTATAACAGGTAATAATAAAAGTAATAAAACGTATATAACAGATAATTTTTAACTGTTTGTTACTATATTCTAAAAGTAGTATTATTTAGTAAAAAATTTCGCAATTCCTTTGATCTCTTTGCCTGTTGGTGATGGTCTTGATATAATCCGGCAGTTTGTTGAAGAGTCGCGGAATGGTAATTTCTGTTGTTCTGTCTCCGTAGAAATTGTTGGCTAAATTGGCACTTTGAGTTGACTATTTGTGATCCGAAGAGTTCTGTGTTTTACAATTATCTTTTCTCCTTCAATGCTTCATGATTTTTTTGTAGTAATATAATTATTTGACAGGAAGAACTTCGCAGTATTTAAATAACATTTAGTAATCGTTTCTGCTTTGGGCTCTTATTTTATTGGGAACAATTATTTTTATGAGCCTCTTTTGCATGTTAAATATTTTATCAACGTATGTTTTGTGTGTTCCTCCCCAAGACAGTATTCCATATGATATAATTGCTTCGGCTAGGCTTAAGGAGTTTGAACGTTAATATGTACAAGTAAATACTTTTTAATGCAACAATAAAATTATGTACCTGTGTATAATATTTTTATTGCATCCCTTTTCCACTTCCTCACCATCCTTTCCTCTTTAAACAGTGTTAAAAAATATTTTTGTTTATTTTTTTATTAGTATGTACTATTTTTTATTTATTAATTTGTATGATATTTTCACTTTATCCAGCTAAGAAGAAATTTCGGTGGTCTTATTTTTATATTATGACTAAATATTTGTACTGTTCGTTTCTCATAAATAAATAAATAAAATAAAAATAAAAACTCCAACGAGCCGTATGTGGTTTAACAAGTTTCATTTGGGAATTTATTACTGGAAGACGAGGCCCGCGCTGGATGTCCTTTCGAAGTTGACGACTAGCAACTCCGAGCCATGGAGGATGCAGACCACTTACTGATCTCGAGAGAACTTGCAGAAATATTGAATATTGACCAATCAAACATTATAAGGCATCTCCGTAAACTGGAAATGGTGTCAAAGCTTTGCGTTTGGATGGCACATAAATTATCACAGAAAAAATTATCAGATAGACTGACAACCCGCGGATCATGGCTAGCCAGACTAAATCGAGAACCTTTCGTGGATCGGATTGTGACGGGTGACGAAAAGTGGTTCGTATACAATAATGTTACAAGAAAACGACACTGGTCAATCTCCTCCCCCTGTCTTCTCCCAGAGAAGAATTGCTTAAAAAAAGGTATTGTGTGTGTGGTGGAATATTAAGTGTACAGTGTATTACGAACTTTTAAAATCGAATAATACAATAAACGCCGTTAAGAACTGTACAATTGGACAATTTAAATCAGGAGTTGATTATAAAATGGCCGCATCAGTAAACAGAAAGGGCGTCTCTAAATAAATATAGTTAAAATGTTAACTTTCGCATCAACCTATTAGATATACCCCTATCAAAATGTCTGTGAATTAAAAACAGAAGCTGAATTGATTGATAAACTAAACTGATATTGAACCGAGAGGAAGCGGACAATTGTATTTGGAGTAATAACACAATTTTATATATAGGATGTAACAGACCTAGTTCACAATACTTTATGGGTAGATGACTAAATTACGAGTTAAAAATATTCAAGTGATATATGCCTAATCTCAACCATGTCAGAGATTAGGCATATATCACTTGAATATAGCATTTAAAAAAAGTAGTAATTATGCGATTATTTGGATTAATTGAAATATTTCATTGATTTCAAATTAAAATTTTGTCGTATTGTAATAAATGTACAATTGGTACAAAGTCTATTTCTTGGATCTTCACATTACGAGGTGTAGACTGAAGATGTACTTAGAAGACAAGTACGTAACGCACATTGAATACAAACAATTAAAGGTCATGTAATTTTGAGCGGCTAGATTATTTTTTTAATATGATTTAGGGTCTGAAGCGAAGATATAGATTAATAATTGAACAACTTCGCAAATATTTACTCGTCTCGTAATATAGTCAGGTATCCATCCATAAAATACTGTGGGCTAGATCTGTTACATCCTATATTAGGAGTAAGTAATATACCAATATTTTTTACAATAATACCTTAAATACGGCGGTATTTAAAAAAATAATACCTAATGCATTTTATATTATTTGTAATAAAGGTGTTGTGACAAGGAACTTCAAACTTTTTTTAACGAAAAACGTATTTTGATTTTAATTTTATTTATCGAACACGCAAATTTCAAGAATTGGTCATGTATATTACTTTGACCCGTATGTGAAAAAAAGTTCGCCGTCGTTCATGTAATATAGTTTATTCCCGTCGTGTTATTTATTATTTCAGATAAAATACTACATATATCGCACACACAGATCAAAACTAAGATAACTCAAAAAGTCATTTTTCAGTAGACAAAATAATAAAAACATCTTTCTCCATTTTTTGTTACTAAAGTTATGAAACTAATAAATATTTTAAGTCATAAATGTATCCTAAAATGAAATTATTCAAGAACTGAATCTAAGTTAGTTGCGTATATGACAGAGTATCCGAATAACTCAAAATTCTTGTTTTTTTGAGTTGTCCTAATTTTGATCTAGGTGTGCGATATATTAAATAACACTGCCGCTTCTTTACCTTCAGGTTTTGTGTTTTAGGTTTCATTTTAGACAAATACAACCCTTTCGCATTAGTTTGGGCAGATAATGTATTTATTTTTCAATTCGTACCTTGATTGTAAAAAAAAAAGAAATATGATACGGTAGGTATTTTATTTTTAGGATTAAATTAATGATATTATGTAAGCGCAGCGATATTTTTGTGCGTACCTTTATTAATATTTATTTTTTAATATTAACTTATTTATACATGCACATTTTAAATTAGTCCATAATATAATAACTACGCCAATGCAGCCAATGATGCAAATGTCTAAAACATTATTGATAAAATCGACGTTAACTTTGTAGAGTTTCATCGTCAAAATGGATGGATATAAATAAAACAATGTTATTACTCTACTTGAGTTTATTTGCACTACTCGAGTTTCGAGAGAAGCAGTAATTCACCAACGGGTGAAGTATTAAACTCGTGTAGTGCAAACAGTGGCGTAACTATAAAAATTGGTCGCCAATGCAGAATTTAAAAAAGGCCCCCCAAAATAAGTATTGTATTCGTATATAAGATGTACGAATATTAGTACTGTGTGGTGTATCCAATAAACAGTAAGAACATAATTAGTTTTTTGTCTTACATAATATTACACTTTCGTGTTCGTAGACATTTATAAATACTTGCAATCAAAAGAATACTTGCTTCGCTTTAAGGCGATTTTAACATTACGGGGATGGTCTGGTCCCTAACTAGACATAATAGCGGAATACTGCTACTGTGTATATCGATAATACATAGTTTCACACGTTTTTGTTTTAACAATTTTATTATTCCATTTCTTAAAAGGTGTCGATACCCGTAAAAACATCAATAAAAAAAGAATTGTACGATCCGAACTTTTTAGCCCCTTGTCTAACGTGGACCCCAAAGCACCCCATTGGCTGCACTGGCATAGTTACACCACTGAGTGCAAATAAACATTGTATTATTTATATCCATTCATTTTATCAAAAACATATTTTAAATACTAAATTAATGTATTAATTATAAATATATACATATAAAATCAATTTTGTCGGTGACGCTAAAACAATATTTTTCGACGAAATTGATTTTATATGTATATATTTATAATTAATACATTAATTTAGTATTTAAAATATCACAGACCTATGTTCTGAATAATTACAACTTCACAATAAGAATGTGTTTTCCTTAATAAAAACATATTTGTTTGTTTTTCATGAGAGAGTAAATATTATATTATCGGAGATACAAAACCAGTTTTGTTGTTACTATTTAATGGATAAAACCGCGTAGTTTTTAAAATAATTATCTTATATGGGATACATGCACAAGAGGTCTCTTTTTCCATTTTGCATTGGGGCACAATTTTTTTAGTTGCTTTTCTTGGCACTATAGTAAACAAAATGAAAAATGATAACTTATAGTAATTATTTGAGGACATGTTTTTTTAAAAATATATCTAAATGTATGTAGAATTATAGAAAACGTAAACAAATGAAGCGTTCTTGATAGCACAAAACGTGTTGCAATATCTACATCTCTCGCCCGGAAGCGAACGGGTCCATCCAAGTTGACTGGAATAAGCGCGGAGTAAAATAGAATAAAAAGCTTTTTCCAGCTGTATTTTTTAAAGCTAGAATATTTGAGTCGACGTTATTTCTACTCGGCCTAATGAAACGTCACCCGCCTAGCTTATTATCACCAATTTTCCCTTTTCTCCGTTCTTAGATTCTTTTTTGCGCGCTCTCTCTCTTAGCTTATTAGCTAAATTGTTTACGCCCGATCTGTCTTTTTGCTCAATGTTTTGCTCGAATAAATTAGTATTATTATTTCTTATAAATTTTGTTTATTATTTGTGAATTTCACAATGAAGTCATTATGAATTACCTAATGGGTTAATGAAGGTTGAAATTTGAATAAAAGCGGAATGTCGGTTTGAGAATATATAAAGCCAAGAAATTTACAGGAATTAAAATAACTAATATTACAGTTTATGAATTATCAACCTTATCTATTGCAGATGGTCTCACGACGTGACTTCTAAAAAACTTCAATACTCTTATTTATTCATGACCATAAGATACCAAATCTCACCCTCCATCAGAATGTTTATCTCTTTATGTATATACAGTTATTAACAAGGGGTGAAACCAGAGTCTCACACCCTCACCGGAGAGCACGAAAAATGGATTCCCAACTCTAGAATTTACCTTTAAATAATAAGTTCTCTCTCCTTCACATGTGGAAAAAATTAAATGATTTTTCAAATAACATGGAAAATAAATTTCTACCAACATTAAAAGAGGTTTTCAGTTTGATACAGTCGTGTATTCAAAAATTATAAACAATAAAAGTTAGAATTCAAATAATTAGATACCACACTAAGTAATGGCTTAAGAATAATGTTTTATGATCTAAAATTCAAATAACTAAGAATGTTCGTAATACGATATAATGAAAATAACTTGAAATAAAATGCGCAATCCTATAATAGGAAATATAAGTTAGTATTCAATTGTCAAACCAATAATAACTTTACATTTAGACATTGCTAAATAAATGAAATCACAAAACTTCAGTGTGAGATGAATTACTTTTCTTATATTACGAAGACGGTCTCCATTCTTATCTGTGGCTGATAGGATTATAGTTGCAAGCGTGGTCCACACCAAGAACTTCATCAGTAATATTTACGATTTGTTGTACTACGCCATCGTGACATGAATGACGGATGCATAGAATATTTTCTCATACAACACCCTCCCATACTAAAATCATCTCCGTTTTAATCAGGACATACTGGTAAATCGTCCTCTTCTTTGGACGCGTCACATCGTTAAGATTATAAAAATTCTAAAGGGGAATCTCCGTTCGTTCCTAAAATAAAAGTTACACAATGCAAATTAGGCTTGTTAATTTCCCTTATAAGTGCAATATAATTTATACTTCCATTTATTTACCCCTTTATAAATTACGGTCGCTCCACGCCGTGTCTGATACTTCTTTCATTACGGAACCGCCAGACCGCCATTTTGAATTTACGCTGGGGCATGATTGGTCAATGCTTACTATGGGTATTATCATAAAGAATTGAGAAATGTGGCGAAACTAAAATATAAAATCCGTGACCTTTTTTTCGTCACGTCACAATATATATGTAATATAATATACACATGATTTAATGGATTCTGTGTAATATCTCTGAAAAATTAACTAATTAAATATCTTGGCTAGCCATCTGATCTGATCCGCCATCTTATTTCGAAATCCTAAAGAAATCCAAAGTCCTAGAGAAAAAAATAATTGCAGAGAATCGGTAAAGTATCTATAGAGTATCATAAAACAGGAAATATCAATTTTATTACACAAAAACAAAATCTAGTTGATATTGCAGCCAATATCAGAAGGTTTTTTATTGAAAATAATAACTAATTTGTCAACCGTGAACTTTTACGAATTGTTGAGAATTTTGATTACTCGGCTCGCTACTAAATCGAGAAGTTAAATTGGGTCATTACGTGAACACGCTCTGGTGTGCTGTTTCAACATCGACGTTCCAATAACGTATCAGGCGTCACCTTCCTCGACGGAGGCGTCCTTCCACGGCTTTGGAAAAATTGGTCACGTCATTCTTCCCCGAGGAACTTTCGTCACGTGCGCCGGCAACTTCACTTCCTTCCACACACGTGTGACAAACGCGAACGAACCGAGAAGTTGTCTTAGAAAATGAAAATCGTGTCGATTGGCTTCTGAAAAGATTTGTCTAAGTCTAAATGGTCTTTTAGTTTACCCGGCGTCTGATGAAGCCCACGTGTCCACGTGCGAATCTTCGGAAACACATTTTATTGACTTTGATAAGTTTCGGTAATCCTTTATACGGCTCCGGGCGGCCCGCGGACCGACAGGGAACTTATTTCATAAACTTTGTCTGAAAATAACTGTTTATAAATAATGAAGCTGGAGATTTTCTCGTAATATTGATTCTGTTCATCGATTTGTAGATTAATGTTGATTATAAATATAAACAAATATTATACATATTTTATTTGGTATGAATATATCGTCATTTGTTGACCACGCCGCAATATTTATGACGTAGTGATAATGGGAATAAATTTCAAAGATAACAATGTTTAGTTTACTTATTTTAAATATAATTAATATTGAAAAATAGATTTTATTCGTTTTGACAAAACATATTGTAACGTTATAAGATGCATGCGTCCGCGTGTGGGGTCCACCAAACGTCAGTTATTGAATATCACACTGTTTGTGTGACTTGCCGCAGTCCAGCTACCAATGAGGAACCAGCACATCGGCCAATGAGAGCAGTGGGCCAATAAAGATGGCGATACTAATATTTTTTTGGAGAAAAATCGAGACTGGAACCGACCGCCATGTGGAAAAAAAACAGCAGATTGGAATCCGAAACTACTAACGGCCATGGCTGGAGAGGTCAGGCGTCCCTGGCCAAGTCGGTGAGATGGCGGCATGTTCCAGAGTTGGCAAATCTGAGACAGTGGGTCCGAGATCCTGCTAGTGATCCTGGCTACCTGCTGCACGGATCTCCAGGGCTCCTGGTCTGCACAATGATGAAAGAAGAAAAGGGTGTTTGGAGAAGAAAGTGGAGTGGAAACCTATCAGTGTCACGAAGACGGACGTATAATTAGTGAATGTGAAATGTGGATGTGTTATTTATATTCAAATATAGTTTGTAAAGTGAACTAATTGGTTATGTGTATCCAACCTCCGCCACAGACGAAAAACCCGTGTATCTTGTAAGAGCCGATATGGTTAGCCGGTGACGTGAAGCTCGGGGCCTGGCGTTCGATCCATGGCATGGATAAGGTCAGCTCGAGCCGAACGTGTAAACATATGTTTGAAAAGGTAACATCGTTCTAGTAAAGATAACTCGTTAAAATTGTCGGTATCACGGTGCAAAACAACATAAATACAGGACTTAATCGAGGGTAGAGTAGGTCCCCAAAAGAGCGGATGTTTGAGTCCGCAGGTACGAATATGTTAAGAGTATTCAATTGCTCATCTTTTACAAATTATCGTTCACCAGTTACCGAATTTGATAATCTGTGGGCGGTGTCCTAAGTATTTAAATCCTAACAAGTCTGTCGACAGACACTTTGTCATCTTTATCAGTTTAATGTACCGATAAAGAGTTATTTGGAACTTGCGTCACTGGTTTTCTTACGTTTATAGCAGAGAAACATGACAGACACGTGTTCGGCATCCGTATGCGGCTAATAATATTTATTAGTCTTTTTTACGACTCCTCCCCTTCACCCGCCACCACCAATAATTCACCAACCCCCTCTTACTCCAAATAATTCAAGATCCTTCTTATTTGGGGTGCATAAAATAATTTGATATAAATATGTCATGAAAATGATAAATCATTCATGGGTGCAAATAATTTGATGGTTTGACGAATTCTTACAGGTTATTGGTTTTTTTTTATTGCAACTTTATTACATACATATATATTATAATTTTCAATATTTGCTAAACTGCAGAACAGTTTTAGGGCAAAATAATACGGGGTATCGTTATGTATGTTAATATTATGTATTGTATTTTTAATAAATATGTAAGCCATCACTGGGAAAGGCAGACAAGTAATGACGGCGAATGACTTACCTGGACCACAAAAACACTTCCTTTAGTATTTTTATTAGTATTAAGGAATTGGAAATGATGAGAAATCATGTATATTTTTAATAGTACTGCATACTGCTAACATATTTATGGTACTTATTTCGATGTTATAATACGTTCTAGATTTTATGCTGTCGATAAAACAATCTGAAAGTTCTACTCAATAATGATTATATTTGGCCGATTTCAGGGTAGGAATTAGAATATTTTTCCATATTTGATTATAGTGACATACGTTTGTACTCCCGCCACAAATCAGGGGAAATGTGCGCAGTTCTCTTTCTTTCCATTTTCTTTAGGGGGAAATAAATATCCCCGCGGGAATTTAGAATCTGATTCAGATGCTTCTAGTTAGGTCCCGAGCAGCATCGCGCATCGATTGCTATGCTATTCAAAACCACCACGCGAAGTGACGCTACTCTCTGGACGCGACTGTGGTTCTGATAATAAAATCCAAATAATCCAATGTATTTACAATATTAGAATATGTGCAAGAACACACAATTACTGGATTTTCACCTACAAAGGCACTATTATTAAACAAATAATAGATATCTCATAAAGACGAAGCTATTTTTTATTAATGGATAAATATGAAATCTGCTTTCGGCTGGCTTAAGTGATCACATTACACAATGTAACATTCACCATTCCACCCGAGCAAAACAGGTCGTAAGCCCTGTAATTACCCATACTTCCATATTTTTCTATTAATAAAAAATAGATTCTATTATTAGTTCAATGTATTAACGTTTAGGAATGCTGCAGTTTATTGACATTTTACAACTTTACCGATTGTTGATATAAGAGTTCCACGACGGGCGAAATTTAGACGAACGATGAACCAACCTATGTCTTAGATATAAATCTTTATTTCTATCGCATGTCTCGAAACGTCATGGATTCGTACCTACATTAATAACAGTTATTAAAGTAAATTTACAAATATCTAATTTTATTCCTCGTATAATATTATAATATTATATATAATAATATTCCTCGCAAGAAGCGTTAGCGGTCGGAGAAGATTTTTTTTGCCTATCGTTTAACTGTTCGATCAGGATGGTATCGCTTTTCAAAAAAAATCAACGTAAATGTAAACTGAGTTACATTTAATTATATTTTTCAAAGAGTATGATATTCACGCTCCATTTGTCAATAGTACGGTAATTCATACAATTTATACGTATAACTTATTATTAATATTGAAGCTTATTTTCTTACAATACCTGTTTTTTCTGCAATCAATAGTAACAATTTGTATAAACTTAGGTACCTACATAAATAATATTAATTAAATTTATTTTATTATTCTGCTTTTTTCCGCTCTTTTATTTTTATGTATTTATACTCTATGTATACTATTATGGTATAGATATATAATTTGTATTACCATTCTTTATAAAGAATGGTAATACAAATTATATTTTAATTAACTTTTTTTTAAATATTTATAAATATTAAAAAAAAGTAAATTAAAACAATTTAATGTTTTTAAGATAAAATATTAAAATTCTTTTATAAAGCAGTTTTATACGTCATTTAGAAAAACTGTTCAAAAGTTTTTGGTAAAACTTTGTAGAATTTCATGATTATTTTGTAAATTGAGTTAAAACACTATTTTATTCGTGTTCGAATAAAATAGTGTTTTAACTCATTTAAAATATTACTAAATAAAATGTTGAAACAAATTTATTTTTATATTGCGGTTTCGGCTAAGCTAGTTATTTAAACATATGTTTTTGAGCACTGTTAATAAAACATATTAAATCCGTTGTCCGATGGAGAAATCGTGGATAATATTTTAAGCGAAATCGAATGCAGAGTACAGTATGGAGCAATAAAATAACTTTTTTTTAAAGTAATAAATTCACAATTATATTCTAAATTTAAATTGAGAGAATTTTTTTCAAAAATAGAATTAATTTTTTGACATTTTTTTATACCTAGTATACCTATTGTACATAGCATCGTCGGTAACAACATAACCTAAGTTTATACCTACTGCACGCCACTGTCAGTTACCTACTTTACTGAAGATGTTCTTGACGAGGTGAAATTACCGACTATTAATAAAATATTCTGTGAAAATACTATGTGAACGTTATTAATTTAAATTATGTTATTTATGCACTACTGGATACTGATTTGGAGTAATAGGATCCTTCTGCCTTCCACAATACGTACATTAAATTATAATAATAATAAGAATAATCTCTCTATTTTCATATTTCAAATGGGAATCCTATAGCTATAAACGGTTAACATACTCGGTTAAAAAATAAACAAAATGATTTGAACATGATTGTTTAATTTTTATTTTAGATATTAGTAGCGATTGGTATACGTGGTTCCGTGGCTATCCTATTTTTTTTTTACTAAATAATTAATATACATCCTAAATTATTTTCTTGTCATATGATACTTTAAATTAGTATAAATTTTTCTATGTGAACACGTGATATTTAATAAGATAAATAATTATGGGTGAATTGATACTTTAAAAATTATTTCGTTTCGATAAGAAGTTAAAACACGATACTATCTGTTTAGGTTTTTTATACTCAAGGTTTAAAGTTATTTTTAAAAGATATTTATTATCTATAAAATTAGATTAGATTATTTTTAATTACAATCAAGAATTTTAGCTTATCGTAAGCTTCGTTATTATTAAAATCGAATGATATTACGTTAATGGAAAAAAAAAATTTCATTGGTAAAAAGTGCAAAGATCTTTTATTAAATATTTTGAAGCAATTGGGTTATTGGAAAAATCAAGATTATTGGTAAAACGATGTGGCTGGTTGATTGATTTTGCGATACTCAGCAAACCCGCAGCATTCTCGGATTGAAGATTTTCAATATCTCGTATTTTTGATTTTCTTGCATGTTTTTGAATCATTTGAACAAACTGAAAACATTTTACAATTTGAAGAATATAACATTAAATTTGATAAGCAGATATTTCAAAATTAATGATTATTTATTTGAAATAGAGATGAGTCCGTGGAATACACGAGACTTTATTATTCTTAAAAAATTTCATATTTATCTAAGAGCTTACGTTTTGAAAAAAGGAATAACTTGGTGGTGGAAACTCGAATAACTCCGAGACGAGGCTTGAACTCTTGAATACTTCGTGTCTTATCGCTAGACTGAACAAGAACGACGAACACACCTAATAATTGATAACAAACATGTAACGAAGCATCATAATAATGATTAAATATTTAATTCAAAAATATGTTTTTTTAATAAGTATTTAAAGAAGAATGGTTTAGTGTTTTTTAAAATTAAGAAATTTATTACATGCCTGTGTAACATAGCGGTAATATACTCATCAGTGGTTGGATGTTCGAGATTCGTCCCATGAGACCATCAAGTTGGTCTTCATATTTTCGTAGCACAAGCATCTAGCAAAGTAAAATAATAAAATGCTGAAAATACTAAGAGTATGAAACGTGTATTCCGTGGACGCATCTCAATTTAAACATATATTTTTAACGTTTTTAATACATACCTCAACAGGCAAAGTTTATTATCTTAAAATATTTATTATATAACACTTAATAAAATATTATTTACAAGTGTATTTACATAATTAAATAATATCTATTGACTTTCATAATATTATCTATTACGACGTGATGACTTTTTCCGTTTTATTTTTTTAAAACGAAAATATATTTTGACAAAAAAACCCTGAAAACTTTATACGGATTCACGTTTGAGTTCAGTACAATATGTTCATTCACCATCCTACCGAGTCAACCGGGCGGACGGGAGATTTGAACCTAAAACAATATAAATAATAAGGTTTATTTAATTCTGGATCAAATCCACAAAACGATGTCCGGAGCGCGTCAGGTTCAGCGTTCAGTTCTGATTTTTAGCTAAAAAAAATAGAGATTACTTTTTAGAAAATGTCAACTTTGCTTTGTCAATCTGATGCTTAAAATAAAGCCATCACAACATTTGGTGTTAAGGTTTTCGGACTGAAATTTATCCAGCTTCGAGGATTTATTTTATTCAGGCTCCGAGAATATTTCATACCTAAAATATGAGAAAATCAATCATCAGGTAGGTGCGCGTGCTCGCTTGGGTTTAGGAAATTCTGAACCTCTGAAGACACGGTCCAGAGATGATACTTGCGGCTACTGATTAAATAAATATCACAATTTTTATGATGAGTAGGCAAGTTTGAGAATTTTTGCGATGAACTGATTTGAATTTTGACGATGAATAGGCCAGTATTAACCCTTTTTAGGACGAAACGATTATTTGCATCTGCGTGATGCAATGATTTTCAGGGGTTCATTAAGACCCGTATCCAAAAATGAGATTTAAAAAAAATTTTCGACTTGAGACAATTTCTGAGATACGGATTTTGGGTGAGATTCTTTGCGGACAACTCTCGGCAAAAGTAGTCCCGTATACACACCACGTCTTAGAGATTCGCCGTCTTGCGCGTTCGCCGTACGTTAATCGTCAATTGGGTGAATTTAAATCCCCTCAGTAACAGTCGTAACAGAATAAATGTTTGTAATTTAACGCTTTATACATATCGTTAATGAATTATGCCTAACTTTCAGAATAGATAGTTGAAGGGATCTATTTTAAGTCTCTTGATCTCAAGCTGATCTGTGAGATTATCTCCAGAGCAAAATCTCAACACGTGAACACAGTATTGAGTATTGAGATGTATCTCAACTCTAATCTCTGAGTTTATCTCATTATGTCTCCTTCCATGGACACGTACTTTTAGAAATGAAAAATCCATGATGTATATATTGTAACTCAAAATAAAGTTAATTTTATATAAATTATAAATGATTTAATTTAATCATCATCATCGCTTGCACGGTAGTCCTGGGTGAGTGTGATCTACACCTGGAGCTTGATTTCTAATGTCAGGTATTTAAAATGGATGCATTTTATCATTAGCATCGCTCATTTTTATCACACGTTTTGTCCAACTGAGTTGAGAAATTAAAAAAAATTAAAATAGCTATAATAAATAAATATAGGTGCTTGTTTGACAAACAAAATGTATTTCGGATAACATCAAAATGCAACACTACATACTATACACCCTTCTGCGAGTTATGATCCCTCTTCATACAGATTAATGAATAAATTCAACATTTGGACTATGAATTCAAAAACCTTTTGTTTACATTTTAAATCGTTATTATTACAGTCACAATACAATACGTTTAAAAAACTCCATTAAATGTCAGTTTGTTTTATCGCTGTAGCACTATGCATATGTACTTACCATATAACTTTGATTATATCTGAGTACATTATATTATTCAAAAGTTTTTACAATGTATTTTGAATGAATTTTTGATGTGAAGTTGCAATAGTTCTGTGATATTTTTAATACAATTTAAATGAATGAATAAGGACATACAGAAAAAAATCTATGTATCAAAAAAAATAGTTGGTTGCTACCAGAATACGTATCTGGAACTTTTACTATTATTTATTATTTTTTAGTGATATTTTCGGCAAGAAACGAGAAATGAGAATGGATAATTTAAAAAAAAAAAATTTTTTTAAGAAATAATATGTTGTTAGTTTTTCACTCAAAAGTTTTTTGGAGGCTTTTGCGAATACGAAGAAACTGCATTAAATATAGCGCGTTAGAATTTTTTTTTTAAATTTGTAGGAGGTTCATGGTTGGGATTGACTTTATATGTAAAAACAAGCGTAATCTTTTGTATGTCATCGGTCTATCGAGACGCGGAACAGCCCACGCTTTGGCTTCTAGTACGGGGTTTCTCCATTATAGCACCCGAGTTAAATGGTCATAAAACCTTTTGTTACAACTTGCCTCGTTACTATTATCTTAATCCCAGGGACGGCTCAAGTACTTCAGACACCTCGGGCAAAGTAAAAATTACCCCCCCCCACCCAAATAATTATGTGAATTTACCGTAGTTTTCAAAACTAGGAGAGTACTAACTTAAATTTAAAAGAATTAGAGAGTTTCACAGGCATATTCTAACGAAAATTTTAGCAATTTTTATTAGATATTGTATTATAATATTCTACTTTCATCTGTTATATACGTATTACTAAAATCATTTTCGAATTTTTAAAATTCATTAAATTAAAAAATAGAGAACTACAAAATAATTTCTAACAAATTACGGATATATTACAGAAAATACATATATGTACAGATATATATACATAATATTAGAAGAAATTAAATTTTGAAACTAAAATAAATCTGTGAGATTTTTGTTGTTGTACACCAGATGTCATTTTTAAGTGTCCGATTTATAATTTGTGTTTTTTAAAAAAATAAAAGCTTCTCAGTGTTTATTTGTCAAATGTTAAAGTCGGTTGGAATAGATGATGGAAATATGTAATTGTAAAATATAATTTATTTTAATTATCGCCACCACATAATTCATAATTCGACGTAGTAATTTAATAAAATTAATAATATAGTATTTTTATTCATTGACATGTGTTTTCACTAACCGAAATCCCTAAAATATTTGTATTTGAGTAAAATATTTGATAAAAATCAAAATCAATCGGTATATATAATAATGGTAATTTCGGAAAAAAATACCTTAAATCAATTGTTGTTGTACCGGGAACTCTAGAAAAGCTTAAGGACCCGCCACAAAGTATATAATCCCGTCGGGAACCCGGGAAATGTTTTATATCTGTACAATTTAACCTTATACCGTACGGTTTTGTGTCAATGGAATTAAACAGTGGTTTCCCCCGCTATTTATTGCCCTCCCGGGTAACTAATCTCTTTGTCTTTTTTCAGGTGATGTTTGGGGGGTGGGTGAGGGAAGGGAGAGCGCAGGGAAGCGGCGCTGGGGGAGTCCCCTGTGTAGATCCCAACACGAACAGAAGCCATAGAGATATATCTCTCCAAGTCTCTACCCTGTAAAACGATATAATTCTCGTAAAAATTACTAGTATCACATACTAATAAATATGTTAAATAACTAATAATTAATTATTGTGTTAATACATTTAATATTTCTACAGTTTATTTAATAAGTTTAACATATTTCCATATTTAAAAAAAAAAGTGTGAACAAAAATATAATACATGATGTTTTAACTATGTTTGAACTAAATCAGAACATTTGTGGCATGTAAATAATACATGCTCGGGTACGGCCTCTGGCGAGTACAAAACCTCTGTTATGTAGACAACGATGAGCATCTATTGACCCCTTCACTTCATAAAGTAGGGATTTGTCAATATTTTTTTTAAATACAGAAGGTATCCAAAATCGATCCAATTGTCCGGATGATTAATTTACTGTTCATTAATTAGGTTGACATATATTTATTTCACCGACAACTTATCATTGATGTATGAATTTGATCGTGAAATAAATATATGTTTTATATATATGTGTATATATATATATATATACATATATATAATATAAAAATGTTAACCGTTTCACGATCAAATTCATACATCAATGATACTCGTATATATATATATATATATCGACATATTATCATTGATGTATGAATTTGATCGTGAAACGGTTAACATTTTTGCTTTTGTTGACATTTCAGAACATTTTTGAATATAAAAAAGTAATTAAATGTATTAATTATAAAAATATACATAAAAAATTTTTTTTATTGAAAAACATTGTTGTTGCGCTACCGGGATTCGAACCTGGATCTCTTTTCCAATCCGGGGAAGGTGCATTACCAACTATACTACAGCGATGGTATTTTTGACGACAAATTTTCGAACCCACATGTTACACTTTTTCAAATTAATACATATATCGTTCCATTATTTGAAAGTCATCTATTTTGTTTTTGCGGAATTTCAACAATATTTTTCGATAAAATTGATTTTATATGCATATCTTTATAATTAATACATTTAATTAGTATTTAAAACGTCACAGACCTATGTTCTGAATAATTACAACTTCATAATAAGAATATGTTCTCCTTAATAAGAAAAAAAGTATTTTTAAATGTATAATTTTTGATACGATTCTATCAAAATCAGATGTTTGATGATCATGAAGTATTATTACGAAGAGTCAAGCCATATTGAATGATATGAGAGACTATAATACGGTGTATGATCGTGATTGAATTTGAAGATATGAAATATTTAATTGTGGTTTTGTTAATTTCATCCTCCTTCTTTCATTTCTATATTATGAACGTGCACTACGTGTGAAAGGATATGTCATCCGAGGATAGGGCATTCTCGGTAAACCATGGCAGATGTCATATTCAAAACGAGGGACCGCCAAAGAATGCATGTACAGAGTGGTCCAAAAAAAGTGAGAACATCTCGTAACACACGAGTTATTTAATATAATTAATTATAATTATTAATGTAATTTTTTTTGCACAATATTTAGCTAATCAGAAATTATCAAAAGACCCCGTATTGCATTATCTACTGGGTTTAAATCTGGACTGTTCGGTAGCCACATGACCGGCTCGATGAAATTAACATTTTCGCGACGAAGAAAGTTGATTGTATTTCTGGCTGTGTAAGATGGAGTACTGTTCTGCTGTAATGTCCAGTAATACTGTAATGACTAGCTGTACTCCAAGCATAGTTTTAAAACTCTTTGTTCATTTTCCTAGCACCGCAACGTTTTTAAATTCGTACATTTTTGATCAGAATACGGTCTGCTGCAGTGATTTTTGTCATTCTGGGCAACAATTTGAAAAAACCAAATACATTTAAACAATGGGAAAATTAATATTCAAAGATGGCGACCGAAAATTGTCGAAATGAAATTAGTAAACTATTTAAGCTATTGTTGATATAGTTAAACTAATTTTGATGTAATTATATCAAATTTTACGAAATGTTCTCACTTTTTTTGGGCCACCTTGTATATACTAAGTATGCATTATACAGGGGCGTGCATTCTATACATTCAAAAAAACTGTGCATAACTATAATCTTTGAAAAAGAAATATTTATTTGATATATTAAGTATGTAGATCTACGCGAAAATAATTCAGTTCTCATATTAACGTGTTAATTAAAATCATATAACTAGCGGAAGAATTTAAAATTGATAATTAAGATGCGCGTGTGTTTTTCGAAAAATCTGTCCCAGATGCATACGAACTAAACGCAAGTCTCGCACCGCGCGGTGTTCTGAATACATGTCTTCGTTTTAATGAACGTGTCGCAAAATGCCGCAAATGTGTCCTTGAAGCGGACTTGGGTGTATGCATTCAAATACACTTTACGCGTGGTATTATTTGATATTATAAAATATTTTAGCTTCTTTAGTTAATACCTTGAAAAACTTCCCAAGAATCATACTAATAATACACACTCACACAGGTATACTGACACAAAAACATGCTTCTGAAAGAGTGAATAATGAATACAACCTCTAATGATGATACCCATCGCTTTTAAACCATCGACATTAGCACCATAACCTAAGTCCGTATCTAGTGTACGCCGCTGGTATTATATGTTACGAAGAAAACTTGTAGAGCGTTTACAAAACACTCGAAGGCTTTATTAAACACGGCATAAGAACCGAAAAAACTTCTGGCCGTGAATATCTGAAAACTTATTATTTTATAAGGCTGAGTTTTTTTCTCTCTATTTAGTTTCCTAACATTAGGGGTGCGGGTGCGGGGAAGAAACGTGACATTTAGTTGGCGTGAGAAAATGAAGTTCCCAGAACTGCTGCCGTTATTTCTTATTTCGATTATATTAAAAACGTCTGTTAATCCTGAATTGTTAAGCGGGAGACACCTCATTACTCGTAAAATAATTGCACCGGTACGTGCGGCCACACCGCGCCTGAAACCATCCGCAAACGACAAAATTACCGAAATAATATGATTATGGAGGTGCTACTTCTAACTCGCGCGGAAAGCGACACTGTGTATTCTCCTCACGTCGGCCATTGGAAAAAAGTTTCCCGTGCAATTACCTAAGAGCTCAGCTGTCAGAAAACACAACGGGCTTTGTTCCCCCTCATATCTGATAATGACCCCGGGCGGGGCAGCTCCGTGGCCACCCCGCAGATGAAATCGGCAGATATAGATATTATAGAAAAAGTCTTCGCACCTGCTTCTCAGAATGATGCACTACCTACTTAGGTAAATGGTTCACCCTTAAAAAATGTGTCTACAGTGAAAAATAATTAAATGAGTAACTTGATATATAAATTAGATCACTGTAGTACGTATATATATATTTAGTAAGCAGGAGCGTGCACTGTACATAAGCAACAAACACATGAATTAAATAATCTATATGTTATAATTAAGCTAGTACCGTGCATCAGTAGAATCATTAGTTGCGTAGTTCTGGATTCTACCGCGCGACGCCATCGTACCGCTGTAGTCCTCTATTGAGTTATTCTTCATTTTTTGCTACTACAATTGCAAGCCACTATTTTGATAGATCGTTCTATTCAAGCCATCCAATTGCTACCTACTGAATTGAAAAATCTTCTAGGCAGTGTTAGAAATGGATCAGCTGATCCATGTTGTGCGAAGTTCTTACTTATGCTGTTTCCTAACAGAATGACATTTTAATGGTTTTGAACTTGGCTTAGAACTGTTCGAAGCATCATTTAATAATTCATAAACTTTACTACCTTACTAAACCTGTTATTTTCATGATTGTTCTTTGCGTTCGAGGATAATGTATTCACATTATGATGGATTCATTTTGTCTAAAGACGTCGGTTAAACAAAAGTTCATAAACCTATGTACAATATAGCATATAGTATATTACAGGGTGGCCCAAAAAAGTGAGAACATCTCGTATTACATGAGTTGTTTCAAAACATGATATAATTAATTATAATTCTTAATGTAATTTTTTTTGCACAATATTTAGCTAATCAGAAATTATCAAAACACCCCATATTGCATTATCTACTGGGTTTAAATCTGGGCTGTTCGGTGGTCGAATGTCTGGCTCGATGAAATTAACATACTCACGACGAAGAAAGTTGATTGTATTTCTGGCTGTGTGAGATGGAGCTCCGTCCTGTTGTAATGTCTAGTTATACTTCAGGCTTTGTTTTGAAACTCTTTGATCATTTTTCTAATCGTTTCAATTTTTTCAATTCGCCGTTTTTCAATTCGCAAATTTTTGATCAGAATACGGTCTTCTGCAGTAAATTTTGTCATTCTGGGCAACAATTTGAAAAAACCAAATATAAACAACGGAAAAAATAATAATCAAAGATGGCGACCGGAAATTATCGTAATGAAACGTAAATTAGTAAACTATTTAAGCTATTGTTGATATAGTTATATCACATTTTACAAAATGTTCTCACTTTTTTTTAGGTCATTCTATATATAATATTATATAATATCATGATAACAGCGTAACCTAAGCCAGCACCTACTGCACGCTACTGTTAGTAAGTATACGTATTTAGTATATAATAGATAACAGTACATATACGTATTTAGATATAGTGAGTACTTATTCTTCTTTAAAACTCTTCGTCCACTACTAAATATAGGCGTACTTTGTTGCTCTCTACCATCTTCGACTCTGTACAGCCCTGAAGAAATAAAATACACGTCAAAAATTATTCTTACTATTTTTAAATATTGTTGAACGTATGTGCTATGAAAAACAGAACTAAGGTGGTTATCTTTCTGGCTCGATCTTCTGACCATTTCTTCTCGCAAGCATTATTATTTAATTACTCGATTAAATATAAATAAATGAAGTATTTATAGGTCTAGTAAGGTGAAAATAAATCTCTATTTAAAAAATATATATTTCATACAATAAATCGGATAAGATAAATAAAATAAGAATAATAAGTACATAACACCGCTACAATAGACTTACCTTTTTTATTAGTAAAAATAAAAAAGGTAAATCTGATATATAAAAATGAAAACATTTTATAAATATATTGTACGCATGAATATAAATAAACGTATGGTCTTGTTGGTTAACAGAGAGTATTATAGCTCAAATATTAAAATTTTATTTTTACAAATGGAATTAAAACATTTAGAGTGGATTGCCTATTTAAATGAAGAAAAATTAGAACATTTATTTAGTAGTATAGTTAGAAAGGTATTCGATCTACTCTATTTGTTTTTCTTCCTTAAAAACAACCCTGAAACATAAAAGTATTAATTTTTAGAAATAGTTTCGAGTATAGTTTCCTGATCGGTGTAGGTATCTCTGAAGGAGGGGTGGTCACGGTAAATATCTCAATGGGATCTGGGTAGGTCTCGGCCGGGCTCGGGAGGGGACTTGTCCGGGAAACCCCGGCTGTGGTGTTCCCTTTACAAATTGTTTTTGTTTTAGTGAGTTATAACTCCCCCGGGTCCTCGTCTCGGGCGGGGCCGGTGCGGTGGGCATGGTTTGATTTTGGAATCGGGGTCCAAATCTAATTGGATATTTGTTCAATTTTATTTCGGAAACACACCTGGCAATCGAGAGCTTTAAAAGGATATCCGTTTAACATATTATCGCCCCGTAGCAAGGACAATCTCGGCACTGTTACCCGGCAGATATATTAAATTAAAACAATATGATCTTGTTTGAATTTACAGAAGACTTGTTAAATTTATTTTTTCTTTTTATACACACGATGGCTTGCACATAGAAATTTAGATTATATGTTTGCTATACCTACTGTACAAATTAAATATGGTATTTAGTATCTACACTTACAAATTATTTTATATGGTTTACAAGATTACCACGTGCTTTAATTAAAACTCATCTTGATCAAGTGAGCTAGGCAAAATATTACGCTAGAAAAAAATGTATTAGTTTACATGTGAATTCATCATAAATGAACCATTTGATGTAACGCAGTCGACGAATTCGATTTATTATTAATAATGATTTTATATAAAGATTAAAATATTGCTAGAAAGGATGGTTGCGCTTGTGTCGAGTATCGCCTACTCACCCTAGCAAAGGGAGGAGAAACGGAAAAGTGCCCTCCGGTAATCGAATGTTACCTTTGTATTGTAGTTTGGGTCCAGAATCTCTGTTGTTGGATATACAGCTTCTTTGATAATTAAGTTTGTTAATTTCCTAAATAGCTTTGATAACAAGGTAACAAGGTAGGTATTGCGGATCGTAACCGATCTCAAGATATTCTCGCACTAATACAAATAAAAGGTGTAATAATCCAATTCAAGAGAAAAAGCAACGTACACCAAGGTAATCTTTTAAGATAGAAAACACTGGATTTGAGCATGTGTCTGTGTCAATGTCAGTGTATATTGTATAGTGTGATTATTATTACTATTGAGATAGAAAGGCTGGGAAGTAGATTTTTGTATTTGAGAGTATTGCGAAGATTTGCGATGCCCAGTGGAAAAGCATTATTTGGTACCCCAAAGAAACGGAATATTTTGTACATTTCAAGTAAAAAAATAAAGACCAATACATACAAAAAAAAGCGATTTAAATTCAAATAAAGCACTAATTAAATGTATTAATTAGAAAGATATGCATAAAAACTCAATTTTATCGGGAAATATTGTTGTTGTTGCGCCACCGGGATTCGAATCTCTTTCTAAACCGGGAAAGGTACATTATCCAACTATGCTATAGCGCCATTATTTTTGACGAAAAATTTTCGAACCTATATATTACACTTTTTCAAATTAATACATCTATCGTTCCATTATTTGAAAGTCAACTATTTTGTTTTTACGAAATCTCAAATACCTTTGGAGTAAATCGATAACAGACGCCAGAATTCACAATTCATTTTAATTAAATTTTTGAACACATCTTTCTAATTAATACATTTCATTAGTATTTAAAATATCACAGACCTATGTTCTGAATAATTACAACTTCACAATAAGAAAGTGTTCTCCCAATAAATTCAAATATATACTCAGTTATAATTCTTCTTAACTTGAGGTTTGTCAGTATGGTTATCTCCGTTTGTTAAAATTTATTGGAATTATTTGGTTGAAATTATTTGAATCACTGAATAGTTGATTACTTAATACTTGCGTTCTTCAGCACCCGCTTAGGAAAAATATTCTCATTAGAAATGCAATTAATTATCTATTGAGATTAGATGTACTTTAAAATTCGTCATTTAAAAAGTCAATAAGGAGTACCTGTGTAAGGTAAAATATCAGAACTGAGATCGATCGACCATCGAAGGTTTAGCAAATTATAAATTTATCAGTAATTAGTCCTCTGGACCAACTGGCACGGGAATAACCACCGAATAGGCCAAATTAAGAGATTCAAAATTCTAATGGCCCTTATTCATAGAATGAGACACGAAGTTTGATCAGGATATAAACTCAGAGATTAGCTTGAGATTGATAGAATTACACAAAAACCGGTGTATACAACGTCTGAAGTGATAGCGAGACTCGAAACGTGCGCTCAAACGTTACCTCTTCCACTCTTGACTGTGGATCGTGATCTCCATGAATTCCCGCCCTCTTGACTATGCCCCACTACTTTTCTCGGTATCCTGGAGATGTTAGGGCTGTCTCCTGAGAAGTACCTGTTGCCTTTTCCACTTCGGTCCAACGGGTGGGAGATCTTACTTTTCCTATTCAGCCTTCGACGTGGCTCACCAAACTATCTTCCCTTTTAGCAAAATGCCCAAAAATTGAAGGATTCGCCTCAGGCTGCAGGTTGAAAGTCTGTCCTTGATATTCGGTTCCTACAGAATGGAGATATTCATGCGTCTCGCCATTCATGGCATGCGCAGCATGCATCTCCAACAAAAATGATACTTAGAATCAATTATTTGTTCAGAAAAGTTTGACAAACAAATACAATTATTCCGTCTTAACTGTTGCTGGGAAGATTAGAATTCTCACAAGCGACGAATGGAACGTCAATGGTCAATGGACTAACATTTGAAGTTTGACGTGCGATAAGCATGAAATGAGGCGCGCGACGGTGAATCTCCGAAACTTTGTATTTTCATTATGGGCTAGATAGAGAGAGATAGCTCTAGGCTTCAAAGCATTTTCATGGAAGCATGTCTAGAGACAAGGATTATGTTTTTTTCGACTGGAGCCGTTCGTGGATACGGGTTAATAACAATTATAATTTAATATGATGATGGGATTGTACGGTGTGATGAATTATGTGATGTTTAATTGAATTGTCAACAAGATTAGATATTTGAAAAGCAAAACATCAATATATTATATATTTGGTATTCAGTAAATAAACAAATGTAGTACATATTTATTACATTAATAGTCTACAAGTCAAATCGATGTAATGATCTAAACCAAAATGTTAAATTTTACCGAAATGGAGATTCAGTATAAGAATGAAATGACGACCCCTTATCTCGGTAAAGTAATTTATACTTCAATAAGCTTTTATTGTCTGCTGACAACTGTGTCCTCTCCGCGTGAAGGGGTATTTATTGGCGGAAACATCCGCATCCGCTGGCGCCGTTAAAGCGTAATGTATTCATAACATAAAGGAATTTCAATAACAGATGGCAACAAAATCGTTCCATTTATCACCGCGTTAACAAGCTCTCTTGTAACTTTAGTCAAATTACAGTTCAAAGGATATAATTCCACCATGTTGAAGCTACATCGACATTTACATATCTTCACATTTCTTCCGTTTGTTGAAACAGGATTCCATCGAAAATTAATAAGAAAATATCCAATTTGAATGAAATAAAATTAAAGAAAATATACGAGATCTTTTAAGAAAAACTTTAAATTTAACATAATGTTTATTTGTGTTATATTTTTTGGTTTATTTAATATTTGAAATGGAAATATAATAATTGTAATATTATTTTCCATTACTTACTTAATTCTCTTATATGTTCAACACATGTATCCGGTAAATTAGGGTACTAAACACGTTACCGTGAAATAGGTCGACTTTGAAATCGAGGGGAAGTATTTTTTAATGTGTCATCACGTATCCTACCACATTATTTATGCATTCTAATGAACACATATTGTGTGAATGAGCTATCAACTGGAAAATCCCCTTATCGATGGACCGAATTATCGGATATTTTAAATCGTAATTCGAGATGAATTTGCAATCATTTTTAGAGGTCCACAAAATATGATTTTATTACGATTTATTATTAAATTATTTTTACGAATATTCACGTGTGATTACCCAATCACCCGGTAATCGATTCCTTTCTGAATTTATTTGCCAAATTTATCGCCGTTATTAAAACCATTTTGCAAAATCATCATTTTTATTGTGGCGTATCATTGACAAGGTGGTTCAAATATCACTTCACTATATTATTATATTTCAACTTGTTAAAGACGCAACTCGCGTTTCTATATATTAATAACTAAAAACTATCAAAAATCCAAAGCTGGATGCAAGAACGTAAAAAATAATTCTACGAAATTATTGTATGCTGTAGATTTAAGGACAAAATACATTTTAATACCGACTGTTAAGAACAAAATACGCGAGAACGTTCGAGCTGGAGATTATTATATTACGAAATTTAAATTTATTATGAAGGAATAATTGTAAAGCAGATAATAATATAAAGGTCAGGGGCACCAGAATCTTGTTCGATATTACGTGAAAAATAGACAAATACATTTTGGTGAATTAAAATTACGAATAAAAACTTTACTTCTGCAATGAGCACATTTTAATATTTTTCCCCGCAATACCTTTTTGCTATATTTAGTAGATTTGTAAAATTTGTTATTTGGGTACGTCTTGTAAAAAATTTGCGTCATTAATAAATCAAGAATATAAAAAATATGGTTTTTACGTTTCATTTTTTGAATTATTGACATAAAGGCTATATGCAAAGTAGATCGCACCAATGCAATGTTTGAATATCATAATAATAATAATAATAATAATAATAATAATAATAATAATAATAATAATAATAATAATAATAATAATAATAATAATAATAATAATAATAATAATAATAATAATAATAATAATAATAATAATAATAATAATAATAATAATAATAATAATAATAAAAATAATAATAATAATAATAATAATAATAATAATAATGCATTTATTTCAGCGTGATCGGGTTTTTTTTTATGAAGACCCGATTCGCCATAAAGAAAATACATATTATATAATACATTTAAGTTACCAAATATTATTTACGTTATAAAAAAACCAAGGAAAATATGAATAAATGAAAAGTTCACACATATATATTAATATAAATACTACGTATATAAATACCCCAGTCACGGCCATTACAGTATCTGTGGTTATTCTGTAGGTGTTGCCATTCTCTGGTCAGGGAACCAGCTTTCCATGAGAGCGCCGCTTGCACCAGAGAGTTGGTGCTGAGCTTCAGCCGCAGCTTTTCGCCCGCAACTTGATGTCTCGGAAGCGGAACGAATCCATGTACACGGCCTTCGGTAAACATTGTAGATGCGCTGTAATAACAATTTAGTAATTTGGAGACGGTTATACGTCACTTGCTTGCATTTCGACCAGAGTTCGCAGGTATTCATGCTGGCGAAGAACGATTTAAACAGGATCCCCTTCACCCTTTACTGTATCGGTAGAAACGCTGTGACAGCATATATGCATGAACGCTCAACTGACTCCTTTGCCGTTCTATGTCATCATCGTCTTGTCATTGTCAAATACCTTGGCCATATTATCTTGATTGAATATAATATGGCTAAGGTATTTGACCTTATTTTGAACGCTCAATTTCGTCCCGTCCAGTCACACGGGCGGGATATTATCTGGCCCTTTTCCATATTTGAATTGGTATCAATGTTTTTTCAATTTTAAATGTTGGTATTACAAAGATATTAATTTTCATAATAATCAGCTGTTTTCTAGCTACTGCTGGATTAAGGCTGTCCACTTTTCTTTATCCATTGTTTGTCGCTACCACATATTTTCGCAGAGTTTTAATATCATCAGTCCAGTGATTTTAGGGCACCTCGGTGGGTGGTTTCTCGTTTCCTTTGGATACCACTTGACCAACGTTTTATTCTTCTAATGATAATCTGAGCATTGTGGCTTACCCATTCAGTAATATCAACCATCTTGTATGTTCTCTTACCCATACACTTTTTTCCTGTCTCTTCGTGTAAAGTCCAACATATATATATATATATATATATATATATATATATATATAAGAAGAATGTAACCTCGGCCCTCATTCTACAAAAGATATTAACGAAATAAAATCAAAGTATTTCAAATTTCACGGAATCAGTAGGTACACAAATAAATTGGTAATTATTTATCAATAGTGGACGCCAATTGTGACTGCTGCGTGGCTAGAACTTCCGTAAAATCTATATTTCAATACGAAAAACCCATATTCTATAGCTTTAACAATGATAGATAGTGAATTTAGCAATACAATAAGAGATTTCCGTATTGAAATAAACAGGACCCAACTTTTTTATTTAATTTATTAAATTTATAATTTTTTTTGTATTAAATATAGGAAATAAAGTTTTACTATGCGTAACTCCGTTGGCTTGTACCGTGTATGGCGTGACTCATACATCATTGTGTTTCGTCCAAGTCCCTTCATGGGAGAGTGTACTTGATAGTTAGCCATTTAATGGCTGTCTTGTACCCACTGGTTTCTTTACTTCCGTACAAAATACATGATTATCTATTTGTTTGTAATGTTGTTATATACCTGTATCTAAAAATAAATAAAGATAGCACTTAAAAGGGCGCTAGAAGGTTTAAATTAAAAGATTTTGTTTTTCTTCATTATTTTGTATTTATTAATTGTAGATTTCAAAACACCTTCGACATATTCGCTACTTTGGTATTATTTCTTACTGGCAATGGACACTAACAGATATAATGCAGGATGCAACCAAGTGCAATCATTTTATTAGATACTAAGATTTACATGTTACGTGTTACTTCAGATTTTGCAATAAATAAAGTTTCCAATTCAATTAGAATATTATGGCTTTGTCTAATCTACACGTGTGAAACAATTGAAAAATCAGTTTTTATAAGACGTTCGAGGAAACGTATTAACAAATGTCCCATTCGTTGAAAGACGTGAACCGAGGCTCAGATTTTCTGATTTAATTAATCTTTTTAGGGATGTGTGTATATTGTTATATAGAGTGGAAACATGTCAGCTATTATTGATAATTGTTCCGATTTCTAATAATAATTAATGTCACATTATTTATAGTAAATGAAATAAGTGCGATAATAGTTTAATCACCTATATAATTGAAATTATTATTTTTTCTACTACTACCTACATCCAGTGTCGCATTAAATAATAATAAGATAATAAGATTTAGTATTTTTAACATTCCGCTGTCAGAGCTGTATCTGGGCGGTAATAAGAAAATTTAGAAGTATTAAATATTTAAGTATGAAAAATGTAACTTTTTCAATATTCCCACATTCACTGTTATCCCGCATTCATAGTTTATTTCAATAGATCCCTTCAAAAATGATAGATAGAGGTTTCACTGTACATATAAATTCAAGATGTAATAAAATAATGTCCACATACTGCATGAACTCCACATCACAAGCCGAATAACACAACGGAAAACGCAATCCACGCCCGCCTACCTTTTCAAAAACAACCATGAATTGGCTGACAAGAAAATCTCACTAGTGAACTTTCAGTAGTGAGATAAGTAATAACTCGTCAAATCATCCTTCCATCACGGCCGAGCCCCAACACGTATAAACAAGAAGCCGATGCTCCGCCGCAATTCTAACAACACGATATATAAAACACAAAAAGTATTTTTATATACCCATTTCTATTCATGTATGAATATTTTGTGCCAAAAGCTTGAACTGAACAAAATGAAAATACGATGTTACAGGTTAAACGTTCATCTAACATTTAGTTAAGATCTGTGCATCTCGTGTCTCATGACTGCAACAACAAAAAGTGTTACTCTTGAACAAGTCACATTACAGGAGCACTTCCGAAGATGAATGGAATGAGCCCGCTAAACCTTCTTCTTTCAAGCGTAATAGGTTAACTCAGCCAGATCTGGAGGTCAACAGCACTGAATAGATGGTGTTACATTCGAATAATTTTCATAATACGAGTAATACAGAGTGAATATTATGTTCCAGGTCGATGTTATTTTTAAATAACTAAAAAATTAAATATAAATTACATTTATTAATTACTTGTTTTATTACAATTATGTATAAAATATGACATTGGCCAAGTAGCCGTTTCTAGCAGCAATGAAAATGCGTGTTCTTTTGACCGTATTTTTAATAATATTATCGCATACTTCGCCTATCATTTCAGAAATTTCATTTTAAATATTGTCCTATACCATCGGAATTGTTATTAACTTATTAGCGCAGACCTTTCCTTTCAATTACCTTTACATAAAATAGTCCGGAGCCGTCAAATCATGTGATCGAGGAGGCTAGCCGATATCACCACTTTTTGACATTATGCGGCCGAGAAAAATCCATCGCAAAAATTCAACCGTAGCTCGGGCTGTGTAAGAGGTGGCACTATCCTATTGAAACCACATGTGTTGCAGGCCCAATCGACCCAACTCGGCCACCAAGAAGTTTTCCGACATGTAACGATAGGGATCATTATTAATGGTTACACCATTACAATTTAAAAAAAATATTTTAATGACTTCAACACGTTTTAATAATAAATTGTAATTAATTATTTTTTACGATAATCAAATATGAATTGACTAATATCTGCAAAACTAAAATGACAGTCAAATAAAATCGGCCTGGAACATAATATTCACCCTCTATAATATAACTAGAAATAACCCGTCAGTGTTGTGTTAAAAATATGTATTGTAAGTATAAAGTAATATTAAATATTCAGTTAATAAATGTTTATTTGTAAAAAATATTACTTTGGAAACAAATTAAATTAAAGTCCGATAATCTTAGTCTAAAAATTGTATTTTAATAAAGTACCCGCTTATTATAATATCGTTTAACTATGTTCCACATTTAAAATTATTGTGACAGATTTGAGTACGGTTTTGTTTAAAATTATTTATTAAAATAATGATGTATAATTTAAGAAAACGATATATACCTAAATATATTTAAATATTTAAAATTTATAATGCTTAAAATTTTAGGCAATAATTCAATCCGTAGAGCATGAATGAAAAACAGTGAACAACCTGTTTCTAAGACCCGTGAGGAGTTTTCACCATCATTAGCTTATCGCTGGGATTAAAACCCTTTCTACCCCGATTATTAAATGTAAGTGCCTAGCAACTATATATAGTACAATATAGTTCTATATAGTATTCTTCAAACATAAACAAGCAAATTGTGAAGAAAAATTAAAAAAAAATCTAGGAATGTAAATATTATTAATTATTATTTGTAGTACTTCTAAGTACAGTCAGACCTTACACGACGTACAAATATATGGCATAGTACAAAAAATAGGAAAGATATGTTCTAAAACATTAAAATAATAGTTGAAAATTTAAAGAAAAAAAAATAGGTCATAATAACTATTGAAATTAATTGTTAAAATAACAATGCGCAACAAACTAATTTCACCTGCCGAAGTGTTGACATAACAAAAAAATAAGTAACGTTAGTAGTCTAAATAAATCTAGTAGATTATTATTTACGTAGACTTAGTACTATCGTTAGAGAATTGACACCACAGTAAGATAAGCTAGATACAGATGATACTTTAATGTGCCGTCAGGGTAAAAAGAGTTAAAAACGTTTATCGACATGACATATTCATGACCATGGTTAGTTAGAAAAGGTTTTTTCAGGAAATGTTTATATTCTAAGTTTTTAATGACAAATATTTTAGCAATATTTGATTACTGGATTTTCACGTACAAAGGCGGTGTTATTAAACAAATAATAGAGACGAAGTTATTTTTTATTAATGGAAAAATTTAATTCATAAATGGCGATAGTGTTGTAGTATTCGAAGTGTTTCCACATATTAACATATGTACAACTTTAAAATTTTTGATAGATATGAAGGTAAATTGGACAGAATGGTGAACTATATTGTGTGAAGTGATCAATTAAGCCAGCCGAAGACGGGTCGTAAGCCCTGTAATTACCCATATTTTTCCATTAATAAAAAATAGCTTCGTCTGTATGAGATATTTATTATTTGCCTAATATTTTAAATTCACTTTAGTTCAACTGTCCGATTGAACTGAAGTGAATTTAAAAGTTTTTCATCATGTTTTGACGAGTGATAAACTAATGTAAAAGTGTAAAGCTACTTGAACTTGTATGTATCGGTGTTGCTTTGAGCATTCTGCCTATCGCAAGAATCTTTTTATTCCTTTTTATTCCATTCCTTTAAACTTTTCATGTTACGTCACAAGTTCAGGCCCATAGTGGTAAAGTACATGAAATACGCCGTTTCATTATTTTTGGAATGACTGTTCATAAATCAGATCGTAATTAACAACATTTAATATTACAAAAATTAAAACTCGATGAAAAAGATTAAAAGTTATTAACTATAAATTTATAACTATGAATTTTTGGACTATAGAGAAAATATTTTTCTAATGAAGAAGTTGTCATCCGATTCTGCAGAAAAAATGTAGAGCAAAGAGGTGTCCAAAAGAATTACAATGCAGTGATGAGTCTGCCGAGAACAAAGAAGCTTATTTACTGATTGTTGTCTGAGTGCCACCGGGTCAAAGCAGTTCTTTTCCGTTTTTGCTTTTCTATGGTCATTCTTTAATGAAGCTCCAGCATAATATAGGGTGTCCAGTGGAAAATTTTCGAGTTTAATATTAATTAAAAAAAAAAAAAAACTACAATGTTATTCTGATATTTTATTTATACGAAATGTAGTTTAACGATGCGGATTTTACGTTTTATAAACAATATCGTCTAAATGCCGTCCATTTATCTCAAGACGCTCTTGCAATCGGACTCTTAAATTTGCAGCAACTTAACGGCGGATATTTTCTTGTAGGGCCTGAATTGTTCGAGGATTGTTGCTGTAAACTTTTGACTTAAGGTATCCTCACAAAAAAAAAGTCGCACAGTGTAAGGTCCGGTGACCGAGATGCTCAGGGTATGTCTCCGTACTTGCTGATTGATTTATTGGAAACACGCGATAGCAAAGCGTTGGTTCAATTGCAGCAACTTCACGGAGGATGTTTTCTTGTAGGGCCTGAATTGTTCGAGAATTGTTGCTGCAAGCTTTCAATTTAAGGTATCCCCGCACAAAGAAGTCGCACAGTGTAAGGTCCGGTGATCGAAGTGCCTAGGGGAAAAATTCCTCTCAGCTTCTCCATTGAAACCCTAGCTGCGTGTGGAGTGGCCCCGTCTTGCTGAAATTTTGTTATGTTATTGGACCCGGAAAACAGCTGCAGTTGCGGTACCAAAAACTCGTCGATCATTTGGCAACACACGTCAGCAGTAACTGTCTCTCGCCGGTTAAAAAAATCAGGGCCAATTATCCCTCGGGCAGAAATTGCACACCACACTATCGTTTTTGGACAATGCAAACGTTTTTGATGGCGTTCCCTTGGGTTGTCGGGGCACCAGTATTTCATTCATGTTCTATTTATTAACATAGCCATCGATATGAAAATGTACTTCGTCAGTAAACAATATGTTTCCAAGCATTCGTGCTGTTCCAAAACGTTACAGCATTGTTCTCGCTAAGGTTTCACGCGAGGAATAGTCATTGTTGTTGAGAAACTGCACGATTTGCAGTTTATATGGGTGAAATTGTAGTTTTTTTCCAAAATAACGTGCGCTGTTGATTTTTTATTCTAGTAAAGGTTGTAATCTTTGTTATCGATTTATTACGCGGATTGTGCATAATTTTATGTCGAAATTGAGCCGCATGTTCTGGCGTCGCTGCTGATGTTGATGGTCCCCGAGGAGTTTGGTTAACCATTGTCCCTTCTTGTCTGAACTTTTGAACCCAACACCAGATAAGTTGGGTGCCCGGCCCATCACTTACTCGTCGAATATTAAAGGGTGTACAAAAAGCGCGACGCGCACGAACCAATGAATCACCGCCCTCAAGCGCGCGGTGCAATTTCGACCAGTGACTCGTTGTGACTGGCAAATCAGCAAACCATGCGCATCGAACAATACCCCTTCCACTTACCCCATGAGCAAATACAATTTAATCTTGAAATTTTTCCGCTGGAGATCCTTTATTATGTCAGAGATGATTTAAAAATAACACCGGTGGTTGTAAATTTTTTTTTTCGTCAGTATAATTCTAATAATAATTTACAATAAATAGAGGTGGTAACCTTTTTAGTAATAGTAATAGTGATGCAAGCCATTCATATGGTAACATCACATGCGAGGGTCAGAAGCAATACCTGATCCTCGCATGAATGATTGCTCAATAATACTTCAGTATAATAAAATAGAGCAATTATTGAACACACAATTTTAGTCTCAACATATTTGTGGATAAAAAGAGCTCTAAGAAATTTTACCGCAACAACATTGTTAAAAGCTTAAAATCAATTAAAAAAAATATTTTTTTTATATACTTAATTATAAATTTATTTACATATACTAATAAAAAATAAACACGTATGAAAGTTATATGAAAGTTTTTTTAGTTCATTACAAAAATTTATTCGTATTTAATTACAAGTGTTTATTCGTTATACATTTTTTAAAAACAATTAACTAAATAATAATCTTTGTTAAAAGACAAAACACGCGCTTGGAAGGATCGTATTTTATGGATGTATTGAATTAATCAAATAATATTATTAAATGCTTAAAATGAATTTATAATATAATTTGAATATTATTGTAAACAATTCGATTAAAATATTCAAATTTTACAAACTACTATTTATGTTTCAAAATCCGACCTTGGCATTTTGTGCTGTCGTCACAGGGCTCAGCTCTGCTTTAAATAGCGTTTCCGCCCTTCGCTTTCCATTGTTAAGTGAGCAACTTTCATATTCTGTTCACGTTCTGATTTCACAAATGACGTTGCTTATCACAATGACTTAAGAAAGTGTGAAATGTCCGTTCTACAAATAAAACGAGTCCTTTATGCAATCACCGTGAATTGCCCAAACGAACGATAAGCGTGAAACCTGAAAGCTTTCTAATTACATTTTGTAAAAATTATCTCAATTTATTAGTTAAATTTTTTTATATGACACTATTACAATAATATTTTTATTATAGTATTGCTTATTCTCGATCTGCGACAATTTGATTTTAAAATAATACGGGGATCTTCTGTTAATTTATCTGAGATGAGACTTGGTGATATTGAAATTGTCTAAAAAAACAAAAGTAGGTTAATAATCAAATTTAGAATGTTTTTATCTTATCCAACGTTGGTGGTGGGTTCTCAGATGTCGCATCACAGTTGCCGGTCAGCACTAGTCGGCGCCAGCGGCACGCCGCGTCACTCAGTTTGCCACTCCTCCGGGTGCATCGTCTCGCGAGTCGCAAGATTCCTTCAACTGGTATTACACAATGGGACTGAATTCGAAAAAGGCAAAAAATTATATTTTTTCTTTGGTATTAAATATTTACACATTGTATAAACTTAATTAAAGTTTGAAATTAAATACAATGGGTTTTTAATTATGGAATAAAAGTTAATTTTAAATACTAAATTAATGTATTAATTATAAATATATACATATAAAATCAATTTTGTCGAAAAATATTGTTTTTGCGTCACCGGGATTCGAACCTGGATCTCTATTTCCAATCCGGGGAAGTGCACTACCTTTGTGCTATAACGCCAGTATTTTTCTTGACAAATTTTCGAACCTATATGTTACAAAAACAATATTTTTCGACAAAATTGATTTTATATGTATATATTTATAATTTATACATTAATTTAGTATTTAAAATATCACAGACATATGTTCTGAATAATTACAACTTCACAATAAGAATGTGTTTTCCTTAATAAAAGTTAATTGTTTATTTTCATAAAACTTTTAACATCATTATTCGGGAGAAATTACAAATTAACAATATTGGCACCAATTTTTAAATGATTTAAATGTCGAAAATATTTAATTCGATCTCAGGAGTGCTCCAAAGATTCAGCATTGTTATCGATATTTTCATGAACCAATCAGTTCTTGATTTCCTCGCGTGGGAAATGGCTGCTGATATTCTAAAATTATATTGTAAACAAAAGTAAACAATTAATATGGCAGGTAAAATAATTTATTTTTATTTGAAGGGAAACAATCTACAATACAATTTTTTTTTTAAAAACATTCATTAACTGTAATATTATATTATATGAATTGCAATACTTCATTTATGCTTAAAATTAAGTGATTATGTAAAATTCATATCCGAAATCAAAAGTCGATGCAAACCGCATTACTTTAATTACGCCTAAGATAATATATTCGGGCAAACCGTATTTAATTATTGGTGTCTTAAATTAAGCTCATAGGCAAACCATATTAATTTTTGGCGCCTCAAATTTAGAACTTGGGGAATTTTTTTAAAATTTCTGGCGCCTAAAATAAAGGTCCTGGGTAATCTGCATTTAGAAAATGATGCTTGAAATGAAAGTCATAAGCAAACGGTATTTAAGTTTTGATGCCTGAAATTTAAACCCTGGGTAATTTGCTTTTAAATACATAATGTCGTTTGAAATTAAGGTCTTAGGTAATCAATATTTATTTATTGGTGCCTTAAATTTAGAACCTAGGTAAACTATATAAAAATTTTGGCGCTAGAAATTTAGAACCTAGACAATCTGCCATTAAATAATGGCGCTTGCAATTAAGCCACATCACATCATTTACGCTTAAAAAAATATACATGAGCAATCTATATTTATAGGCGCCTAAAATAAAGATCCTACGCAAACCGCAATACTTCATTTACGCCTAAAATTAATATACATAGGCAATCTGTATTTATTGTTCATGTAATTAACGTCATTGACAAACTATATTTAATTTTTGGCACCTGTAATTTAGGACCTATGGAATATGTTTATAATTATTAGCGCCTGTAATTAAGAATCTAAGTAATTTATTTACTGGTGCCTGAAATGAAGGTCCTATGAAAACCGTATTACTTAATTTACGCCTAAAATGATAAACTTAGCCAATCCGTATTTATTGGCGCCTGAAATTAAGATCCTAGGCAAATTGAATTACTTTGTTTACGCCTAAAACGAAATGAATAAATAATATACATCATTGTCTCACCCAAAATAAAAAATCTGGATTATCTAAGAGCTTAGACAATTAGATTTTATTCTTCTCATCCTTCCCTCAAAGCGCCTGAGGAGATGATGTAATAATATATCCGCTGCACCGTGTGACGCGCCGCGGCTACTATAACCTGCACTCTGTTTTGTAATTCTACCCTCAGTGTCCGAAGAATTTCATTACCGTGGGTGTCACAGCGTGTCCGGGCTCGGCCCCGCGAGACTTCCGCCCGGCAGCCAGGGCCGCAATGTCTGACCTGATCTGACATTCTACTGCTTCTGAGGTGGATCTGTTGGTAGATTTTTTTATTAAATCTTCTAAACTTAACGACTTTCCTACAATAAAACTTTTTGTATGCCTTCCTTTGTGGAAATTTTAGCTGAAATATTTACTTACATTTAAACATGATTATGAGCATCTAAAATCAAATACAAAAACGGCTGTTACGTAGTGTATTAGTCTCACGATGGTTCCTCTTCAAGGTGTGGAATAACTAGCTTGAGGCATCTCATTTCATCTACATAACTGAAATTCACTAATAGAATGTCAGAAATTATTCGAAAAAAACAGAGCTATTACCGAAAATTTTAATTACATGACTTTTTATCACATATGTATATTGATTTATTTACCAAGGAATACTATTGTCATATATATTAAAATAATAGGCCCTATTTCGCGATATTTATATGTTTATATATATGTTTATACGAGGGGCAAGTAAAAAATAAGGTTCCTACATTTTTTCAGGTATAAGGTATTTTTTATTGCAATAAATAAGTAAACCATCTGAAAGCTTGTACTTTATTCTATTTTTCTACATAGTCTCCTGATTTTTCTATGCATTTTTCCTGACGAGTTATCCACTTCTGAAAACCCGCTTCGAAGAATTCCGCCGCGGACCCACCGCGCGCACACCTTGCGATAACCAAGTTTATCGGTCAAAATGTTGTCGATGGTTTTTTCACAAACCTCAGGAACCTGGACAGCAAGCTCCCGAAGCGTTACTCTCCGATCTTCGTGGAGAATGCGCTCAATCTTCGCCACGACTTCGTCCGACACCGATGGCCTCCCACTCCTTTGCTCGTCGTGGACGTCTGTGCGTCCTTCGTAGAACTCCCTGCACCATTTGCGGACGTGTTGGACGCTGATGCAAGCTGTGCCATAAACTTCTTCCAACTGTCGATGAATTTCAACAGGTTTAAGCTTCTTCGCGTTTAAAAATCGAATCACCGAACGGATTTCACACCTGGCGGTAACGGCGATGGCGGGTTCCATAGCGGATGGCTGTCAGACCTTTACTGAGCGTCGCAGCGTTTGATTCCGGTAGTGGGGATGTAGTTAAGGGACCAACAATCAAGGCAGTGTTGCCGGATTTCGCCTAGCATCTCGCGTGGCGAGTGTACAGCGTAGGGAACCTTATTTTTTACTTGGACCTCGTATGTTTATATATATGTTTATATGTAACCGATTTTGTCACACACGTTTTGGTTAATATCTCGCTTATTAGGCGTTCTATCCGCATTCTGATATTTTTCCCAGACGTCCGAAGGTTGACTGAGTCTTTACATCTTTTTCTTTTCATTCTTTTTCTTCTTCTCTATTTGTTACAACTCTTTTAGTTTGGTGATTTTTGGAAAATTTAACTTTTTATTTAGCCTAACTTTTTTTTCATTCGCTTATAAGTCTGCGAGTTTAAGAGCTAAAATCATTTTAATATTTTTTGGCAATTGCCACCGATGGGCAGTATCGTTACACACTTTTTTTTAAATTCTTCGTCTTCTAATTTTCTTATGAAACCTGATTTAGTGAAATTTCGTATTTTTGAGATTTTCTCTGCGAGTTTACGACCAAAATATAATTTTATTACATCTGTGCATACATCACAATGGAATATAATTTATTTTCGTATTTGTTAGCTTCTATCGTTTAAAATTCACCTTAAAAATCTAAAAAACGCGTATTTTTTTTTTTGAAAAATGTACGGACCTACCTAGATGCGCCGAAAATGCGAAAAAACTGATACAAATAACCCCGGAAAAGTGAAATCTCACGACCGCCGGAGAAAACAAATGAATGCGGTTTTTTCCATATTTGACAAGCGAAACAATGACAAACTTTGCGATTTATGAAAAATGTCGATTTTCACATGGGAAAATGTACATTTTTTGATTTGAAAACGTTCTCTGTACACTATTCGGTATGAAGCAGTCTATTAAAAAGATCATATTCATGGAGGTATCTTCGTGTCCATGCACCCTGAAGGATAATATATACCCGATACGAATTAAAAATAGTATTTTTATTAAATTATGTTTCAATATTATTTCATTTTAATCAAAAATGTCAATTTTCACATGAGAAATGAAACATTTGAAAATTGTTTCTACACTCTATGCATTATTAAGCGGATTCAAAAAAAATTGTAATAATACAGGTAACGGTTCATTAGACCACCGTGAAGCGAAATATGTGACGAATCCGAATTAAAAAGAGTATTTTTATTTAAATATGTTCATTGACATTTTTTGACATGTACATTTTTCTCTATATTTATTTTTCCGCACAAGATAAAATTGATGATTTCACTCCGGAATTTGGTTTATTATGGTGAAATCATACATTATACTTAGAAAAATTTTCTGTACGTTTTTTTGGATTTTTATAGGTTATGTCTAGAATGACACAATGATGATTTTTTAAAAGCGTAATTGAATTAATTATTATTTCGCAGTTGTACACGTGACTTAAATATGCCTGTCTTACTACAGACCGGTCGAAGGAGTTTGTTCTTTTACGCGTCTGTTATTCAATATTTAAATAGAACAGTTCTGGTGATAGATAAACCCGTAACTTACTTACCATCACGCCGTTTCCGGGGTAGGCAGAGAGGATAGAGCGCCACACTCTTCTGTCCTGACACATAATTCTCGCCTCAACCACATTCATACATCTTCTCATACAAGCTCCATGAATGATGGATTATTATTCTTCTTTTTTATTTTTCTTCTTCTTTTTCTGTCAAATCACTTTTTATGGTTTTATCAATGAGTATTAACAAAATGTTTGTTTTTATTAAAACCTGGAGAGATGGGTTGATGGTTGTATATGTCAGCCCTGTTTTTTACAATTTTAGGATGCCGAGAATAGTGGTGTTTTTTTTTACGTGGTTAGTAATCTTACCTAACGCTTCTCAAAGATCAATAGGCCTTTGACCCTTTTGGGTTGTTAGTTGTGTACGTCGGGTCTATTTTTTACAATTCTGGGATACCGAGAAGTGGTATTTTTTTTAGGTGCACGGGGTGAGTCTGTGTAGCTCCTGCACAATTTCTTCACCACCCCTTAGGTTGTTGGCTATGTACGTCGGTTCTGTTTCTTCCAATTCTGGGATACCGAGAAAAGTGTTTTTTTTTTTGTTGGGTGAGATTGAAAACAGAGTACTGCGTCTCTGCAGGATACGTCTGCTACCGTGCGGTAGCTGTGCGGGCATGCTAGTATTATATAAAACTCACATCATTAATTGATTTTAAGATTATTAATTCGAGTTCTACTTTAATATATAATATAATATTAATGATTATATTAATTAAACCAACATATTATAATACTTGTACACATTAATTTTGTAGTGAACCTAACATTTTTTTTCTTCCACAATATAATTGCAACTTTCCTGATATTGTAAGCAACTATTTATAAAAAAGTATTCATTTTTATTTATTGAAAAAATATAATGGATTCTTTACATATAAACCACAGCATTTTTTATATAATTAATTACACTATGCTGCCGACGTTTGTCAATATTTATGTAATTAAAGTTTAAAGAATTATATCATAAATTAAAGAAATAATTTCTCAAGAATAAAATAATATTGTACGTAAATGTATAATATGTAGCTTTACTAAAATATACAGAAAAATATAATACTAGACGCATGTTTAGAAATATTTTACTGCCAATACAATATTTTTCTTTTTGTATTTAAGAACAATGTTGATAGACATATTTACATCTCTGTTCATACATCTGACAGGAGTCTACGTTTGCGTGTGTCATTATTTGATCAATGTATTGTATCTTGTATTTTTTCGTTTTTTCTGTAATATTATTAAGGTAGCTGCGATGTTTTATTATGCGTACAGTCCATTCCGTTTCTGTTTTAGATTAGTTTGATTATTGTGATTTCTTGTATGATGTTTTGTAAAATTTTCCTTTCGTTCTATTCGTCCTGCTAATGTTTTTCAGCCGCATATAAAAGAAACTATTTCCAATTAATTTTTTTTTTGTCAGAATGGTTCAAGTTTCCTCTCCACACAGTGCAATGCTCAAGATTAATAATTTGATTCAGTTTTTATTATTTCACCTCTTTCCCCAACCTTTTGCAATACTTTTGCCATCTTGCCTGCAATAAATTTTGAATTAATAATAAAAATGTTTAATGTGAAAATTGATACTTAATATTATATATTACGAGGTACATATCTCGAGTCTCGTTCACACACACCGGCTAGATTAGTGGAGAAACATAAAATGTGAGTACGGAACTCAGAACTCACCTTGCTGACGACTTTTCTCTTCACTTGATACATTTATAATAACTTGTGTAATTCGGATGGACAAGAATCTAATCTACATTATTGAAAGAAGTTACAATTAACAACATTAGTTTATTATGAAAGGAACAGAGCGATCATTACAAGTACAACATAATGTAATCCTAAAAAATAGACTGCGCAAAATGTTCAAAGTTGAAGATAGAGAACCGCCATCACTTGCAATCCAGCGCAGACAGAAAAATGAAACAATAATACTTACTCGGGACGCGCTTCTTTCACATTTTGAACTTGTTTTTATCAATTTTAACAATAGTTATAGAGTTCTTCATCCCGCGTCCAAGAAGGAAATAAACTATTTCTGCAGAAGATATGAATACAATGAAAATTAGGATTTATCACAAGATTAATAGAAAATTGATGCACTAGTAATTATTACTATTTTTCTTACCCAGTATCACATTATGGATTTATAAATTTAAGAGTTTAAATTAACTCGTTCTACGGCCGGCAGCTCCGCCATGTTGGCGGTCAGCTGGATCTGAATGCTAAAAAACGTGGTTATGCCCGTTAATAAGTAAATGCAGCCGCCAGCGCTGTAGGCGTCGCTCGATGCGTTTCCGAACCGGTCCCCGACCGCAGACAATTGCGCACGCGCTAGAATGTTGCCATTATTCAAAAATGTATTCCCAACCGAATTATTTAGATGATTTTAAATAATTCAATTATACTAATGTTGTAATATATATATATATATATATTCTTCTTTGTCCTCGCCATATCCCCGTTTATCCGATAATAATCATTCTGCTCCATTTTGCTATGTCTTGGGCTGCATCCTCGGTCACATTCAGATCTTTATGGATAAGATTTTCGACTGAAGACAACCTCTAAGACAGAGATTATGTTCCCATGAGATATTTTGGAGACAATTATCAGCCTTTTTAGTCCACCATGTACACATTAAGCTTCAGAAGTTCAAGCACTGCCACTAGAGAGGATTTGATATTTGTCTCGTGCCTTTCTTTATGCCTGTGTGGAACAGTCAAATAAGTCCATTGATCGTTGAGTGTGATCCGAAAATATCTCTAAAAATCTCATCCATGAACATGCGTCCTTATAAAGTACAATAAAAAAATCTCTTACGAGTATATTTAAAAATATCGATTGTTTTAGTTTGGGTCGAAGTTTATGAAAACTAAACATTAAAAAGAGGCCAGTCAGAGGATTGTATTAACAAGTATTTGTATTTAATTAATTATTTCAAAATAATAAAAAATGATAAAACCGAACAGATAGACTTTATATATATTTATTAATATAAATCTTCTGGTTGGAAAGAGATCCGCGTATTCTTTGAAATCTAAATTGAAATTGATTCTCTATGAAATAATGTTGTCAATAGAAAGATCACTCCGAGGTTTGAAATTGGTCGACTTCGAGCAGAAACAAGCTATCTAGGTACTATAGAAATACTAAAAGTGGATTGAAGAAGTTCTTTATTAATATAAAGTGATAATACTTAAGACGTCCGCGCGCCGCGCCCCCCGCTCCGCCCCCTGACTGGTCGTAGACTGTAACAGTATGACTGTAACGACCTTACTCTCGGGATAGTCATAATAAGGGAATATATTATCTGAAGCCCGCTACCCTAATGGCCACTAGAGTCCACTGCTCTTTTCCTCCCGACAGACGTAACAGGCCCTTGAAGGAAAGGAAAAAATAGTTTTATATAAAGAAGATCGCGCATGTACTTTTTTTTTGCATTTTAACAAATCATAATTATTTATTAACATTAAGCTTGTAAAATTTATAATAAATAATAAACTCGAATTGTTGTCGCAAGTAAAAAAAAAACAGCAATGAATAATTTAAAAAAAAAGTTATTTATTTATCATTTCTATAATATCACCGATATTTTTTATAACTTAAATTCGATACGGGGTATAATAACTCTGTAACGATAAGACTCACAGCAGAGTGAGAGTCGATAACAAAATCCTTTACAAATTAGTAGTAGAATCAGACAAGGAGATCCACTATCGCCTCTGGTCTCACGCGACTAACGACAGCGTAGATATCTCATGCATGTGATATATGTTTCATTAGTCGTAAACCAGTGACTTGTGAAATGCGCGCGGGCAACCTCACAACGTGCAGTAGATAGTGATTCTAGTGATCAGCACTGCCAAAACAAAATACCTGAATATGATCAGAGGACAGTCATCATCATCATCAGTGACGTCCCTAAGTGAAGTGCCGCTGGTGGGATAAGATCCCGTGGACTGTATCGATTACAATATGATTAGTTGACGCAATCCGAATTGGATTCAAGAGAGGAATATTGGTAGATGGATTTGGCCTACCTCGATCTTGATCCTGGATTGGACGTCAAGTTTTCATCTTCAGTTGACTCGCACCTTTTTAATGAAGAACCGAGATATCACTGCACTTCCAGAGCTGTTTAGAACACCGCCTTTTTAATGAAGAACCGAGATATCACTGCACTTCCGGAGCTATTTAGAACACCGCCTTTTCGTGGTCCTAGCTTTACGCACGGCGCTACTTTCGGACGTTATCTGTCCCCCTTAAAAATCCTTAAGTAATTAGTTGGCCAGAGCGGGACAGGTATATATTAAGGTTTATATTGAAAGAACAAAATGCACAGGGAATAGGTACTCGACTTGCGTAAACAGCCGCCCTTAGGCGAATTTCAGAATGCTGCCCCGACTATTATTAAAGATGTGATATCGATCCACTATATTTTTTAATGATATAAACTCAATACGTAATCTAAGAAATAATGTAGCTAAATTAGAAAAAATAATAGACTCGACTACAATCATCTGATTTTGCGAATTTTGGTGGAAAATGTTTCAATTTTCCACCAATCTATTTATTACCATCAGTTTTTAAATATTATACGATATTTTTATTCAAATATTCTTAGAATATTTTTTAGCATAAAAGTGCATTTCATATCACTATATAAAATGATATATTATTACCTTTTTGCTGCAAAATCACTAACAAATTTCATTTTACTGTCTCTGAGGTAAGTTTATAGTACTCCATAATCATGTATATGAAAAAAAACACTTTTTTTTTTATTCTACTTGTTTAATTTACTCGAGCTTCACTATAGATATAAATATAAGACGAAACGCGTCTCAACTGAATAAAACGAGTAGAATTAAAAAAACGAGTATTTTATTTTCATATATTATCGATCCTTTAGAATGATAAGGTTCCATCTAACATTTTGGGCTAATTTAAGTTATTGCGTGAAAAGGGTTCCAAATGCATTATTATTTATTTAATACATTCACACCAACTCTATTTAACGGATATTAAAGTAAATAGCAAAAGCTGAAGGTTCCAATTGCATCAGTTATTTATTTCAATTTATGTTTATGTCATTATTGTTAATTTATAGTGTTTTTATTTATTTTTAATTTCTCACATCTCACAGCGGTCATTGATAATACTGAAAATAAATTATGACCTTAAAACTGATCATATTTGAATACTCAAAACAAAATATACATGAATACATGTTGAGTTCATTATCTCAAAATAGTGTCAGTGTCAGATGGAACCTTATTATTCTAAGGGGTCGATATGCCACTAACAATTTCTTCGGAATCGAGATAATATGCCTGTCAGTTTAAATAGAAGATAGAAAGCACACTAACCAATTCTTCGGTCATACATGTTTCTTTAAATACACGTTGTCCTTTGAAGTTTATATTATTTTATGACCAGGCCAATTTCCTTTCTGGGTAAAATGACAACAATGCTGTCATACCTTGGCGATTTTTTACAATATGTATACTTTTTTGGTCTTTGACCCATTGATATTTTTTAAACATATGTAACTTATGTTGAATATACACCTCGGATTGTTTTTGCATAATTCTGAGAAATGGACTTTCGAAGTGCCCTTTAAATTGAACATAGAACTTAGAATTATAGAACATAAACAATATATTTTCCCCTCCCTTAATGTTTCGTCTATCTGTATACTCGTACATATTGTCTCTCTTTTCGCATATAATTTTATATTCTGTATCCCTCTTTATGTATATAAGTGCACTCGTTTGTATTTAAATACGTCCTGATAAAGCTTGAGATAAGCGAAACCAGTTGACATATAATAAATTTCGTAGTTTAATACAAAGTGATTGTTATTTAATTTAATATAAAAAAGTATTATTTCTCATGTAAAAGCTCACAAGGGTAATAAAATAAAATAAATAAAATTATTAGCTGCTCAGAAAGCATTCGATGGAGATGACGTTGATTCGATTGCCATCTTACGTTGGCGTAGCTGTAGAATATTTATTTTTTATTGAATCATTATTTTATTTATTAGCTATCGAAAGTACAAAATATCAGAGTGATCTCTTTTCAAATCTCAAAGTAGGAATAATTTGTTTCAATTTGTTAATCAAATTTCTCTCCCCGTAAACCATTACCGCCATCTGAGATTTTCAATTTAGTGCTCGAAGCCTCCGGGGAAATACGTTAGATGGCGTCAGAACACACGGGGGGCGCGGCACATTACGGCGGGGGGAATATCAATAGTTTATTAGTCTGGAACACTTCTCCGGATAGCGAGTGCGCCGGCCTTTCTGAGAGCAAATATTTCTAGTACCCGAGAGCAAGCATCGTCACTGGTGACAATATACGAAAACTCTTCAGTATATTGTCACCGGTGTTTTTCCTACCCCATGATTCCATGATAATATTATATGTTTAGATTATGAGTATATATATAAATGATTATATGTAGTTATATACAACTGACAAACAGACATTCCATTGTGTATATACAATTGAATGAGTTCTCTAATTAATCCGACAAACTTTGAACTAATCCACGAATCTAAACTAAATTTTGTGTGGTTACTCTTTCGGAACTTGCGCAAAACATAAATATCCCCCCTCCACCCTGTGATCTCACTGTGTGTATATGTATATCATTTCATATTGATTTTGCCATCTGTTCCAAATTTTGCATACTTACTCTTTAGAACCCTAAACAATATACAGGAATCCTTATCCTTCTCCCTGGCCATATGGCTCAATATAAATATACATTATATTAAATGGCATTCTAATTTAGTTCAGTTGCACCCTAGGATCCTGAAGAAAATATAATGTAATTATAATAACGTTGTTATTATTTGGGACCTCCATAAAACAAAAGCACTCCCTCACCCTTCCCCAAAATATTTATTATAAATTATAACTAAATCAGAATCCCGGGTAAGGATCGCTAGTATACTATATAAATAAATGCTTAAGGAACTAGGACTAGGTATCAACTTATCACGTAGAAGCCATTCTGTAGAAATAGATACAGAAAAAAAATTGTCGATCAGAAAAATATTTGATTGTCAAATCTTTTTTCGATTGATAGATTTTTTCTGTACATTTTCTAATTGATTCATTCAATTTTTTTGAAATAACTTAGAACTATATTCTAAAAATTGGAAACTTCGGAATAAAATGTGTATTCATTAAAAAAATATATGCATTCGGTAACGATTTCTATCGAAGGCAACGAAGCGACATCAATCGCAGGGTGTTTTATCGATTGAGAGTTCTTTTAAAATTCACCCTCAGAAAGAGGCGGCGCACTTCCTGCCGGAGGGTGGGATGGTACTTCCTATGAAATTCAATATACCCAACTGTTGGAATAATTCCTCACAAGGTGCAAGGATGAATGAAGTGTGTCAGTTTATTTCTGATTATGCATTTTGAAAACGAAAACTTTCTTCAGGGGCGTTTTTGCACAGATCATTTTTCTTCTCGCATCCAAAGGATGTGTCGATTATGTGCGTCAATTCATTTGAAATTTTTCGATAAACTTTATTACCCTTTTTTCACTTTGTTGTATCTTTCTTTAATAACATTATTTATATATTATTATTGACGGTTATGTGATGTATAAAAAAATTCGATTATTTATCTGAATTAATAAGATACCTATTATGATTTGCGCAGGATCGTAAACTTTGCGAATTTTTGTTTAAATCGTTCAAAAAGTTTTGGATTATTAAGTGAACAGACATTCAATTTTATATATGTGTATAAATTTTGACACTAATGAATTAATATACGCAGAAAATTGCATTCAGCGTGCATTGCATTATTAAATAGCGGCTCTGTGTGATATTATTAATTGACATGGAGGTTACTTTACGGTGTAACAAAATTATTTTAACTTTCACAACTAAACTTTGTAAAAGGGTGTCCGGTGGTAAATTTTCAAGTTTATATTAAATAAATACAAAATTATAATGTTATTCTCATATTTTATTTGTACAAAATGGGGTTTAACGATGCGGATTTTATCTAAATGCCGTCCATTTCTCTTAAGACACTAACAATCGGACACGCAAATTTGCGAACACGCGATAGCAAAGCGTTGGTTTGATGGCAGCAACTTCACGGAGGATGTTTTCTTGTAGGGCCTGAATTGTTAGAGAATTGTTGCTGCAAACTTTTAATTTAAGGTATCCCCGCACAAAGAAGTCGCACAGTGTAAGGTCCGGTGATCGGGGTGCCTAGGGGAAAAATTCCCCTCAGCTTCTCCATTGAAACCCTAGCTGCGTGTGGAGTGGCCCCGTCTTGCTGAAATTGTGTTCTGTTGTTGAACTCGGGAAACAGTTGCAGTTGCGGTACCAAAAACTCGTCGATCATTCGGTAATACACGTCAGTGGTGATTGTCTCTCGCTGGTTAAAAAAATAAGGGCCAATTATCCCTCGGGTAGAAATTGCACACCACACTGTCGTTTTTGGATAATGCAAACGTTCTGATGGTATTCCCTTGGATTGTTGAGGGACCAGTATCTCATGTGCTGTTTATTAACATAGCCATTGATATGAAAATGTTCTTCGTCAGTAAATAATATGTTTCCAAACGTTTGTGCTGTTCCAAGACGTTCCAACATCGTTCTCGCTAAGGTTTCACGTAAATAATAGTCATTTTCGTTGAGAAACTGTACGATTTGAAGTTTGTATGAGTAAATGTAGTTTCTTTTTCAAAATAACATCCACTATTGATTTTTTTTATTCCAGTAGAGGCTGCAATCGTCCTTATCGATTTACGCGGATCGGGCATAGTTTCACGTCGAACTTGAGCCACATGTTCTAGCGTCGCTGCTGACGTTGATGATCTCGGAGGAGTTTGGTTAACCATTGTCCATTCTTGTCTGAATTTTTGAACACAACATCGGGTAAGTTGAGTGCTCGGCCCATCACTTACTTGTCGAACAATAAAATGAGTACAAAAAGTGCGACGCGCACGAACTGATGAATCCCCGCCCTCGAGCGCGCGGTGCGATCCCGACCAGTGACTTATTGCGACTGGAAAATCCGCAAATCATGCACGTCGAACAATACCCCTCCCATTTACCTCACCTTGATGGTTTACGAGCAATTACAATTTAATCTTGAAATTTTTTGCTGGACATCCTTTACTTAACACACGTTGGGTTATTATTACCCTATCCCGTGAATGCCTTCAACAATTTTCCTGTTAATAATATGATCAGATATGATATATGAACACTACCACTGACCTTTAATTGAGCGCGCTGATGCTCTGGCGTCGTAGCCGGTTCGATATTGTTGTTCTTCTTCCGGGTAGATTTCCGACCGACCGAAATGCGTACTGATTATTGAGATCTCTTTACCGTCCGGTGTACTGGATTCGATTGCTTCTTGTCGTTTTGCGCGTTCTTCAATCTCCGAAAAAGGCGGTAATATTCATACACTTAAATGATCAATAGCAACGACAAGAAATCTCAGGTGAGCCAATCGAAGGAACAAAGGCGTGTAAACAGTCATCATCAGGTGACGAGATAGACTGAAACTACAAAGTTTAGTTGTGAAAATTAAAATAATCCCTGTGTGTATGATGATTATAATTGAATTTATACATTTTTACCTACTTTACACACTAATAGAATGTGCAAGCGAGTGGTTATATCGAGGCACATAAAAATGTACATTTATTTAAAGAGTATAATAAGTACGAAGTCACTCAGTGAGAGATTTCACAGGCGGCATTGTGCGATTTTTTGCGTGGTTTTAATATTTGATATTGTCGGGAGAACTTCTCCTACATTAGCCGTCCATCAAGATTTGTTTTTATGGTTCATATGTATATTCATATTGTACTGGCTTAGCCTATGTAGGTACACTCACACACGCAAACACACACACACATACAGACATACATACATACATACACACATTGCTTAGGCCGGAGTGAAGGTTTGCTGAGTTAAGTTAAAATAAAGGTTTAACAATTAAAATTCTTTTTTTTATTATTATTTATTTATCTGTTATAATTACAATGAAACAATACAATAATAAGTAAATTTTTTTTTTTTGGTTTTGCAACTTCTCAGTACTTGTGCAGTGAAGGCGATTACATATTATTAATTATTGTTTACAATAACTAGCTTATACTAAATTAAAAGCAATATTATAAATTTCGGTGTACACGTTTATCTTTAAAATATTTTTTGGATAGCATTTATTATTTCTTTGTTGTCATTATTCTTCCTGATGTTTTCGGGTAAGCTGTTAAAATTATTTTTTTCCTATGTGCAATATGAAAAATGATTTGTTAATTTTTGAGTATGAAAATACAATCACTTAAATAGTTATATTTATTTATATTATAACTAACAACAATATACTAATAATTTATATATATATATATAAAGTATTATGTATATAATAACTCGAGTCCACTTGAAGAGATTTTTAGTAGATTTTCAACTAGAGACAATTTCTGAGATACGGATTTCGGATAATTCTCGGCTCTCGTAGCCGTCTTATATCTTACTTCACGCCTGCTGTACGTCAAACGTCAAATGTCAGTTAATTGACCATTTATGTTCCGTTCGTCAGTTGAGTGGATTTGAATCTCCATAGTAGCAGTTAAAAGGGAATATATGTTTGTTATTGTATCTGCTTGTTTTTTTCATTTTCAAAATAAATAGATATTTATGGTTATAGGTCTCTGTTAAAAAAAATAAAGTGCGAATCGTGTATTCGGGCTTGACTTTTGTTTCTTTCTACTAATCTCTGAGATTATTAAAATATTAATACCTAGTAAATATTTGGGTTCTATCTTACGTTGTCTAATTCCGTGGACACCGGCCATAACGGTGGCATGCGATAGGCATGTGCTTAGGTTATGCTGTGTAAGTACGATGGGCTGTACTGGACCTGAACCGGAGGCGCTTTGCCTAGGAAGAAATACAACCTTTTAGAAACATTTTCTTATAAAAGTGTACCTGTGGGAGTTATTATCTAGTTTATAAAAATATTTTTTTCATTCTACTGAATTAATAAACGATTAAAAATATAATAATTATAAAATTTGCAAACATTCAGTTTGAAAAACTTTCAAGTGCACCGCGAGCGAGATGAGCATTTACGTTTAGCATAGATTTTATAAAAAAATTGTTAAATTGTCCTGGTTAAGACGTTCACGCGCATTTAAGCTATTCGCTCGTGGATTTAAAAGTGCACACTTACAATACAATACGTACTAACGGTATGAATTTATTTCGTAAAAAAAATATATAGCTCTTTTGGTTGTATGAAGTGCACGCCCCTGACACGTATGACACTAAACGTATACTATATAAAAAAACTTTAGAATCTAATCATGATAGTCAGAAATGATATATTTACATAAAAATATCGGTATCGGTACGGTGACACTAGATACAACTTCCACACCGTCGGCCATGATCCCCCGCACATAACTGCACCGCTAGTTGCCTCTCCCCACGCCGTAAAGGCACAATATATAAATGAATTATTCAAAGCCACTTCCTCGGGGGGAATCTCCACTTTTCATTTTGAACAGCCTTATAAAGTTCTTGTACAGACCCGGCAACACTGCAAAATGTCATTCTGGCAATTGTCGTCCGATAAATGTGTTGAAAAAGAAAACAGAAAAATTTCTTCAAATAAATTATGCACATCGGTGAAAAGTTTTCAGACGGCTGACACTTTTTATTTCAATGTTAATTTGATGCAATTACCTAAATGCTGAATTCATTATTTTTAATAGATATGAAATAGAGTTCTAGAATTTGATCTGGAAAATATTTAATAAATCTAGGCAACAACTATTACTATTATTATTTAGATGTAATGACAGATTAGAAGAATTTTTTTAGCATTTAAATAGGCACTATTCTATTTTATTCATTCCAATCTATCATCATGTGTACTCAACATTCTAATAATTTCTAATTTTTAGTATTTAGAATTAAATAAGTATATGTATAAGTTCATTTTACACACACATACGCACTGTATATATATATATAAATATAAAGATAAGTAGGAAGGTATTGTTTGACGTGCGCGATTTGCGTATTTTCCAGTCGCAATGAGTCACTGGTCGGGAGCGCACCGCGCGTTCGCGGTTGAGCAGTATACAAAGTACGGTGATTCATTCGTTCGTGCGCGTCGCGCTTTTTGTACTCACTTTAATATTCGACGAGTAAGTGAGGGGCCGAGCACGTAACTTATCCGGTGTTGGGTTTAAAAATTCAGACAAGAAGGGACAATGGTTAACCAAACTCCTCCGGGACCATCAACGTCAGCAGCGACGCTAGAACATGTGGTTCAAGTTCAAAATTTTCCGCTGGACACCCTTTATATATATATATATATATATATACATGTAAATTGTGTCTCTTCCGGTTCTTCTTTTTCTTTTAAATAGATAATCCAACTTCAAGAGTGATTTGCGCCATTAATCAAGTTAAAACTTTACAAAAAAGTACAATAATATTATAGAATAGGAAATATTATATTACAAGTCTATACCATTGCCGTTCAAAAAATTTGCTATTATATAGATTAAATGTGGCGAGTTAAAGAAAAGTAAATGAGTTAAAGAAAACTAGAGTTAAAAATAACCATTGACGAGATTACTTTAAAAAAAACCTGTGATCCGCAACGGACAGGCAAAAAAGTGTTACCGTGCCGAAACGTCGGCTTAGGTTTTCCCAGGGAAACTATGTACAAAGAACGCGATCTAACCCAAAATAGACATCAATTACATATGATAGTGTTCGCGGAAAGTATTTAGGTTTTAAATCTAATTATAATAAGTAATGATTAGTTTAAGTCACTTAGCACTGAACTGCCGGCTTTAGTGGACGTGTCTCACGATTAATGTTTTGCGACATTTCACTGATAACACACATATATATATATATTTATTTGTGTGCTCTAATAATAATTAATAATTTTGTTTCGAGCCGGTTTAATATATATGTGAGGAATGAATTTGGATCGCCGGCGAAGCTTGGGAGAATCATGTGTTGGAATTAGGTGATTTCGATAAGAAAAATGTGAAGGCCTTGACAATATAAACAAATTCAGCCCAATTTATCTGGCGGCAGATGAAGTGGCGGGGCGCGGGACCCGCGGGGCGATGCTCTGCATAAAATTTCAGTTTACGATTCCGCCGGGAAAATTTGTGAGACTTTCGTATTATATCGCAGCTTTTAATTTAATGTAGAAGTGAAAGATAATCAATCAGAGGTTATTTTAGTTTTTTTTTTTTAAATTAATTTCGGTAAATATTTTAATATTTGAGTAATGAAACCAAAACTATATATTTTACTTATTCATTACAGGTTCTTGAAATATTCACTAAAATAGTCTCTCACGGCAGGTATTTACGAGTCCATAGTATGTGATACACCTACTGACTTATTGAGATCCTACTGAACTGTAGTCTGTACAAAATCCTGTGTGTAGACGGAAAAGAGGGCTCCAGTCATCTCGGACTACCTTCGCTATTATGCCAAGAGTATGTGTGTATGATACAGTGCAATACCATCTACACCTTAAACAATCCCACGCACAGGCCTCTGCCATGGCCAACCAAAGAAACCGCGGCAGACGACATCCTCGTAACGAGGAACCGCCGAAGAAGAAGACTAGTCAACGTTGCCCAATCGGTAATTAACTTTTTAATAAAGATTGAAAAATTGATTAAATTCTATATAAAGATTATCATTAATTAACTTCTACATAAATGTAATCAATTACTGATAAAATTCTATTTAAAGGTGTACGTACTCCTAGCGTTACGAAAACAATATTTTTTTCTGAAAATATGTAAACACGTCAATTACTATATCCATGAATCATCTCCCTCTCCAAGCACAAGAGCTAGTCTCTTTTTTGGAGAGGTAAAAAAAAAACCTATGTAATTTTAATAATGTAAAATACTTAATTCATGTGATAAAAAAAATTGTAAAAATGTCAAATAAATAAAAAAAAAGAATGAAACAATCGATTTCAATTACCTCCGACAATTTTAATAATTCAGGATGCTGCCTCTTTAATTTATTCCGCTGAATTCTTGCACAATGACAGAACGTGGTAATAAAAATATCATTACCATAGGTAATTTTTAGAGCGTTATAGTGCAATTTTATTCGTGTGCGTTATGTTATAACGGGGATGTGCACCATAAAATAAAAATATTAAGTTGCAATATCTGCTGAAATGCTCAGCTGTAAAATGGGGATGATAAACATCAAACGGGGAGGAAATTACCCGCAGCGAAAGGAGATAATACTCTAATGTTTTATATGTATACGGTCCACAAATTATTATTAGATTCGACATTTTGTTCGTCGATAACTTACTATTATTACTTATAAATAAATTCGCAGCCACCGATCGAGCGCGTTAGTTCAGTGCCGGCATTATATTGTACTACATTATTCTTGTTGTTTAGTGTCGGCATTATATTATATTACATTATGTATGTTTTTTTTTTTTTTTTATAAAACTGTATGACCTCTTTATATATTATCTCATTTAAAACATGCATTAGTAAAGGGGGATGTTCTAGTGAATTCCTTCGAAAGCTTGTTATTCCCGGGTTTTACATTGATAATATGAAAGTCAATGCAGGTAGAAAAATCACCACTAACCTGGAATTACGGACGCTGTTTCTCTGCTCGTCATGGGTCGTATTGTTAGTCTTTTGTGTTCCGATCTCGGGTCTGGATGCGCCGACTCGATCTCCACTAAATATTTTGTCCGGTCAAAATAATTAAATACCGGGGTCAATTAGTAGGTCCTTATCTGGCGGAGTACTGACTACAATTGTTACCGCTCCGATGGGAGACATCGATGCACTTTTTTACGACTGTCAAACACTCGCCATTTATGAAAATTGCGATTCCCTTTCAGTCATTGCATAGAACATTGACATTATTTTAAGGTGTATACGAAACCAATAACGTAAACTTTACTTTATCTTGTAATTTCAACTTGTCCAATGATATGTATTAATATTGATACACGTTGAGGGGCAGACGCTATAATAAAAATGCAGAGACTGATCTTCAATGTACCACGACGGATAAATTGATTGATCTTTATACTTTATACAACATTAACTTTATACAATAAATATTTTTATATAATTAAAAATATGTACACTTTACAGACCATAAATGGTAGATACTAAACCAGTAGTTCCCAACCGGTGTGCTGATATGAGCGATTGACTGAAAAATGTTATCTTTACTTATAAAATAAACTATAATACACCAAAATAAGTTTTAGTATCTGTCATAACAATATTTAAATATTTAAAATAAATTGTTATTAAAAAAGACTGCCGACATGAAATTTTGATACGTTTCTTCACAATTAATCATAGATATTTCATAGAGGCTTTTGTTTGATGATAAAAATACTTTGAAATTATTTCTGTCTCGCATTAAAGATTTCATTTTACGATATTTTGGTTAGTTTTTATTCTCTATAGAAAATATTTTTTAATTTGACGTTTACCCACTGTGTTCGTTTATATTTGTCTTTACCAAAAATCGTTGAATTATTCATTTGTCTTAACTATTAATAAAGATACGGCTGTATCTACTATAAAATAAAATAAATTAAATAATTTATGTAGTATTTAGAAATATGTTTGTATCTATAATCCTATTAATTAATCTATAATTTTTAGATTTTTATGAAAAAAGCAAGACACCGTGCAAAATACTTGTAGGTAATGAATGTTTGGATCAAGTAGATGAGTTTGTATATTTGGGAAGTATGTTTAATAGAAACGGAAAGACAAAGAAAGATATCGAAAGGAGGATGACTGCAGGAAATAAAGTGAACGGCGCATTGAATGGAATTATATCTAACATCTCAACCGAGGTAGACTAGCGGTGGACAATGATACTGATGAGTCCTGATACCGACACTGATGTACGGAAGTGAGGCCTGGAGCTGGCAGAAGAGGAACGAAAGTAGACTGAATGCAATGAAAATGAGATGAGAATGAAGAAATAAAGGAAAAAATGTAATGTTAGTATAATGAGTAAGATTAAGAATGGATCACTTAGGTTGTTTGGTCATATGGAACGGATGAATGAGGAGAGAATGGTAAGATAAATATATGACGCAAGTGTTCATCGCTCCAGAAATAGAGGACATCCGCGGAAGACTTGGCACGACCAGGTAAAGATACTGGAGGATGGTTCTGTTAGAAATCCCAACAATCGGCGAGCTTGTATGAGAAGATGAGCTTGTATGAATGTGGATGAGGCGAGAATTGTGTGTCAGGCCAGAGGAGTGTGGCGCTCTATCCTCTCTGCCTACCCCCGCGGGGAAACGGCGTGATGGTAAGTTAGTTAATTTTTAGATTGTGAAGAAATGGATACGCCTGAATAAATGAATGTTGTCATTTATTAACCTTTTATTAATGTATCGTGCTCTATCGAAGTAATAATAACCGCACATGTTACAGTGATCTTTCAATGAGAGTTATTAACGGGATATATGCGCCGGATGCGTCAATCTAATCCGCGAGCGAATCACAAGGGGTGATGATGATTCATAGATAGCTTCGCACTGAATTCTGTACTCTGAACAATCTCCGTTGAAGTCTAATTCGTAGACACGGTTTATTATTTATCGTAGCGCACTGTAGGGTCACATTTTGATGACCATACGGTACCGTGGCTACGACAAAAACCGACTATATTAACTTATTATTAATGTATAAATATAATGTATAAACATAAATCTGACTACTTTAGGTAACCACTGCTAATCCACTACAGATATCACTCTACTTAGTATTCCTCCCGGCAAAGTGACTATATTCCGCGTTATTTAGAGTCATTTAACTTTATATTTAAAATGTTAACTCAGCCTCGCCGTGTCACCTCCGGGACAGGGGTTTTAATATTTAACCAGGACGTAGTGTCTGCCCCGAGATTTGGCCCACCCCTTAAGCAGAACGTATTCGTTTAACCAATCCACCCCAATTGTTCTTTATAACTGTGTTAACCTTTCAGTACCCGATGTTTTCATTCCATTCAAATCCCTCGCCAGAATTGTGTTGCTGGGCCTCTCTGCCAGTTCTCGCTTCGTAACGGATGTTCGAACCCAGTTTATTCTAAGGCATTATTTTTTATACTAGATATATAGAAAGCATTTTTCATCTCGCAAATATTCATATACACGTACATTATTTCTAAATATATATTTTTATAATAACGTATTAAGGGAAGTATACACAGACATACATATATATGACATGTCTCACACCCGTGTATCGTACCACCCCTACATAATTTTATTTTTTTCTGATTTGAAAAAATAATTATTAGTGAGATGTGAATGTGAGAATTACTAAGAACTACTGAGTACTAAGAGAGTAGCTAAGATCTTTAGAATTACTGAGAACTAAGAGAGTAGCAAAGATCTTTAAAAATCATTTTGATTTTCAAAAGGTTTTGTATATTTTTCAATAATTTGTAAATTAAAAATTATTGACTAATCTGAGAATTTACACATATAATTGACAGTCTACTGTATATATGTATATATATATTTATATAAATTTATTTAAATAGACAGTGGAAGAGATTAAGTGATTGAAAAAAAAACTTTAAATTCATTATAGATTTTTTCTTATCAATGTAAACATTCTGACTTGGAATCAAATACCATGTATATTATGTATATTAAACAATTTTTAAATTTCAACGCACTCTACGCAGGCTGCTTGGCTGAGACGCCGATCCATCCCTGTGGAACACTCTTCAATACAGTTTGGAAATGTGCACATCCATAACAGACAACTGAACACAAGATAAGTGCATGATTAAAATAAGTGACCTCACGATAGCTGACTTTCCTTTAATGTTAGGTTAGGTTGGGTTATGTACGTTATATACATTTATTTATGTGTGTGTGTTCGTGTTGTGTTTATGAGTGTGGCTGTGTGTTTTATGTGTGTGTGTTCGTGTTGTGTTTATGAGTGTGGCTGTGTGTTTTATGTGTGCAGTTCACTGAGAAGGAAGGAAGGAAGAAATGAATTATAATTACATTTTGTTTGACAATTAATTAGTTAGAAAATGGTTGCTTATCATTGTACTTTATGTAAGTTAGGTATTAAGTATGTATTATTTTATGTAGGTAAACAATTCGAAAATAAGTTATTAACCTATCTATCGGGATGTGAAATAACATATTTTAATATTCGAGCGTGTTTAAAGGGTGTCGTGACGAAATTCGACATTTATGGGTACTGAATAAAATATGTAATCACCATGGTAACGAGTATGACGTATTTGGTCATTAATTTTTCTATATTTACTCTAGTACGTAATTTTTTGGGGGAGGCGCGAGTTAAAGTAAAACACGTAAGATAAAACCACATCGAAAAATATTATTAAACATAAATAATTTAATATAACAAATAGTGTAATAAATCGGTGAACATACTAAATACACATTAAGGATGATTTAAATGATGATGGCATAAAATTAAAAATTCAAATAATTGTTAGATATAGCACACTATCGATTTAATTTTATTGGTCTCGCATGTACTGTAGAATTGTGAGAAAGTGATGGTGTGATAGATATCGCAGAAAGCGGTGGTGTGATAGATATCGCAGAAAGTGATGGTGTGATAGATATAGCAGAAAGTGGTGGTGTGATAGATATCGCGATAGTGGTGGTGTAATAGAATCGCAAAACGAATCATAAAAAGATAACCCAAGATATTTCTAGAATGAACATGTCGAATGGAGTGACCGACATCGAGGAAGGTGACTGTATATTTTAAATCTCGGTAATCAAAAGTAACCAAAAATTTAAGCAAACGTAGCACGCACAGTACCTACACGTGCTACAAGAATGGGGTATAAGATACAAATGGTTACGCCACAAGTACTTTAGGAGATTTACGAAGTTGATAAAATTTTGGGGACCCGAAGAGTTGTTTTTAAAATGAATTTCTCACAGTTTGAACAAATAATTAAATAAATATCAGATATCTCATAGAGACGAAGCTATTTTTATTATATTTAATGGAAAATATATATAAATATGGGGTAATTAGAGGGCTTCGTAAGCCCTGTAATTACCCCAATTTTCTATATATTTTCCATTAAATATAATAAAAATAGCTTCGTCTCTATGAGATATCTGATATTTATTTTAACAGTGGCTTTGTAGGTAAAAATCCAGTAATTGTGTTCTTGGACATATTCAAATATTGCTAAAATAATTAAAAATTATTATGACTTCGAAGTCTGTCAAAATCGTGAACGTTCGTATATTCAGACTTTAAAAACTGTCAAAACTATAAATGTTCGTAAATTCAGACTTACAAGTCTATAAAAATCATAAATGTTTGTGAATACAGACTTCCAAGTCTATCAAAATCATAAATGTTCGTGAATTCAGACTTCCAAGTCTATCAAAATCATAAATGTTCGTGAATTCAGACTTCCAAGTCTATCAAAATCATAAATGTTCGTGAATTCAGACTTCCAAGTCTATCAAAATCATAAATGTTCGTGAATTCAGACTTCCAAGTCTATCAAAATCATAAATGTTCGTGAATTCAGACCTCCAAGTTTATCAAAATCATAAATGTTCGTGAATTCAGACTTCCGGGAGTGTTAAAACAAAAAATTTGTAAAATTAGACGTCTTCGTATTTTAAGTAGGTATCATGCCTATCATATTTTTCCAAACATGTCATCACTGAAAGGGGTAAGAACTTTCACTCGGTTGTAGCGTTATTGATTGCGCTCGCGATGTTTGCTATATCGATGCAGTAAATAGGGGTTAATATTAATAGCCTCGCGTGTTTAACCGTTTGAATGCTACGCGTCGCAAAAGCGCTGCGATCGTTTGTATCGAAAATTGCTTAGCACTAAAACGGTTAAGGATAATTTCTAACTGACCTGGCCCTCCAGTGCCATCAGATGAACATTTAGCACATCGCCATCGACCGCATTCCTTAACTCTTTTTCAAAACTGTTTTCTAAATATTTTTTTAAAAATAAGCACTACTTTTAAAAGCAATAATAATTTTTAATTAATAGAATATATCTGTAATGAAAATAAAAATATCTAACCATTACATTAACTTTAAAGGGAAAATTGTTAGTTAACTAGTCTGTGCCATTAACTTACTTATGTATGTATTGATAACTTGAGAAGCAAGGCTCATGGTCTAGAAAATAATGAATCTGTCAGCTATCTGCATAGCTTTGCATTTTTTTACATTTTTCAAAGTAAATCTTTTTTTTTTCAAAGAAATATCAATTCGATGCAAAGTTTAAATGTTACATTATATAAATTACACCATTCAATTAACTATATTATAACTGCAAACTACATGAAAGGTTTGAAAATTCATACTCCAGAAATCTTAATTAATTATTAAGGAGAACACATTCTTATTGTGAAGTTGTAATTATTCAGAACAGACGGTCTGTGATGTTTTAAATACTAATTAAATGTATTATTTATAAAGATATGCATGTAAAATCAATTTTATCAAAAAATGTTTTAGGTATTTGAAATTCCGTAAAAACAATGTAGATGGATTTCAAATAATGGAACGATAGGTGTATTAATTTGAAAAAATGTAACATATAGGTTTGTTTGAAAATTTATCGTTAAAATACTGTCGCTGTAGCATAGTTGGTAATGCACCTTCCCCGGATTGGAAAAGAGATCCAGGTTCGAATCCCGGTAGCGCAAAAACAATATTTTTCGATAAAATTAAATGTATATCTTTATAATTAATACATTTAATTAGTATTTAATTCTTAATTAATTAATTTTGTAATTTATTAAATTTTTTTATGCAAATATAATGTACATCTGTTATGTTTAACTTGATATTTAACTTTATATAATTTTTGTGACGTACTGCCTTTCTATTAGAAAAATCTCTCGTTTTGATATGGAAATCGTTTACATTATGTACATAAATTTGAATAAAAATACGCATCATACAATCATATAGTAATTTAGAGCATGATATTATCAAAATAATATTTAAATTAGAGAACCAATCAATAATTTTCATAACAAACATAATAATATGTTGAAAATATCGAAACAAAATAAATTAAAGCAAAACTTTGAACCTTAAAATATTAGTAAATTTGATAACTTTCAAAAAGTAATATGTGAAAAAAATAATAAATAAAATAGCCAGAGTAAACATGTAGTTGAATATTATTTAATTAAGAACACCTTTTAAAAAAATTTATTTGTAATTTTTATAATCAACCCCATTTCTTATGGAAGTGGGAAGATCATTAAAATATTTAACATCCACATTATTATAGTGGTGGTTAGTCTCAGTAGTAATAAACATATGAATTATTATCGAGCTAACCATGCAAGACCTCGGTTGACAATTTATTATTACATATATTATTTATATCCTAACATAATATTACATATATATTTATATCGTTACGGATCTGTGACAGTACGTTTTTATCGCAAATACATTTATTCTATTTTTAACACACTCAAACAATGAAAATGTTTATCCGTTGGGAAATCTCTGTTTCTTCAGAATTATTTTTAATAATTTCTTGTTTTCAGAGAGTGAAAGTAGGTCTTAAACGCCCCCGTCTCGTGTGACAATTCTGTACTATAATATGGATTAGGTAAGAATAAATTATACAATTTTTAATGTGTTTTCGATAATGTGTTCTTTAGTTTTAAGAATATTTCTTCTTCTTTTCCAGTCGGTACCCATATTACACGTGACCCCCGGATTGTGGACTTTGACGATTCTCCTACACCGTTAGTCAGTAGGAATATGTAAAAGTTGTTTATTTCCAACAATTGTTTTATTACTTCTTCAATGAATGTAAATTTATTTTGTTTATACCGCTGTTTATTGATTACTTAATATGTTTCGGGACCAATGGTCCCTTCTTCAGGATACAATTTATACTAAAATCAAAATTCCAAGCATAGACAAAAACAAAACTGTAAACATAAGTGGTGGAAGAAAATTAGAATGAGTGGGGTGGGGGGAGAAGGGTGAGTAACTAATTAGAAATTACTGTGAAAACAAATTTAAAATTTGGCTATTTGTAAAAAGGATTTGGTTATTAATAATAATAACATGTTGAGTAAACATTGATATATACAAAGTGTGTTTATATTATTAATATTATTTTACTGATTTGATTAGTTTTTTTTTTTTTAAATTTATTAATATTATAAATATAATACAATTTCCATAATCAGTGGATGTATATATAAATATTTAAACATTTGTTTCTTCTCTATGAGAGTAAGACTCGTGTATAGAGAAGGAGTATATTCGAGTTAATTTATGTTTCAGTTAGTCTGTGTACATAATTTTTTTTACTTCAGTTACAAATTTATGATAGTCCGTAATTTTTCTAATTGTGATGGGGAGATTGTTAAAAAATTTGATACCTTGATAAATATATTGATTTTGAGTTGCGGTATATTTTAGTTTTGGGATATCAATTTGATCTCCATATCTTGTAGATCGGAATTCGCTTCTAAAATTTAATTGATTTTTAATTTTGAAAATTTGAATTATTGAATTTTTTTTGTATATGTCTATTATTTTTGATACTTTAAAATCTGTGAAAAGTTGTATACTTGGATAGCCTTTTTTTAAGAATAATTTTTATTATCATTTTTTGAGTTATTTCTTATTGTGACTTAGAAGTTTTATATGCACCTCCCCATCCAATAATACCGTATTGCAAATGTGACTGTACAAACGCGTAATATATTATTTTCAGATATGTAAGTGATAAGATGTTTCTGAATCTAAAAAATATGTAGGCAGTTTTCCTTATTTTGTTAGTGAGATTAGTAATATGTTCTTTCCATTTGAGATTGTTATCTATTATGATTCCAAGGTACTTGATACAGTCTTTTTCTTCAATTGATGAACATTGGTCACAAGTGTTTTCTCGAGTATAGGCATAGGCCTTGGTGTGAATTTTAATATGAATTTCGGTGTTTTGTTTCTGTTGAATAGCAAATCGTAGAAAGTATGTTGTATCGGTATTAATTGATAGTAAGTTATCATCCGTCCACTTTTTTATGGTATTAACATTCTCATTTGCCGATATATTAGCGTCAGTCCAAGTTTTTTCGTTAATTATTAATACTGTATCGTCTGCGTAAGATATTACTTTGCCACGTAGTTTGAGTTTAAATATGTCATATAGTTCATTTATAATTCTATAATGTTATGTATTCTTATTATTATATATTCTTAAATAAAAGTCACGTCAAAGCTCTCTTTCATGTTGCTTCACAAAATATGATATTGTCTTGTCAGGCTGTAACAGCAAGGAGATTTATGAAAGCATACGAGGTACCTCGAAAAATAATCACCGACATAACAGTATTGTATGAAAACTGCAGTGTTCGCGTAAAAATTTACGGTTCACTTATAGTACGAGAACTTTGCGAAATTTTCTATTAAGTAAATTAATAGCACACGACCGATGTATGACCATCGCTCACATTTTGATAATGTACGACTTTCAAATCGTTGATAGATATTTAAAAAAGAGGTTTCACCTTCAGCTTATATGGACGGTTTCCTCCGTGGCATATTTGTGATAGTGCTTATAAGAAGTATTTGTGATAGTGCTTATAAGAAGTATTTGTGATAGTGCTTATAAGAAGTATTTGTGATAGTGCTTATAAGAAGTATTTGTGATAGTGCTTTTAAGAAGTATTTGTGATAGTGCTTATAAGGAGTATTTGTGATAGTGCTTATAAGAAGTATTTGTGATAGTAGTGCCTGACCCTTAAGAAGATAATATATAAGATAATAGGAGTACAGATATTCAATATTGAACAAAATGTCAAAACATGATGATATTTCATCCCAGCTTGAAAATTTAAACATTCATTAAAAAGTTTATGCATTATATATGAACTTTATAGCGAATCCCCGGTATATAGGTAAGAACGGTCAAAAAAACAAGCACACTCATAGTTTTTGAGACAGATTCCATTCGCGCTCTGATAAAAATGCAAAATTATGTAAGTATTTCAATATTATTATTTAAAACAAATTAATTTAATCAATTATAAAGATATACAAAAATAATCTATTTATTGAAAAAACATTTGATTGTTATCGGGATACGAACCCGGAGCTTCTCATCATTTCGCCAAATAAACCAATTAAGTCTTCAATAAGTAACAACTAAAGTATTTTTCGATAAATAGATTATTTCTGTATATCTTTCAAGGTTTTAAATTTAATTTTTATTAAAAATGCCACAGAACTATGTTCTGAAATTCCAACTTCACAACAAAAATGTTCTCATTAAATTTCGATTATTATGTATTAAAAACAAAACTTGGTTGAAACCGTAAGCATGTAAGAAAATACAATATAATTTTAAATACTAAATTAATGTATTAATTATAAATATATACATATAAAATCAATTTTTTTGTGTATATATATATGTATAACTATTGTATCCCGGTGAAGCGAAAATAATATTTTTCGACAAAATTGATTTTTGATGTATATATTTATAATTAATACATTAATTTAGTATTTAAAATATCAAAGACCTATGTTCTGAATAATTACAACTTCACAATAAGAATGTATTTTCCTTAATAATACAATATAATTATTAAAATTGTATAATTACACCAATACGAAATTCTTAAAAAACTTTTAAGATTTTTAACAATTTTTAAATAATCAAAATAATTAATAAAAGAGACATATTTTTAAAAATATTTTGATAATTATTTTTTACAGATTTATCTTTATGCTGTTGCATTTGAACAATAGCTTAACCAAAGCGGGAACATTGTTCGTTTCATGTAATTCTATGGGTGGTTGATAGAAATTAAATAGAATTGTCTGATTTCATTTTTGTTGGGGTGATATTTAATTATTTATTTTGTTAATTTACCCTGGAGCATGGCAATACAATGCAAGATACACATTTTTAAGATCAGTATTCGTTATGCCATATAAGAGCTAATCCGAAAGTCTCTTCCATAAAATAAATGTGGATTTATTTTATAACACGATCTAAGAAAAAAATGAAAAATCATGAAAAAATCATGTTTTTAGCTCGACTTAAATTTCTTATAATTTTAAATTATAATAGCTCAAATTTTATTTATCCACAGGATAAAAAAGTCTTTTTATTCCCAAGAAACCCGTGATACCACATGGACTTTGGGACCCACATAATAAATCTGAAGGACACAAGAGAAACTTGATGATGATGATAACTCTCAATAAAATAATTTATAAAGCGTACCTCAAAAGAAATTTCTTCCGAGAGAATAAAATTGATTGAGATCTGAGCTGGAATCTGTTATTATTTATCTCACGAACCAAAGGTCGAGAAGATATGTTTCGTATTGTATTTTTCGTCGAAGAAAAATGGCGCTATTGCCAAATCATAAAGGCTGTTCGTGACGAGCAGTTGTTGGCGTGATGGCGGCACATCATGGCGGCCATGTTCGCGCGGGAAAAGCGACCCGCCGCATTGTTGCCAACTTAATAATGAATGATCACCTCCTTTAAAGGCATCGCGGCTATTTATGATGTTTAAACGAAATCCCTGAGGGTTGCCACCGTGATAAAATTTAAATCGTGCTTGAATTGGGATTCGTGCACCCATTTTAGTGTTGTGCAAAAGAGTCAGTTTAAAATACTTTTTTTTATCAATAGCTAGAGAAAAATAACGTTTTTTTGTCTAGCAAGGCTATACCTGTAATGGCCGCCTGGGGACAGAAACCGGTGAAACCTTCCCGCTCGTGTTAGTTTAGGGCCCTTTCGTATTGAGTCTTCTATTTGTTCTACTTTCCTGCCAGAATTGACTCTTGTTATAGGAAATGTGAAGCGACATACAATCATTTTTACTTAAATCAAACATCTTTCATAATTTTATCGAAAATTCAATTATACTGGTAATACACCAAGAACACAAAAAAGTCTAAAAATACAGAAAGTGAACACGGCCACAGTACAACATCACTACATATCTGAGGAATAAAATAATGAGTTAACTTGTAATCTATCATGACAGAGGCGAACTAAAATTTAACAAATAAATATATTTCTGGTTTGATTAATTATTTAAACTAAAATATTGTTCATATATTTAGATACACACAATGTACAATCGTATCATTATTGCTGTATCATTTTTCCTATATCATATTTTTTGTGCAAGATTTTTATAAAACTAATCAAATCATAAAATAATACAAATTAAATTAATTAACTAGAAATATATACAGAAAAAAATCATCTATCGAAAAAATATTTGAGTTGCTTCGTTCTTAGTCTAACTATATCTCTATGAGAAAATATGATTCTCTTCAACAAAATTATGTAATTAGTGCTTACAAATATAAATAATTCCATAAATAGTGCACATAAATAGACAGACATGGCTATACGCCATAATAATAATTGCATAGCATAAAATATAGAAATTCGCAAAGAGTGTGTTATATAATATATAGTTTTTTTTTATCATACAAGGATAGTAGTGACAATCTATTTAATAATTTGTCTATTTGTTTAGTTGAAGTGTGTGATGGACGCTTTATCGAAACTCTTCGGTAACTCGAATGCTGTCGTCGGTCAGAGTGAGCTTAATCAAAATGTGAACCCTGCTTCACGATGACAGCGGGGCACCGTGAGCTTCTTAGATGAGAAATGGGTTCTTCACACTAAATTGGGAAACCCATTAACATTTTTAAAACGTATTTTTATTCAAGACGGGCGATTTTCAGTTAACATCACATCATCGTTAATAAACCCGTTGATTATTCACGTTGACTCACTTGTATTTAGCACCGAGCACTTCATTTGTATTCAGTAACGTGTTTGGTTTAGGATTAAGACGCTTGCACGGCGATCAAAGGATTGGCGGTTCGATGTCGTTTCGGGAAACTTAAAAAATTATTTTATAATATAATTACCCCGATTTGGAAAATAATATCAATGTAAATTAATAGTAAATTGAAATAATTAAATATCAAAAATATTTTACAAATATTTATTTTAAATACAAATTAAATGTATTAATTAGAAAGATATACATATAAAAATATTGTTGTTGCTACCGGGATTCGAATGTGAGTCTCTTCCAATTCAGGGAACATGCATTAATCGATTGTACTACAGCACACGGTGCATTGAGATCCAGGTTTGAATCCCGGTAACAACAACAATATTTTTTTGATATAATTGATTTTATATGTATATATTTCTAATTAGTACATTTAATTAGTATTTAAAATATCACAAACATATGTTCTGAATAAATACAACTTCACTATGAGAATGTGTTCTCCTTAATAAAATGTTTATTTGATTAAAAATAGCTTATTATTTGAAATATTTACTGAAAATTTTCAGCAAATGTAAAGTGTATACTTATTTACTCGTACGAGTCTTACTGAAATTTTAAAATTGATGAAAAAACTGAAGAAATTGACTGTACGCTCGGAGGTCATCGGTGCTACGTTAAAAACTTTTTAAACAAAATTAAAACATATTTCTCGGCACTTAAATAATACTCGGCAGACACTGAAGATTGTAATGGGAAAAGAACACTGAGAAAAATAAATTTGTCGGCGACAAATCCCGCGATGTAAAAGAAAATTGAAGAAAAAATCCAATAAACCGACGGCCGCGAAGCGAGCCGCTAATGCTTATTTTTATTTATTTTATTCCGTAAGAAAGTTTTTTTTAAAAGAAATCGCATTAGCTGACTCCGCTTAAAAGTTCCTAAACTTGAAAATTTGAATTTCGTCCTCACCCCGAACTGCGGCCAAATTCTCGCAACACACGTACAGATACTTCATATCGCACTAGATTTATTTTTAATTTGTTCTGCTATCTCGGTTAGAAATGTCACCTTTTTTTTTTTTTTTTAGTAAATATGTACAAATAATTAAAAAATATAATTTTTATTTTAACTTTGTACTATACACAATTTTTGAGCTAATAACGCTACTAGTTTCGGGAAGAGCAGTCCTTCCCATCTTCAGGTGTAGAATAAACTAAATTAAATACAGTTGGCAATGGAGCGTGGGGAATGTAAGGGTGTGAGTGCCTTTATTATTTCTCGGAGACATCAGTAGTAACGTGATATTGTTTATTTATGTTTTTTCCGTTTTTAGATTTCAATTAAAGATTATTCATCATTATTCCTCTGTATAGTAACGAGTGGAGTAATTTTAGGACGTGGTTATCGAAAGATGTTTAGTTTCAATAATATGGTTAGCGAATTCGGAAAAATTATTATTTTTCACACAGCGTCGATGTTCTTTCATTCGCGTATTTAGTACACAAAGTTAAATTAAAAAATAGATTTTTAAAATGTCTGGATGGTCTGGACTCCGCATCCGAGTTTTAATCAGATCGGTCCATCGTGTCGGGGACCTTCCACGAAATCTGGTTCCTTCCTTCCTTTCCATGGTTGATGATGCAAGGGTGATTGGGGATCGATGTGATTGATTGTGTTTATAATTCGGGGTTGCCAGTTTAGAATTTGGATGAGAGTTTGCTTTGTTTATGTGACTGATGTTTGTAAGTTGTGTTTATCAGAAGGTGAGTCTGAGGACCCTAATCCTCGGAATCCTAAAGTGCTCGGTTAAACAGCCATGTCTGTGAGGCGCGAGCAGGGCCTTTAGAGATGGAAGGATCTTTCTCTTCATTTTTGATAACTTGGCCAAAATATCAGAGGATTCGGAGTCGTATAGTTGAAGATAAACGCTGCTCGATATTTAATTCATCTATGATCGAGTTATTCGTTCTGCAAAGCGTCCACGCTATGCGGAGCATGCGTCGCCAGAGCACCTATCCTCATGCGCTCCCGTTCTCTTAGAGTCCATGTTTCGACACCATAGAGAAAGATCGGGATGATGAGGCATCTGAGCAGTCTCATTTTTGTTTTCCTGGTTGTGCTTCGGTCTTGCCATATCTTTTTAAAATTATCTGCTGACACTGATGTATGGAAGTGAGGCCTTGAACTGGCAGAAGAGGAACGAAAGTAAACTGAATACAGTGGAAAATAGATCACTTCAGTGTTTATGTGTCAGATCCATTTATGACAGAAAAAAGAATTAATAAATAAGGAAAGAATTTAAAGCTTTATTTTAGTATCTTGAGTAAGATTAAGAAAGGATCACATAGGTGATTTGGTCGTATGAAGCGGATGAATGAGGAGAGAATGGTAAGAAAAATATATGACGCAAGTGTTGATGGCACCAGAAATAGAGGACAACCGCGGAAGTCTTGGTTCGATCAGGTAAACAAGTACTGAAAGATGGTCCTGTTGTATGAATGTGGATGAGGCGAGAATTGTGTGCCAGGATAGAAGAGTGTGGCGCTCTATCCTCTCTGCCTACCCCCGCGTGAAACGGCGTGATATAAGTAATAATTCAATTTGTTTAACACTCACTAATTTGACATCGATCATTTTTGGTATCATTCTATTTTGATTAGGTCGGACGTACACTAACTAACCCATAAAATACAAGTAAATATAAAAAAAAGTTGATGTAGAATCGAAAGGGATATGGGCGAAGTCGCGGCGGAAATTTAAATATACATATATATATATATATACATAATTAAATAAGTGTAATTTTTTAAATATAATTAATTATTACATAATTGCTTTAATTTTGAGGGATATTTTAATTTATACAATTTCTAATTTATGCAATCATTTCAAAATTTCAACGCCGTTTTCTTTATCAAAAGCGTGGCCCGTCTGTAATAGTCTATGTCTACAACGATTCCTTAATGAGACTCGATCTCCGAGAGTCTGTAAATGTACGTGAGTACTAGATGCATCATTCTTATCAGCGAGTAACACAGCAATTTAAAATCATCACCCCGTATACTTTGCCAGCGGATTAGAATGTACATATATCCAGTACACATATATACCTTTAGCTACTTTCAGAGATCAAAATCTCATTGAGAGATTATTGTGGACATGGGCCACTAAAATATTTTTTTGCAAAGAATTAATTCCTACAGTTCACTATCCCAAAGTAAAACAAATAATTGTTGTTTTACGACTGCGCATCAATAATTAAAGTCGACTCGGTATATAAAAATTAATTAGTGATTAAACTTTAACTAGAGTATACTATTATATATTTTTACACATTTTCTAAAAACTTATTTGAAATCACACTAATTTTGAAGTGTAAATTGTAATTTATTATAAATGAACGTCGGATATAAATCTACGTAATCTTGGATAGATATTAACGTATTAAGTTTTTCTTATTTATTCTAAAGAGCATATCTTATACAGAGGCATATCTAGTGAATTAAAAGTATGGTGGTTTAGAGTAATCTTTAATGGAAATGTAATTTGAGAGAAGAAAAAGCCAACCACTCCGAAAAAGTAGGATCCCGAAAAAAATAAAATCCTTGGTGTTTTAATCAATTTGAATGGATATAAAAATAGGTTTGCTTGTATTGACGTTAAGGAAAACAAAACTTCAAAAGAAAAATGTTTTAAAGTAAAACAAGTGAAACTTGTAGGGGAACTTTTGTGACAAAGAAGAATTGTAGGGAAGTGAGGCGGGGCGGGGGAGAAAGGGAGACCCAAATGCGGAAAGTATTTTATCACTAAGGGGTAGGCTTAGCGTGTACAGCATGATTCTTAGCACATCTCATTCAAGCTAAAGCTCCACTTACCTAACTGGATCGAGCTAAATATTAATTGTTTATTTTGACGAATATGTTCACTAAAACTATCATTTAAATCTGGAGCGTCATTTTCCTCAGTACACCATATTTTTGAATTCGCATAATGGGCAATAATATATGTGTTGTAATAACTAACATATATAATTTTAATATATTTCGATAAATATATCTATCACAAGATGGATGAATTTATATGAAATCAGTAAACTCCCATGATAAATATGTTACGTAGCTATTTTAACATGGACAGATTTCTAATTTGAAAACAATTCAAAATTTGAAGAACCTATGAATTTGATAAATAATTCGTCGGATGGGTTTTAAGAGACACATAAGAACAATCTTATTTTTCAGGAGAAAACGAAGAATCGTCAGCTATTTTGTGCCTATTCGTCCTAAAGTTTCGCTACGTAACCAGGCAAGTCCAATTTCAGTTTAATATCGTTATAAAATATTTGTTTTTTTGTCTTATTCGCTCGGTCTTTTTGCCTCTTAATGAGATATCTTAAATTGCTCGTTCATAGCCCTTTGTCTGATAGACAGTTTTAATCGAGTATGTAAGAATACAGGTAGATACAGGAATAATTCACTAATCATACACGAGTATCTGATGATTATGATGTTGAGATATTTTTTTATTCCTAAGTATGCAATGCAAGTCATTTATTTTTATTTTTGTTTTGCAAATATTATAACAATAATTTTAAAATATAACTTTCTCCCGAATCAATTAGTTCACAATAAAAATCGATAGGTCTGTGAAGAAACAGAAAAACATTTTCATTAATGATGGATATAACAATAAAAAAAAAACACCTCGCATTTTAAATCATCACGAGCAATAAAAATTATCATAATTTTACTATTTAAACGATATAAAATACATTTTTTCATTTAAAAAATCACCCATTTCTGAAAAAATTTCTTATTATAAAATGAAATACGGTTTTCATAATTAGAAAAGCATTGAAAAATAATATATGAATGGAATCTTTGACATCAAAAATAAAATCACCCTGTTTTTAACCGGAGCCGAGAAAAAAGTTCGACTGTATGAATAAGTGCGAAAAAGCTCGGAAGATAAATGGCAAACCGAAAACTTTTATTTAATTACTGGAGGAAATTTTCCGAATGGGAAAAGTAGAGTGCGAAATCTAACCGGGTACCTACTAGGAACTTCAGCTCATTGGAAAATACTTTACATCGAGTTGTTTTTTTCACGTTTATTCCAAGTTTTTGTTTTATTATTTAAACTAATTGCAGTTTTTTAAAATAAAAATTACTCACATTCAAATATGTCTTCGACAAGGTAGAATTTTATTTTACAATAATCTTTGGTTTGATTAATGTTGGATCTAACAGAGCAATTGAAAAAGATTTACAATAATTAACTATTAAGGAAAACACATTTTTATTGTGAAGTTGTAATTATTCAGAACAGACGGTCTGTGATATTTGAAATACTAAATTAATGTATTAATTATAAATATATACATATAAAATCAATTTTGTCGAAAAATATGTATATATGTATGATTTTATATGTATATATTTATAATTAATACATTAATTTAGTATTTAAAATATCACAGACCGTCTGTTCTGAATAATTACAACTTCACAATAAGAATGTGTTTTCCTTAATAATATATGTTGTATCAATGTGTCCAAAATTTAATAAAAATAAATTGATAATTCTGGCGTCTGCAGTCGGTTTACTCAAAGGTATTTGAGATTCTGTAAAAATAATGTAGATGGCTTTCAAATAATGGAACGACAGGTGTATTAATTTGAAAAATGTAACATATAGGTTCGAAAATTTGTCAAGAAAAATACTGGCGTTATAACACAATGGTAGTGCACTTCCCCGGATTGGAAATAGAGATCCAGGTTCGAATCCCGGTGACGCAAAAACAATATTTTTCGACAAAATTGATTTTATATGTATATATTTATAATCAATACATTAATTTAGTATTTAATAATTAACTATCTTTGGAAAATATGTAATTGAAATTTTTCGAAATAAAATGAACTATTTCCTTTTTATCGCTATGAACGCGAGGATGAACGGTAGTGTGCTATATTGTCAGCAGGATAGGATATCAAAGTAGTATTTCTATCAAATATAACAGGATTGTATGTTTTCTATGTAAATTATTTTACTAAATGCAGTAAAATAAAATTTTTAATATATTTTATCGACGCTCATCCAACGGCCAAGAAGGGTAATTTAATTTAAAAAAAAACTCATCATAGACAGTTTTAAAAATTATACATTTCAAATCTTCCTTCATGACAGCCAGTATTACACGACATTAAAAATGTTTGACTAAAGTATTTCGTATGGGTTTATTTGTATTATCCGTCCAAAGACATGATGCTTAGGCAAGGTGTTGAATATGACAATACAAGAAGATGAAAATGTACAACGCGCGGTGCCCTCCCGACCAGTAACTCATTGCGACTGGCAATTCTGCAAATCGCGCGCGTCAAACAATACCCCTCCCACTTACCTCACCCTGATGGTTTACGAGCAATTGTAATTAAATTTTGAATTTTTTTCGCTGGACACCCTTTATCTTCAGAATTTTTAAATACAGATAAAGCGATTAATCTCCCAGAGAAGAGCACAACAAAAAATATTGGACAAAAGAAGAAGACGAAGAAAAAGATACGGCAGATTTTTATCTATCACCAGAATTAAAAAAAATAAATCAATAAGCTTTTCATCTTACTGAGAAAAGTATAAGAAACAGAAGAAAATATAATGTTACATGTGTAATTTACCCAGGCACAGAGTCACGTGACAGACATTCGCGAGCTTTTATCATATTAATGGCGGTGACAGTTCGTTATCACGCAGGTTAGAAAACTTACTAAATATTTCAAAACAAACTAAAACTAATAGATATATTTTCTTTTTTTTCTTAATTATTTTCTTTGTATAATTCTCTGGGCTGCTGCCGCCATCCAGGCTCCATCATCAGGGTTGTTGTCGCTGATGCACCAGAGATTTCACTGATCAGTGACATCAGCTCTGATGATAGACTCTGCGTGGGATTTGTGACGTCGGCCAGAGAGGTCAGATATACATGGCAGAATAGCCCAGAATACTCTGAATATATGATTTTGAACGACCATAAAAATATAAGATAAGAACATTCTTAACTATTTTCGTTATATAAATAAAAGGAATTACCAACTACGTATTATATATAATTAAAGTCTTTTTCAAATACTCAATTTTTCTATTTTTTGAAATTCGTTAAATTCTTCTACCATGGAAAAATTATGCCCAGGTATATAGCGTAACATGACAGAGATGGGCATATATATAATATATATATAATTATTATCATATACAATGTAGGATGGTTCTCTTAGAAGCCTGTGAAGTATGAGAAGATGTATGAATGTGGATGAGGAGAATATTGTGTATCAGGACAGAGGAGTGTGGCGCTCTATCCTCTCTGCCTACCCCCGCGGAGAAACGGCGTGATGGTAAGTAAGAAGTAAGTGAGTGAGTACCATATACACTAACAGATAGGACAGGCATAGAGCAAATTAAAAGAACACATTATTATCGTGAAGTTGTATTCGTATTATAATACAAATTAAATTAATTAATTAAAAAGATATACATACATATAAAATCAATTTATCAAAAAAAATATATATATATATTATCTCTTAGCGTATATTGCTCAAAGGTATTCTCAATAAAATGTGATAGGTTTTAGAAATATTATGAATACATGAAACATATAATTATGAATTTGAAATAGCTGCAATATACAAGTTCAAAAATTTGTCGTCAATTTACTAGGCTGACATGGTGACATGGTAGTCAGCGCGTTCACAATAGGAAAAGTTCCTAGTTCGAGTCCCGGTCAAAATATTTGTATGATGATAAATTTATTTTATCTGTGTGTGCACGATGCGCCGTTAGAATCCGGACAAAAAACATCATTGCAAAAAGTTGTTTATTTAAGCTAATATACAAAGATACCAAAAAATGATGTTATATCTCATTTAAAGGATCCTTGCTGGGAACATTCATTCTATATAGCTACCCTACGCCTCTATCACCTCCTCGATCCTCGCCCTAAAGCGCTAGCACGCTATTTTCAACTAATCGCGGTTCATGGCCGTAAACTCTGCCTCGATAGCGGCCCGGAGGGAGTTGACGCTAGGGTGCCTAGACTTGTTGGTTTGTCTTTCGACTACGCTCCACTCTTAGTAGTCCAGAGGGTTTAGGTCGGGACTGTTAGGAGGCCAAAAGTTCTTCGATCAAAACATGTCAACGTTGTCAGAGAGCCAATTTTGCATTAAATGGCTCGTGTGAACGGGTGCTACGTCTTGTTGATAGATATACGGTCTCCCAGAGGCCACAGTCTTCATCCACGGCTTCACCACTGTCCTCAGGACTTTTAAATAAACCTCCTTCGTAACCGTTTCGCCCTTCTGGAGGAAGTGCGGAGGCATGACATCACCCTCGCTTGAGATGACGCTCAGGACGTAGATATTGGCTGGAAACTTGGTCTTGCCCACCACAGGGACGTCCTAGGGGTTGTGGGCGTCCCATACAGTTATGTACAGTCGATCTTGGGTACCAGGAGAATTTAGTAATTTCGGTGGGAGTTCTTCCGGCACGAAGGCTTTCTATAATCTCCTTCTATATATAATTTCTATCGTACTCCATGCATGGGTTGACAGGCTCGGCCATTTTGAGGTTATGAAAGTCTTACTGACATATTTAGCTAACTTTAGCGCCAACTAGCGCCTAACCCTCAATCAAATATAGCGGTAATTTCAAGTACAATTTTGTTTGGATTCTAACGGCGTACCTTGTATATCTTTCTAATTGATACATTTAATTTGTGTTAAAATACAACTGTATGTATTCAAAAATAAGTTTACATTGCAATCTTCAAATATATATTCCATTTGAAATACTTGTACTGCTTACCTAATATTACGTCTATCAGAAAAATATCAAGTTAATTATTTTTTCTTTTTATTATCTTATATATCTTTCTTAGTAACTAATTTGATATTTTCATTTTTGTGCTATTGCAACACCCATATACAGGGCGCTTTGCATCTAAATATAGGGGCGCAACGCCAATACGGGTTTGGGCTAGTGATAAGCTAAACTGTTATTTTAGGGGTAATTATTTTACGAGACAGGTGTTAATCTAGTTGGGCGGACATGTGACCATCTGAAACAATGTTAAAATATGAAAAATTATTAAAGTATTTTATTATATCATTTAGCGGTCCCTATGTTACACGGGATTCAGATTTATTTATAATTTAAGATAGGGGAGGGCTGGCATTTGTTTCGCGCAGGCTCTAAATAATAACGATGCATGCAGTTTGGTCCAAGCCGGAGGAGGGTGAGATGTTCTGTCTGGGGGTTGTAGGGGGACGATGGGGTTTCATCAGAGGCATAAAGAGTAACTAAGAAAAATTTGGAATGAATGGCGTTCAATATAATACACATTGATATTGGTGAGAGAGTTTGGGGCAATTAGAGAGACGAGGGGTGATGCCTATGTTTAGTGTAGGATCTTAAAGACTAACTACGCAAAATTTAGTTTAGATCAGTCAAGAGGTTAAGGAGTTTATCAACAATAGATAAATAGATAGATAGACACAAATTTAGTTTTACAAGTATATATATAAATATTATCTCTTGTGTTTTATTATTGTTTCTCTCACTGTTTCTTTATGTAAGTCGTAAGGTATATTAGTAGTATGTAAGCAGATCGTAACACAATATTTTGTTTGACTTAGATGTGTACTATTGTAACATTTAATTATTTATTATTAATTAAAGCTTCACCATACAGAAGCCGCGGTCATTGAAAACTTCCTGCGGTGGAATGTAAGCGGTTTCTTATGTTTTTCACGGAAATGTATTCTACAATCTCGAATTGAGGGTGAAAAGTCTATCAATGGGCAAACTCTCATTCAATAATAAAGTAAGATGTGAGTATATACGTAGTTGTAAATTTGTTAACCTTAATTTTTATATTAAATAACTCTTATTTTTTGTTTTTATAAAATTATAACATTTTTAATAATTGCGAAAAGAAAACTTTCCCGAATAGGATTTACCGTAACAAAAATTGCGTGATCTCTGAGTCGCGCGTCCCGCGGATAGGATTACGACGATTCCGGTCGTAAATCGGAATCGCCGCAGGGAGGGGCGGTAAAGGAAGGAAGGAAGGAACTTAGATTAACGGGCATAAGGATCGATGATGGGAGGGAATCCAATCGAAGGACTAGCGGATCTCGAAGAATCTGAAGGACTGCTCGCCTTACCTCGCGTATGACGCCTCCATCACTCCCGCAGTCGTAGCTGAGATCACACAAACAGCATGCGAGCGGACAAATCTCCGCTTCCAAATGAAGACGGTGATATCAATCACATCATCCGCGGCTCACACAACAATCATTGTGCCCACAAATCACAGGATCGCAATATAACAGTGCTGATGCACCGGAGGTGAACAAAACCACACCAATCTCGGTGTTGCAACCGAACAGGTATCGCGTCGCGTTAACGTCTGTCGACATCAAGGTCACTATTCACACTGGTCAAGCAGTAGGAAAAAAAAGGATGGGTGGGAATTTGAATGGGTGGAAAGGTGTCAATAATATGGTGGCGGCCGATTCGCAAAGCGCGCCAAAAATGTGTTCGATGAATACGGAACAATACGAGTATATATTTTATTTTTATAATATTTTGCCTGGATTGCAAATACACTGAGTTGATCTATAATCTGAGTTTTATATGTTTGTACATGAACTATATATGTATGTAACGTGTTCAATCGATTTAATAAAATACGGTAAAAAAAAAAAATCATAATAATAAAATAATATCGCTTTTAACTTTTATTTACATCAGAGAATTTTGATTTCACATCAATGATTTTATTTGCCACGTAGCTGTATAAATTGAACGTTATTTGAATATACGACATACAAATGACGAGAATTATTTTAATCTTGATGAGAAGTTGGTAACCAGAGCAGTTTTAGGTACGTAGTGATGTTTAAATGTTTTTTATTTATGCAAATACAAAATCTTTCTTTTTTCAAAACGTAAGCATTATTGAATTAATTTATTTTTGGAGATTGTCTTATTTGCCTAATTTAAAAAAATAACAAAGTTTACATAAACCGCGTTGATTAATTTAACGTCAACCGGTTTAGATACGACCGTATCTTCGTTAGGATGGACGCACACTAATTTATTCATAAATAAAATACGCAAAGACATCAATTATCGGTTGGGGGCGTGATCTTAGGTTGCGGCGGCAGTGAGGGGAGGAGACACATATATTGAAATAGGCTTTATTAACTACTAAAATTATATTGCTATCATTATTAAGTTATACATAGTTTTTAGTCGTAATACACAGCAAGGTATCTCTTCCAACCAGAGGTGAAATCCAGTAAACTGAGACAGACCAGGACACAGAATAATGAGATCGATGTCGAGGTACAACAGGGGGACCTGACACATTATACTAAGAAGAAAATTAAATGAAATTTTAGTTGATTTACGAATATTTAAAGGTTAAAATACTCAAAGCTAATCAATAATAATAATTAATAGACTAATTTTAGTCAAGTTTTAAGACATTTGTATTATTTACATTTGTATACGTAAAATAAACCTATTGAATACTGTGGCGAAGCGTGGTCCTTTCACTCCAAAAACCGTTGCAAAAGCTGTAGGGGAATGCATGAAATAATATCGTAACGTAAGGAAATAAATATACCTTTGTTGACAAACAAGTATGACAGAGAAATAAGCATATTAATTTGTTTCTTTTTTATGTATAGGTACTTAAAAAGGTTTCCTTAATGATTATGCTCTGTGACATCTATTTCTGTCAATTTTAAATTATGATTTTTCATCAGGTATGACGTAAAAAATTGAAAAATTTCCTCTTCTGGAACGCTAAATCAATACTTTTTGCAAGAATTTCTCAGTATTTTCAGCTCAATTTTATTATGTTGTTGTGATCACATTTCAAAATGTTTACATTTTAAAGAAATTTACGTTTAAGTTTGTTCGAGAAATTGTATATTTAAAGTCTTATGAACATTTTCAAGTTTAAAATCGATAAAGTATTTTTTTCGTTTAAAGTCGCATGAGCATTATTACGTTTGAAGTTGTGTGAGCATTTTACATTTAAAGTCGTATGAGAATTTTTACATAAAATTTGGCAGATACATTTTCATTCTATGTTCTATTGGTTTTATGCAATAAACACTCCAAAAATGTATAATTAATGATAAATTGAACCTGTTATAAAATGATATTATTATATAGTTTAAACGTCTATAATAGAAATATTTATGTATTTTAATTCAAACTTTGTAATAATTGCATAACCGCTTATCGAATCGTTACATTCTCATTTGTTTGATGAAATTTTACTCTCGTATCTCGGAGATTTGGCTGTAACGCTCGGTATACAGTAATTGGTCATTGGTACGGGAAAAATGGATGACATAAAAAATTCTGCCCACTAACTCACTTGCTAACAACTCATACACACACATTTTTGAATTGCGTAAAAAAATTGCGGTTAGTCACTTTTAATAAAACAATCTTTCAATTTAACCACGAGAGATTTATAAGAAAAGCCATGTAAAACTTTTTAAAACCATTTTTTACATCAACTCACGTGGTTAGATACGAAGTTTATTGTAAAATTTTATTAAAAATATACCTAAGTAATTACTAAGTCCAATTTTCAAGAAAGCCTAAAATGTTGCGAAGTACCAGATGTCAGGTGTTGAAGATTTCAAATACGGATTATGCGAACGATTTTTTGGGTCTGATGTAATTTTTGTATATTTCAATGATATTATTAATAATAATATAAATAATTTATTTAACTGTATTTATAAATTTAATCAGAGTTGTTTGAGGCTAAAATACAATTTTTCTCGATTTGTTATTATTTTAAAACCTTAAAATCTCAAAGGTTCGGTTAGGTTAGGTTAATAATGAAAATTACTCGTGAGCTTTTCAAAAATATTTGATAACTTGTTTATTTCTTCGTTTGAAAATTAGTCGTCAAAAGTATTGTCGCTGTAGCATAGTTGGTAATGTACCTTCCCCGGATTGGAAAAGAGATTCAGGTTCGAATCCCGGTAGCGCAATAACAATATTTTTCGATAAAATAGATTTTTTTTTTATTAATATTATTAACGTACTGATATAATAAATAAACTATGAGAAATTAAAATTGGAACTATAATATAGCGTATTTTTATCAATATTACAAATAATATTTTTTATTACAGTTCAATAACAATCTATAGAAGACAAGTTAAGTTCGCCGAAAATCTTATATTTTAATCTTGTCATCCTTTGACAAGGCTTCGCGATGTAATCACGTGCTTTGCAGTTAAAATAATTTCCTATCGTAACATTCGGAGAGGCACTGAGTACTTACACAAGTCAACTAATTTAAGTTTAAAAAACTTTTTAGCGTCTCGTCATTGGATTTTTCTATGTACAGTGAATACTTTTCATCAAAACTGCATTTGCTTAATGTTACAACTTTGGAATATCCAAGATCTTGTGCGAGTCAGTCGGCGAGTGCTTTATGTCAGTCAATTACGTTCATAGAGTTATACAGTGTCTGTATTGCTGGGTGCTACGCCAATTAGGCTTAAACACAACACGTCACTTTTGAATGAAATATATTTTAATAAAAAAATGGCATCACGTCATCATCTTCTTCTTCTTTTAAAATAGGCAATCCACCCTTCAACGGTAAATTGTGCCATTAATCAAGTTAAAACTTAATTTTATAAAAAAATACAATAATATTATAGAATAGGAAATATTATATTACAAGTCAGTACTAACTGTTCAAAAAATATGCTATTATTAGATTAAATGTGGCGAGTTAAGGGAAAGAAGATGACACAAGTTAACTGGGAGTTGAAAATTACCATTAATGTAAAAAATCTGTGATCCGCAATGGACTGGCTAAAAGGATATGGTCAAGGAATTCCTCTTCGGCACCACACTCGCACATTGGGGACTCTATTAAGTTCAATCTGAATAAATGTGAGACTACCTAGCAATGCCCAATTCTCATTCTAGAGATATTTGATATTGTTCTTTTGGAGACTTTCTTTTTGGAGAACCACGGGGTGCGGAAAATAGATCTTTGAATTATTTTAAGCCGATTACCCTTATGATTATTTGGATCCATCCATTGAGCAGTCCAAATAGAATTCGTATGTTTTTTTGCCATATTAAGTCTGTCATACATCGGTATGGAATTGATGAGGGAAAACTTCGGAAAAGGTGGCCTCCTTGGCCAGTTTGTCAGCACATTTATTTTCATGAATTCCCTTATGTGCAGGAATCCAAACGAACAGGATCACGTCATCTTGATATCGTGTTTATGCCGTGACTCTTAAATATGATAATAAAACAATAAATGTAATTTGTGCTCAAAAGTGAACGTTTAAAAAATACTAAAGCACAATTAGGAAAAGTATTATTACACATTTCGTTTACGGATTAAATAATCTTTAAAAATATGATAACGGCATTTAAAATCTTTTTGCGAGTACGTATTTCACAAGGAAGAAAATTAATGTATTTATTTGGGTGTGGTTAAAAAGCTTTACTAATTCACTCTGCAGATTAATCTTACTTAAAGCTAAACGAAAACAAAGAAAAATACTAAATTGGAGTTAATTTTGGTTTTCTTTAGATGTTTCGTAGTCCATTTTTCATCCTTGCTTCTACGCCTTTATTTTGTTAACAATTAAAAGACAGTTTGTATTAAATTTTCGTTAAATATATATTTTTTTGAAGATGAGGACAACGAAAAAATATAAAAATGGCTTAGCGAATGGAACATTTAGAAAACTTTATTTTTATAGGAAACACTTGTATGTACAAAAAAAAAATGTAATGATTTTACTTTCCAATGCAAATGCAATACGTATATTTTTAATTTTATTTTATGCATTACTGTTTATTCAGATGTTAATTTTTTTAATAAAGATAGGAAATAATACGATTTTACGCACTTGCACAAACATAACTGAATATTAGTTGTCTCTTTTGCAAAGATTAATTTCTTTCTCTTCATAATCAAAAGCACTAGCGACTTGAAATGTGATGGTGAGGTGTCTATGATGAAAATTGTACTGCAGGTATTTGGTCTGACGGAAGTCGAAAGCACACAAAAGTCAATAGTCAGTTTTTCAGTATTATAATGAATTATAACAAATACATGTTTTGAACTTCTACCGACGAAATACTAAAGAATAAAACAATTTAAGCTTACGTTGATGTAATTAATAGTATTTTTAGAGTTTAGGTTCATCTTAGACGATCTTAATTATCATAATGTATTATTATTCACCGAATACGCGAAAAATTAATTAGTTTGGGAGAAGGCGTCTATTTTTGGTGTAATATATGTTACTTACAATAACTATAAACCATGGTTTTAGTTATGTCTGTTTTTTTTACACTAATACTACTTTCAGGAAAATTTTCAGAAAATTACTTCCCTCACGCCATTTCGATCTGAATGGTGGCCGTTATTTTGCGCGATAGAAAATTTGAAAAATACGCACATGAAAAGCAACAAAATTGGGATGATGTAAGGGATTGTTAAATTAGCTTCATGAGTACGTGATTATGAACTTTATATATATCATTGGTGTGCAATAGGTATAGACTTAGGTTATGCTGTTACCATGATACTATATGCTATATTGTACATAGGTTTATGAACTTTCATTTAACTGAGATCTTTGCTTCTTGATCTATATCTTTGCTTCAGGCCCTAAATAATCTAACAAAAAATAGTCTGGCTGCTCGAAATTCAATGACTTTTAATTTTTGTTTTCAATATATTACTAGAAGATAAGCAATCGACTGTGGCCGATTTGCTTGTTGCTAAGTCCTGCAAGCGATTATTGTGGCCGCTTCGTGGCCAATAGTGACCGTTACGCGAGCATTGGTGACCGATGCGCGGTCAGGATCTCGTAGAATCTATATTTCAACGCGGAAGTCACTTATTATATTAAAAGACGTTCGTTTTTGCAGACCTTAACCTTTACAGACCTGGCCGATTAACTAACCACTTTACAGCCACAAATGACACTGCGTACGAAGTCGCCACATCCAGAAAATCATAGATAACAGACGGGGAAGCGCTATATTATACATATTATATTTGAGATCAATAAAATATTTCAATTAATCGAAATAGTCACATAATTATGATTTTTTTTGAAATGCTTATATCTGACTGAGATGAAATTAGCCATATATTTGTTAAAAGTTTTTGACTAGTAATTTAGACATGTTTGACAATTTGACATGTATCATACCACTTCCGCATAAATTTGACATGTATCATACCACTACCGCATGAATTTGACATGTATCATACCACTTCCGCATGAATTTGACATGTATCATACCACCACCGAATTGAATTTGACATGTATCTTACCACTTCCGCACGAATTTGACATGTATCATACCACTACCGCATGAATTTGACATGTATCATACCACTTCCGTAGGAAATTTGACATGTATCATACAACTTCCGCACGAATTTGACATGTATCATACCACTTCCGCATGAATTTGACATGTATCATACCACTTCTGCATGAATGTGACATGTATCATACCACTTCCGCATGAATTTGACATGTATCAAACCATTTCCGCATGATTTTGACGTGTATCATACCACCTCCGAATTGAATTTGACATGTATCATACCACTTCCGCATGAATGTGACATGTATCATACCACTTCCGCATGAATTTGACATGTATCAAACCATTTCCGCATGATTTTGACATGTATCATACCACTTCCACATGAATTTGACATGTATCATACCACTTCCGCATTAATTTGACATGTATCATACCACTTCCGCATGAATTTGACATGTATAAAACCATTTCCGCATGATTTTGACATGTATCATACAACTTCCGCACGAATTTGACATGTATCATACCACTTCCGAATTGAATTTGACATGTATCATACCACTACCGCATGAATTTGACATGTATCATACCACTTCCGTAGGAAATTTGACATGTATCATACAACTTTCGCACGAATTTGACATGTATCATACCACTTCCGCATGAATGTGACATGTATCATACCACTTCCGCATGAATTTGACATATATCAAACCATTTCCGCATGATTTTGACATGTATCATACCACCTCCGAATTGAATTTGACATGTATCATACCACTTCCGCACGAATTTGACATGTATCATACCACTACCGCATGAATTTGACATGTATCATACCACTTCCGTAGGAAATTTGACATGTATCATACAACTTCCGCACGAATTTGACATGTATCATACCAAATCCGCATGAATTTGACATGTATCATACCACTTCTGCATGAATGTGACATGTATCATACCACTTCCGCATGAATTTGACATGTATCAAACCATTTCCGCATGATTTTGACATGTATCATACCACCTCCGAATTGAATTTGACATGTATCATACCACTTCCGCATGAATGTGACATGTATCATACCACTTCCGCATGAATTTGACATGTATCAAACCATTTCCGCATGATTTTGACATGTATCATACCACTTCCACATGAATTTGACATGTATCATACCACTTCCGCATTAATTTGACATGTATCATACCACTTCCGCATGAATTTGACATGTATCAAACCATTTCCGCATGATTTTGACATGTATCATACAACTTCCGCACGAATTTGACATGTATCATACCACCTCCGAATTGAATTTGACATGTATCATACCACTTCCGCACGAATTTGACATGTATCATACCACTTCCGCACGAATTTGACATGTATCATACCACCTCCGAATTGAATTTGACATGTATCATACCACTTCCGCACGAATTTGACATGTATCATACCACTTCCGCACGAATTTGACATGTATCATACCACCTCCGAATTGATTTTGACATGTATCATACCACTTCCGCACGAATTTGACATGTATCATACCACCTCCGAATTGAATTTGACATGTATCATACCACTACCGCACGAATTTGACATGTATCATACCACTTCTGCATGATTTTGACATGTATCATACAACTTCCGCACGAATTTGACATGTATCGTACCACTTCCACATGAATTTGACATGTATCATACCACTACCGCATGAATTTGACATGTATCATATCACTTCCGCATGATTTTGACATGTATCATACAACTTCCGCATGATTTTGACATGTATCATACAACTTCCGCACGAATTTGACATGTATCATATCACCTCCGAATTGAATTTGACATGTATCATACCACTTCCGCACGAATTTGACATGTATCATACCACTTCCGCACGAATTTGACATGTATCATACCACCTCCGAATTGAATTTGACATGTATCATACAACTTCCGCATGATTTTGATATGTATCAAACCATTTCCGCATGATTTTGACATGTATCATACCACCTCCGAATGGAATTTGACATATATCATACCACTTCTGCATGAATTTGACATGTATCATACCACTTCCGCATGAATTTGACATGTATCATAGCACTTCCGCATGAATTTGACATGTATCATTCCACTTCCGCAGGGAATTTAACATGTATCGTACCACATCCGCAGGGAATTTGACATGTATCAAACCACCTCCGAATTGAATTTGATATGTATCATACCACCTCTGCATAGAATTGTATCATACCACCTTTGAAAATAATTTGATTTTATGGTTTGCTCTGCCCCGCCCCACCCTTCACATACAGTACTGTTTCGGGTTTTTTAAACATCTGATTTTTTTGACAAATTCAGACGGTATTCTTTTGTTTAGTCTCTTGAAATTGTTGTAATAAATCTTGCTTTTTAGTGTCGTCTACCTTTGTAAGCGTTATCTTTATACTATACACCCAAAACAACATATTATTCTTATACTATATTGGTATTATTACACCCTCATCTACGACTCTCCTATAAAATGTTTCGTATTTTTTAACGCGCGTTTTTTATACAGTTTTGTCAAAAATTTTATCCGGGTAGTCTCGTAGTAACATATTCTATAAAGAAAACTCATTCTAAAACACGTTTTCATATAAAAAATGTTTTCTATAATAAAAATGCTCAGTACGCCCTTCAATTAGCGTGCGGGGAGGATGTATCGTGAGTATTTCGGGCAACAAATTAATGATTCTCTCTTCGCTAATCCGTCCTAAGATGTATAATTAGGTCGTGGATATTAGATATTGGCCATTTATTCCAACCGCCAATTTGACAAGCAACTTTGATGTTGTCGGTTTTGATTGATAAATGACATCTACTTAAGTATATCAACTCACTTAAAACGGAGAAAGCTAACATTAATCTCTTTAGAGTAGTATCACGGCCGTTCTACAGAAATATGTTTAAGGCTGGATCAGAATAGTTAACAGAGTCATCGAAACAAGTGCACAATTAAGTGAAGCTCTTCACTCTGAAAAAACTGTTTAGCAAATAATTCGAAGACAATACAAGATTTTAATTCATAATTTTTTTGGCGTAAATCTGTATAAAAGTGAACTTATAATCAATGAAAATGGACCGTAACAAAACCGATATCGGTAGAGTAAGGACGGCGCGTTACACTTTCTGTTACGCTGTTCCCATCCCACCCTAGTCAGTGGAGGGGGGTTCCCCGACCGATCATCATGAGAGGCGATTTCAATGTTAATTTTGCCTCTCTGAAAGCACAGCTACTGATTAAATTGATGGATGCGTTTTAAAATTTGAAAATTAATAATAATCCAGTAGTATAAATCACGAAATCTGGGATTACGATTGACAAAATATTTTGTAGATATTAAAAAACAGTTGTATCAAATTTCTGTTATTATAGAATTGTGGGCAAATGGTTACTTCAGTATAATATAATTTAGCTAACAATCTATGTTATATCTGCATTAGTAATAACTTTTCTCTTCGTGTACTACATTACGTGCAACATATTTCATCCATTATATTGCGTATATTACATATTTCAACCGATTATATGTAACTAAACTAAACTACTAATATATCACTACACTCGTGAAAAAAAAATTGAGCTCTAATGCATTGTGGCCCTTGTACAAGTATTGTATCTGATGCCAGCAGTCCACTCTCGCTGAGGCGCGGCGAGAGGAGCCGAGTACGAGAATATACTGCAGCTCTCGGCTTGCATCGCCTATTTTCGTGTTGACAAGGGTCGTCTCGTGCCATCTCGCTTCGCCTCGCACGCCTCGCCTCGCCTCGTCCCGTCCACGATCCGACCGGAACGGGGCGTGGGGCGCGTTAAAAATGTTAGTCCATATTAGCGCTAGGAAAATTATTGCTCCCAAATACATTCTAAACTTTTGGGCCCGTATTCAATTTTCATTAAAATTAACGTTCTTCCTCGCCAAAGAAGTTTTACTTCTAACGTTCGTGGCGGCCACGCACATGACACAAAAGTATTTAAATTTGTGTTTTAACAAAAATATTATAATTCAAATCAACATCGCACATAAATAGAACCCTTGCGACTAAAGCTTACTTTTGTAGGCAAATTTGAAAAGTAGTTGTTTCATTACATCGGAGGAAAGTGTTTTCTTTAAAATGCGTGTTAGGTGGATGTGTGTTTTTTGGTTATAAAGGTACCTATATTTTTAAAGTAAAAATTGATTATTTTAAAAATAGAATTTGTTTTAGAATTTTACAACGTCAAACAAGCTTTATTATACCTTTCGCGAACAGAAATTTGTATATGTATTTTTATTTTTTATAAATTATTTCATTATATATAGAATTTTTTTTTTCATAATATGGCCTACCGCTCATCATCACATTCACTTCAAATTTAAAATGGTCAGTAATTAAGGACGATTCAGCATCCGGTGAGAAGACAAACGGTAGTCCGTATTTAGTGACAATGTCTCAAGATTATGTTGAAGGCACGGATGGATCAATTAACTGTTGATGTTATATCAAGTCAGAAAATAGTGGCTTGGAGCTCGTTTTATTGTTTATTGGCAGCGAGGACAAGTCAAACAATGCACGATTCACAATTTGAGTTCAACAGAGCCAATGAAGATGAACGCTGACTCCTGTATATTCCAGATCATTTTGTTTAAGATAAAGGAATTTGGAAGCCACTTCAGGGAGATAGCAAATGATATTTCCCCAGATGTACAGTCAGTATGGAGAATGAAGAAAGATACCACTTCAGATATTTTACACTTTGTGTTTGCAACGCGACGTGTTTTGAATATACAAAAAAAACATTCAATGGTTTTATTCATGTAACTTTCACAGTAGTCGTTGAAAGGGGTCTTGTAGATTCAGATGAAGAGTGGTATTCTACAAATCCATTAGATCCTAAAGAGAGACTAGTAACGTCTTGGAACGGGTCAACCCCTAGTAAATGTATATTATTCTTCACTCATACTCACTTCGCACGAGAAATATTACCCATCTACTTACTCTTTTTATGTTAACCAGTACTAAAGTTTTAAATTAATGTATAATTTGAAAGTTCATTTTTGATTTTGTGCTTTCGGGGTGTTTTTTTCACCTTAAATCAGGCTTGTAAATTGTTTCTTAGACGAGTATCGACCAATAAACTTTTAAAGTCCTCTACATTTCTCTAGTCAGACCCCAGGTAGAATATAATTCGGTCATATGGTCGCCATACTTCATTGTACACTCGACGGCGGTTGAAAGAATCCAGTGAAAGTTTCTAAGATTCATTAATTTTAAATTAAATATACTCTCTGAGGATATCGATTGACTTGTTAAAATTATCAGTGAGACGTACGATGACCGACCTTATATTTCTATACACGATCATCAATGGTATGATAGACTGCCACCAGATTGTTGGTCTGCTTGATTTTCACGTACCGTTGAGGTCATCGAGACACAATGCATTATTATATTAAAGTGGTAATGTCAGAACACATGCATTAGGTAACTCCGCAGTCCCCAGAATGCATTCTTTAGGAAATGAATATGAGAAAGTAGTCGAAATTTTTTAATGTTATTATGTATTATGTTATTATTGACTATTTATAGGACTAAATTATTACAATTTTTTGTGTCTCAGTTCAATGGCGACGGATAAATTGCTTTACTTTACATTCTACATTTATTTTTAATTTTGAGTATGAAAAAACATGCTAAAATTATATAATTTTTTTCTTTGTGTATTGCACTTCTGATCAAATTTTCTGTTATTTTACAAATTGTGTGTATAATAATAATTAATAAATATTCAGTGTGATAGAAGCTGACGTTTCTCCTTCGCCAAGATTGATGCGTGATAGATTTTAGAATAAGTTATTCCTGCGCCGAGACTTAATATTAGGATTAATTTTTCGCTGAGATATTTTTACAGATTTTTGTTGTAAATTGCAAAGTTGTAAAGAGCAAGGTGCGAATGTGTCAGGCCCATCATAACGTATGGAATCGAAAGTCGAGCATTAAGAATGTGCAGATATGAGAATTGTCGATAATAGAAAAAACTTAGAATGCGCCACAAAGTTGTAATAAAACGATATCATAAGATGGGAGAGAAACAGAATACGGCACTGGAGATACCGCGTGGGCAGGATGGCGGAGGTCCGAATGGTGCACAGGCGACCAGTAGAAAGGTAGCCGATAATCCGACAGATCTCCAGACTTACCATAGTAATAACTTACCATAATAATAGTAATTACCATAATAATAGTAATTACCATAAGAATAAGAAGGTAATAAAGAAAATATGATTTAAAAAGTAATTTAATATTCTTAAATCAAGAAAACTACGAAAAGTAATGCAAATGGAAGATGTAACATGTTTGCTTTAAAAGAAATGAGACTTTAAGGCATTGACGTTTTATATCTACCGGGTGCCTCGACGACATATTTTCATTTAATGACTTCAAAGCAAACAAAAAAGACGTAGATTTTCATATATTTACTTAATAAAAATATCGCGACAACATTAAATTCTAAGGACGAAGGAAATGTTATTTATGTTTATTTTGCTATTCTTAAAGTATGTCAGATGTAACGGAAGGAGGCTGTACTTTGCCTCTTCCAATATTTGTGCTGCTCACAACTTAATTAAAGTCTTGCAAATAAAATACACATTTTTTCATCAATTTATATTCTCGTACAAAATCTAATACCGTAGGCGCCTTTGTGTGCGCTTGGTGTTTTTATTTCTTTGCTTTGGTCATTAAAAAAGTAAATATATTGACATCATTTTGATACCAATTACGACTGGTAATATTTTATAATGATTTTCAGATCAGGCATAGCTGTAGGTACAAACTTTTTAATGAATTAATTTACGGCTACTAGATGCAATCGGAGTGGAATCAAATTTCTTTTATTTTGATCTATAAACATGTTTGTACTCATTCTGCAAAGAGCCATTTCTGTCAAGCAATTTAGATTAAAGTTTTAATATATTGTGTTTGGTTTACCCGTTTTTACCATGCTATAAAAGTAACAAAGAACTTTGTTATGTAGTAATATTTTCATTTGGAGATTAACATTCGTTATATCTAAAAAGCTGAAGGCTCGCTCGCTTGTCATATTCGTGTAATTAAGTATTTGTGCACGACTATGAATGTTTACAAACTCATAGTGATTTTAATTTATTCCATTTCCTAGGCAATTTGAATATTAAAGAAAAATCGTCAAAATATGATATTATCAAACATTTTTTGTTTACGACGGTTTTGATTACTATTTGATCTTTAATATAAATAAGTTCTCATTACGTTTTTCCAAAATTCATTAGAGACTGATGAACATGGAGCTATACGTGAAGTGCTCGCTTTTGAATCGTGGAGTCGAGAGTTAGATAGCTTTTCATCATTTTGCTTCATTGAAAGAAAAGTGAGACAATTAAAGAAATGCAGGATTTAGTGTATTTTGAAGAACATCTCAAAATAGTGTAGTCTTTTGTGGAAAAAAACATCACAAGTTCAGACTTCTCATCTCATTATTAAAGTCAGCTTTAAAAATGTCTCCTAGATGATATCTTTTTAGCGAACAACCCTCATCTTCTTTTGTGGATAAACTATTAAATTTCCAGGTGGGAGTCGTCAAAAATAATGTGCATACACCAAAAGATAATAGATAATATAATATAACAGTTATACCAGAAATTGCTATACAAAAATAGAACATGTTCAATAAAATTGACAAAAACTTTTAAAATCTTCTTCTATAAATTTTGTATTGAATTGTGTATTTTTTCCATAAATGGAGCGATTTGAATTCAAAAAAAATAAAATTTACTGAATAAAAATAATTATAACAGAATTACATTTGGTAAATTTTGTCATAGCCGACATTTTGGGTTACAAATCAGATCGTGTCTATCATCAAGCCTAATATAATTTAAAAAAAAGTTGAACCACAACTTGCCAATACAATGTCGTTACCTTTTAGATGAAATGTTGACAAATTTATCAGTATTCTGTGCTAACGAGTTGCTTAAGCTTAAACAGCAATAATACTGAAAATCGCTCGCATTAGATATACCTAGTAAAAATATATTATCATCTCAAAATTTCTTGTTTCAAAATGGTGGCTGTTCAAAATGGTGGCTGTTCTTTAAAAATCACAGAATGTAATATTAATCTTTCGCTACCTTCTGTTGATAAATAAAGGATCTTCATTCGGGTCCGGTATTTAAGAGATCAATTCTTGTGATAAGCCAATTTTTATCGCACGTCAATAACCAATTCGAAAATCATCTTCTATTATCTATTATGTATTATGATGTTAAACAATGACAAATATATAATACACGAATTTTTTTGGTTACTTATTATAATGCGGTTCACATTTGAGTCGATCGTGTAGTGAGTCGTGCATTACTTTTGTGTAATGAAATATGTAATGAAATCTATGATAGAAAAAATGTAGATAATCTCACTTTCATTTCAAAATGCTTGTTTCATGATAATAATTATAGCAATAAACAAAAATAAATATTATAAATTCAATACATAATGTACAAAATTTCTTCTTCTTTTTTTATTAATATTAAAAATATGATACAATTTGAATAATCAGTGGATATATATACATATATATATATATATATATATTTTAACATTTGTTTCTTCTCTATGAGAGTAAGACTCACGTATAGAGGAATATTCGAGTTAATTTATGTTTCAGTTAGTCTGTGTACATATTTTTTTTACTTCAGTTACAAATTTATGATAGTCCGTAATTTTTCTAATTGTGATGGGGAGATTGTTAAAAAATTTGATACCTTGATAAATATATTGATTTTGAGTTGCAGTATATTTTTGTTTTAGGATATCAATTTGATCTCTATATCTTGTAGATCGGAATTCGCTTCTAAAATTTAAATGATTTTTAATTTTGAAAATTTGAATTATTGAATTTATTTTGTATATGTCTACTATTTTTGGTACTTTAAAATCTGTGAAAAGTTGTACACTTGGATAGTCTTTATTTTTTTTTAGAATAATTTTTATTATTTTTTGAGTGATTTCTAATTAAATTAAATAATACGATATCTGTTAAAATACTGCTGATAGGTTTATCGATTGCACCAAAGTAGTCGCTTTTATTGTTCAAGATTGTGCGAAATCATTTGTTCAGGGCAGTCCAATCCGGATGGAAGTTCAAAGGATAAAGGAGCATTTACCCGAGCCGGGAGGGACATTAATCAATCTGATTCAAGTTGCAGGGTGATAAAAAAGTACACTTCAAAACATTATATGAACAATGTTCTAAATAAACAAATGATATAATATGTACTAAGTTGTTCTATCGGACGTTGCTCGGGACGAGGATTGTCAGATTATTAAAATTACTACATAATTGAAAATAGTATTTAAATGGTATCTTTTCATGAAATATGGCGAGAATATGTCTAAGCTGCTGAAGTTTGGCAGAAGCAATATACTCGTACCTATCCACTCAACTGATAAAATATTTATAATCACAACGAGCACTGACGAAATTTTTTATAAATTCAATGTCTTTGATATCAGACAAATATACGCTAATACTACTCTCAAATACATATATAAATACAAACAGACACATTTTAAATCAACTTAAAACATAATTTTCACACGGACAAATACAAATAACCTACAAACCCCAAGAGCACATACTACATTTGGTCAAAGGAACTACAAATATTTTGGACCTAAACTATTTAATATAATGCCAAAAGACTTAAATCAATTGAATTGTCCCAAGAACATGAAACTATATATTGAAACTTGTCCATAAACTTAGTTGCAAGGATTGTGCTGCATTTTATATTCGTAAAACGAGTAGAAATTTTAATATAAGAGTAAAGGAGCATTTGAGATGTTTGAACAATAGTGGGTTTTTAGAATTTTATAATAATTTGATAGAAAATGGTCATGGTTTTGATATAAAAATTGGGATTGTCAATTTTGCATGTAAACGGTGTTAGTCATAAATTTAATAATTTAGAATCATTGAAGATAAATAAAGCGTGTAAAACTAATCAAAAAAATTATAAATAACCAATTAAATTTAACTACGAGTCCCATTCAAAAATTTTTTCCTAAAAATTATTCGAGTAAATTAATGTAAATAAGTAATGTTAAGCAACAATTTGAGTTAGGTATTAAATTTATTTTTTTAAATAATTATTGTTTTTTAAAAATAGATTCTGGTAAAGAAACAACATATTTTGATTAGTATTGACATCCTGAAGAAGAAAATGGTATTTTTCGAAACCGGTGGATGTATTTAAACTCAATAAGTGGTTAATAAAACAAAGTAAACAAATAAAAATAATATTATATTATTCACTGTTTATAAATACATATCATATTAAGCATTATAATGTACGAGTGCCAAAAAATATTTGAGTTACCGAAATTGATTTAAGTGGCTTTGGCTACTTTATCCTTTGTATTTTCAGAACAAATGCAATGCCCAGTGGCAAAATGGCCAACAGCGATGTCCGCGCCGCCCAATAATTACTTATAGAATAGCCTATTTTGATAATTGTAGTACATTTCTGAAAGACTCACTGTTCACCGTGTAGTCTAAGCGACGGGTCAGCGCGGGACAGTGGTTAAAGGCGAAAAACAAAGATGGCCGAGTTTTTGTTGCGTTTTGTTTCCGACAACCGACAACTGATACCTCCAGAGCTTTGTTCAGGTTTTGTGTGTGTCCGCTAATTAACTAAATTGCTTCTATATCTGACCCGGTAGCTAATTAGTTAAAAAAAATTGTGTCTTTTCATTGATAACATGATTAACGACCGATTCGATCTGTTGGACTCCGTGGCCATTGTTCTCAGGAGAAACGTATCGGCGGTTGTGTATTCCGCTACTCGATTCAGGTTTTAAATGAAAAGTATCGTCGATAGTTCCGAATGTAATCGTCGAGATAGAATAATGAATGATCCGGATCCTTTCATGAACCGGATCCTTTCATTATTAAATGTGTAACAATTTGATTCTTATGTTCTAATTTCATTATAATACGTTGGTATTTGAAGATAATTAGTTATACGACTATTATTGATTTTGATTATGGTTTCATTGGTCGTATAAATTATTATTCTGTCCGTTTGGCATGCATTACTTATATTTTTAAACTGTGTCTTGTATTTTATCTTCTATTAAGGAATAATTTCATTATTAAGGAGAACACATTCTTATTGTGAAGTTGTAATTATTCAGAACAGACGGTCTGTGATGTTTTAAAAACTAATTCAATGTATTAATTGTAAATATACACATATAAAATCAATGTGTCCAAAATTTAATAAAAATGAATTGATAATTCTAGCGTCTACAGTCGGTTTACTCAAAGGTATTTGAGATTCCGTAAAAATAATGTAGATGCCTTTCAAATAATGCAACGACAGATGTATTAATTTGAAAAAGTGTAACATATAGGTTCGAAAATTTGTCATGAAAAATACTCGCGCTATAATACAATTGATAGTGTACTTCCCCGGATTGAAAATAGAGATCCAGGTTCGAATCCCGGTAGCGCAAAAATAATATTTTTCGACAAAATTGATTTTATATGTATATATTTACAATTAATACGTTAAATTAGTATTTATTAATTAAATTACCTGTCAACTAAAATTGTATTTTGTTCTGGCTTACTAACGTTGCGTATTATTTTTTTAATAGTTTAGTAACGTTTCATGTAAGCTAAAATTGTTATGGATTTTGAATTTTATTATGGACTAATAACTTTACCTGTATATATATATATATATATATGTGGTCTTTTTGTAATGGTTTACTTGTTAATTAAATTATAAACATATACATGGTTAAACAAATTGTGTCTAAACATATATGAGTTCAATGACTATGAAGAAAAAAAGCCGAAAACTTTTCAGGTAGTGCACGTCATAAGATAGCAAAAGATAGTATAAATTAGAAATAAATGAGGCCTAGTTGAAGCGAGATTAGTTGAGACTTGGGATGCCAAATTGGCGAAAAACAAATCAAATGTATTAAAATTCCAATATCTTACAGTAAGTAAAATAATAAACAAAATTTGTCACACATTTTGTCAGAAATTTGAAAATTGGTACATTATAATGTTGATGAACTGTAGGTAGGTAATAATTTAAATTATCATATTTACTTCACGAACCAATATTCAAAATATCTATAATTTAAAATTTATAATATGATTTGTTCAAATATAATACATAAGTACGATGTAGTTGAAATGCAATAAATATTTCAAAGAAAGTAAATTTTTTTTTTACCTAAATATGGATATACTTAAAGATTTATTTGTTATAAATTTAAAAAATAATATTATGTGAAGTACTTGGTGACTGACCTCTCAATTTTTGTCTTCTTAATGTTGATAAGTAAATGTATATTTTTTTTGCGAATGAGATTGATTCGATAAATGGTTAACCGAAAGTGATATGAAAACTTTCCAAGTATTCAAAGCTATCGATAATGTGTGCAATGTATGGAGGGCCAAAAGGCGGCCGGTAAGTTATTCGACACCTTGCCTTTTAGGTAATTGTGGGAGAAAAGTTTTATCAGTGGCGCGCGTGAGCTGACTGCGGCGCAGGACCGTGGACCTGTCGAGAGGGGGGGGGGGAGGGGAGGGGGGTGGCCATACTAAAATATCACAATAATCGTACAGTACAATAATTACGATTCATTCCAGAATAATAACATAATAATAGATGTCAGTAAAAATATGACGAATTCTAATAAACGGTCAAGTAAACTTCGGTTCTCATTTAATAACTAGGGTTTAAACCATGTTCTAGAAAGGATGCCTAAATAGGATAGTTAGCGTGGTCAGCTGAACGTCTAGTTTGCATTTATTCCCACCTTTCTTGCACGTGCCAATTTTCTATTCTATCAACATTTTACGTACGCAGTCTGTTTAATGTTAAATCGAGCATTTTTCAATAAAAAGACAATTCTTTCTTTATCTGAGAGTCGCTTTTCTGAACTGAGTCGTCGTCCAAAATAATGAAATATCGCAAACTAAACACCACAAACTCGCTTTAATATAGTAGCTTGTTGATCTAGTTGTTAAGACGCTGGCCTAGCGAACTAGTGGTCGGGGGGTTCGCGCCTCGTTCCAGGAGACCAACAAGTTAGTCCTACCTTCGTAGTACAAGTGTTAAGCTTAGTTTGAAAATAGTAAGAATATTAATGTGACATGTATTCCGTATACGGATCTCTATTTAAAAAAAAAATATATATTCAACATACTTACTTACTTACTTACTTACTACCATCACGCCGTTACCCCGTGGGAGTAGGCAGAGAGGATAGAGCGCCACACTCTTCTGTCCTGACACACAATTCTCGCCTCATCCACATTCATACATCTTGTCATACAAGCTCGCCGATTGTTGAGGCTTCTAACAGAACCATCCTCTGGTTTATCTGGTCGTGCCAAGTCTTTCGCGGACGTCCTCTATTTCTGGTTCCATCAACACTTGCGTCATACTCGTATATCTTTCTTACCATTCTCTCCTCATTCAACATCATATATAAAAAAATGTTTTAGACTAGACAACAATTTATAACAATTACATGATAAATTGTTATATCTTGTGTCATTGTCGTTGTGTGCATAAAAGGTGCACTTCGAGTGGTGAGTTGTATTATCACCGAGGATTACCAATGAACACAAAACATACTAAAGTGAATAATTAGATAAAATGTTTGCGTTCATTTTCGAAAAATTTTAAATGAAATAAACAAAAATAGGTACTCGATTACAACCATAAACCGATATAAATTAAAATTAATACACATAAATAATTATTCATGTGTATTAATTAATAATAGTTAATACAAAATGTGTGTGAATGAAATTGGGATATTATAAAGAAAGAATTAATTCGAATAACATTCATTGTTCGTCAAATGAAACGTCAAAAAAAAAAACTTTTTTATTTTTAAAGTTGATCATATTGAAATAATTATAATTATTAAGGAACATATTGCAGAAAGATTATGCGTCAATATTATACACATCAATAATAGTTAATGTAAAATATCTGCGAATGAAATCGAGAGATTATATAGCAAAAATTATTTTGAATGACTTTCATTGTTCGTTAAAAGTACACCAAAATCACAGGAAGTCAGGAAGAAGTGGAAATATAATAGGGAGAGTAATTAATTGTTTCAAATACCTGCAGTTCGGTGCGGCGGTACAGTGTTTGTACGTTTGACTTTATGGGATGCACTTAGTATGCAAATGCATTGTATGTCCGGCCCCGGTCCGCGTTGTCGACAGTAATTCGAGATGAAAATTATCGCCGTGAACCGTTTTTCGATAGATCTGACAACAGGGCAGGAAAACACATAATATCACTGTTTGTTGTGGACGGCGTCAATGGAGGAGAGTGTTTAATTGATATTCACATTTCGGGCTGAACAGAGAGTCAGGTTTTTAATTATATGATGCATTTTATTTCTTAAAAAACACAATTGAGTTAGATCATTAATTATGGTTATCGTTTTCTTGTTGGAATTTGTTTCAAAATATCGTAATATTGACAAAAATTACAGTTGCTTATGTAGACTAGATACAGCCCATCTAGAATGATATTTTTTATATTCATATTTTATTTTAAATATTAATTTAAATACAATAGCACAATAATATTGTATTTGTTAGACACGACAATCTCGCATTTTCATGTATAAATTATGACAGCGCCGGTGTAAATATAATGGTTTACGTTGCTATGCAACACGGACATATTATTATACTTGTGATTTCCGCAATTCGAAACGCTAATAATATATTGTCTGGTGTGGGTAGGTACTTTATTAGCCACTTTAAAAAAAAGATTTAAAGTGGAAATTATAAAACTGATTCGAATAAATCGTTTTCTTTCTCTCAGCGTTCAAAATAATCGCTGATTTGTAGTTTCAGGGATACTGTTATTAAATAGCCCGTTAAAAATCACGTTATTAAATTTCAAAATCGAGAACTGTCTCATGAAATTTTAATTCTTAAATAATGCAGAGGTACGCCGAGAGATTCAGAATCCATTGATTAAATAATCTAATGAAATCGTATTGTTATCAATTTTAGTCAATTTTATATTATGCATTTCAGCCCCCCCCTTCTGTGATGAACTTTTCTAATAGTTAATATAGTCGATTCCGCTTCATTAGCCTGCCGGTTAATCGCGCCAAATGCCCTGTCCCAATTAAGCGGCTTCGATTGTAATATTCTTAGATTTTTTTTATGGAATTATGGTATCAATTTTAATGAGCAGCTACAGAATATAGGTTTAAAAAACTGTCATAAACCTACTTGAGTGATAAAGCGTGATTGAATACAGAATATAGGTTCAAAAAACTGTCATAAACCTACTTCAGTGATATAGCGAGATTGAATACAGAATATAGATTCAAAAAACTGTCATAAACCTACTTGAGTGATATAGCAAGATTGAATATATAATATAGGTTCAAAAAACTCTCATAAACCTACTTGAGTGATACAGCGAGATTGAATACAGAATATAGGTTCAAAAAACTGTCATAAACCTACTCGAGTGATATAGCGAGATTGAATACAGAATATAGGTTCAAAAACTGTCATAAACCTACTTGAGTGATACAGGGAGATTGATTAACACATTTATTCGAATAGAAAAAGGTTCAGGTTCGTATCCCGATAGCAAATAAAATAAATCGATTTTTTCTGTATGTATTCTAGTTGATTAATTTAATTTGTATTAAAAATATTATTTTAGTTGTTTAACTGTTTTTAGCATACGAAAATATGTACATAAATAAATTTTATCGCACTACCAGGTGCTTATTGATATACATGTATGATATCATTTGTACATATATGATATACGATATACATATATGATATCACTTTCAATATTATTCAAATAAATTTAATTCTGGAAAAATTGTAATGCAATAAATAAAGTGATGCGATATATTATATTTTTCTTATCAACTCTACCAATAACGTAATATTATGATGGCAGAAAAATAAAACCTAACCTAACCTCACCACGACCGTGATTTTATAAACCCGTAATTGTGAATAGTACTCTTCAGCAGTCCACCGCAAGACGTTCAAAGGTAAAATGCTTTGAAAACATTTGAAATTAAATTTCTCCGGGCCTTTGGGCCATTTCCGAAATATTTGGCCGCGCGCGTGGGAGCAGAATTCTCTCGAAACAGGCAAAGTTGTAAGCAATGAGAAACTGGTTTTCCTTTAGACACCTGAGATTTTTCATACCGAGATTACGTAAGGGAATTGTGCTGCGAACGAAGAATTTTTATTGTGGTAAATCTCACGGGAGACCGCGGGCTCCGGTACGCCTCGGGTAAGTTTAAAGTTGACAAGTCAAAATATTTTACAAAAAATATATTCCAAAAGTTTTTGAATCGTGAATAGATCGGCCTAAGAAAACATTACACATACACACACACACATATATATATATATATACAGACTTACCAAAAGCTTAACATTAGGTCGGAACATCCCAATTATACACATATATAATAATCACTAATCCTTACATATTATGTAAGGATAAGTGATTCCACTTAGCGCTGTACTGCCGGCCTGAAAATAAGTGTTCCTCGATCGTTTCAGAGTGATACTTCACCGATAAGACATCCCCTGAATATGAGTAATAATGAGATTTACTCTAAACGTTGGAAAAGTCCTTTTCAGAAATAACAGTCGTGTGATAACCAAAATATGTATAAAATATCCACAAAGTTATTGTTTTAAAATGTTTTAATATTGTAACATGCAGGTTTATTTTAATTTTATTTATTGGACGTTATTGACATGTTTTTGTTATAACAGAGGTGAATATATAATAATATAACATGATAAACATAAGATACAATTATATTGCAATTAAATACTCGTAGTTTATTGTGTGGGATGGAATAGACTCCACCTCTGATATATACAGCATTGTCCTGGCTACTTTGCAAGAATGCAGTCTGTGTTAAAGTAGCCAGTTTTTTCGTGCTGTTGTGGTGTTATTTAATTCAAGAAAGATAAAGATTCGACAGGAATAAAAATAAAAATAGAAAGGAAAAAGAAGAAAAGAAACTAAGTAGCGGGAGTGTTGTAGAACTAGTGAATTATTAGTGTAGGCACTGTATAATGATTTTGTTGGATAATGTTGGAGAGCGACGCTTCTGATTGACCTGTACCCAACTCATAATTTTTAAATGAATCAAATTATTCATGAAAAGTAGCGTAAAGAAGGTGGCATTACAAAAGAGCTAGTACACATCCTTAAATATCCACGAAGGCAACAGTTTTGTACTGTTCCAGACGATCTGAAGTTACTTGCCAAGAAAAATGAAAGGCACGAACTACTCCAAGTACCTAGAGCAGACAACTGATTGGACCAAGTGTTCAATTCTTTTGCTATTTATTTCGTCTGGTGATTCTTTATTCTTCGTTATTTGATGGTTTAAGTATTCAACATTTTTTTATAATATTATAAGTCATGTTTAAAAGACACTACAAACCAAGTATGCAATAGCCAGAGAGCGGGGATTAGATTTACAGAATTTTTTCAGTCTCTACAAATGTAGTGAATTCGTAATTTTTATAATTCTCAAACAAAACCAGCTGAAAATTAATCTTGTACTTCGTCTTTTAAAAACAATTTTCCAGTAAATTTCATTAAAATATTATTAACTACGCAACACGTGATATTTTTTAATTATAAACTATGTTGAAATTGTAATGAGGTATCTATGGTTTAGGGTGACGTCTGTGGGCACATATCGAGCGTCGCTCGTTGCTAAGTCGAGTCGACTTATCAATCTCAAGAGGTGATCTCTGAGTTTATTTCCAGATCGAAATATCAATACGTGTACATGGTACTGAGATTTCGCTTAACTAAATCTCTGAGACATATCTCATCGTGTTTCACCCCGTGGATATGAGAATCACAGACAAATACTAATATTACCTTAGAAATTATGAAATAAGAATTCATAGTATTAAAAGTTTATCTAACGAAATCATGTTATTGAGTCCATATGAATAAATAAAATATAAGAGATATTAGTCATACTATTCATTTCAAATATATAGGTAATATATTCAAGGATAATTTGAGATTATATCTGGTCGAAATACAACCGAGTGACGTATAACCGTCTCCGAATTCAGTACAACAACTCATACAGAATACTGTTCGGATTGGCGCGTTATTGCAGCGCATCTACAATGTTTACCGAAGGCCGAATACATGGATTCGTTCCGCTTCTGAGACATTGAGTTGCCGGCGTAAAGCTGCGGCTGGAGCTCAGCACCAACTCTCTGGTGCAAGCGGCGCTCTCATGGAAAGCTGGTTCCCTAGCTACATATACAACAATGGCTATGACTGAAGTAGTTATATTTATATTTTGTGTGTATACATGTGTGAACTTTTTACTTTTTAAAATTTTTATATTTTTTCTTTATTGATATTTTCCTTGGTTATCTTTTTCATAGCATTATATTTATTTCATAACCTTTAATGTATAACATAATATGTATTATCTCTATGGCAAATCGGGTTAAAAAAAAACCTGATCACGCTGGAATAAACACATTATTATTATTATTATTATTATTGGTTTTCGAAAGAACCATATCCATGACTAAAATGTTTATTTTGCACACAATCATTCTTCTACTTCTAGTGTTTGTCGTTAGCGATCATGTTGGCGGTCGTTATATTATGTGCAGCTGGAAATAGTTTATTTATTTTTTATTACTCCAACATTATTACATACATATATATATATATATATATATATATATATATATATATATATATTATAATTTTCAATATTTGCCAAACTGAAGAACGGTTGCCCTTCATATAGTAATTAATAGTGTTTAATAAAAAACATATTTTTTTAATAAATGAAATACAACATACATAAAGAAAACAAATAACTAGATGACAATGTGTTCTTTAAGTATATATTTTAGGGTGGTCACTGGGGTCTCTTTAGTTTTCACAATGTTTAATAAGTCTTTATCGGTGTTATTAAATATTTGTGGCTTAACACATTCACTCGTTCTCTCACCGCACACATTGTTCGCGATCGGTACTCTTACGGTTCGACCCGACAACCTGGTAGAATAGCTACGGTAAGGGTCAGTATTCATATTTTCATTATTTATCATGTTTTTTATAATCATACTATATGTTACTATTTTGTCAACTAGTAAGATTTTGTATTATGTAAATAATATATAATAATCATCTTTTCATAAACACTTCATTCTGTTATCAACTGTAAGTTTTAAAAATCTTATATCGTAAACGTTTTATAGGTTAGTCCATAGCTACTCACTCCGTAACTGATAACCGAGTCGACCATCGCAAAGTACAGTGAGTACAGTATGACCCTACAAGTGCATAACCTTAGCATATAAAACGCACTTAACGTGGGTCTCAGTTTTTTACATATATTGTCAATATGCGGTTTTTAGGAAATTTTTTAATTAATTATTAAACCTAAATATTTATATTGCTTCACTTTTTCAATTTTTTTATATTTGATTTCCATGTAGGCATCCGTAAATATGTCCAACAAGACTCATATTAATTATTTTTTGTTTAGCTTGTGATGACCGGACATGTAAATACTTACTTGTGGTGACCGGATATGTTAGTACCTTGGACAATGGACTTCCCGAATCAATAGATTAATAATTAATAACAAAATCATTACATAATCAATTAATATAATTGGATTTATACATATAATATATATATAATTGATCAAACAAAACTAGAAAATAGAGTTACCTAGTTGACACTTAGTAGGTACCTATCTTCAATACTCACTGACAAAATTCGACTTTCCAATCCAATAGATATTATAATTATTTTGAATTTAATAACTGTGTATACAATACTTTTACATATGTGAATAAAAAAAATGCTATGAAAAGAAAAATAAAATGTTTAAAATTAATAATCAACAAATCAATAAAAAATTGATTAGATATGTCTCTATGCTCCGTTGATATTTTGTGGCCTCGGAATGACAAGATATCATCTGACATTTATATCAAACTGAGTTATTGAGCTTCAAAGTTTTGAATTTTATGTTTTTGATTTATTTGACGGAGTTTAGTTCATCACCCATGAGGTGAAATTTTTACAAAAAATGTCAATAGATGTTATAAAAACTACCTGATAAAGAAATTCCGGAAATCTGGGCACGTTATAAAATATTACTCATTTTATTCGTTCTCAAATGGACAATTGTTATTCTAATAATATTTAAATTGCTTCTAAAAGATAAATCTTTTTTCTTGTTATCTCCTAAACTGTTAGACTTGTTTATAATATACTTTAAAGATAATATAATTGCAAGAATTTTAATGTAAGAATTTCGTGAAATATTTTCTCTCCAGCATCCGCGGTTAACCGGCTCACATAGTATACTCACATAAGAATTCTCGTTTACATTATATTATATATGCTGCATTCGATTGTATGTCGCCGTCTACTCCGTTCCGGATTTTAAAATTCAAAGCAAAACGCATCACTGCATTGCGGGAAATCAAACTAACCAAAGTACCTATACTAATTAAATCTACCGTTTGTCAATTTTATTGAGTTTATGAATTTAGCGTACTTACATTGCGTGCGACTGTTTTAGATTAAACTGCGACTATTTGATACTTAACAGTAATCTAATATCATCTATTTAACAATTTAAAAAAATATATATTTTAACGGAACTGAGAAATAAATAAGTAAATTTAATGTCTGTAAAATAATTTGGTAAGAAAATACTTAATCTCGCACATTAATCTACTTGACGAAAAATGAAATAGACAATCAGAACAATATATTTAAAATAATTTTACTTCATTAAATTTAATATGAAATAAATATATTGAAATTAATGTAAATGTTTTCAAAAGAGAATGAAAATAATATAAATGGGGAAATATTTCCTTTCTTCATTTCTTTATCGTATTATTTGGTTACATCCATCTGTGTCGCATAGCAACATAAAATAATATTTTTATTAGTTTAAAGTGTGCGGTTAAAGTAAATTATTTTCTATCACATATTCAATAAGTTAATTATTATTTCCCGTCATTATTGATGAGTTATTTCTAAGAGTTTATATATTCTTTAGTGTTTTTTTTTTTTTTCACTTTTTATTAAAATATAACCATGCTCCTTATTTTAAGAAAAATATTTTATTTTTAAATACATGTACGAGTATTTGATACAGTTATTAAATTATTCTTGGGTTAGTAGAGCAGTATGGAAACAGTTTTTATTTTATTATTTTCTCTATGCTCTGTCATTTGCATTTCACCAACCACCACCAGCGGCCTATCTCGGGGTAGCAATCCATCAGGGTCGCATTCCGAACGCAGGTTGATCAATAATTAAAGTTTCTTAAAATAATCATATTCGCCCTGCACATTGTAAAATCGTGATCGGATTATTCCAAGTCGGTACCACTCAGAAACGGTTCTAGGACTGTTACCGTCGTCTTATCGCGAAAATGAATAATTAATTCTCCAACTTTTGACAAAACAATTTAATTTACAAAATTACAAACAGGTACTAGTCTACGAAACGCTATTTGTGTGAAATTCAATCACGAATGTTATACGTCGACATATTGAAACGAATCGACGTAAACGTTTTGACGTATTCGCTTCCTTAAATCTTTTCGTGCATTTTCCGTAAGACTCCAATTCACCGAATCACGTGTACGAATGATCGATTTATTTGAAACGGTATTTCGAAATCGCGTTCCTTCCCGCGCGAATGCAAATACTTCACCGTCACGTCTACCGCGAGCGAACGATCGGGGGCGGCCGGGGGGGGACGGCTCTCCGGGCTTAAAAATTAATGGGTACACATTAAGTGTGACGCGTACGTTTGTCGAAGGCTGTGGACTGTGACGATTTACAATTTACCTTAATCACCTCGAGCCGCCGTCTCGGGGGATGGCGGGGATCATCAGTTCTAGGAAGTTTACCCGGTGACGGATCACTCGGGGCGGAAGTCTTTTCTTTCTTTGCACATGGAAAACGTGAAAACTAAACAAGTGAAATCCAATAAGGGAATATGAATTTCTGAGTAAGCGGCTCGAACCCTGTCACCTCTTGTCTCACCTGAATTATGTTGACTGTCAATACCGTGATGAAAGTGCGCTAAATATAGAACTTTGAAAGAATCGACATTGATCGTTTCGTGAGTTTATTTTACACCATTGTTGTCCATTAATATAATAATATTGGGCACGTATACATGACGGATTAACATGGTGAAGATAAGAGAACTGGTACTGAAGGCAACTGGTACAGAGGACTCATGCAAAAGATAAACTAGGTATTAGAGGACGACGCTGTTAGAAGCGACGGGCGTGCTTGGAAAAATGTATTAATAAACAAAAATGTAAGGACAGAAGAATTCCCTTAACGTTTCTATCCCTGCGGGGAAACGAGAGAGTAAGTTGGTAAGCCAACGAATACATACTTAATTTTTTACTCTTTTTTGTTTATAAGAATTTTATGGCACTACAGCAGAGATTATATAGTTTTAAAATATACCCCTGTCTTCTTTTGTGTACTCACTCTAAACAACTCTAATCAATTCTGAGCATAATATACTCAATAATATGATCACACTTAGTCTCAAGGTGGCGCACGAGAAATTTTAGTAAAATAAAACATATTTAGAGTGTTTTCAGGTAATTTTCAGATAAGTCACCGCGCAATACTTATAAACTTGAGGATGAACCGTCATTTTCTGCGGACCTTTTTTAATAATTTGTCTCAAATATTGAAATTCTCATTCTCAAATACAGATCTTAGTTTCTTTTTTGAGTTCAATCCAAATGGTTTAGAAAATTAGCTTTTCCGTAAATGCTGAGAAGTGACACCTGGATAATAATACTCCGCAAATACATACATATTATATATAATCGAGGACGAAATTGATCAGATTTACCCTATAAAATGTCTAAATTGATGTAAGATAAGATTTTAACGTTATTTGTATTCTGCTTGAACTGTCACATGTCATTATCTGCCATCTTTTAAAAGAGAACGGTTAAAGCTCAATTTCTTACCTGCCTTGGGTGATGTTTTAAGACGGCGAAGAAAATTCAAATGAAAATTATACCTGAGTTCGGTATTCAAATATAAATTTTATAGATATCTTCTTCGGTAGAGATCCCGTAATAAGAGAAATATATCATAATTGCGTCCTTATAATTTAAATCCTCTATATTTACTACACTTCGTGATGTTTCATTATTGTGGAAGGCGGTTTTCAATCAGAATATACTGTGTTCAGAAAACTTATAAAATTAATGTTTATAGATTTGATCAATCAATTTTAAAAGGGAATACTATGTACCATGTAAAAATAAAAAGTGAAGAAGTAAAAATAGACACGCATCTTTTAAAGAGCTGTTCTATGTACTATGTACCTCATTCGCAAAAGTAATACCGTCAGCTCGGTGCGATGTTTGAATAAGCAAAATTTAAATCTCTAAGACAACGGTAGACGGGTTACTTTATAAGGAGAAAACTTTATCATCTTCAGAAGAAACTTTAAATTTTAATGATCTGTAACAAATTTTATCGATACTTTTATTTATTTCATTCGAACTAAGTCAATTAAATTTCCCGCGTCGCTATTTTAATGGACCCTTGCTCGGTTCGTCTGACAGCTGAATAACTGAGCTGTAGCTGTAATGACCTCAAATTCCAAAACTTTTTATTACAGGGTGATCTTTAAATAATCAGTCTGGATGATTGTAGGTATTAGTATGAAACTATTGTGTGGGGATCGTAAAAGACTTCCCGGAACGGTTCCTCTATTACGGAGCATGTCATGCCTTAATATTGGATACAGTTTACCCAGTCCGCCATTAAGACACGACCGTTTCACTTTATTTTACGGCACGAACCATCTCCTTCGGCCATTATTGTTTTTATAACGTCAAATTCATAAGGTGAAATAAGCTATCGAACGTTCAATTAAATTCTTAATGTGTACGAAGGAAGCAATTTAGAATAGTAATAGTCTCATCAGCGCCGTGTCTTCAGTCTTAAACATTTTTATTAATTGGATCACAGTCACTCGTGCTCGTTCTCGGGGCCGGTGCACTCGATTAAGTACACTTGCGTTCGGGACCAGTGCATCCACTCGTGCTCGGGACCGGTGTGCTCGGTCGAATTCTCTCGCTCTTAACATATTCTCAGCGGTGGTGGGTCAGATTTGACCCTGGTGTTTGTAAAAATGTGAATTACGCCACAAATATTCGTTTGACGTTATTTTTCTTCTAGATAATCTTTTATTAAACATTTCCAAATAATTTGAGACACAAATGAATATTATTGGACCAGATTCAAATGAGTTGTTGATAAAAATGTGAAAAAATGCACAAAAACTGACATATGGCGGTGGCTTTTATGGGATTGGCTATCACCGCTCACGATAAAATCACACATTGTCAACATTTAGACCATATTTTTAAATGTCTTTATTACTCTCCTTCCTAACGTTCCGTGGAGAGGGTACACAGAGGATTCCAGGTATTTGTCTGTGTATTGTAATCCAGTTCAATTATTGTGCACATAATTATATTGTTATTTGTTTTGACTTATTTTCATCTGGCGGTAATATACGTATTTGAGGCGTGTTGTCTGTGGCCCCCAGATAGGATCACCAATATAGTTTTATAACGTTATCTAGTGACCACACGGTCGGCTTTCCAGTATTGTTGTTGCTTTTGAATTATAATTATAAATGTTGTTTAAAAATACATTATGATTGAAAAATATCTCAATGATAAAAGGCGGCTTGTTTTACCTACTTATTTTTTTAAATTATGTCAATTGTTCTTTATATTTTTAATAATTATATTCTGAGAATAGCAATTTACTGTCCGGAATTCACAGAACACAATCAACATTATATGTATTTTGAATAAAAGTTGTATATTTTTTTAGTTATTTTTACATTTGCTTCTGCTTGTAATATTGTTGATTGCATTTTGTTTAAAAGGGATGTAATTTTTTTATATTTCATTTATAATATTTTTATTTTACTTCTGTGTATATTTTGTTCTTATTTTTTTATTCTGTTTATAGCCAATATATTTATGTGCAAAATAAAATAAAAATAATTATTTCAGAGAATATAAAATGTTTATAATCACTGTCACAAACCGGTAGGTAGCCGACAACGTACCGGTTCAGTGGATGTTTGTTTTTGGTCCGTGTCGGACGTTCATTGATGCGCAAATACACGTACCTACATTACTCGTAATATTTTTTATAAAAACTTAAATTTTTTAGGAGAAAGATTACAGAACATCGTGCCATTTTATTAAATCATATATATAATGATATATCTATAAAAAATCTCCCAAAAAACAGTTCAAAAACCGAAAACTTGAGGTGGGTCTAAAATGACCCAGCATCGCCGGACGTGTTTTGTTTTGACCCACCGGGTAGTAAGTGTTAAGGCAAGAGTACTCAATTAAGCACACTCGTCCTCGATGCTGGTGCACTCAGTGAGTTCCCACATGCTCGGGGCTGGTGGACCGAGTCAAGTACACTCATGCTCGGGATTAGTTAAGTTCTTGAGTATCCAGTAAGCAGTGGCGTGCAGTAGGTATAGATTTAGGTTATGCTGTTACCAATGATATTATACAATCTTTATAATATATGTACTACGTAGTATGTAATCGACATTTTAAAAACTGTAAGATAGTATAATTCACGAATTAGTAAAAGAGGAAGTAGACACTTCAATGATTTGCACCCAGTTGTAACCCTTTCTAATATTATTCTGTTAAAAACAGCATAGGTAACGACTCCATACAAAGCGGTCAACCGAAAGAAATGTTCAATTCAGTAAAAAACCAATTATATGACTCGAGTAATTCACTAGCTTAAAGATAAAACAGAATAATACGAATAAGTCAAGGCGGCGAATGCATAAGAGCGCCATGGGTACAGCGGTGAGTTGTCATGGTAGTTTTTAGAACTAAGCAATTAAAGTCTCTACTGGTGTACAGATGGCGCTAATTGTAAAATAATGTTTTCGTTTATTTTAATCCAATTATTTCATTTACATTTGTTTCCCAAAATTTTTAGTAATGCACAGCATTTTTGCTTGTATGCACTGCACGCCCCTGCCAGTCAGTACGCTCGTGCTCGACACACGCGCTGGGCACTCAGTCGAGTTATCTCGCTCTCGGGGCCGGTGTATCGGTGTAAAAATGTATGCAGTGGTTAACACGTTTTTTTAATTCCTAACTTTTAGGTGGACATTGCAATCGGTCTATGGTCCATATAAAAGAAATACACATTTACAAATTAAATAGTTAATTAAAATCTCAATTAACACCTTCCCTGAACCATTATCCAGATATCAAATAGAAATCCAAACACGTCGATACATGTGATGTATTAAAATGAGACCGAAAATAGGTTAAAGGCTCGTGCAAATAATAAAACCAATATATATGTCCATATCTGAAAGTCAGTTCCGTCCGCCCTTGTACAGAGTATTGGAGAATCGATAGTTTTTAACGACTTTTTGACGAAACAAAGCAACTCGTTAATAAAAAATAAACAAGCCCCGCATTCGTTTGTTTACAGAGCTGTGTGTTGGATTTGTGTCACGTTAGTCGCGAGTAGTGATGTCGCGTTCAGTCCCGCTTGCATTCAAATTTAAATCGAAGCGCGGTTTCCAATCGATTCTTATTTTTCAAAAATATAATGATGCTTCTGATACATTTCGATAATCAGTTGTGACTATTTTTAAATGTGAGGGTCAAGTCCTTCATTTAACATCAATGTTGTGATCTTTTGATCTATATGGAACTTGGTACACAACACGTCTCCATTCTTCATTCATTTCTCTCCTGAGTCATGATCGCAACGTTTAAAGAAAATCCCGTTAACTCTTTGGTCCATCCATCTTGTAAGAGACCATCTTCTTGCTCGCTTTCCTTCAACTGTCCAAATTTCGAGATTCTCGAAACTTTCGTCGATCTTTCTGGTAACTTATTTAAAGTATGCTAGAATCCTACTAATGCATATTGTCGAGAGTCTTTCGGTAATCATTAGTTACCCTTTACCATACCGTGATATAAAATACCCGTACGCAGCCGTGCTGTCAACTCGTGTTACCGTCAGAGTTTTGAGTTTTTTAACCTCTAAAATGTGAAAAAACGCTTTTATTACCTTAAGTGACTTTAAAATTGTTAATTTACTCTAAATTTTGAGAATTAAATGTGAATATAAGATTAATATAATATTATAACTCGGAACATTCATCAAGATTTATAAATTGTTTTTATAAGCGTAAATGTTTTCCTTAGTACTAACTAAAATATAAATATTATGTTGCGCGTGTTTGGCGGTAAACCTGTGTTACTGCATGATTTGGGAAGGGTTAGGAAAGAGACATTTGTGTGCCTCGCGGTTCACGGGATACGTGATATTTGTCTCCAGCACCTCATTTCGAAGGCATGCAACATGTTCCTTACCTTTTTACTAAATATCCATGTTTCCATTCCACACATTGCTAAGGAGAATACCAGATATTTCACCAGTCTCCACATCTTCGTCAGGCTAGTCATTGCTAATTTTGCCATTTCAATTCATCTTCGAATTTCTGTTTCATATCCTCGATGTTTTGAAATGAGAGTACCCGTATAGGTACACAAAAATAAACTCATTAACCTCTTCGTTGTCCCATGAGAAATTGTTTCTTGTACGAGTTTCGTTCTTTATTGGTTAATGTCACAGTTAAGTGATTCGTTTTATGTAAAATATATTTCGTAACATTTTTTATTTTTTCATTTCACAGGTAGGTATTTCTTACCATTACCTTCTTTATTAATTTTCAATTCTTTATTTATAACAGTCTACATACATTACACGTTATATATATATAACAAATAGAATAAAAATGTATAACTATTGTAATATTATACACATATTAAGAAAATGTCTGTGCGTTTTTTAATGTAATTGCTTTTGCATTAATGCGTAGGCATGGCAGGTTGGTTCTGTATATTAGATGAAATAACCTGTGTTGTCGCTGTCTTAAGTATTACTCGCAAGTGCGGATTTTTCAATAATGAAAATATCATGTCCTCCGATTATTCGTCATCTCAAAAGATTCTATTGTATAAGTATTGAAATTTCTGTAATCGTTTAGACTTTTGTGATGCAGAATCATAATATTATAATACAGGCAAATAATTACTGTTGATATTGATAAAAGTTTAAAAAAAAAAAAAAAAAAAGATTATTAGATGTTGAAATGTCTTTTTACAAAAACTCCTGAAATATTTCAGCTGTCGATGGTTTTGCTAGATAAGAAATTGTAGAAAGTAAAGTCTTTACTCGAAAACGTATACAGATCGGCACAAGAAGAAGAAGATTAAAAAATGAAAAGGTACTTTAAAATTATTTTAATTGCACAATGACAAAGGACTAAGGTGAGAAACTACGGTTTGAACTTCCACATTAAACAATGAAATGATTTTCATCAAATCAAATAAATCCGGAAAGGTAGCCCCAGAAGTTACTTCCAAAAATGTATTTTGTTTGATCTTTCAGCGTTATACAGCTTGATCGTTTATTTGAAATATACACAGAATAAAAAGTTCACTTAATGCGTATTCCACTCACTTCGATATAATTAATGCACCACTTTCCTTTCAAATTTACCTATAAAAAGAAAGCGTCGAGCACAATGCTGGACTATTAAATATTCATTGGCGATTGTTCAGTTTTCATGTCGCGACAGACGTTTGCTATTTATAGTTTAAAGCCATCGTTTGAAAATATGAAAAGTACTCAATCTGCCTAACAAATGAAACCCTTTCACATTTTAACTTTATGGGTACACAATATTGTTTGATTTCTTACTTGGAAACAAATAGCACACCGCGCCGGCAATGCTAACCTTGCGTGAGGCCATGAGGGAAATACCAAGCTACGGAGCTTGTGCACATTTAGTTTCCTATTATAATCCTGTCTAAAACTGCGGTATTGTATTTTACAGAGACATTTGAATGACATTTAGTCTATCTTACTTTACTGAGCGCGATTATTGAGAGAATAAAATGTGGTTCCGTGTACGCGAGCAACACACATTGTAATATATAAATCTTTTATTTTTGTTTTCGAAATTAAATTACAAGAGTGTGGTTCGTTGAAAAATTATTGTGGATTTTGTTGACGCAAACCAACGTGTGTTATTACATAACAATTAAATTGCTTTTATAATCTGCGAAGAACCCTTCGATTAGTCTAATAGCAACAAAAGTCCCTTCCGTCACCGGTGGCACAAATCAGGTAGATTTTGTTGATTTATTTATTTATTTATTAGTAACTATATAATACTAAATAAAAATTTGTTTGGACTATGTGTGAAAAGAAGTAATATTTAGCGTTTTATGGTACTCTGTAGATACCTACAATACCGTTTCTCTCAAACTAACTTCTTTCTTCTCTAGGATTAACATTAAAAGATTTATAATATTTTTAAAAAATTTAACAAAATTGGCTAATGAACTTAGGCGCGATATTTATAAGGTCAGTTTTTCAGAAAGGTTTGATGAAATTATCTTGTCCATAAAATCTGTTGTCATCATTATTATCGGCCGTTTTCTATTTAACCGATGAAGACCCTCTGTATTTCCAAGTGTCTCAATTTCTCTGTCCAGTATTATTCGATGCCACGTATTCCCTCAGAAATTTATGATTTCGTTAATCCAGCAGGTTTTAGTGTGGCAGTCGGCCTCTTGATTCTCCTCGGGTTCCACTGGATGACTGCGTTTGTCCGTCCTCCGAGCGATGTAACCTTCCTAATGTCTTTTAATTTTCTTGGCGAATTCATTCTTATTAACGACTTTTGTTTGTTTATTGTGTGATGTCCAACATGCACCTTTGGAGAGAGTGGGCTGGCCAGGGAAAGGAGGAATGGTGCCTATGTTTCGCGCAGGGTCCTAAATAATAAGTATGCAAAACTTGGTTCAGCTCAAGCTCAAAGGATGTATGATATTATAGAGAACGGGCAGACATACACTTTTTCTACTTTCTTCCGCAGATGTCCTATATGATAATTTGTTTTTGAAAATAAATGCATCTCGCAAAAACTACTCAAATGTTTCCGGGTCAAGAACTTCCAGAGTAAGTTTACGTAGCCCGGCAGCCTCGCTTTAATTAGAGGTTCTGCTCCTAAACGTTTCCACGGCAACCTTGCAAGATTGACTTGTTTGGTAAAAAGAGCGAAAAAATGTCTAAGTGACTGGAAGGTATAACTGCCATTAAATCAGGAACAATTAAACAAAACTCCAATTGAACCGGGAAAGCGAAGCAACCTTCGCTAAATTTTCAATTAATAAATCTTATAAATAATAAATCTTAATAAAACTTTTAAGTTTAATACAGATGACGATAACGTTTTTTTTTATTTGGCGAAAAACCCACAGATTATTAAAAAATATATTTATCCCAATATCAGTATAATTAATTTTCATAATATATTTTCCTATTTGGTGAAAAAAAATTTATGGGACAAAAAATAAAAACGTGAATCATAATTTCAAATTACTTAACATCCACTGACGTATTTCAATAACATGATACTCGTGTATAATCTGGGAAAAGTACTCACTTTTTAAATAATGATTACTGATATTTATTTAAAATAAATTACAGCACAAAAGTATTCTGGCAAATTATAAATATTACTTACTATCACGCCGTTTCCCCGTCGGGGTAGGCAGAGCGGATAGAGTGCCGCACTCTTCTGTCCTGACACACAATTCTCACCTCATACATATTCATACATTTTCTCATACAAGCTGGTCGATTATTGAGGTTTCTAACAGGACCATCTTCCAGTATCTGGTTTACCTGGTACTGGAGGATGGTCCTGTTACTGTTATCTCTACTTCTGGTGCCATCAACACTTGCGTTATATATCTTTCTTACCATTCTCTCCTCATTCATCCGTTCCATATAAGCAAACCACCTAAATAATCCTTTCTTAATCTTACCCACTATATTAAGATCAGCTTTATATTTTTTCCTTATTTCTTCATTCTTTACTATGTCATAAATTGATTTTCAGTCTTTCGTTTCTCTTCTGCCTGCTAGCTCCAGGCCTCACTTCCATACATCAGTGTCGGTACCAGGACTCCATTGTGAACCGCTAGTATTACCTCAGTTGACAAATTCCCATTAACTATAATTCTATTCAAAGCGCCGTTCACTTTATTCCCTGCTTTCGGTATCATTCTCAGCCTTTCCGTTTCTATCAAACGTACTTCTCAAATACACAAACTTATCTACTTGTTCCAAACATTCATTACCTACGAGTATTTTGCACGTTGTCTCGTTTTCTTTCTTCTCGAATACCATCACTTTCGACTTGTTGACATTCATAATAAGGTCACTTTCCTTGCACACATCGTACATTCTACTCAACTCAACTCAACTTTTGCATTCTAGGTACCACCGCGTGCATCTACAGAATAAAATAATTTATTTACTAGGTTTGAGTGTGCGTAAAAATGTAGTATCTACCTATAAGTAATTTGTCATAATTACTGATGTGGAACAGTAAAGTTAAGACAAATTGTTTGTAACGGATCAATTAAATAATTAATTATGTTAAAAAACATCACATTTTTCCTATTAAGGAAGAAAACATATATATTTCAATTTTAGTATTGTGAATTTTAATGTTCATAATAATTGTAATATATTTATAATTAAGTAATATTATATTGTTTAGTCATGTACACAGTTTAGAAGATATAAGTGGTTATAAATAAATGTAATTTAAAAATGTGGAAAACATGAAAAGGCCCCAATCTACCGTACTGCTTGTATTATATTGATTAAATATTATAACTTTAATAGTGTAAAAATATAATTCAGCAGCCAATCCCGGAACGTTAAACGTATTAAGGATAAAATTGAACTTTTATAATATTGTATCACTTGTAAGCCTTTAAGCTTTTTACCGGATTTCCCTACGACCAAATTTAGCCAACCTTTTTTAGTTCCTTGTTTTATCTGAATTCGCAGTAAATATTTTGTCTGATTTAAACAAAATTGTGTTAACTAATCATTATAATGGGCTTGACTAGTAGTAAAAATTAGAAATAATATTATATTACTTAAATTATACTTATTATTAGGAATTATTAGGAAAATGTATTGTACTATTGTATTACGTCTAAATACACTTTTTACTATAATTGTTAACTAAATGAGTTTTGTGAAGAGGGTTGTTAGATTTCCATAAGTTGTACAAACCAAAATCTAGTAGGTACGTTATGATTTACTAAATTTCTCTCAATTTTGCCCACAGAGGGTATACGCGAGTTCAAACAAGCATTTGAATATCGGTATAACATTATTTACTATACGATATCTACAGCACGTCCTGACTCCTGACCAACGAACCATAATGAAACGGCACGCAATGAAAATTGAGAGACGAATAAAAGCTGTAGGAGAGGTTCACGCAGGTGAAAGTGGTATCGGTAATGAAAGGACTAAAAAAAACTAAATAAAAAATAGAATTGAATTGATCAGTATTTGTTTAGAAAGCTTATCGTATAATAAATAACGTATTTTTATTAATTATCTTTGTTTTATTAACCACTTAATTGAGTTTAAATACATCTACCGGTTTCGAAAAATACTCTTTTCTTCTTTAGAATGTCATAACTAACTAAAAACATACATTATCGTTTCTTTACCAGAATCTATTTTTAAAAAAACAATTATTTAAAAAATGTATTTATTACCTAACTCAAATTGTTACTTAATACAAATTTACTTGAATAATTTTTAAGAAAAATTTTTAGAATGGGACTCGTAGTTAAATTTAGTTGGTTGTTTATAATTTTTTGAAGTTTTCAGAATTTTCTAATCTTTTGATAAATGATTTTGATAAAAATTGGGATTGTCAATTTTGCATATAAACGGTGTTAGACACAAATTAAATATTTGGAATCGTTGGAGATAAATAAAGTGTGTAAAACTAATCAAAAAATTATAAACAAACAACTGAATTTAACTACGAGTCCCATTCAAAAATTTTTTCTTAAAAATTATTCGAGTAAATTTGTATTAAGCAACAATTTGAGTCAAGTACTAAATTTATTTTTTAAATAATTGTTTTTTTTAAAATAGATTCCGATAAAGAAACAATAATAAATGTTTTTAGTTAGTTCTGACATCCTGAAGAAGAAACTGGTGTTTTTCGAAACCGGTAGACGCATTTAAACACAATTAAGTGGTTAAAAAACAAAGATAATTAATAAAAATATGAATTTTAACCACAAGGTTAATATTGCTAATTTTAAAAGTAATAAATAACAAATAAAAAGCTAGATTTCGGATTTATTAAATTAAAGTTTTTACAAAATTTAGAAACTATTGAAGAATTTTAAAAACACTAAATATTTATAACTAAAAAAGATAATCTATTTTTAAAATATTTTCTAAAAATCATAATTTTCTCTAAGGCAATTAATTTTTCCGAAAAAACTGTCTCGAAAAATTTTGAACTAAATTCGCATTGTAGGTAAGTAGTGAATTAAAGTTTCTTTCAGTTGGATAATTTTTATGTTGGCTAGTGTAACGGAGAAAACAGCTTTGATAACATTATTTTTTATTAGTATAAACTTGGAGGTAAAAAATATTATCTGGCTCCGTTAACATAATGGGGCAGAGTGGACCGTCGATTTTTTAAATTGTATATGATGGGATTAATAAGAATTCAAACTTTATGTGTGATTATCGCAATTAACCGATAAACAGTAAAACAGCTGTCTATCGTATCAATTCTTCCCACTACTTGAGTTAGGTTAGACAGTGAGAGAGATCTGTGGTAGAATGGGGAAACTTTAAATCCAGACCCCATTTGGAACTCTGTTTTCTAAGAAAAACACTTTGTCAGTCAGTGTCCAGCAAACTAATTTATTTTAGGAGAGTATTTAAATTAATAGCTATTTTTTCGTACTTAAGAAATTGGGGAAAAAATCTTTTAATACAAATTAAATGAATCAATCAGAAAGATATACAGAAAAAATCTATCCATCGAAAAAATATTTAGTTGCTACCGGAATTCGAACCTGAATCGCGTTCTCCGATTTCGTTATAGCAAATTTTAAACTTATATTCTGTAATATAATTGATGTATCTACTATTCCATTTTTAAAAGCAATCCATTTTATATTACGGAGGATCTCAAATACATTTGAATGAAACCCGATAAGAGACGCCAGAATTAAATTCAAAAAATTTTTTCACCGTAGAATAGGTGTAACTCAATTTTTTCTGAGAGTCTATACTCGCAGAAATTTTTTAGCTATACCATAATATTTTGTACGATATATATGTATATATAAATAATACTTAAAATAAAATGGAGAGCACAAGTCAGGCACAGTGTAGTCTACTAGCAGACTTTATTAGATTAGATAGATTCCGCTTTAGCAAGGGTTTAACGTGAGCAGTCTAAACGTCATACACCTTACACAACATTCATTGGCTCCTCCCGTTAACGATCTGCCTCGCTAAAGCGGAACCCGGATAAGTCTGTAAGAAAAGATTAGTCCATCCAATTTAATAAATTTGTCGTGGATGTAGGACAGCGTCTGAATAAATATGAATAATAATTCGTTCACCGTATGCTGTAAGAATTCGTAACCAGCTCTATCTATGATTATACTCCAAAATGACAGATTTAATCTATGACCTAATATTATATAGTGATAAACTAAATATTTTTTTCTGAATTAAATTTTTACCCATTAAATAAAGCAAGTAGGTACCTAATTTACTTCTTTTATTTGTTTATTTTGTGTTTTTTAATGTGTATTATATTTTTTTGCCTTTCGTAGTTGCTTTTGACAAAAAGGATCAGTAAATCAAATTTTACTAACTATTAAATTTCAAAATACTATTGAAAATATACCATTTTAAATTAACTTCCCTGCTACAACACTCTATAGTTTTATAACTTATCATCCAAGATGGCTGACGCTACAACTATCTATCAACATTTGTAAAAACAGATATATGTAGTGTTGTTGCTGGGGAGGTCTCATATGTATATGATATAACTTACATATGTATTTTATTTGTATGAAATAAATAGATGTTTTTCTAAAAAAATTACAATTGCTACTAAGATTATATATTTGATTTCTTGTTATCTCACAACTTTTGTCAAATTTTATGCATGTGTAACAAAGAGAAAAGAGAAAATTATTTAAGTAAATTTTAACCAAAATGTCGGAGTTTCTTATTTCAAAGTTATGATATAATGAATATGATTAACAAATATATGTATAATTATTATAATAGTATAATAACATATATATATATATATCCAGTGAGCTGACGAATTTAGAAAGTTAAAAAAAAAGTATTTTAATAAATTCACAAGTAATTCAAACAGTTAGTTTAAGAAAAATGAAATTTTGATCACTGCAAAAACAAATTTAATATATATTTACAGTTGTTTAATATACCTACCATTAGATACCCGATACAAAGTTGCGGCATTCGTAACTCAGATCTGTCCAAAACCGATATTCAGTGTTGTTACAGGGGCGGTCTCATATATGTTAGAACACGCTCTAACTCAGAAATCGATTTATTTTATTTCCTACTCTAAATTGTGCAGTGCTATTTTTGTAAAAATTTCACCCCGTGAACGATTAATCAAACTCCGACGAAGAAATTGAAAAATGAATGTTTATAACTTTGAAGTTCAATATCTTAGTTTGATGTAAAATTCAAACAAACACCTTTGAGCCCGCGGTATGTGCATTTAGTAGAATGGCGTATGATTGTCGAGAAAAAAGTGTCCACTTGTTGGAAACACTGCTAAACTTCTGGAATTAATATGAAACATCCTAAAATAGATTTATAAGGTAACAATGCATTAGATGTAAGATTTGCAGAATTTTTATTTTATTTTCTATATTTGTAGTATGTAGACAGTAGGTTATTGTCCGGAAGACACTTGTACATTCGTCCCTACTCTACTCAGTGATCCAATTACGCTGTAGTTCCTATGCGATTCGTACCCAGCTTCTCCCAAATGACTTCAACTTTATCGTAAGAAGGAAGTATATTATATTTTGTAAGTTGTTCTCAGAGAGACCGGGATGCTGGGGCACTTTATCTGTCTATTTATTCTTGAGATACGGTTAAATTTTATTTGTGTTTTGACTTTAATATCGTCATATTTTCCTTATAATATTTAAAGTAATAAATTTGTAGTCAGAAATTTTAATTATTAAAATAAAATAATTGTATACAATCATTTGTTCAGATATCTTATGTAATTTTGTTCATATTTCAAAGTAAGTACAATCCGAGAATTTATTTATTGAAGAAAATCTATTAAATTCATAAATTATCTAGCAAATTGGCACGTATTGAAACTTATTTGCTTTTATATTATAATATATATAATAATAGAATAAATAACCCGTCAGAAAAATAAAAAAATATGTGGCACATCAGTACATCACTAAATTATTTAATTTTCGATTGATAAATTCAAATGGCAGCACAAGGCTAATATCATAAATATATTATTACTTTTCACATAAATGTACGATAATATCTCATGAAAGGATCTTTACTCCGTCAGTTTATCTTAAATATGAAAAGACATTTTTTTCTTATTTTTTTCAAAAATTTTGTATTCCTCACGTCGAATAATTAAAATTACACATAATAAAATAATTTAATTTCTATTTTTTCATAAGAAAACAATGGCTCTCAATAGTTACAAGATTTTTGGTTTCAACAATTTTCTGTTCATAATTATTTTAGTGATATTAAATCATAATATTTGTGCTCATAGTTCATAGTAATCTATCGACGTGCTCAGCAAATAGGTAGTGGTTTACTTTGATAAGTAAAAATAAGAATTTATTTTGAATTAAAAATGTTAACATTGCAAAAGATTAAAAAAAATATAACTTTTCTCACACAAAACATAGCAAAATTCATTGCTATAATATGTTTTGTGTGAAAAAGATTGGTTATACATGAAGGATTATGTTAATTTTTTTTCTGACTCATATAATATTGAAGTGAAGGCGTTTAAGCGGTTCTCGAAACGAAAGGTAGGGTATTTATTAATTTTAAACAATACAACTAAAATATTGGTCAAGTCAGATGGCGTTGGTGTTCTAAATGTGACATGTTGATGTCACATTTAAAATATGAATCGAAATTAGGAATTTCACACACCATCTTCCTATTTACGTACGTGCGAGAATAGTGCTTTTGTAAAATCTATTATTTGAAGTATTTTTGGAGCCTTTCTATAATTATTGTTTCGTTAACAGACCTACATAGGAGACGTCGCATTATTCCGAAACGTGGTCCATTTCATTTGCTTAGATATCGCGAGGGAGAAGAGGATATGAAAGGATGTAGGAAAATATTTAAAAAAAATAATTATAACATATATGCACTTAGATTACATTACTAAATATTCACGTGTAGAAAATATTGCACTTACAATTACAAAATCGTAGTGCAAATGAAAGAAAATAAATTATATACAGCATTTCCGTAATATTTTCCTAGTATTTCTATTGAATAAAATGGTGAAATTCACAGGAATTTTTTAGTATACCCAATATTTTTTTGTCATGCAACGCGGTGGAACGGCATTCCGGTACCTTTTTACGGTATTTTTAACATTTCAAAAGCAATTAGATGAAACAATGTTTGCGCGTACATAACTACAATCCATATTTGTATAATTCGCACAAATAATACAATATGGATGGATTCGAAATTGGCGCTTTCATGGTTTGACTTCCGGCACCTTTTTTTGAGAACTGGCACCATTTAAAAAAAAAAACACTTAGTATAGGTACCTACTGTATAGATAAGAAAAAAACCAGTATTCAAAATATTTAACAAAAATTTTAAAATGAACTTATTTAAATTATATTTATTAGTTTTCATTTAAAAAAAATAAGAACATTTAATTTATAAATATTATAATAGTTTAAAATTTCGAGTCATTAAATGCCAATGGTTGCAATAAATAATATTCAATGCTATTTGATAGGGTAGAAAATATATTAATCAAAATAAAAATAAGATTACGCGATGGTGGTATTCTATTAACGGTTTGTGGAGAGATAAATAATATTCGTCGGGCTATAAACAACTCAAGAATATGCATACTTTAAAATGAACGAAATATCACTTAGCTAATAGTAAATGTCAACACATTCGATAATGCACTTCTGTAAATAAACTATCGTCAAATAATGCAGCGGGGTCATTGTGACGGTCCTCGATTTAGGAGACAGATGACTACAGCCGCCGGCGCTGCTCGGTGAAGATAAGGGTGAAATAACAGTCATTAGAGGAGTGCGCCATGCAACTGGGCAGGACAGGGTGAGGGGAATAAATTGCCCTCATCAATGAGGAAAAACGTTAGTATGTAACTACGTATCATAATTAGCTTAAAAATTTATGTATGCTTGTAACTTTTAGGATAAAACCACTAAATATGAATGAGTTAAAAAATATTTTTATTTTTTTAGTGTAAAAAATACGTAAGACACAAATTTTTAATGATAAAAGAATTTAAAAAAATGTATTATGGCTATCCAATTTAGTATTTATTTTCGGACTTTTATCATTTTAAATTTTACTTTAGTTGATGGCATGCGGTGAGAACCTGTAGTTTTAATTTGAATACTTGTTTATGTGCCAACATTAATAATAATTGGAAGTGAAAAATGAAAGTAGACTGAATGTATGTGTATTTATTGAAAGTCTATAGGCGATGGAGTGAACAAATTAGTAGCGGGTATTGAAACACATGTCGATAGAATTAAGGGTTATTTAGACGATGTGGAACGTACAAGTGAGAAGGGGATGGTAAAACATGTGTTGAACAGCGAGTGTTGAAGGCAGTTAGAACATAGCTCATCCGAGAAAGCCCTGTTAGCAGTTTCAACAAACGGCGAGCATGCATGAGATGATAATGAAAGAGAACGAGGCAAGATGGTATGTCATGATAGAAGTCAGTTATTAAAATCTACATTATGGTTTGTTTTTTAGTCATGTTCTCTGTTACCGGCAGAAATACCGCCGCATCTAATGGCTGACGCAAAACGTAATGAGGCTTTCTCTATCTTGCGTAGATTCTTATAAACACACTCCAATCCACCACGGTTGATTTCCTCACGCCAAATTGCCAATGAGCTTCCTAAAGTTATACGCGTCATTCACGTCGTTCCCTCTTGACTAAGGGTCGTGATCGCCATGAACTCCCACCCTTTTGACTATGGTCTTCCACTTTTCTCGGAATCCTGCAGATCTTAGAGCTGTCACCGGGGAAGTTGCGTCCACGGCATGAACAACATGTGTCTTTAGCAGCACATCTCAAAAGCATCAATTCACTTTCTCTCTATACGTTATACACATAACATACAAATAGCTGAATGTGTCCGATGCTGTTTTTAGTTATGCGCGCGTCCGATTCGCATGACGTTTCGTGTGTTAATATTATTATAGGGTCTTTTAATAAGGACGCTTAAAATTTGTTAAGTTATAGCAGCCATATTGTTAAAGTGACATCTGTAAAATTTATTGTCAATTGTTAAGTAGTATACGGCAAATCACCACGGAAGGTTGAACAACGTGTGCAAATCATCAAATTTTGAGGGCAATTTGATAATCGATTTGAGGGCACGGTTATCTGGCGCGACGGTGACGTGAACTGGCCACAGAGATCGTGCGATTTAACGCCTTTAGACTTCTTCCTTTGAGGCTATCTTAAATGGCAAGTCTTTACAAATAAGCCGCAAACAATTGACCCCCTCAAAGTCAACATAACAAACGCCATCCAGCAAATTTAGCCAGATTTATGCGATAAAGTCATAGAAAATTGGACCTCCCAAATATGCCACCGAGCAAAGCCGCAGCGGATATTCGAACAACGTTATATTCCACACTTAATGCCATAAAATATACTTTTAAATGAAAGAAAAATTGAGTGAATATCTCACATACAACCTGTTTAACTTACATTTTAAAATCGAGCGTCCTCATTGAAAGACCCTTTATTATATTCGAACTCCAGACTTTTTTTAAATTTAAAGTTGGCGTTTATTATTACATTTAATTCAAATGCGGTGCTAATATTAAATTATTAAATGTTCAAGACGGCCCTGGAACTACGCCGAATGCATCGTAGGGTGCTGAGAGCTAGAATTTATATGATGTAAATCCTTTTTGGCTGGGTATTTGTGTGATTTATTAAGAAATTCGAAAAAGAGTGACGTTGATGACTGAAATGTGTTTTTTTAGATGTAAGATATTTAAAAGTGTTAAACTAATTTACCGAAACGACAATTAAATGATGTACATATATATATGCGCCGTTAGAATCCAGATAGAATTGTATTTGAATTCAAACTTAGACGCTAGTTAGCTAAATACGTCAGTAAGACTTTTATAACCTCAAAATGTCCGAACCTGTCAACCCAAGCATGGATTACGATAGAAGAGCGGCGATTATAGAAAGTCTTCGTACCGGAAGAACTCCCACCGAAATTATTAAATTCTTTAAGTACCCAAGGTCGATTGTATGACTGTATGGGACACCCACAACCCCAAAGACATTCCTGTAGTGGGCAAAACCAAGTTTCTGGCCAATATCCACGTCCTGAGCGTCGTCTCAAGTGAGGGTGATGTCATACCGTCGCATTTATTCCAGAAGGGTGAAACGGTCACGAAGGAGGTTTATTTAGAGGACCTGAGGACAGTGGTAAAGCCGTGGATAGAGACTGTGGCCTCTGGAAGACTGTATATTTATAAACAAGATGGAGCACCCGCTCACACGAGCCATTTAGTGCAAAATTGGCTCTCTTTGACATGTTTTAGTCGAAGGACTTTTGAGCTCTTAACAGTCCCGACCTAAACCCTCGACTACTAAGTGTGGGGCGTAGTCGAGAGACAAACCGACAGGTCTAGGGACCCTAACGTCAACTTCCTCCGGGCCGCTATCGAGGCAGAGTTTACGGCCATGAATCGTGATTAGTTAAAAATAGCGTTCTCGCGCTTTAGGGCGAGGATCGAGAAGGTGATAAAGGCGCAGGGTAGCTATATAGAATGAAAGTTCCCAGCAAGAATCTTTTAAATGAGATATAACAACATTTTTTGGTATCTATGTATATTGGCTTAAATAAACACCTTTTTGTTCGGCGCACCGTGTATAAACAATAATATGCTTTTTTGGCAGCTCCGCATTTCATTATTTACTAGGATGATGATAGAACCCACAACCACTTGGCAGTTGGGCAAGCATCATATCGCTGGACCAAACAAACAGGTTAACGTATTAATTAATTATAAATAAAACTTAACCGATAGATGATTTGGTCTCATGGTTTGCCAGTGCCGTAAACGTTGTTCCAAGTGATATTGTTACACATTGAGAATATACATATCATGGACATCATCAGGATACGCAACAACGTGCTTTTCAATGACGTGACAACCTTGCGACCAATCGACCATATGATAAGCAATTTGATATTCTGAAACTCTTTAACAACACTCTCGTGCAATCATCATTCGGAATCCAAAATGAGAAACATTATTTTGCACATTTAACTAATATAGCCTTTTTTACAATAATATACTCTTTTATACCATCTTCTTTCACAAGGTTTACCCATTTTACAGTATCATCTCAAAAATGAATTTGAAATGTTCAAGTATTGACTATACTAATTATAAAAGTTATAGACCATATGGTAATTCGTAAGATTCTTTAATAATATGTTGAAAGTTAAGTTTTTACAAGTTAACAAGCGTTATTTACAGTATTTTATTTAATATTTAAGTCCCAGATAGAAGTAAAACAATGTGAGTATATATTTCATTATATAGCAATACCAGAAAAATGTAAGCTTTTACGACAAACTCGAAAAATGAAGAAATTCTTTATATTAATTACATGTCATTTTAGGTATTTGTAAATTATTTTTTTAAGCTGATTTCACACATAATATTCGTTTGTTTTTTCACGTACGGTTTTTTGGCTAATCAAGTAAGTACTTTATTCCTTAACACGTGATTTGCATACGTTTTTATGGGGAAGGGGATGTGAGTGTAAAGCTTCATTTTCTACTTTAGAACGTCGATTTTTTCCCTGAGAACCGCGGAGACGTCGCCGAAGAACAAGGAGAACGTTTTCATCAAAACATCAAAGACACGGAAAGGATGTACCAGGGAAGGTGGAATGCTAACATGATGGCCGACTAGTGCTTTATGCTAGGGGCGAAAATTAAAGAAAATAAATTTGAACCCATCCGAGAAAAAAATTTAAAAGTTAAATCACCGTCAGATAGAGGAAAATTAATTTATCACATTTATCTTTTGTTTTTGTTATATTTTTCTGTTACAATCTATAAATGTTTTTTAATGGGCATTTTACTTTATATTTTGCCCTCTTCACATTAACCAGCAATTTTAAGTGCATTTATGCCATTGTCAGTTTAAATTCAGTGTGATTTTATAATTATTCAGTTATAAAAAGCGTGTATATAATTTATGCAAGAATAATTTGTCCAAAAACCTTACGAGATAGAGAAAAAGCTGATCTGAAATCAACACGGAAAGCACTATTAGTGTGGTATCTTCGGAAGTATCACCAGATTCTCTTTGTGTTACTTCCTTGCTTTGGACTCTAGAGTTGATTTGGAGTGAAACTCAGCAGATATGTGTAACAATATTAGTTTATTACGACAGATATTTACAGTAATTTACAATTATATAACTCCGATATCGATTATTACTATTGCGAAGGGACGATGGAAAAGAGACCCGTTCCCCCAGTTACGGCCTCTTATAACCCATGACCCCCACCACTCATCTGATGCACACACGCACAAAAGTGACAGTTTTCACAATTACGTTCACCTTATTTTAATAAAACATCTTTCTAAAAGTTAAAAAATGTAGCACTGTGATTAGATAATGAAACAAAGCAAACAAATTTGCAACACTTTAGCACCATATTTGCTTTTGACACCTCTTTTTGTCGAGTGATCTTCTTTTTTTCGATCGGTTATTGATTGCTGAGGATCGTTACCCTTTAACCATAGATGTGGCAGCGTTCTTCGTATATTTTCCCTGAGTGCTATTTCCATGAAAAATATTTAGGGTTGTTTTTTCTCCATATTTATTTCCAAGTATAGGTAAATGATAAATAATTTCTTAAAAAAATTCCACCACCATCGCCTTTCTAATATAAGAAATGTACTGTAAAAAATTATTTGTATCTTAATATGAGTTATAATTATTGTTTTTTATAGATTGCATACTTTTTCGTACACTTTCTCATAATTACTAATATTATTTCTATTTTTATTTGTTAACTTTGTTTTATTAACCACTTAATTGAGTTTAAATACATCTATCGGTTTCGAAAAATACCATTTTCTTCTTCAGGATGTCAATACTAACTAAAAACATAAATTATTGTTTCTTTACTAGAATCTATTTAAAAAAAACAATTATTTAAAAAATAAATTTAGTACCTAACTCGAATTATTACTTAATGCAAATTTACTCGAATAATTTTTTGGGAAAAATTTTTAAAATGGGACTCGTACTTTTAATTTAGTTGGTTGTTTATAATTTTTTGATTCGTTTTATACACCATATTTAACTCCAACGATTCCGAATTATTTAATTTGTGACTAACACAGTTTATATGCAAAATTTAAAATCCCAATGTTTTTATCAAAACCATGACCATTTTCTATCAAATGATTAGAAAATTCTGAAAACCCACTATTGTTCAAACATCTCAAATGCTCCTTTACTCTTATATTAAAATTTCTACCCGTTTTACCAATATAAAATGCAGCATAATCCTTACAACTAAGTTTATAAACACCAGAAATGTTAAATTTATCATCTTTGTCTTTAGAATTTATGAGTAAATTTCCTATATTATTATTTGTATAAAATGACCGTCTAATATTTCGTGGTAGGTGTTTAGATATTTGATATATATAGAATAGTTATTTATGTATAAAATCCTACGCCAATAATCATTATTATCATTATGTTTTATATAAACATAAAGAAACAATAACATATGTTTTTAGTTAGTATTGACGTCCTGAAGAAGAAAATGATATTTTTCGAAACCGGTAGATGTATTTAAACTCAATTAAATGGTTAATATAATAAAGATAATAAATGAAAAATATGAATTTTAACCACAGAGTTAATATTGCTAATTTCAAAAGTAATATTATTTCTTTTTTAATACATTTATTACAACTGTGTGGCAATTTGTGTGACCCTACTTCCAACTTACACAGCACCCAAGCCGAAGATCATGTATTTTTTTTAACACATTTTTTTAATTTCTGCGGTGCAATGATTATTAGTTCATTTATAAATTTAATTAACACAATATACGTATCAAATTTAAGATTTGGTCTATTGCTAGAGGTATGACTGAATTGTGTTATCCAGCCAATATCAGATAATCCCAATATACATTTGCAAAAAATACACAATTTTTATCATTATTATTTATCGGTTGAACGGTTAAATAATATGACATCAAATTATGTGAGTCATTTGAATTTCCTCACTTCTACTTTTGATGTTCTCAGAATGATTGATAGTTATATACCGTGATAAAGAATTACTTCAGTTTAATATTGAAATATGCGTGTGTACGATAATGAATAATTGAATTAATTTCTCAAAACTTGCTCTATCTTCAGCATACGGCACAGCACTGAGTAGCAGGGTAACTCTGAAGTAAATAACTGTGATGGGACGATTATGGGCTTTTATGGTAATGGTACACCTACGTGCCGATTGGTTACATTATACTGCTACAATGGTGGAGTGTCTATTTCAGTGTACGTTACCAGAATATTATAATATTCATTCTTAAATATTGATGTACGCCACTGACGCCCGTGACAACAAGCTAAAGTGGATTAAGGAAATAATCAAAAATGTATTAAATCTGCCATAAAAACTTTAAAAATTACTCGTAAAACTTAACTAAAATCCTATTATGCATATTAACTGTTCCCGAGGTAAGTTTGTAGAACTCCATAATCACATATGTGAAAATAAAGCATTTGATTTTTTGATTCTACTCGTTAATTACTTGAGACACGTTTCGCCTTGCAAGGGCATAATCAACCTAACAATTTTATCTCAACAATTTGTATTTATAACTATAATTGGGGGACAGCTATTCAATTTATTTATCTGAGATGAGAAGGGACTACATTATTCATTGGAATTCTGAGGATTTCCATACATTTTGAATGCTTCTAATTATTCCAAGTAACCATTCAGTTTCAACACAAATAGTATTTTAATGTCATGGGTAATTGCTAGGAAAAGCTATTTTTCATCAAGTAAATAAATTGTATAGCCGTCCCCCATTATAGTTATAAATACAAATTGTTGGGTTAAAATTGTTAGATTGGTAGTACCCTTGCAAGGCGAAACGCGTTTCGAGTAACTTAAACGAGTAGAATAAAAAAACAAGTGGTTTATTTTCACATACGTGCCTATTATATAATATATATTTTTCAAGATATGATAATTACTATACGACTTGTAAAAAACCGTGTTAATAATTATTCAACTAAAGTTGATAATAATTAACCTGCAGCTTGAGTAAGTTAGTTTAGAACTTAGCACAATCGAGCGCATTATACTTGATTTAGTTCTCTTTTCTATAATAAATACCCGCGAAGTTTTCATTAAAGTTACCATCCTTATTTCAGCTGTTCCCTGAAAGTTTCAGCTCCAAGTTGTGTATTTATTTTCTGGGGCATCAGAGCGTAAATATAGGGATTCATTTGCATTCGAGCTTTTTACCGAAACTTTGTAAGTTATGTCTGGAGAAAAGTTTTATTACGAATTTATTATTGCGTCGGACATCTTCGCACGGAGATCGCTTTTTGGTTACCTTTATCTTTTCCGAAGAAGGTTTAGAAAACTTTTTAAAAACTATACAAAGAACTGACGATCCTTGTTAATTAACGTACCTCTGATGTGGATAAAAATCTTTAACTCTATTGAATATCTATGATAAAATGAAAAACAAATAAAAAAATATACTTTCATAACCACAATGCATAATTTTTATAGCATTTAAAGATGAACATTATTTTTTTAAGTGTACCAAACAATAGTGAAAAGTTATTTTAACCCCAGAAACCATGAAACATATTTCTGCCGCATTGTATTCACATTGTTCACAATTACAAATAAATTAATATTATCATTAGTTGAATACTTTGTATTTTATTTGTTAAATCATATCCAGTAATAAACTCCAAAGATTCCTTAGTTTCCGTGAAAACTTTGGCGATGGTCAATTTTGAGTCCTGGTACTAAATGGTTCTTGTCCATGATGATCTTTCAATGAGAATTTGATCTCTGTTTATGTAAACGCCTTCGATAGCTGGTTCCCAAGTTTCCGATTAACAATAAGCACACATATGATATATAAACTGAACTAACCTTTTATTTTTTCTGTCTTTCTGGTCCGATGTTGTTGTTCTTTTAGCTGGGTTGTCTTCTTTAGATTTCGACCGACCGAAGCGCGCATTAGTGGTTTATTTAGACCGCTGGACTGGTCGAAGCACGAGATGATGTAAGTGAACGACGCCTGTCGGTTACCGTCTTTTTGACTCTCAGAAAAAGGGGCGGCAATACTCATTCACACACATGTACATTATTATAAGCGAGGAAACCCAGTGATGCTAATCGAAGTAACAAGACGCGTACGCAATCTCAAAGTCTTGTTTAGAGATACAGATCTTTTTAGATTAGTCTCGGATATCTGAGACTCATCGGTAAAGGTGTGTGCTGAATGTTTCTTCTAATCCGTGAGCAAAACATATGCGCTGATGATACTGGTACTCCAGTCGAATCTCGAAGAGAAATCTCAGCTGTGGGCATGGGCTATATAGTAATGTTTCAAGTAGAAATAGACAAGTTGACGTAACAAGCGACAGGTGTCAGATGTCAGACCATAATTGAATGAATTTATGCATTATCCCGCATCCCATATCACCTGGCGGCGGTGCTGTTCTGTACCACTGTATACATCTGGGAACTTACTATAATGAGGTCTGTACAAAATCCTGTTCATAGATCGAAAAAAGCTACAAAGTAACTGAGAGTTCAAGTCATCTCGGACCACCATTGAAAATGGACCAAGCTCTCCATTATTTCAATAGTGTGTGTGGGTGGTACTGCGCAATATCACCTATACCTTAAACAATTTCACGCACAGGCATCTGCCATGGCCAACCCAATAAGCCGAGCGGCAGTGTACTCAGCAAGATCACTCCAATGCGGTCACAAAAACGATGGAGGAAGATCCGTCGCTCAGAACCGCCCTGCCCAGTGGACACACGTGCACTACATGTGGACGGGTATGCGGTTCGAAAATCGAAGCCACACTCGGACTCACAATTGTAAACCATGGCAGACGCCGTCCTCGTAACGAGAGACCGCCGAAGAAGAGTAATGTTTCAAAATTTCGTACTAAAGTGCGGTCACAAAATATTAAGGTAAATAGCTCGTTCTTTAATTTCAAGAAAACTTATTTTGTGACTGAATATAAATAGCCAAGTCTTTGAAATTCGTTTGAAAGCTATAAATCAATACAATATAAAGTTTAAAGACACTGAATTAAGTGTTTTTACTTTATTGCCAAAATCCTCAGCAACGTTGTTGATCATTAACCCTTACCTAGCCATGCAGTAACATGGGTCTACCGAGCCAATTAAATCGTATTTCTATAAATATACACAATGTAAAACTTACATTTTACCAAGTCTTAAAAAAATCATTTGCACTTAGAAATGAGTAGTGGAAAACCAATTATGTAAAGCGGATCATGATAAAAATAATATTCTTTTAATTCAATGCTACGTTGCATGCCATCTGCGTTAAAAATACCACTTGTTCTACGTGAAAAAGATCACACATTAATTTAAATTAGATAGATAATGATTAAGATGGATGTTTTGACGAATGCGTTACAAGAATAACGTTTGAGAATAAAATTAACGTATTCAATTTTTATATTTATCATTTCTTATTATATTTATAGTAACTATGACATTAACACTGAACAATGCATTTACGTTAAGTGTTATAAAATATGTATCTAATCTAATGACATCTTGTTTAACTGTTTAACTGTAGAAACACTGTCTGCTATAATTCAGTAAATTACTAGTGTAGCAGGCAGGGTACCCAAACATATGTCTTACTTTCTTACTGATATGTTGTTTTTACTTTGCCAAATTTTATATGCATACCCTCGGTACATTTGTCGGATATTTGAAATATTACGCAACACTCATAGTAATTAACTGGGTGATAAAGTATACTTAATGTATATTAATTTAAAAGAGTAATACGTCAGACCGTTAGACATTATTTATCAATGTAAGCACATAATACATGTAAAAAGTGAACCTGTATTATTATATTGACATTTAAGCTTGTAAAAGCATTTTATTCCTATTTAAAGTGTTAAAAAAACTCACGAATTGACAGCATGGTTGCGTAGGGTATTTTTAGCATGGTATGGTAAAGCTTAACAATGTAATACACTCTGAAGTATGAAACTAAAAAATAATTATTTGCTATCTAATATACATTTAAACATATAAATATGAAATAGTATATTTATATATATTTAAAAAATAATTTTCACTTAATATATCAATTTTTCAAAATAAAATACTGAAGGAAAAACAAAAGGATCTTGAAATGTTAAATTATTAATAATAGTAGTTTTCTACTAAAGCATATTCCTTCGTTAAGTTTTCAGTATATATTCTTCACAACAATTTTTCAATATTTTTTTCAAAAATATCTCGCAATCTCATTCTCATCATTATAAAAATTCAATAGAAAACATTAGTCGCTCGTAAATTTGGATAATTTAAGCGAACTTCAGAGATATTTTTCTAACCCAATTTGGTTTCATAACGGGAGAAACTGTTTGTGTTTTGTTATTTGATCACAAATTTTTACATACTAATTAAATGTATTAATTAGAAAGATATACATACAAAATCAATATTTATCGAAAAATATTGTATAATAAAAATAAATTATTAATTCTGGCGTCTCCTATTTACTACTACTTAAATAAATGTATTTGAGATTCCGTAAAATTAAAGTAGACGGCTTTCAAATAATGGAACGGTAGATGTATTAATTTGAAAAGCGTAACGTAAAATTTGTCCTCAAAAGTAGTCTGCTGTAGCATAGTCATAGGTTCATATTCCGGTAGCAACAACAATATTTTTCGATAAAATTGATTTTATATGTATATCTTTCTAATTAGTATTTTAAATATCAAAGACCAATATTCTGAATAATTACAACTTCACAATAAGAATGTGTTCTCCTTAATGACAAATTGTTACGCCTTTACTCAGAAAACTGTATAAATGAATACATGTTTGTGTCGATTTACAAAATTCATCGTCAAATAATCTATTTTTTCAAAAAAATTGCCGGGTAGTTCCATTATTGGGGAGTTCTTCGGCTCCTTTACCTACAATATCACTGGAATTTTATAAAATTTATTAATTTTATAACTTTTAAAATACTTATTGATATCTGAAATACTTTTTTCATATTTTATGTTTGTATTCGTTCGTTTGTCATTACACTGTTAGACAATGGCTTGTGACTAGGGCGGAATTTTTCTTGTTTTTATCTCCAGCTATCTGAATAGGGCCTTGACTTTGTACTTACCTTTTAAGAGGCTATCTAATATTTATTTTTAATATCTAACGCAAATACGTTGTGGTAATTAATTTCAATAATGGATTAGGTATCTATTAGTTTTGTTTTTAAACCACTAAGAGTTAATTATTAAAAAATATATATTTAAAAACACTTTTTTGTCATTATGATGAAGGAAAGGGTATTTTTGGAAACCAGCTGGTGAATAAAATTATCTTTTAGAGGTTTAAAAACAAAGTTAATAAATAATTAATTATACGTTATTTTTATTAACGACTAGAAATAATCCGTCAATAGTGACTTATTTTTAAATATAATACAACATCGAACTAATTTATTTTGTTTGACGCGATAACCGCACACTTTCGCGTGGCAGCAAACAGCAGATCTTGTTCGCTTTCCTTTCGCACAGGCGACACGAATAAAAGGAAATAATTACAATAGTGATATGTGATAAATATTTATAAAATAACGCCAGAATAAAGATTATGTACAGGTATTGACAATAAGATTAGCATATATTTCAATTATAATTCTATTTTCTGTTGAACTGTAATATGTTGAGGTAAATAAGAATAATAATGTTAATGCATACATGACGGCTAAGGAAGCATCATTACACTAGAAAGACGTGACAAGATTGTGATTTCTGCCGGCGTGACAGCTGACAACCCTACCGGGAGGACCTCGAGAGAGGGAATTTTCGGAAGATACTTTTCAATATATTCATTATTTTGATGTTGAATTTTGAGAGCAGTGGGTGACTCACAAGTTGCGCCGGGAAAATGATTATTTTGATTTATTTATTATTAACATCATTTTTATCATCATAATTTCAAATTAGCAAAGTTATGATAAATTCAAATATTTTTACAATAAGAATAAATTTTCCCTTAATAACTAATTTTCTAATATTGAATTTGTAAAATATTTGTATTCATGTTAAAGATATTATTATAGCGTATCTCTAAGGAGTTTTTTCTTTTATATACATTCACTTTACTAGCATACCATATATATAATAAAAAGTAAGTTTTATAAGTCTGTAAAACCGATATGTCCTCATGATGCTTTTGCAGAAAAATCTTATCCTCTGAAGATGAGTCCCAAATGTTTTACTTTTTGTAAAAATCTGGTTTAAATTTAATCAATTCAAATTTATATTATAATATACATATCACTTTTCAATAGAGTGTTCAATAGAATATTCAAATCCGTAATTTTAATGCATTGGGTAATTAATTATTATTCTTACATGATTAAAAAATAAATTTAATACATAAGTTATTATTTTTATTATATAGCGTTTATATAAATAAAAATTATAAAACTAGCCTTGAATATTATGAGCTGAGCATTAACACCCATTTTGTCTATAAAATTGGAACACAAACATACTGTTGTTTAACAAAATATCTGGGAATAAATATTCCTTAGAAATTCTAATAAAGGTTACCAATTCTATCTGATTATTAGCTCTCAATGATCAGATTATTAGTGTCTGGCATCTGTTATCTGTCACAATTTAGGTATATGTTGTAATAGTGGCCTAATAATAATTTCTGACTGCTTACACTTTTGTTACGAGGAGTTGTCCAAAAGTACTGATTGTCACAAATACATAGATAGTATTAGATTTTAGTGTTCAAAACATGGAAAATGGGCAATAACAGCAATAATACAAAATTGTGAGTAATTTATGTTTTCATTTAGGCATTCTGTTTAATTTATCGTGGTATTATATAATTGTTTAAGTACTTATGTATTACGTACTTTCCTACCAATATTGGCTAAATGGTAAATGAGATCACTCAAAATCAAAGTATAGGTGACGCGAAACTGTTTTTTGCAAAACATGAAATATAATTAACAATAGTTACTTTGATTTATTGACTATGATTGTGGATTTTACGATAATAAGTACTTCTTTACGAAGACAAGGGGTAAGTTCAAGCGAATACGGAAAGACGGAAGTTTTCGATGTCTTACGAAACTTAATGAAAAAAGATAAATAAGTGCTAATCTCTATGAAAAAGAGAATATTTAAGTACCTTGTTGGGTCTGATATGAGAAGCGAAAAATAATCATTATATAACATAAGTCAAACCTACTGAAGATGAAGATTTAAGAAAGACACGATGGAGGAAGAAGACGCAGAAAACACAACTTGCGTGGCTGGTTTCATTGCGGCCCACAGCATTATTCAGAGGGACTGCCTCTAGTGTGCGATTTAGATGATTTTGAATCTCCGTAGGGCAGTTGTACTTTAAAAACTTATCTATTAAAGACACGAAAATTGTCGATTGTATGTTATCATTGTGAAAATGAAAATCTCTTTATTTCTAGTTGCATTCCAGCAGTTCTAACAGAATAATAATTTAAAATATGGTATAATTTTAAAAGGTAGACTGATGTACATCATGTATGAAGGGTCACAAGTTAACGAAGTTAGTAGACCTGTTGGTATGCTGTTTTAAGTCTCGCAACTAATGAAATTTGCCATAAAACTTATGATTTATTGTTTCAATACATTCTCTGGCGTTTTTCATTAAAATAAGAATAAAATAATTGATTTCATTAAAAAATAACTAAACTATGAAATAGAACTAGCTGAGAATTTTTACTTTAACTGAATGAAGTAAAAACCTATTGCGTGAAATCATCTTAACTTTTATTGAATATCGCCGTAAAACTAAAATACCTCTAAAAGCCTGCCTGAACGAAATAAAATATTCGCTCGTGACTAATACAGTATTGGAATTTTCACTAAATTCCGTATTGCTTGTCTCCAATTTTAATATTCCACGTGAAACTGCCTCAAGGTAAAATGGTCAACTTGAATACTTGCCTGAATCAATAGTTCTGATAATAGTACACGGCGTTGGTTTTGGTCAATCATTTTTGATAGCGAGCGTACAATTTGCTCAAGCAACAAATTCCTAACACGCTAACTGACCGATTAAAAAATACTAAATGATAATATATTAAATTAAATTATGAACTATCTAACAGTTAATTTAGTTGATGAAGAGAGGTACTTTAAGTTGATATGAAATTGAAACTAAATCATATACAATTATTGATCGAAAAATAATAGAATGAAAGTTTTAGCGATAATTAATTTACATTACTGTTCTGGACATATTAATTTCTTATAAAAAAATTGGTTATAGGTTTGACTAGTTAAAAACTAAATACCTATATGCCTAACGAAAAAATTCGATAGTTGGGTAATCTACATTCTCGGTAAATTATCGTAAAACACTTGTCAAATCAATATTTTTTGTAAATATGACTTAAATATATTAATTAGAAAGATATACATATAAAATCAATTTTATCGAAAAATATTGTTATTGCGCTACCGGGATTCGAACCCGGATCTCTTTCCTAATCGGGGAAGGTGCATTATCCTACTATGCTACATCGACAATATTTTTAGCGACAAATTTTAGAAAAGAGATCCCGGTTAGGAAAGAGGTTCGAATTCCGGTGGGGCAACAACAAAATTTTTCGATAAAATTGATTTTATATGTATATCTTTCTAATTAATATATTTAATTCATATTTAAAATATCTACGTTTTGAATAATTGCAACTTCACAATAATAATGCGTTCTTCTAATAATATTTTTGGTATTTTAAAAACTAAACCGAATATAAAGCTCTCTTGTTTACCGGGATAAGTTTCTATCTCCCGACTTTTTGGTCGCTAAAACAAACAAGTTAGCCATGCGTCCAGAGCGTAAAGGGCATTTTAAAAAAATGTATTACTATGAACAGATCGATTTTTTACTCATGGCACTGTACAGTCGGCTACTGATGAATCTGTTGCTATTATAATTTTTATTATTATTACAGTACATATATTTGTTTAATATTGAATTATATTATGGATAGGGAATGAAATAATATTAATCATATATTAATAATTATAATGACTGTCAATCTCCTTCATCAGCTGAAACTAGTAGGTGAAGAAAATAAATTTTGGTTAAAAGTGAACAGTATATTATATTTTATTATACCTAATGGATAATTACCAAGAGATTTTGGAAAGTTTTAAAAATGGTCTAATAATAATAATTATTAATGTGTTAAATTTACTTTTATTCTATTCTGTATACATTAAAGGTGCAAACACACTGCGCGCGGCGTACATAACCGATATTATGCGTCAACTGACGTCAAGTGCCTTGTTGCGTTACTGTCTAGCATGAAGCGGTCATATAGTTTTGTCTCTTTCTCGTTTAAATAGCGCTCACGCATACATTGACGTGTTTCAGTACATCATATTCTTGAAGTGGCATGACCAAAAGATCAACCTATATATCATAATATTATCAAAACCATTAACAATTACTATAGTTTAATCAACATTTTTATTATTGTTTATTAAAAACAAATATTTTTAAACGTATTTAAATGGAATGAGGTAATTTTTATTTTTATTTCCTAATTAAATTTAGTGTTACTAAAATTTTATAAATGTCAAACTAATTTAGCTGAAACGTAAGTGAGAGTGAGAGTGACGTGTACAATCTAACTCTCGTTATCCCCAGCTATCTCTAATAATAGCATAATAGTAATATAGAGCACATTACTAAGATATTTACTTACCATCACGCCGTTTCCCTGCAGAGGTTGGCAAAAATGATAGAACGCCACACTCTTCTGTGCTAACACACAATTCTCGCCTCTTTCACATTCTTGCATCTTTTCATACAAGCTCGCCGATTATTAAGACTTTTAACAGAATCATCTTTCAGTATCTGGTTTACTCGGTAGTGCCGAGTCCTCTACTTCTGGTGTCATCAACACTTGCGTCATATATCTTTCTTACCATTTTCTCCTCATTCATCCGTTCCATGTGATTAAACCACACAAGTGATCCTTTCTTAATCTTACTCACTACACTAAGATCAGTATTACATTATTTATTTATTTCTTCACTCTTTACGCTATCATAAATAGATCTGCCACGTATATGCCCAAGTGATCTCATTTTCACTACATTCAGTCTAATTTCGTTTATCTTCTGCCAGCTCTAAGCCTCACTTCCATACATCAGTGTTGGTACCACGAAAGAACGAAGCAATCCACATTAATTATCCACATTTCATCTCCATGGCCGTTGTATTCACATCACTGCACTGCTACTACCATCAATCCCAGCACTTTTTCGCCGGAATACAAGGATTTGTTTCTTAAAATCCACATTTAATAATTTATCTCTGGCATGTTTATAAATTGTCTTTATAATAAGTTATTGTTTATTGTTTACCCAGGTTATTATGGTTAGTCAAAATATTGTATCCCTGATAAAATATTTATACGAGAAATGTAGAATAATCTGAATATTCAAAGGTTTTCGTAAAAAGCGATTTCTACAGCTTGCTAAATAATTTATCAGAATAATTAATTGACGCAAAAAAAGAGTACATATAATATAATACTTAAGTTAAAATTTTAATATAATACGTTTACATGGATAATTTAGAAGATAAAATATAACATTTAAAGTATCTTAATTACTGTAACAATAAAGAATACGTATATGTTCAGGTTTCGGTGAGAGAGGGTCGTGGGGTTCGAAGAGACAAAGAAAACCGCTTCTCCGCAACTTTTACAGGGAAAGGTCAGCGTTTCCCCTCCGAAAGTAATGTCATCATTATACGTGTACGATATGAAGTCACGGTGAGGCGTAAATGCTATAGAAAACGTTTGCTCCGTAACAGATGAATATGACTTTTAAGGAGCCTGCATAGCCATTATATATGATGGGTTTTTAAAACAAATATTCGGAAAAAAGATTACAATTCGGTTAAAGAATATTCAACTGATTATTACCCACATAATGTATGAAGTCGTGGATTTTAAAATTTGGGGTTAACCTGAATAAATTAAAATACCACAACTTCACTACATTTATTTATAATATGAAATAAGAAGAATACCGAATGATCCATTTTGAATATGGGGTTTTCAAATAAGAACATATCCGTTTCCCATCCGGCCCACAACTCGACGCTGATGTGAATTGGTTGTTAAATTCAGCAACGATTCATCGAATTAGTTGTTAAAATTTACCAAGTTAATAAAAATACCAAATTAAAAATCTAGCTGTAATTCGTTACCCAGAAAATTCGCAACAAAGATTGAACCACATGTTGTAGATCGATTTATCATACTCATATTACAACCAGTTACTAGCCAAACTTTGAAAGGACACATTTATGGCTATATTGGTCTATTTTAGACTTAATGTATAACAAAAATTGAACGACGGTAATTTTACAGTTTCAATTTGCTTGTCATTTGAACGCATCTTAAAGAACTTGGGTTTTCTCTAATTACTAGTATCGCGTGTATTTTTTAAATCGTAGTCGGAAAAATCGATTATAATAAATAAACACTCGAAAACAAACACTATTCATGCTATATTATGTATTTACTAAAAAGGTTTGCGATTTTGTACTTGCGACAGGACGCACCTGTCGAAAGTTTTTATCTTAATCTACTATGACCATCGGTAAGGTTTTTTTAAAATTTATTTTTGAATTTAGTATTTTATTACGCGTGCTTAGCAACAAAAACTATGAACATCCACCTACACGCATATTAAAAATAATGCCTAGATGATATTTGAAAGAAGAAAAAATTACGGACCTGTTGATTTAGATAAATTACATCTAAATCTGTATCAGTTAATTAGTATTTTAATTTTAATGAGAACATATTATTTGTGAAGTTGTAATTTTTTCAGAACATAAGTTTTGTGATATCCCAGTGGCAGCTAAAATATGTTTTCGATAGATTAAGTTTTTGATGCATTTAATTTGTATTAATATTTATATTAACATATTTTTTCATTCAAAGCGGCACATGATCGAAACACATTTCTTGTTTTTACTAGTCATAATTGAAAATGTTTTGAAATTTTCCGACATTTTAACATTGCAGAAAAGATACGATACTGAATCATTAACGAAATGTTTATAAATACACAACACAAATGGGCGTTCCGTGTTTACCGTAAGTAGATGTTATTTTGCATACCCTTAGACAGTTTTCTTTACATTGAGGGATGAAAAGGGCGAGTGGCCTTTTGCAGTTATTGAATGCATCTCTGAATGGGGATGTTTGCACAATATGTGTACTCTGTATATATACTCACACATATATACCACAAAAGAAAAGGATGGACTCCCAGATCCTGCTTTTTCTATGTTGTGTTTGGTTCGAGTGACAGGGTTGGCCTAAAAGGTAATATTTTTTTAATAAAGTTACTTTCAGTATCATTAATGCAATTGGGTATATAATATTAAACAAACGAAGTTCATTTACGATTTTTTTCATATGTAGCGGATTTTAATATCATATTAATTTTTTATTTTTCCACGGCGCTCGGATTTAATTTTTTCATGGCGCCAACTGTAGCACACTTAGTCAATATTTGATTATGTGGTAAACGTGCCGATATCCTAGCTTAATGTAGGTAGTTCAATATTATGTATAAACTGTTCAATGCTTGGTTCAATGAGAAGGAAGGTCAACAAATATGGAAACCTACGAGTGTGGGCGTTTTCGTCATAAATTAAGTTTATTGGCAATAAACGGAATGAAGTTTCAGTCTTCTACAATATTTATTATTTTAACATTATTGAATACAATTTATCTTGGGAGATTTATATCCGCCGCGAACAAGTACGGTTATACCGCAGCTTTTGAGATATTATATATGTACTGCTAAACCTAAACCGTCTAAAGACAATGTACACCTCATTTCAATTTGAATATATATTTACGTACTAACCTTAACTTAACCTAGAGATATTAAAACATGTTCTTTTATGCCATGATCGCGTTTCACAGACCTGTCCGTTTAAGCAAGCACTACACAGCCATAATGACATTACTGAAGCCGGCATCCAACTAGACCATTCAGCCAAGATGTAGACGAAGGAGTGTAATATTATATTATATATATATTTTTTTTAAATATGGTAAGTGTCACCATGCCGAAACGTCGGTCAACGTTTCCTTAACAAACTCAGTTATATATGAACGCGATGTCTGGAGAAATGAAAGGTTGTAAGGGTACAGTAAAGGAGTATATCTATACGGCGGATAATATGATAATAGCCTATCAAGGAATGGTATAGTTAGTATGGCGCAGAGGGAATGAAAATAAATGGTTCCAGTCTGGTATGGAGTTTCTAGAAGCTTCGTGAAATTTTCCGAAGGTTCTCAAGGGATCTTGAAGTTGAATTTTTCTATCCGTACAACGCCGGGTATATCAGGTAGTATATTAAATATTTGATGATATGGATACGTAAACGGAAACAGGTGGGAGCCCTCGTAGAAAATGGACCTTGCGCCGTCTATCCTCGGACGTGATGTGCCTAAGATATTGACAGAATACACGAACATTAGCTAGGGTGTATACAAAACGTTCAATACTGTGAGGAAATCTCCGTTAGGGCAATAAGATTTATTAACTTTCTTTTTACAATCATATCCCGTTAGGCAAAAGAAAATGAATGTCACAAGGTTGTGGAACGGTCATTTATTTTATGAATTTATGTAGTTTTGAATTCTCAATCATGGACATGTTAAATCTATTAAACGTTCTCCGCGTCCTCGTAATAGATTTAATATTGTGTTTTCTGTCAATTTTGTAGAAAATCGCTCTTTTGTTTTCAATATTGCCGAATGCCACCAGGTTCTCCTGACTATCTTCACCTCATCGCGCAATAAATGTCCAATGTACTTCAGTATTCGTCTTTTGTAAGGTGGCCAGTCTGCCTTTGATCTCAAGTTGCTGGAGAATGAATAAGTTTGTACGTTTAGCCAGTGGCTTAACTACCTCCTGGGTAGCCACCTGGGGGCTTGGACCACCGGATAGCTCGAAATTGATGAATAATTTCAACAATATAATCTTAATTTTAAATATAAACTAATTTCGTGATGCTATCGACGATTTGCATTAACTTTTGAACGTCGCAAAAGATTAATCCGTTTTAGGACAGCAGTAGTAGTAGTGACATCTATTTGTACCTTACATTAATTACATTAACTAATATAATTTAAGATAATATAAACCTAATAGTAGAAAATTTTAAATAACCACAAGTTTACCCAGAGGCCCATTATAAATTGTTACTACGCCACTGCACCTAACCATCCACGATATATCGCACACCTAGATCAAAACTAAAACAACTCAAAAGGTCATTTTTTTCCATTTTTTGTTAGCAAAGTTATGAAATTAACATTTTAGATTATAAATGTGTCCTAAAATGACACTATTTGAGAACTGGAGCTAAGTTAGTTGCGTATGTGATAGAGTATCCGAATACAATAATAACTCAAAATTTTTTGTTTTTTTGAGTTGTCTTAGTTTTAATCTGGGTGTGCGATATGTGTACGGCGCGATACATGTATGCGGTATATATCGCAAGTACCATAATTCATCTAGCATATTATGTTCATTTTTCCCAAGGTCCAGGTCTACATCACATAGGTCTATTGAAAATACAAATACAAAATGGACATCACATCAATATTAGTACCATTTTTTTAGAGCTAAACGCTTATGCTATAATGCGTATTAATATTGTAGTTTCCGGGCTGAGGTTTGAGCTCACGACCACCAAATCACTAAGCGAGCATTTTCCCACAAGATTTAACAAGCATAGCACTACGAAAGACTGTCTTTTTTAACACATATTTAATGTTATTATGAGATTTAATTTTATCGTCCGACAGTTATCTGTTCAAATGTTAAATTCCATTTAAGAATTTATCTCTGACATTAAGGACGACAAAGTTTTAATAATATTAGAGTTTTGAACAACTTTAAGTTTTCCTAACATGTTCATAACGTTCGTCCGAAGATAAATCATTACTCAAGTAATTTTGTTAAAAACTTCTTTGTATAGGTAAGCAATATCAAATTGTAAACCTTTGAGATTACGACTATGTTTATTTCATTATACAGTAATACTAATTGCCTTAGTTTCTGCGAGTGTCAGAGCTGGAACACGATGTGTTCTTTAGAACCTGTAGTTTGGATCACTCTTCTCAGTTTCACGGGGTAAGCGTTCCGAACCACCTCGAATACAGTCAAGCATCGGCAACACATAAAACGGTACATGAATGTAAGAAATATTTCGGATGAAACGCTTTTACGAATTTATACATTTTTACCGAGTGGCACGTAACTCGTCTTCCGGGACAGTTTGGTGTGTTCGGCGGTTTTTGAAAGTAGAAGAGTATTTTGTGGACGACGTCTTCATGTCACGTCCGAAAATCCTTTTGAATTCTCTTGCGAATAGTGAGACAATTCTGCTCAAACACTAACTTTAGATCTGGAGACAGAACGAGTATCTGTCAACAACTTTTTCATGGCTTTGTAAGTGATTTTGTTGAGAAAAAATGTCGTTTTCTACGAAACATTATGTTCCGAAAACAATATAAAATTTTCATTTTATATTTATGTTGAAAACATATTTTCTGTTTATATTTTTAAAAAAATTCTAAAATATCCGTAACAAAATAACTGTAGTACGCAAATAAAGATTGTAAAAGTATGATTAAAAGGAAAACGATATATAATATTATCCTTCCAATATTTGTACTTATCTATACAAATAATACTAATAATGTACAAATATAGGAATTTATAATTTTATGTACATTATACGATGTACATAAAATAATCGCAGGTAAATATAATTTTTATTTTATTTTATAGGCTATATCATGAAAGAAAATACGTTAATACGTACGGAAATATCCATAGTAAAGAAGGTGTTTTTTTTTTAGAGGTTTGTTTTTCGAATTGGCAACACTTTTTCCAGCGACAGCCAATTTGATAGCTGACAGCTGATTTGTGCTCAGTTTGGTTTGACATTTTACCATTAATAGACTTACGCCAGAACAATGCTTTCAAATTGTGAAAAATTATTTCGAAAGTCGTGGTTCAGTTCGCGAAATTTACCGTGCGCTACGTCCATTTACGGCCGACATCCATCGTCGTCCATCCGAACAAGTAATTCGAATAACCATGGATCGTTTTCACACCATGTATACTCTAATTGATAATACGCATCCGCAGAGATGTCGTACAGTGCACACCGAAGAAGGTGTTGTTGCAGTGGAGCGTAGTATTGAGGAGAATCCGAATGAGTCGATTCGCCATCGTGCACAGAAATTGGAGCTGTGTCAATCTATTTTATGGAAGATTTTGCGGAAAGATCTTGGTTTACGAGCTTACAAGATCCAGCTCGTGAAAGAATTGAAGCCGCGTGACCATCATTGAAGGAAATGAATGAGCGTATAATTTCGCGTAATGGACATGTGAATTGGCCTCCAATATCGTGTGATTTAACTCCTTCAGATTATTTTCTATGAGGATATGGGAAGGTGCTAGCTAGTCTATGCCGATAAACCAGAAATAATAGATGACTTGGAAGCTAATATTCGTCACGTTATTGCCGATTTACGGTTCCAGCTGCTCCAAAAAAGTGGTCGAAAACTGGACTTCTAGATTACGCTTTCTTCGACCCAGCCGTGGCGCTCATATGTGCGAAATCATATTTAAACACTAATATCATAAAATTATCTCTCCAATAAAGCTAATACAATGGCCATTACCACGATTTTTTTTTCATTTTAAAGTTGAACAATAAATGGAGTTGCTCTGCAACTATCAATTGTTTATTATAATATTTATTTGCAACTACCATTATAATAATAAGGCCGATAACCTGAGGCGGGTCATGATTACCAGCACAATTCTTCTCCATCGATTCTTGTCCAATATGACTGCTCTCTAGTTGATTTCTCCCATGTCTGTCGCCTTCTTTTCCTATGCTCCTCTGCTGCTAAACAAATCTTGTTTGGATACAAATTAAATGCATCAAGTAGAAAGATGCACAGATTAATTCGAGTTATTGAAAAAATATTTTTGTTGCCACCCGGACTCGAACCCTTCCTACCCGGAGAAGTGCGCTGACCTATTGCACCACGGCACCATTGTAAGGTAACGACATTTTTTCGAACTTACATATTATATTTTCAAATTGATACATCTGTCTATCCATTATTTGAAAGCAATTTACTTTATATGTACGTATATCATCTTTCTAATTGATACATCTGTCTATCCATTACTTGAAAGCAATTTACTTTATATGTACGTATATCATCTTTCTAATTGATACATCTGTCTATCCATTACTTGAAAGCAATTTACTTTATATGTACGTATATCATCTTTCTAATTGATACATCTGTCTATCCATTATTTGAAAGCAATTTACTTTATATGTACGTATATCATCTTTCTAATTGATACATCTGTCTATCCATTACTTGAAAGCAATTTACTTTATATGTACGTATATCATCTTTCTAATTGATACATCTGTCTATCCATTATTTGAAAGCAATTTACTTTATATGTACGTATATCATCTTTCTAATTGATACATCTGTCTATCCATTACTTGAAAGCAATTTACTTTATATGTACGTATATCATCTTTCTAATTGATACATCTGTCTATCCATTACTTGAAAGCAATTTACTTTATATGTACGTATATCATCTTTCTAATTGATACATCTGTCTATCCATTATTTGAAAGCAATTTACTTTATATGTACGTATATCATCTTTCTAATTGATACATCTGTCTATCCATTACTTGAAAGCAATTTACTTTATATGTACGTATATCATCTTTCTAATTGATACATCTGTCTATCCATTATTTGAAAGCAATTTACTTTATATGTACGTATATCATCTTTCTAATTGATACATCTGTCTATCCATTACTTGAAAGCAATTTACTTTATATGTACGTATATCATCTTTCTAATTGATACATTTAATTTGTGTTAAAAATATCACAGAACTGTGTTCTGAAAAACTACAACTTCACAATAATAATGTGTTGTCCTTAAAAAATCTTCTTTGCCGCTACGCGGCCAAGTGTAGACAAATTTATTTATTGACAAGTGGCATAAGCGAATTATTTAGTTACGGTGATAATAATAATTAAAAAATTTAAAATTATTGGGTGAATATGTAGATATAGAGATAATTACATTTTTTAAATGCCTGCTAAGACCTTATTTACTCATAGATTTATTACAAAATATTACTTTGGGGATGTGTACAAAATACCAATATCTGATACGTATGATTCATGGAAAATGGTTTGAGCTGATCTGAAAGATGTTGTTCCAAAATATTATACAATGAAATGAATATTTAGAATTACCATTTAATTTCAGTAAACATATAATGTTATTAATATTTATAAATGTTAAAGGAACTAGCTGATAACTATTTCTACAGTTAGTGAGATCTTTTTAAATATTATATGTACTTACTTAAATAAATATTAATGAAATACGCGGTCTGCGAACCCTATAATGCGGATACGCCACAAACATGTCTATACACAATTCTCACATTATAACGCAATTGAGTAAAAAAAGTTAATAATTTAACACAATCAAAACAATTTTATCAATTGCTGAAATTTGCTGTAATTTTTAAATAATCCTAATTATAAGTATTGTATAATATCTATCAATTCATAATGGACCTTATTGAAAATGGACGTATCTTATAATTTAATAGTTCAGGTTTAATGTAGGTCTTCTACAGTTTATTATCACGAATGGAAACGACTTAATTCGACCATTCCAGGTGATTAAAGGTGCAATAATTAATTTGAGCAAATTCAGATCTCACGAGAAAATGGACATATACCCAAAACTACTAGGTTCTACTAATCTGTACGTTTTATAGATTCTGGTTTATAAAAATAGTCATAATATTTAATTTAAACTATTTTGCGTAAAAAATTGATAATTTTTATATAGTACATATTTTATAATTGTGGTAATTCATTTGTAAATACAAATTAAATGCATTAATTAGAAAGATATACGTATAAAATCAATTTTATCGAAAAATATTGTTGTTGCTACCGGGATTCGTACATGGATCTCTTTCAATCCGGGGTACGTGCATTATCCGATTATGCTATGCCTACACAGTGGATTGACGACAAATTTTCTAACCTATATGTTACTCTTTTCAAATTAATACATCTGTCGTTCCATGATTTGGAAGCCATCTACATTGTTTTTACAGAATCTCAAATACCTTTGAGTAAACTGATAGCAGACGCCAGAATAAATAATGTATTTTTATTAAATTTTGGACACATTGATACAACTTGTATATTATTAAGGAGAACAAATTCTTATTATGTAAATACTAAATTAATGTATTAATTATAAATATATACATATAAAATCAATTTTATATGTATATATTTATAATTAATACATTAATTTAGTATTTAAAATATCTCAGACCGTCTGTTCTGAATAATTACAACTTCACAATAAGAATGTGTTTTCCTTAATAATCTTATTATGTAATTAGTTGTAATTATTTAGAAGATTGGTTTGTGATATTTTAAATACATAAAAAATGTTACGAATTATTACAAATTCACAATAAAAATTTGTTCTCCTTAATAAATTCATTTATAACTATAATTTTTTATGGGGATGAAAAACATCGATAGAGGGATGACTGGGGAAAATAAAATGAAGGCTTTGAATGCATCCAAATCATAACTAGTGGTGCCTAGTGAATGTCTGGTGCTAACAATGAAAGTAAAGTCTAGAATTAACAAAAGAAGAATGATAGTTGATTGAATTCGGTGGAAATGTGATCGCTTAGGCGTAAATGCAGAAAATCAATGTAGAAGATTGGATAAATTGGGAACGATTGATTGATTGTAAATATGTTTGGGCATGTGGAACGTATGAGTATGTTTTAGGAAAAATATAAGGCGAGTGTTGAAAAACGAGTTTAGGAATGAAAATAAATATTGCAGAATCTCGAAAATCTAAAAACAGATATCTCACCGAGAGTGCTTTATTGTCGCTAATAATTCAGATAGTTCTGATTCGCAATAATAACAGATGTCGCATTATTTTCACTTTTGTGAAAATAATATAATTATTTTTTGTCTACCTACATCCTGATGTAGAGTTAATTAAATAAAATCTGGGAGTTAAGATTTTATAGTTTTGGCATTCCGCTGTCAGTTGAAATGTGGGGACGGACTTTTTTATTTTAGAGAATACATATACAACCTACATGTTTCGCTTGTTTGTTCTCAAGCACCGTTTTATAATATAACAGTTCAGAAATGTTATACATAATAAAAAAAAACTGTGATACCGTGCACGGCGTGTTAATTGTCTATTTTTTCTTATGTTGCCTTCTCCTGGAGGAGGTTGGTCACCATCAAAGCAATTCTTAATTTGTTGACTTTGGCTCAAAAAAATTCGGTTGAACTACAGTCATACTACCAGCGTAGTTTCTCAGCCAATAGACGCGGCGTCTTCCTCTTTCTTTTATACCATTCATTTTTCCTTAATCAGGGAAAAAATGAACAGAAAAAATTGTCTAGTTAGATAATAATAATATAAAAATGAATAAAAAGTGTATTTTAAATATTAATTTAAGATAATATATACATGTTCATCGATGTACCTGAACATCTTGGTGAACGGTTGTGGGCGGTGAGGGGAGTGGGTGGGATCTTTGGGGAGGGGAGGGGAGGGGTAGGTTAACCGTATTTTTTTCACCCCACTATCAAAGGTTAGGATTGTACAGAGAATAGATAGACATTAAATGTTATTATTATTTTAATTTAACATTTCGTAATAGAAACCAACTATTTTTGAACTTGGATATTAGATTATTTCTTACTATTTTATAACCCATTTCTCTAATTGCGCAGTCTCAGAATCGACGAGTTAAATTTTTTGAAAAAATGGCGGTTTCGGTGGTCACTTGCGGTAAACTATGGTTTGTAATCTTTTGAAGAAATTATTAGTTTTTTAAAACTATGTAAAGCTATCGCTTTTACTTGAGTAGCGTAGAATCAGTAGTCACAATGTTCAAATTTGCATAAATTGAGTTATTTATATCACGTGACTAGATTTTGACATTCATTCGTGAAAACAAATAATAGGTGTACCGGAAAAGAATGTCGTTTTTTTAATAAAACAATTTGTTGCATTTAATGTATTCATTTATTAAAACTTAATTCAAAATATAATTGCCATCGTTTGATATAACCTCCTTCCACCTCTCAGTCAATTTTTTAATACCACGTTCGTAAAATTCAGCTAGTTTCGATGTAAAATACTCAGATATGCCTTTTGTGACATCCTCTTAATTTTTGTATTCTTTTCCGTTTAAAAAGTGTTGCATTGACCGGAACAAATGGTAATTCGATGGAGCAAGATATGGTGAATATGGTGGGTGACGTACAGTTGTCCAACCTGATTTAATTTTTTCTTTCGTAATTTTTGAGGAATGCGGTCGTGCATTATCGTGCACTTTATTTCATCATGAAATGGTAAAGCACAATATTTCTAATAAATTCCTCATTCGGTACAAAGCTCTCCATTTTATATAGGGTTGTAAATTTTTTTGTTTAAAAGTCCTAGTACACTCCAGGTATACGTAGTAAGAGAAACAACACAGAACACGTTGTAAAAGTTCGACTGCCGAAGCACAACTGACCACTCAAAAGCGATAACGAAAAAAACGACATTCTTTTCCGGTACACCTAATATATACTTTTAAATATATTAAAATGGCTTCAAAATGTACAATATTTATAGTATAATAAATTTTTTTAGTTAAATTTTTAGTGTTCATATCAGGTGTTCTTCGAGAAAAATTATCATTTTAATTACTATTTTAATTATTTTATTATAGAAACAAGATATTTAAAAATAGTGCTAATTCTCTTCCCATAAAACCTTAGTTAGCTTAACTCACCCGATATAAAGGGTTTTTCATTAAGGGTGCTCAAACTTTTTTTTAAAATAAAACAAAAACGAATAAATATATCTAAAAAAAAATATTATGTTTTGAAGTACATTTAGTGGCAATTATGTATGAAATTCAATTTTCCTCGCATGACCACCGCGGGCACGTTTGCAGAAGTCCATTCGTTGAATCCAATTTTCCACCACTTTTTCACATAATTCGGCCCGAATCGCACCAATTTCGCGTTCAATATTTTCTCTTAGCTCTTGTAACGTCGCCGGCTTGTTAGTATAGACCAAAGATTTAACATAGCCCCAAAGAAAATAGTCCAATGGTGTTAAATCGCATGATCTAGGCGGCCATTGAACTGGTCCATTTCGTGAAATAACACGCTCACCAAATTTGGTTTTCAATAAGTCAATTGTTGCGTGTGCCGTGTGACTGGTAGCGCCGTCTTGTTGAAACCACATATTGGCCAAGTCCATACCTTGCAATTGAGGCCAAAAATAATCAGTTATCATGGAGCGATAACGATTACCATTCACAGTAACATGACGATTAGCATCATTAACAAAAAAATATGGTCCAAAGACACCCCGGCATGTAATCCACACCAAACAGTGATTTTTCCGGGATGCAATTGTGTTTTGTGAAGCACGTGTGGATTGGTGCCTGCCCAATAACGCATATTTTGCTTGTTTACATATCTATTGAGCCAAAAATGAGCTTCGTCGATAAAGATGATTTTTCGATGGAATTCAGCATCATTTTCAAATTGTTGTGCAGCCCAATTGAGAAATTGGCGACGCTTCAAATGGTCAAGCGGCTTTAGTTCTTGTGTCAACTGGATCTTGTATGGATGTAGGCCAAGATCTTTTCGCAAAATTCGCCACAATGACGTCACAGAAATGCCCAATTGTTGAGAACGTCGTGTTAGTGACTCATTTGGGTCATCAAGAACAGATGCTCTAGCGGCGGCAATATTTTCCTCACTTCGTGCATTTCTTTGTCTCACTGGCACTGGAACATTGTGTAACGACAATGTGTTTTCAAATTTTTGCACCAAACGTTGAATTGTTGATGTGGCAGGCAAGTGATGATGACGATAAAATGGTCGTAATGCTCTTAAAGTTGCGGTGAGCGAACGCGAATTTTGGTAGTAGATTTGAATAACTTGCAAGCGTTGCTCCGATGTGTACTGCTCCATGATAATTTGCCAACTAAGTATGAGTGTTAACCTCAAAAAAAATTGAAGAAATATGCCGTAGTTTCTTGTTCCTGTTGAAAGAAAGTTTGAGGGTCCCTATTGAAAAACCCTTTATTCAAAATTATCATATTTATAAATATGTATTAGTGACAATATTATTTATTTTTAGATGGTTTAAAGCTTATTTAGCTCTTTAATAAATATAGAGATCTAGTTATATTCATAAACTGAACGAGTTTTGTGAAGACAGAAGAGTAATGATTATATAAGATTTAGAACTAAAATAACTAAACTAATAATTTTCACCTTAAATAATTTAATAGTCACCTTTTAAATTTGTTTTCACATTAGTTCCAAATTAGTTGCCCGGAACTTATATTTATAGCTTTGTATTTTATATGTGCTGGCATTTTAAATTTTAATATACATTGTATCCTGAAGAAGAGATCATTGGTCTTGAAACATGTTGATTTATCAATAAACAGTGGTATAAACAAAGCGTTTTTTATTATTCGTATAATATGTTGCCGCGAAGTAACTTTGCAATTATTTTCAGTTTAGACAAAATAATTCTGAGTTAGCTTTAAATAAAAAAAAATTACCCGACTACGTAAAGATTCTCAAATTACATGAACACCTTTTAAATGAGCCTTTTTATCGATGCCATAAAAAGGCTCATTTAAAATAATAATATTTATTTATTTTAATATATATTCTGAACCACCCCATAAAAATAAATCATTTAAATTTTGCAAAACTACATATTCAAATAATTTCTTGAAGCAAAACTGGCCAGTTATGATTACTAAAGTTGATTGTTGTGCAAAAATAAACTTTCATTTGGGCGTTTTTTATATATTATGTTGTTAAAATCATCTCGGTCTGCACCTTTTTGTTTTTCCTACAAAAATGAAATCCAATGTTCTCTCAGATAGCGTGATTTATGGATTGTTTATCGCCAGAAATGACACTTTGCGATACCATCTTTTGCAGACCTAAAGTTTAGGGGCGGAGCTATCGAAAGGTAGCACGTGCGCAGGAGCGCCCGTCTCTCTGCAGCAAAAATGTACTGATCGGATGTGTGTTTAAATAGTAAGGGTCAGACCACCTAACGGACTGATATTCCTTTATCAATTTACCAATAGAGATGGTATTGCTCTTTTTAAAATTGTCTTTTAACTTTCATTCATAGTGAATTAGAGAAGATGTAGTATACGAACTGAAGAAGAATCAGGGGTAAAATATTTCAGTCTTCATTGTACCTTCGAGCTGCGGGGGTGCTTTTATATCGAACCGAAGATTGTTAAGTAGCGAGAATGTCGATGTACGAGTTCGTAGGAAAAGTCTTCAAAATGAGGTTACATTTGTAGAGTTGTTCTGACCAGGACTAATTTAACTGCTCCTTCTATTACCAGATTATAAATTAATAACATCAACATTTAAATACTAATAAAACTATAGTTTATTGTCAATTTAATTAAAATAATTATTAAAAATTTTAAGGAACAATTTAAATGAACCGATATTAATTGATAACGAAATTGATGAAAATACTGATGAAGAAGATGCACATTTGACTCATGAAACAGTATACAACTTTTTGAATATTACGGAAACATATATATTAATTTGGTTTTACTTATAAATTGATCGCATTCAAATAAGTGACAGCTAAAATAAAAATAATTTTTAATACTTAATAAAATAAACGAATTGTTCATGATTCGTTCGAGTGTATCGGCAGAGAGCCTTGGTGTGTTGAGAGCTCTCGCCTCCAGTGTTGTGTGAAGACGGTCCAGACACGATCGTGATGGGCAGAAGAACAGCCGCTTCCGTGGCCCTCGTACTTGCCGTGGCCATCCTCTCTTCAGCAGACGGTAAGAAAAGTTATAAACATACTTTTTACATGCTGACCTCATAATACGAGATGACTGTTTTATAAATTTAATTAAAAAATATGCTACCCTAAAGTCTCGTATCTATTACACCAAGAATCTTATTACACTGAACGTAAGTGATTAATAAATAACACCCCTCGGAAATACTACATAATATACGATATTTGAAAGTATATAATTATTGATGTAATATTCCGTTATAAAATTATCTATAATTATATCTCCTGCATGCCGACAGAATATTAAATTTGTTGTGCCGATTCATAGAGTGTGGAATTTTCTTACTTTCCATCTATCAGTCTACGATACAAATTTAATATTTTATAACCTCTGTCTAGGATGTGTTTATGCTAAATAAAAAAATATTAATATTTTCTAACTGCGTTTATCATCTTTTAAACGGCTGTTACTGTAGTTCAGTAACCAAACTGCATATTTATGTTTAATTTATTTTATCTCTACTCTTAGACACTCTTAGATACCGAAACTGAACATCATTAATTTTTGAAGATATATTTTTATTATATACCTGAGTATTTTTAATGAATGTATACACAAAAATTAATTTGTTTTCTATGAAAGTAAAAATAATTAATTTGTCGCATATTTATTATTTTCACCATCATGATAATTATTATAACTGTGCTGATAAACTGGCCAAGGAGGCCACTATTTCCGGAGTTTCCCCCATAAATTCCATATCCTGATGTATGATAGATTCAATATGGTAAAAAAAACATTCGAATTCTATCTGGACTGCACAATTAATGGATCCAAATAATTATAAGGGTAATTAACTTAAAATAATTCGCAGATCTATTCCCCACACTCCCTGGTTCTCCAAAAAGAAAGTCTCCAAAAGAACAATATCAAATATGTCTAGAATGAGAATTGTCAGGTAGACTCGTATTTACTCAGATTGAACTTAATAAACTCCCCGATGTGTGAGTGTAGTGCTGAGGAGGAGACCCTTGACAATATCTGTTTTGCCTGTCCATTGCGGATCACAGGTTTTTCTTTACAGTAATCTCGTCAATGGTAATTTTCAACTCCCGGTTAACTTGTGTCATCTTCTTTCCCTTAACTCGCCGCATTTAATCTACATAATAAAAAATTTTTTGAACGATTGTTAATATAAAATTTTTATTCTATAATATTATAGTACTTTTTTTGATATTTTTTATATTTTAATCTGTTCTTATCATTTGTTTGAATTTATTAGCAGTAAACGTTAATACTTTTCATTAGGTTATTCAAGATTACCCTTTTAATGTAACAGTAATTAATTATATTTAAAAAATTCTTTAAATTAGATATACGAGTATATGAAAATAAAGTTTCACCTTCTGGTTATATATTTTCTATTTCAATTTATATATGTATTTTGAACCACATTAGTATAATGTAATATAAATTCTAAAATTAAATAGATGTTATCGAATTTAATAAATAATGGAAAATTATATAGTTCAAAAAATAAATAAAAAATTTTCACCAAATTATTGTACACAAATGAGCGTAGTTTAATTGTGAGATAGTTTAGTTTGAGATTAGTATTATTTCTTGGTCATGCAGTACGTACATCACAGATACAAAGTGACTGAAAGCAGTTAAGAGTTTAAGTTTCAGGTTAAGACGTGATGATCGCATCATGATACTGTTAATAGACTTACCAAAAACTTTACTGTCGTGAACAAGCGAGGAGGATACTGAAACATGATGTATAATAATGTTGAATAATGTACATGATTATTGTTTAATGATGTGTGTTTAAAAGTACAATTTCCATATGACAGAATTTTCTTTTGAAAATATGGTGACGTCAAAATGTAGCACTTCTTGTATCTAATGCATCTTCATTTGTAGGTAAATTTGAAAACAAAAAATTGATGAAATACGATGGTGTCAATTTAAATGAAATACAAATTTGGTGGATCTGTGACCTTTTTTAGTTCTACATTAAAAAATTTGATTTGATTCAGGATTTCATATATTATTGCATGAGTACTTTGAGCTGATATTTGTGTATATAAGACAAAATTGTTTTGCGCAGATTAAAATTTTCATTGACTTTCCCAGAATATACTCGTTTATTCGATTATTTTGTTTTTGTTTTTTGCTTTCAGCTTAAATAATTCTAAGTATCTAGGAATATAGAAGTTCCAAGTACCAGTTTTTCCTTTCATTTAAGTTAGTTTTCCATCAGACACAAGCAAAATAATTAATTAATTAACTATTTATATTGGGGAGAACATATCATTATTGTGAAGTTACAGTTTTTTCAGAACATTGTTCTGTATTATTTTAATACAAATTAAGTATATTAATTAGAAAGTTATAGAAAAAAATATTTTTTTAGGTGTATCCCCGTAGCAAAAATATTTTTTTTTCGATAAATTTAATTTTTCTGTATATCTTTCTAATTGATGAATTTAATTTTGTGTTAAAAATGTATGTAATAAATTATCAGTTTGATAGCGGCTAAAACAAAAGTTAAAGATTCGATTGATATAATATAAATTAGAATAATGAAAAATGGTCAAAGTTTTGAGAAGCCTTACATAATGTGTGGTTTTCTTTGGTTTTCATGTTTATTTAGGGTTCGAAGATAATTCTTAAATTACGCATCTTCAGTTTAGTTGGTGGTTGGTGTTAAAACACTTTTTAAATATTCATAAATTTATATGAGTTAAAGTATAGTTTAAGGTACTCGCGCAGTCTTACGTAATCATAAATCTTAAATTAGCTTCGGCTGGACTCATCAAGATAAACACGCGCTACGACGAATTCGATTTTAAAAAAAAAAATTTTTTGTTTTATGAAAAAGTTTTGTAACAGAAGAATGATGAAAATAATAAAAATAGATAGAGTAAAACAATAGCCTTAGCCGTCCACTGTTAAAATATTGAAATATTCAGTGTTGTCAATATTTATGAGCTAGTTAGTCCTCTCAGTTCACGGATAAATAAAAAATATTCCGAAAAAAGCTGAACGTTTCCATACATAGCTTGTGCTTTTTTTTCGGAAAATGACACATATAGGTCTGTTTTAATATACTAAACCAATACATGCCTAATTTTAAGACCATGTTAGATTGATAATGTCTCAAATAAATTAAGAGTAGAATAAAAAAACATGTGTTTTATTTTCACATATGTGATTATTGAATTCTACAAACTTACCTCGAAAACAATAAATATATAAGACTCTTGTTCAAATTTTCTGTAAAATTTTATTGAATATTTATGTACTCCAGTATGGAATAATTGGGTGAGGAGGAGTATACAATAATATAATGAACTCGGTAAAAATAATACTGAGAACAATCATCAAAGTAATATTTAAAAAATATCAACTTTTTCAACACAAACACTTTTTGTGAAATTCCTAGTTCCCAAAATGAAAACATTTACAAAAAAAATCTTGATTAATCAATTACTTTAAAAAAATTACACTGTAAAATTTGAAACAAGCATGTCATTAAAGTTTAAAAATAACTTTAAAATCCCTAAATGTAACACCAAACACTATTAGCAAAATTTTATACACTTTAATATAAAATTTCAATAGTCTCCCTACACAAATTAAAGAAATAAAATATATAAAAGAGTTTAGAAAAAAATTAAATGAACAGTTCAGAAGCACATAATTAAATAATAAATCTCTATATAAAATTATTATAGTGTAACTCCCTCTCCAAGCACAAAAGCTAGTCTCTTTTTTGGAGAGGTAAGCGAAAACCATGTAATTTTAATAATGTAAAATACTTGATTTATGTTATAAAAATGTAAAAAAAAAAAAATGAACACATATAAACCTCAAAAGTTAGTGAAATAATAATAAAGGGTTAATTAGTGATGCATAATAAGTGAGATGTACTTTTAATCTGGACTACTTTAATGAAAAATACAAATAATAGAAAATAATATTGGCAGACCGAATTGAGATAGTTGGAATGCATTCAATCAGACACGACCTTTAAGAAAAAGAAAAGATGTTGCATGGGACGGATTAGAGAGGTTTTCTGGAGACGGTCAACAGAATAATATGATAGATATTAGCAAAAATGTTTTTTATTTCAACGCAACAGGCGTGATGAATGCTGTTCTATTTCATAATCTACTTAACTAATTTCTCTCGATTACCTCGTATTTAGATTTCATAAATTGTTAGTGTTGAGATCCTTATTAATATATAATAATATTGAATGCGTAATTTCTTACTTTATCGTATCGTAAGAGTATAAAAGTAAATAACATTAACTAAAATTAAATCTGTTTCGTCACAGGCTACGCCGATGAATTGTACAAGCCAAACACAATCATTATTATCCAAAGATTGTCTAGTATCACGTTTACAAAATAGCATGTTTAACATAAATTTAAACTACTGTTATAAATAATTGTTTATTTTAGATTTTCGCCATCAATCAGTCAACGTTTTAATTATCATATTTACTGGATTTATTATAATTTGTGAATTAGACAATTGTCGTCTTTTAAAAATATATACTTATTTTAAGAGACTTAATAACCTTATCATAATTTGAGAATCGCCGTTGAGTTTCGAAGGTGAGTAGTTTGGAGGCATTTTCCCGTTATAACAATTCCCATTAAAAATGGAGAATGGGTGTGTAAAACTATATTATATATATATATAATGCCTTAATACGAGATTAGCGCAGTGAAGACAATACGAAAAATGGTTCCCGTCCTGGTTCACGCACCCTCGATTCCTCACAAGAAGTTGCTATGGACGATGGTAACAATTAAGAATTAAACATGTAATTAAATCATTGTCTCATATTATAATTATTAATGTACGTTTAAAATTCGGGTAGGGTAGATAAATGAAATCCGAATTATGAGTGTGTTTGTGTAAACTGCCGGAATGTGTAAACTTTTAATCTGTTGAACAATGTTGCCACATGTTTGTTATTTTCATCTGTAAGGTTTGGGGATAATTGGCTGCTGCGGTGAGTCGCTTCCAGATCTGAATACCCCCGCTCCCTTTGGTATTGTTCCCTTTGTTTCTGTTGTTATCGTACCATTTAATTCTTTGAAGGAATTTATTATATCCAATACGGGATTGTTAACATACCTCGATTCGTATAATATTTGGCGGTACAGTTGGGAGTATACTATTCAAGGTTTAGAAAATTATATTATTTGAAGAGAAGAAACTAGATAGTGAAAATAATTGAAGGCTTTTATCTGCTTTGAACCACGTATTAAAATGATGCAAACATCAATATGTAATAGCATTATCATTTTATTGCCCGTCTCAACACAGATTTTTCTAGTGAGACGGGCACAGTCCAAACACTACTTTAAATATTACATAGAAAAATAATTAAATAAATATTTTTTTACATTTTTTTCGGTTAGTAAACATTATGTGGTGGATATATGAACTACTTTTAAATACTAAATTAATGTATTAATTATATATATATAATTAATTATAATTATTAAGGAAAACACATTCTTATTGTGAAGTTGTAATTATTCAGAACATAGGTCTGTGATATTTTAAAAACTAAATTAATGTATTAATTATAAATATATACATATAAAATCAATTTTGTCGAAAAATATTGTTTTTTCTCTTTCTACATTAAATTAATTAGCTTTTTACCTTTAAGAGCCCAAATATTGTAAATTATTTCGGTTTAATATGTCGAAAGACGATTAAATCCCGTTTAAAAATATTAAAATCTAAGGAAGATGTTATATTACAAAATTATAATAAAATTAATTTACTTATTTAGATTCAATAAGGTCTATTTTGTTTGTCGTAAATATCGTGTGATGTGCTGAAGACTCGATTTATTTTTAAATATTATTAATAACACTATTCTGAGTAAAATTGTTTTAAATTTATTTTAAAATATCTTTAAAACAATATATACGTGCAATTACCGTACTATTTATGGGACTAAATTGAATTAATGCATATCTCTTTTCGGCAAAAAAAAAACTCACCTTTATAGTTCAAAGATACGATCGAAGATAGTCTTAAAAATCTCCGACACATCGACCTCTATGAGATAGTCGAGAAAAAAGCTTTGAGCTTATCACTCAGGTCTCTGAACGTTATTAACGGGGAGGTCTGAGTAGTAAGGTCTGAGGCCTTGTTCTCCCAGAATATACTACCAGTACTAAAACAAAAAAATACTTTTGAAATAAGATACAAATTGGAATGTTTGGTGTTATGTTATTTGTATATTCCCTTTTCCACCATCTCGCATTCTTCCATTCACACTGTATCATGCACCATCTTTTCATTTGAAATTGAAAGCATGAAAATAGAAAAATGGCATCTGGATATGAATTATAAGTTTTTACACTATTATGTGAAGATATTGAAATGTTTTAATTCAAAGTATAATTTAATTTGTGGATATTATTTCTCTTTTTAGGTTAATCACTTATTACTGTATTCGTTAAAGGGGTCTAGCAAAGCAATATTGTATTGAGCAGTAATTTGAGTTAGGTACTAAATTTATTTTTTAAATAATTGTTGTTTTTTAAAAAATTTAAAAATAAATTCTGGTGAAGAAACAATACTATTTTTTTAGTTAGTTATGACATCCTGAAGAAGGAAAAGTGTTTTCTGAAACCGGTAGATGGTTTTTAAACTCAACTGTGGTTAATAAAACTAAGATAATAAATAAAAAATAGTTTATTTATTTATAAGCTAATGTTTTTTTCCTGCTTTACAGCATTATTAATATAAAAAAGTATTTTAAAGAAATTAAACATATACTATAGTGTAGTATTGGATTTAATGGAATATCAATAACTTACTGAGATGATTTACCATTAAAGTGATGTAATCTTAACATCTAAAACTTTTTCTGTCCCCTTCGTGTTCCCATTTCCAGAAACCATTTTTCTGCATTTACTTAAATAATTTAAAATTTTGAGTGATTCGTCAATCTTTGTCCGTAATTTTTTAAAACTAGTGATCTCTGAATGGTTTATTTGTCTTCGGAATTATTACATACAAGGCATGTTGATGATTTTATCAATCCCCATTTATTTATGACAATTTATTTATTATTATATTTATGTACGCTGATAAGTATACATTTTAAAGAAGAATAATTTCCCTTTGAGTCCCCTAGTCTCACATAAAGAAAGAGAAAACAAGAAGAGTTTTTGTGGCTAAACTAGTAATATAATTATTTTTCTTTTAATAGTTCTTCTTGATTTTTTGCCCTTCTTCGAATAATATTTTCTCGGTAAATAGTATCTTTAGAAAATAACGCAAGTCATAAATGTAATCCAGAATTTCTAGATGTATCGTATATATTACTGTTTTATACTGTATTTAAAGTTTTTAAACTTTTTCATATTTATTTACACAGTAGAATATTTATTATTTTCTATAAACTATTGTGCGTTTGAAGTTTTCCGCGATAATTTATTATAATTTTTCAATAAATTCTTGATTTAGTATTGTTATCTGCAGTAAATCAAATTACTATATGAAAAATACTTTTTTTTTGCAGAAACTAGCCTATGGTAGCGGAAGCAAGCAATTTTATTCCGATTTATTTCGTGACCGAGCAAGTACACATACGATTATAAATTATACAAATAGATTTATTGTTATTATACATTTAAAAAACATTGAATTCTTACTACGAGGATTCCATTACAGTATTAAGGTATAAACGTAAGTTCAATTTTCTTGTCGATTAATAACCTTCGAAGTGAAATTTGGTTACATCATCAAAGTACGAGGCAGGTAGTTGCCTCCCTTTACAATATTTCCCCGAATCGAAAGATATTTCATGTACCTTTCAAATTTAACGTTAATATGATTACATAATAATATTATATTGTTTGTTAATAATGTACCAAACTCAGTACATTGTTAACAAAACAAAATTTTAATAAATAATGAAAACTATAATTTCATTTATTTCGATTAATATCGATGTTTTATTGGTCTTAGTTCACCAATAATAAATAATTGAAATATATTTTCAAACATTTCTTAAAATTGTAACATTAATATTATTATATTTCACATTTCGATCTTTAAAATTAACATTTTAAAATATTGGAAAGATCGAAGAATAATAATAAACATTCTTATTTTTTAAAGCACTAACAATTCATTATTTTTAACAAACTTACGTTATTATTTGGTAGCCTTTAATATAATTTTTACTTTTAATTAAATAGACTGAAGAAAATTTTGTTTAAAAAAAAAAAGAAATTTTCATTAATAGAAGAGGCGTATATTTTTTCAGTAATGAGAAAACATATAAAGAGTTTAAACTCTATCAAATTAAATCTTATAAATATATTAATTATACATAAAATTATTATGAGGTTGAAAATTATATTAATTTTTTTTGGTTTACAAACAAACAAGTTTAAATTACGCCCAGTTTATAAGGATAATTATAATAGTATCTGATACCAGGGATGCGCAATCATTATATTGAAATAAGTTATACGTAACTGTATATTTTGAAAAGTAAAGTGAAATTAAATATTCAGCTACTCTATATATGACTGATACATATATAGAGTAGCTGTCAGTCTGAACATCTTAGCATTTTATATCTTCATTTTAAAAGCTTACAGTCTCAAAAAATATTTTTACGAATATAATATACATAACTATAAATGTGTATTTTTTAAATGCATTTACCATGCAAGTAAAATCTAATTATAATATATTATTTATGTACCGTTGTAGCATATTTGTATTTTAATGTTTATTCGCATTTTTATTATCACTTTTATTGTTCCTTGTTTTTTCTGCTTTTAACTTTATATTTCATGATCATAAATAATATATTAATATAATACTTAAATATAAAACATGAATATACTATTGATATTTCTAACTCTTGATACTAGGTATGAGACTTAATAATATGTTTAATATTCAATGGTAAAGTTGTCGACTTGGATCAATTTATGATTTTAAAACTCTTGGTTACTCACTTGTCATAATATTATCGATATCATACAAATTTTTGGGATGATCTTTAGTCTAAAAATATTTTTTATTTAGTTAATTAATTTCTCACTTCACAATTAGATCACTTCATACACTTCACGTACATACTACTTCATCCGAAACACATTCACAAACACACATATCATACACTCGCTCGAAAGGTAACTTACTCGTATTAAGCTATGATTCGTTAGTTTTAATATGACATTATGTGAAACGTGATATTGGTGCGTGATTCGTAAATATTTTATGTAAAATGTAACTTATTGTGAGTTAAATGAAAAGAAAATTAGATAAATACATCGATTTTAATAAAAATATGACTTTTTTTTTAATCCCAACATTACTTTTTTAATTGGGCCGAGACAGCGAGATGAAACTCGTACTCGTAAATTCATCTTAAGTAGACTTTCTTCTCAGTTCCACAGTCCACACACGTAACGCGGGGTGTTGTCTAGTAATATGAGCCTCGCGTACGATTCGTAGCGCGATGTAAGACATTAGGCGAACTTTGCAGCGCGGACACGCGAAGACGCTCCGCTCCCGCTCCCGTTCCCGGGCCATCCGTCAGCCAGCGGCCGAGGCGAGTGCGCGCCTCCGGGCCGCTAACTGACGTAGCCATACGTCAACGTCACGTCATAATAAATTCACGCCGTTCCATAATGCGGAATAATAGACCAGAATGTTGAAGAACCTGATTCCTGAGGCCGCGTGGCTTCTGACTTGTGCCTAGCGTCTATTACAATCAAAATGGCTTATATTTCTTGTGGTATCTATGTACATACGAGTATACTCTTGAATTTTATGGTAGTATCGATAGCCCAGAGGCTCTGAGCTCGTTTCGTAATTGATAAGTACCATCGAATGTATTTTATTTTGAAAGAATTTGTTGTTTACATACCTACTCGTATATTGTGAATTGAACATAAGGCGACAAAGCCAAACTAGGCAATGTCACCAGCACGTCCGCTAGTGCCACGAGTCGGCATTCCGCTGGCTTATTCCGTTCGGCGCGTCACTTCTTTACCTCCTGGCAGCAGCATCTAACGCAAAGTTATGTATCAAGGTTACGTGGTGCGTAAGTTAAGCACTATGTTACTTCATACGTACTTACAATCGTGTAATTATTATAATTTGTATTGAATAAATGAAGTATTTTCATTAATCACTCATTTAAACATCCAAAACCATTTGATAATTCTTTTATTCCACACTGCAAGATCAAGCTGAAAACCCAAACATCTGAACGCAATGATAGTTTTAATTATGAAGGCAGGTCATCATTACTCTAGCTACCTTTGTGAACACTTTACATAACCATCCTAAATATATTTAAGAAACAATATCAAGATATCATCACGGAAAGTATTTTAAATATATTTATTTTCAACCCCCAAAAATGATTTGTCATTTTCTAACAATAAATAATAACCTATTTTAATAAAGAATAATATAATAAACAATACTTAATTTATGTACTCTAAAAATACAATTATGTAAAATAATAGGGTGTACTGAGCTAGTTTAAAGAAATTACCTGGCGTTTATATACATTCCATTTATCGAATCCGACAGATTAAATTTTTAACAGTAACGGACGTAATCTTCGCGATACTACTGGCGAGATAAGTAATATTATACTTTGCCAAACACAAGTTTAAAAAGCAACACCTAACATAAAACTTCACTTTTACAGATTCATTAAATTTTTTAAACGAATGATTTCGAAAACTATTTAATGTGTAATCGTGTTTTGGACACGAAATAATTATTTGTAGAAGTTTAAAAGTAATACAAAGCGTTAGTTTAGTAGGGAAATGTCTATCGAGCGACCGAAGCGCAAGCAACGGAAGGAGTATTTTGTTAGACACGCTAGCGGATGTCATTTCCGAACGATTAATCCGGACGGTATTAGAATCATTTCAAATAATTCGGAAGCTTGTTTTACAAAATACACTTTCCTGTGTCTGCTGAAATATTTCAGGAGATTGACACTGAACAATCACGAACAACGAGAAAGAAGAAAATGGTACGAATCGAAATTGAAATTTCCAACAAGTGGTAGCCGATTTGAAATTGTCGCCATTTCTCTAGCGGTATATTTTTGAAGTTAATAATTGACAGTTATCTACCCAGTTCAACAAAGATTACTTATCTGAATCTCTCGAACGCCACATTACATCGAATTTTGTCGAAAAATCTTCATTTCCACACGTATATAATCCAATTAATGCCAAAAAATAAGTATTCGACTCCTATATACTCTTCTGATTAAAATTCTCATGAGCAAACGGACATAGCTTATCTTATATTAATTACTTCTCGTTTGTTATAGATTACAGTATGTAACCGTAATACGACTACTGATTGATGTAACTGGAGCGAAGAATCAATGTCTGATAGTAAAACCTGTTAAAATTAACAAAATGCGTCTTCTACCATACACTAAAATATTAAATATTTAAAAAATACATCTCCAACTATTAATATCATTACAAATACACCCTGAACCTAACGTAAATAAATCTTCTGAGAACTAAGTGTCGCAAAATTCAGAAAGTGATCAAAAGATGGACACTAGAAATATAACAATTGATATTGTTAATAGCTCAAAGTACATTCGAGCAAATTAGTTCATTACCTGAAACATCTGGAGTTAAAATCCAGAATCTTAACCACAAGAAAACTAATTTTGAGTTAAAATGTAAGAAATTATCCTAGAATGAAAAAAAAATCAAAAGAAAAAACTAAATCTCAAAACCGAGAGTCGTGGTTCTTGTAATGGTGGGTTCAGTGCCTCGAGTGTGATGTCTGGCATCATCACGAAGAATGTGATTTTAATGAAAATTAACAATTTTTCAGATGTGAATAATATTGAAGATAGAAAGTAGACACTACTTAGATTCTTAGTTTTATCTTTGTTTGATATATTTGTATAGATATTTAAAAAAAAAATACATTTTATATTTTTTTAATCATCCTAGACACCAATTGATATTTTAACAATTTTTTTCTTGTAATTTTTCTCATTTTATGTTAAGGGTGTCCATATGGCCCAGGATTACCCTATATTGTATTATGTTCTATTGAACACAACAATTAAAAATATATATTGCCACGTAAAAATGTACCAGATATGTGCAAAATACTAGAACAACTAAAAATAACTTACTTGATAGTTAAGATAGTTTACGTAGGAAGGTTCGATAGAGAATTTAAATCAGATAAGAAATGCGGTAGTGTTATCAACATACATAAATTACTTTATTGACACTTGGAATAGAAGAATTATTAATATTACAATTATATACTAAATTGTATCTACAAACATTTATTTATTATAGAACGTGAAATAAAAAGTCATCATAGTTAGCAATATTTGAATATGTCCAAGAACACATAATAACTGGATTTTTACCTGCAAAGGCACTGTTATTAAACAAATATCAGATATCTCATAGAGACAAAACTATTTTTTATTATATATAATGGAAAATATATGGAAGTATAAAAAAACATTTTACAGATAAAGAATATTACTTTAAAATAATTTTAAAAAAATCAGATTCTCATAGTGATGACATATATGCTGTTTAAAAAAAAGGGAGAAATGAATTATTTTTATAGTGGTACTCGAAGCGAGTCCACATATTAACATATATACAACTTTCAAAAATTTGATATATGTATATAAGCGTTCATCAATTCTCAACCTTCAATCTCCACATTTATATATATATATATATATATATATATATATATATATATGTATATAAGCTTGATGCTTAGAAACACAATATATTTTAGGTATATTACACGTAAAATTATATTATTTTTCTTTTCTGCTTTATTAACCAATTAAAATAGTTTTGTTATCCTTCAGTTTTGTGTACCAAAGAAATACAAAGTGCATTTTAAAAATTCGGAAAATGCTTTCCAGAATTCGTCTATAGCTTTAGCAAAACTCATTTCAGCGCTCTTTTTTCCGTGGCTTTTGTACTGGCCACAAAACAGTATTCTACCACCAGGCGGAAATTCCTCACAAAAGCCTCCATATTCAGGCTGACGCGTGGAAAAATAAGTGAAGGCTGTTTATTTTCGAAACAATCACCGACCCGCTCTTCCCTCCCGCGAGCTCTCTAGGGGAAGTTCGGACAGTGCGAAGCCTTTTGATCTCGCGACTAGGGCGTTCAGGTGTAGAAGTCAAATATCAATTTATTTAAATTCTAAAATTATGTAATTAGCTGATGGTTCGTGAATTGACTTAAAACCAAATATTCCTCCGCTTCTCTGGTATAATGGCGTAGTAAAAGGTGTTTTAGAATAGAGCGAATAAAAAAATATTGAAATTCGTATTTGATATTTACTGTATTTTCTGAATTCCCATAGGTCTGTTTAATGTGACGAAAATCATTCTTATAGTCATCCTTTTGTTACTCTGGTTTAGACTACGATTATTTTACATTAATAATACAATGGGAGTGTTTAAATGTTCGATTTATTTATATATGAATGGATTTGATAGGGAAAAAATATATACGTAATACTTTAAAATACACAATTGCTTTCATATTTTCAAGTGCTTTCATAAAAATATCTTTCATTATAAAGTTACTAAAATCCCGAAATAATATTATACGTACTTACTTACCATCACACCGCTTCCCCGCAGGGGTAGGCAGAGAATACAGAGCGCCACACTCTTCTGTCCTGATACACAATTATCGCCTCATCCACATACATACACATTCTCATACAAGCTCGCCGATTATTGAGGCTTTTAACATGACTATCCTCCATTATCTGGTTTACCTGATCGTGCCATTTGTGCATATTTCTTCCGCAGACGTCCTCTACTTTTGATGCCATCAACACTTGCGTCGTATATCTTTCTTACCATTCGCTCCTCATTCATCCGTTCCATATGACCAAATTATCTATGTGATCCTTACTTAATCTTACTCACTATACTAAGATCAGCTTCACATTATTTTCTTATTTCTTCATTCTTTACTCTGTCATAAATAGATCTGCCACATAAACGCCTTGTGTGATTTCATTTCCACTGTATTCAGTCTAATTTCGTTCCTCTTCCGCCAGCTCCAGGCTTCACTTCCATACCTCAGTGTCTATACAAGGACTCCATTATGAACCGCTGATTTTGCCTCGGTTAACAAGTTCCCATTAGCTATAATTCCATTCAAAATTCCGTTCACTTTATTCCCTGCAGTCACCCTCCTTTCGGTATCATTCTCAGCCTTTCCGTTTCTATCAAACGTACTTCTCAAATACACAATCTCATCTACTTGTTCCAAACATTCATTACCTACAAGTATTTTGCACGTTGTCTTACTTTCTTCCTTCTCAAATACCATCACTTTTGACTTGTTAACATTCATCATGAGGTCGCTTTCCTTCCATACATCATACATTCTTTGGAATTGTCGACATTCATAATAAGGTCGTTTTCCTTGCATACATTGTACATGCCGCTCAACTCAACTCAACGTTTGCAACCTAGGTACCTCCGCATGCATTTACAGAATAAAATAATTTATTTGCTAGGTTGAAATGTGCGTAAAAATGTAGTACCTACCTATAAGTAAATATTATATGATTTAAATCTTGCCCACCTTTTATTCTAACATGGTTATTGATTATATTTGAATACCAAAGTTCAGTTCATTTCCTCTGTTGTTTAGCTAAACTCCCATACCCGTGCGTTTTTAAATTATTTTTTATAGTATATTAAATTTTTTTTTTAAATAGAATCACGTTTTTCATATTAATCCAATGTGTTCTTTTGCCAAAAATATTACATAATACATCATATTAAAAACTAAAGAAAGTACAAACAACTAATATTAAATAACTCATAGAGACAAAGCTATTTTTTATTATATGGAAGTATGGGGTAATTACAGGGCTTACGACCTGTCTTCGGGTGGCTTAAGTAATTAAGTAAAGTATGGTGGAATGATTTATCGCTAATATAATTTTTTTAACATAGAATCTTAATTTTTTGAAATTTAGGTACGGTTTTGCGAGTAATTTTCCATAAAACATTAACAAATCAGTTTTTTTAGAATAATACGCATACACAAATGTAGATTATTATTGTTTTGTTTAATGTGTTGTATATCTACGTCACATTTCTCTGTTGAATTAATTTAGTCCTTTGTATAAATGATAGTTAATGTAGGTATGTCGGTATTTCTTCAATATTATTAATCCCAAATTCTATTCAACCGGCTTCTTACACTGATAACAAACTAAAGAATTATATATTAAATAACAAGGATTAGGACGATATTTAAAAAAAATCGGGAGTCTACAAATTAATTTGTATTGATTGCAATTATTTGGATATAGGTAAAACTTCCAGAAATTTTGATATTAGAATTAAGGAGCGCTTGAGATGCCTAAATAGCAACAACTATTCAGAATTTTCCAATTACCTTTTGGAAACAAACCATTCTTTTGATATTAATTATACATACAAATACTAAGGGTTTACATTTAGATACATTTGAAATTTTAGAAATAAGAAAAAGTGTTAATAGCGAGTTAAATGTTATAAATAACCAAATCCTCTTTACAAATAGTCACCTTTTAAATTTGTTTTCATATTAGTTCTTACTTATTCACCACATGTTGTGTAATTATTTATGTCAGTATTTATTTCCAACTACATAATGATTAGTTTTATTTAAGACTAGCGGCTCGTTCCTGGCATTGCCCGGGATTCAGATTTAGTTATAATTTAAAATAGGTATCTAGAATATCGGTTTATTGTAATAAATGATCGAGGTGTGGGGTGACTATATTTTCGTTAGGGTCCTAGAGTGCAACAACAAAATTGTAACTAATGGCATTCAGTATAAAACACATTTATATTATGGGGAGAGAGTGGGGCGGTCGAGGGGGAGAGAGTGTGCTTAAAGATAGTATGTTCTTATTAAGAATTTGGTTTAAATCGGTCAAAGAATGTATAATTATATAGAGAACAGACAGACTATCATTCAATTATAGTTATGTAAAATTTAATGCATTTCTATATACATATATCAGTGGCGTGCAGTAGGCACAAACCGTCATGTTGTTACCTACGATGCTAACGAAATGTACAATAGGTATACTAGATTATTTTTTTTACTTTTTCTGAGGTAAGTTTGTAGAATTTTATACAAATATGTGAAAATAAAACACTTGTTTTTTGATTCTACTTGTTTAATTTACTTAAGACGCGTTATGCCTTGCAAGGGCATTATCAGTCTGACAATTTGTATTTATAACTATAATGGGGGACAGCTATACAACTTATTTACATGAGATGAAAAGGGACAACATTATTCATTGGAATTTTGAGTGCTTCTAATTATTCTAAGTAACCATTTAGTTTCAATATATCAGATATATACTCACATGCTTTGAGGCTTCAGCTACTATTTAAATCAAGTTTTATATCAAAAACACAATAACTTCTTACTAAATAATATTTATATCGATCCTATTATTAAATTGTTAAAGTATTTAATTTCATTCCCGCCGGTCCCGAGCGGCATGACAGACGTTGAATTCGCGATATTGTTATTTTCGTTAAAAAAATGGCGAAAATATAGGTTTTCACGCATATTTTATCCCCAGTATGAATTAATATTGAACTTATTCACAATATTAGTAGAAAATTAAATAAAATAGACGATTTAATACTGATTTTAATGGAAAACAACGTTTTCTTGAACAAAGTAAACATTTTAAAGTCGCAATTAAATAGTTCGTTTATATATAACACTGTTGTATTTTAAACACTATCTGTTGTTTCATAAATACTGTGCAGTAATGAAACGAACTACTCATAATACGGCAACGTGGTGTTTTAAATCGATAATATTAAACAAAACCAGAAAATGCATCTGACGTAATAATTCCAAATTTAGAACATTGATTTAAGCGACCATCTTAATATATGCAAGTACTTTATCTGATTTTAAAACATATTCATATATTTAAATTATTTAATTTTATTAAATAATTTATATATATGAATATGATGGATTAATTAAAATGATAACACTTTTTTTTTTTTTCATTCCATATAAAACGTGGAAAAATCTACAGATAAGAGTTATTTTTGACACTTGTATCGAATGCGAGAAAAGCAACAATTTTATTGTCGTCTCATTCATTTCAAACCTTCCTTTCTCGCATGATTTACGTAACAAATAACGTCATTATTTTTTTCTCGGATACTTATAATAATTTAACTATTAGCTTCATCTTGAAAGCATGTGTAATTCGTGTAAAATTTCTCGAATTTCAAACTGGAAAAATGAAAGCACGCCCCTAAATTTTGAATATGATTGTGAATTTATTACTTTAAAAAAGACAAGTTCTTTATTGCTCTGTACCGTACTCTGCTTTTGATTTTGCTTAAAATATTATTTACGATTTCTCCTTCGGACGACGGATTTAAAATGTTTCATTGTTCAAAAACATATATTTAAATAATTAGCTTTACTAATTACCATAACAGAAATATATTTATTAAATTTTTTTTATCGGAAATATTACAGATATATGAATATTGTTGGCATTGGACATAGAAAATAAATAACTTATATTTTCTAAAATATTTCATGGACAAGAAAATAATACGAAAACAAATAAAAGTATAGAACTATGTAAAAAAAAGTCATGAACGTTAAAACAAAAACAAGGTAAAATCATTTACGCATTACATGGAAGAATGTTTTTAATGTGGTTTTTAAATATAGGTAATAAAACAAAAAATATTTCAATGTCGGTATTTCATTGCACGAATGTGTATGTATTTAATGTTGGTAATAATCTAACTTTAATTTCCCAAAAAATGCACTTGATATAAAAAATTTACGAACCTCTTGTCTGTTAACTAAATCAATATATGCAGAAGGTGTCCATAGCATGCAGTTTTCAGTAAGGATCAACCCCATTCGAAGACAATAGAATTAAGACGAAATTGTTTGAAAAATCCAAAAAATTGACAGACGTATAAGTGTCAACAAAACATTAACATAGGTTCAGTAAGAAAATATTTAAATCAAATCAATTCCTTTTTATTAAATTTTGGATCAACTATATTTTTTCGATAAATTTAATTTTCCTGCATATCTTTCTAATTGATACATTTAATTTGTATTAAAATACCGCAGAACTATGTTATGAAAAAACTGCAACATCACAATAATAATGTGTTCAAAGTTTATTAAAAATTTATTTAAAAGAATTGATTTAATTTCTGGCGTCTTCTAGCGAATATTACTCAAACGTATTTGAGATTTTCGCAATAAAAGGTGATAGATTTTAAATTTAGAATAATAGATTTATCAATTTGAAAGAATTACAGCATATAAGTTCGAAAATTTTTCGTCAACTTACTTTGTTGGTGTGGTGTAATCGATTAACGTATTTCCTCAGATAGGAAAGGATCCAGGTTCGAATCCTGGTAGCAACAAAATATTTTTTGATAAATTGAATTTTCCTGTATATCTTTCTAATTGATATATTTAATTTAAAAAAAAAGAAAACATTTAGTTTAATATGATTCTTAGACGCGTACCAATGCTTACGTACTAGCAAATTGCCTGCCAGCATTGCCATGAAATTGTACATAACTGATAAGCAATTTTTCTAAATAACCCTACGGGTTACGCTAATCTGGGTAAGAATGCCTAGAATTGTATGGGGTCTTTTCATAAGATAAGGTTTATTTAATTTATTTTTATTTCCCAGAATCTTTAATAATGCACAGCTTTTTTCCTTATATGTAGACCCCTGATATATATAATTGATATATTATTTTAATTTTATTTTTATTAAAGGGATTTTTACAGTGTTAACTTAATATAACTAACATAATAAATATTTAACATGTGATAATATTTATGAAAATCCACAGAAATGTTTAGGTGCAGATAAATAAAAAGATAAAAGGTGGGAGAAAGGGTGGGGAGGTTGCAACGATTGTTGCGGTAAAGGAAGAGCAAGATGTGTTTATAGGTCATATATGGCCAAAATTGAGATTGTGGTGGTTCATAAAAATAATTCTTTAAGCGTAGTAAGACGTTGAAAAAGTCAATTTCAATTAAGTCAATTATGGTATTTGCATGACCGGTGAATGAATGCATTTTGTATGTAAGATGTTCTACTTCTAGGAATGTGGAAGAGTGCGGATTGCCGGAATGATATTCATCTTTTGAGGGATTAAAATCTTAAATAATGTACGCAACTGGTCAGGTATTCCTTTATTTATTTCATGTATCAACACAATAAACTGACAAGGGAAAAAATAAGTTTTTTTAGATATTTTACAAGTTTATTAGTTGTAAAATAAGTATCAGAATTGGTTTAGTAAATAGTTTGTTTTATTTAACTCCATAAAACAGCAGTAAAAACAAATAATATATGTACCGTCTCTTTTGACCCCAGTTATAAAGTTAATAGGGACAGAGGTATTTTATTGAATTTTCTCCGTAGTTCATGATTGAATCAAATTTAGATGAACCGTTGACTAAATAAAAAATATTGACGTTTACTAATATTTCTTACATGTTTCGATTTATAATAATGGAAACATTGAAATCTGTCTTTATTTAACCTACATTAAGGTACATAAAATTGAAAAAAAATTGTAATGTAAAGACTAAAGAAAGAAAGCATGTAAAAAAGTAATAGATATTATTACATTTAGCATAATGCTTATAATATTATCACAAATTTTCGGAGATTTTGGTGTACGCCAACTAGAAAACTTAGATTTATTCTAAAATGAAAATTTATAATTATCTCCCATTGTTCTGCGTAGTTTTAAGGCATAATTGCGTAGGTTCTAATGTTACATAGCAATATATAACAGTTAACAATAATGGTTAAGATTTTTTAAAATAAAAATGCGTGCCTTAAAAGCATATATAATATGCTATTATGGTTTATGTTTAACTGCTAACGAACTTTAATGAAAATATGCATACAAAAAAATACTTCCTTTTCCCAAAATTCATGAAATTTTTAACCGTATTCAATCTTAAAGTGTTAACTAGATATTTACTTCTTGTTACTCTATTATATGACTTTCCACATAAAAAAACCCTTTTCCTTTGCAGTAATTGTTTGTTGTCTAATCTTACCCAACCCAACCTAACCTAAATAAATGTTTAAAAAAGTCATCTCTAAGGTACTTTGGACAATTGCATGTGCCATTCAGCCAGTCTTGTGCTATGGTAATTCTACTTCCCACTCGCTAAAATTTTGTTCCTTGCATTCATCGAATATTTCCCGAGGATTGTCATAAGTTTCACATTCCAATGCATCACCACTTGGAATTCTGTAACACCGCTTCAATTTAGTGTTATTTTTGGTGAAAATTTACTAAATTTGGAATCTCATAAATATTGTTGATATTTAGTTTTTTTTTTGGACTGACTGCGGTGCTAGATATTTCAAATTTTATTTGGCAAACATTTGAATTAATTATCTAATTAAGTAATCTAAGCGCTTGTGTCATTAAAAATACTATTTGTTTGTTGTGAAAATAGTATTAGGTAGTCTCCCGGGTCATGGCTTAAAACGTCGAACACTAGTCACTAGATATTACCACTAGACCAAACTAGAAAATCAATTGCTCTGACATCTTGAAGATTTTTCGTAAAGGTAAAATATGGCTGATGTTAGTATAGTGAGTAAGATTAAGAAAGGATCACTTAGGTGGTTTGGTCATATGGAAAGGATGAATGAGGAGAGAATGGTAAGAAAGATATATGACGCAAGTATTGATGGAACCAGAAATAGAGAACGTCCGCGAAAGACTTGGCACGACCAGATAAACCAGATAATGGAGGATGCTTCTGTTAGAAGCCTCAACAATCGGCGAGCTTGTATGACAAGATGTATGAATGTGGATGAGGCGAGAATTGTGTATCAGGACAGAAGAGTGTGGCGCTCTATCCTCTCTGCCTACCCCCACGGGGAAACGGCGTGATGGTAAGTAAGTAAGTAAGTAAAATATGGTATGCATTAGTTGGTCGTTTTTGTTCTGCGTATACAATATCGAATAGCAAATCGCTTCTTGATCAATTCTGCACTGTTCTTTATAATTAAATTTAATGAAAAATAAATATTCATGAAAAATACGCTACATACAATATCTGGTACTCATTGGTCTGAAGATCAGTTTTCATATCATCGACTCGTCAAATATTACGGTGAAGGGTCTGCTTCTTATTCCAGCAGCTTAAGTTCTTAATTTTTAGGCAAAGACGATGTTGTTTTATTGTAGTATTTAAGTTTATCGTGGGTTGCCCTGTATATTTTTTATGAAAAATTTAAATAATCATGTTACACTACGAAAAAACTGCCATGTCAATTAATGCTATCTGTAGAACTAATTGTAGGTAATACGTTTTAATAGTGTTTTATCTATCACGAAGAGACCGTATTATTAAGATACTTATTAGAATATATTCGAAAATAAATCTGAGTCGGTTGTTAAAAGATTCTGGATACCGAAATTTCTAATATTCGCGATGCTCGATGTAAATTTTCTGCTCCGGCGGCTGGCGCTGGTGTCCTGGTTCGGTTCTGCCGGATTTACAAGCATAATCTTTCACTGAATAAATTGAATGGAAAAAACTTAAAAGAAGAAAGACTTTAGCGAGAAAAAGGTTCTCTTCCATCATGTTATATTATTATGAGGGAAACGGGCCTAATTAATATTCCCAGCGGAAGATGGATTAGCCATAGAAAGGCGCGTTCATGTATAAAGAATTTTGAGAATTATCCGATAAAGCTTCAATTGAAGAAGAACACTGAAAGGGGATTTCATTAAACGAAAAAATGTATAAACCAACATTTGATAAAAACCACAATTTTTATCACTCACACCATTCATTGTGAGTAATAAAAAAATGTATTTAGTTATATGACGTATTTACTTTTTAAAAAAACGTTTATATTTATAAAATTATATATAGTTTAACATTACATACCAATTATAGTATAATTCTATTTATGTGACATGTTAACGCATACCTTTTTTAAAAAAATAATTAAATACAAATTAAATGTATCAAGTAGAAAGATATAAAGAAAAAAATCTATCTATCGAAAAGTATTTAATTGCCATTTATTTCTATCCCGGTAACAACTAAATATTGGAATAGCAATCAAATATTTTTCGATACATAGATTTTTTCTATATATTTTTCTAGTTGATTAATTTAGTTTGTATTAAATACCAAAATGCAACTTTACAAATAAAAATGTGTTTTCCTAAATAAATAAATGTGTTATTTGTAGTAATTGATTTTTGTGTCTAATAAATGTTTTTGATAATAAACTTTAGTTTAAACTAACATCACATGTTTGATAACTTTAATAAATTTTTCAACTGAACTTTTTTTCACACACTCACATTTCTAGTGTCAAAATGTAATACATATGTTCCTACCAGATTTCCTTTATTCTTAGTACCCACCAAAACATAATTATATACATTTAAATCTGATGTATTTCAAATCATCACCGTCAGTATATTTTGTGAGGATTCAAAATTAATAATACATAATATCCTTACAGTAAACGGTTGCTATGAATACTTTAAAAACCTCATTTCTCATTGATTGATAGCATCGCGAATATGTAATTTTTTTTTTTTTTTTAATTATCCTACTAAAAAACGAGTTCTCTTTAAAATATAGCTGTGCGATATCCGGGTCGCACGTCCCGTGGACTGGATTACAATAATTCCAGGTGTAAGTCGAATTTACTTATTATTAATTAAATAAGAAAAGGTTGATGAGGAGAAAGAGATTTGGGGACCGGGATTTAGAAGTAATGCTCTCCTTACCTCAAGCATGACGCCTCCGAAATCCATGGTGGGGCCGCCGAAATCACACACTGCATGCACGTAAATAGTCGACGATCTCCGCTCCCGACTGAAGATGGTGATGTCACAGTTTACCCACGGCACGCACAAAAAACAAACAGTACAATAAACACAAAATAGTGCTGCACTGAAGGTAATTATCCACACCGCGAATAGTATCGCAATGTCGAAATCAAACAAAACAATATTGATCAAGTGACGCCGCGATAGCGCCAGATCCTAATTCACACTGAGGGCAAGCATTAGGATGATTAGGTCGAGAGTAGGAATTTAGACGCAGACATGTGATAATAAAATTATTCGCGGCCGATATTAAAGGCGCCAAAAGTGTATTCTACGAATACGCAACAATAGTAATTTTTAATTTTTCGGTATTTTTGCTTATATAAGTTGCAAAATAGAAAGTCATTTGGTTCCAACTCCGATAATTTTCCTTGTCGGCTAATCTGAGTTATGCAAATTATTTTCCGCGCGTTCTCTTTGCACCCACAAAGGATGGCTGGGGTAGGTTTTGGCTGCTAGTGACATCTGTGAATAAACTTTCTGCGTAGAGTTTGCCCTCGGAGGGAATTAGTGACAGCCCGATTCCGCCGTTGTGCAGCTAGGTGATTGCAATGCCATGGCTACTCTGCAACACGTGTATTGCATCATACTCGTAATTAATAACGTAATATCGTTTTCTGTTGTTACCTTTGTAGAGTAATTCTTACAGCGCATGTATACAGATGAGGTTAAAGTTGGTGTGAATCAATTGGTCAGTCCGCTCTGCTTTCAAAATGCAATAGATAATGAATAACAGCACGTTCCACGTTCAATTCTGTAGTGATTTTATGTTAGTTTCGCAACAAGTCACACAAGTCACACGGATCCTTATGGTGTATATGTTACAGTGGATGTGTATTACCAGTGAGAATATATTTTCAGTGAAATCATATCTGAATACGTTTCCACCAGTGGAAATATATTTCAACTGGTGGAAATATAACTTCACTAGCAGGTTTTAGCAAATGTATATTCTATCCAAACCTATAATTTAATCTAACTTTACCTAACCTAACTCAACCTATGTGTTAAAAAGGAAATAAAAATGGCTGAGATTATAAACATAGTAGTTTATGAAGTAAATAATTTTATTTAAAACAAATGAAAATACTATAAGCGAATAAAAGTGACAGTTGTAAACGCCACCCACGCCACCAAACTATTTGTTGCCATGCTGTAGGACGACACATCGACACTAAAGGCCAAATATTCCCGCGCGGCGTATTCTCGCTTGTCAACGAATACAAACTCACTAAATGTAACCAGTGAATTTGTATCTTCATTGTTAGATATACATCCACTGATCGGCTTAGCGAAAATATACTTTCACCAGTGAAAATATATTCTCACTGGTAACACAGATTCACTGTAACACATACACAGACGACAGTTGAGCGTGGGATGCGTTGTCTGCAAGTGTATGCAGAGTGGAATGACCAACTGATATACACCGACTTTCATCACCAAATCTTTAAGATCAGAGTCTCATCCGTGTACATGCACCATTAGTATCTACATTGTTATAAAATTATTTAAAAAATAATAATTTTGGATTAAGTAATATATTTATTTTAAAACATTTTATTGAATTTCATTCTGGTATAATGTCTGAATAAACACAGCGTCTAATTTAGCTGCTTCTTTAAAATTCGAGTACTAAGATTAATTTAAAAGTGGAGCTTCAAAGTTAAGCCGATATTATAAAACACTAGCTTCTGTATTATTTTCCCGAAATTCATTAATTAAGTAGCGTATGATTATTTCATACATTACGTTTAATCCTCTTTGCATGTTTGGAAGGAAAATATGAGTATTTTAAGTCTATTAATTTCATCGAAGAAAAAGGTCTGACTTAATTCTTTTGTTGAAGATTATGAATTTACTTGTTGGTAATTTTGAATTTTTTAAGTCGACAGAATTATTAAGATTAACATATTTTTTCATTCTGATAGCGGATTTTAAAATGAGATTAGAATATTCTGATTAGTTAACAAATATAGTGATGCTGTTGGTATTTTTACCTGAAGCATATATAAATATATTTTATTATTATTATTTTTTGTAGCATAAACAGTACATATGAAAAAGGTAATTGTTTTTCTAGACGTAGTCTGTTCTAAAGCAATTACCTTTACAGTTTTTAAAAGTTGTAAATGTTAAAAGGTAAGTAAGTATAATGAGTGAGTTATAAAAAGTTATGTGAAAAAAGGTATAATCAGTAGTTATAAAAAGATATTGAAAAAAAGTTATGAAAATATTATTTTCAGTAATACAATAGTCGGTGACAAGAATGTGTGAGTAATTAGGTTAACACAAACGACAAATGTTTCATGTTGCTTTCTACCCACGCCAAGCAACTACTTTGTTATTTTTGGTTTGAAGACCTTTTAAAGTCTATTGGCAATTTATTAAATATTCTCGGAGCACAAAATAAGAAAGTACGTTGAACGAATTTTGTATTAAATTTTGGCACTGAGTAGTATCGTAAAGCTTTGCTCTTGGATTCCTTTGGATCGGATCGAAGAAGTAAAGTTAATTTAAAAAAAAAAAATAGTTGGTAAACAGTTGCCTTATATCCAAAACTTGAAGAGATGTAGAGTTCTTCAGAGTTTTGTCTAAATGGTCTCTTGTTTATTACTCTGATGACCCATTTCTGTGTCTTAATTAGAGGATCCATTGAAGTAAGAGTTGCACCACCCCATGCACATATTGCGTAACTGATTAGACTCTGACAAAGTGAATAGTTTACTATTTTTAATAAAGTAATATTCATAAAGCTGCCTAAAATTTTGAATATGTAAATTAATTTTCTCATCTTGGAGATTACTCGATCGATATGAAGAACCTATCGCAAATTTTCATCAATTGTTAATCCGAGATAAATCATTTCATTCGATTTTTCAATGATGTCACAGTTACATATTTGATTTGAGTCCGAAATACACGTATGTATGTATTCTAATAGTATTTGGAACGACAAGTTTCTCTTGCTTTTTTAACGAAAAGGCGATAAAATATGTTTATTTTTAGTTAAGTGTTAGAAGGAGATTGTCTAGAGTACTTTTAATTTCTGCAGTGGCTAGTTCAGCCCTTTTAAATGTTTCATCCGACGTATTATTATTTACTCTTATTTATGTTTCATCCCACGTATTATTATTTACTCTTTAATTTAAGGCCACCGCCGGGAATCGGTCCCAGAACTTTCTATTGCTGATAGACTGCTTTACTAATTATGCTGTTGTAACGATTTTTGTGTACCTTACTTTTTTAGTAACAGTTATTTTAGTCGAGCCAAAATATAGAGTTTCGGTTTTCTTGTGTCTTGTTTCTCTTCTAGATCGTGTTTTTTGTAAACAGTTGAGTTATTAGGAGGTTTACATCTTTTGCGAACAGGCATGGTTGCACCGTAACTTTGTGAGTAAAAGCCTTGACAATGGCACGTGTTATCGTTTCGAAGGGTCGACCTAAGTTTCTATCTAACCTAGAAGAAACACCAGTTCCAGTCTAATTTAAGTTTATGTGTATATTATGACATTACAAATTGATGTCATGTTCTAAGTCGTCCTATAATTATTTTTAATGCCAACTACATTTATAATTATGAACAATGCTTTGAGGTAGACAATATGCGCGATCTTCACAGATATATATAATCGGTCGTAATCTATAGTTTTGGGTTAATTTTCGCGGAGGACAAAAGCAATCACACTGCGAGACTTCAGCTGGGATGATTAGAGAACCAGATTTGAGAATCGACGACATCTGGCCAGCGAGAACGATCTAAACTTGTAGTATCATGCAATCCGTGGGATACGAGAACGTTATAGACGAGCTTGGATGTTAAGGTTACTCCATCTTTTGTAATTTCTGAATCTTGTTGTCAAGCTGCACTGGAGCGTATCGTATTCACGGTCGACCCAACGGGATTTTCATGATTTTATTTGGATTCAAATCTCTATTATTTAACTTTGCATCGTTATATTAACCATATCAATATATATGTACATGTTTCTGAAGTAGCTTCAAATACAAAACATATATATATAAATGTATAATCAGCAGTTTCAGTTCCTGAAATTTCGGTTTTTGAAACTTCAGTTCGGTTTTGGTCTGAGATGAAAGTTAGTCTCTATTTTAGCTTTACGCCCTAGTTTTAAGAAGATTTTTTATACTTTGTATAAATTAATAAATAAAATTAGTCGATCACCTTACAGTTAGAAGTGCAGCTGCCGCACGCGGGCTGCGCGCGCCGACTAATCCAATTACAGTGTTTCCCGCCAAGCTTCATAAAGTTCAAGGGGCAAAGGTTCTGCCTATCCTTTTATGGATGATTTATCACCCGACGGAGAAAACAGGACCTTTTTTTTCAATTTTTCTAACTCTTTCAGTCGTGTTTTAACCGCATCGAAGAATTATCGCGCATAATATAATTAGGTATTTTATCGTATTATGTTGTGTTTGCGTGGCAAACGTTAAATTATTTTAGTGTTATTTAAACCAATGTAATTATTTTTATTTATTTTATTAATGTAATAAAAAATACTATATAGGACACTGTACAAGTTTTAAACATAAATAATAAATTACTTTATGTGTAATTAAGAAAATGAAGCAAACGAAACTAAAAAGAACCCGGAACGCTTCGTCTCCGGAAGAACGCGTTACCACTTCATCGCGTAAACCATTTATGTTTTCGACAAATTCGGAACTTATCTATTTAGTTTCTATAAATGATATTTCTATTATTACATTTATAAAAGCAAACACAGAAATATATTTTGTTGTGAAATTACAACTTCACTGTAAACATGTGTTTTAAAAAATATATATCTACAAGTTTTTTTACGTATCGCTTATAGTATCCTAAAATTGCTTTATTCATATTTGAATATTATTACATAGGTTCGTTAAAAACAATAAAATAAAAATTTCAGTGAAATAAAATGAAGAATAATAATAATATGTTCAGTGGATTTTCAATGAATTGAAAGCTAACTTAGTGAAACTGAACAAAAGCTACAATTGTGCCGGTCGATAAACGGAATAAATTTATAGAACGAAAAATTTAATAAATGGAACTCCAAATTTGACAGAGTTGCATAAGCCTATCATGATTTATAGTGCAGGAGGTTTTGGAACCCTCGCCTGGATGGGAACTGGAAAATAAATGAAGGTATGATGAAATCTGCGTGATAAAAAATGAAAGCAAAGGGATTAGGAAGGAAAATAAATTAAAAACATTGCACGAATAAGCTGAAAGGAGAATTAAAAAATAACTGTTGTAAAAAATCTTTGCGGTTTTCGTACTATCAATTTACTTTAAATATTTTTTACGTACTGCACCTTTGAAAATAATTGCTGAATATATTTGATAAAAGTTGTGTTGTTTCGTAAATACATTTAACAATATATAAGAAAAAATAAACATTCGTATGTACACGCACATTATTATTACATATTAACATTTTTTTTTATATCCGAAAGAATCGTCTCAGAGCTGATGCATTATCAGCGCACAAGAGATCACTGTATAAACCAACTGTTCTTTTCATACGTATAGGACTGAACTGAATTTTCCACCGACGTTTCCTTCGCCCCAGTCTACAGATCCACTGGAGCGACCATGTATTCAATGTCGCAGTTCTATGTACCTCTAAGGCAGTGCCCCGCAACCGGTGTGCCGTGAGCCGGATTAATGTGTGCCGCGGTCAAATTCAATGTATTTGACATTTTACAATTTTTCATTGTAAAATGCAACGCAGGTATCACATTAATTAACTATTATTTTATAATAATTATTAATATTGCGTAAAAATAAATATGTTATAGTTTTATGTATGTATACTTTTCAAATAAAAAACAAAAATTTATTGTAAAATTTGTGTATCAATTTAATACCTATATATTTTAGTTTTTGGTGTGCCGCGGTATTCTAGGAAGAATTTTGGTGTGCCGCGGTATTCTAGGAAGAATTTTGGTGTGCCGCGGTATTCTAGGAAGAATTTTGGTGTGTCGTAGGTGAGAAAAGGTTGCGGAGCACCGCTCTAAGGACCGGTTGTGTGATCAATAGTAATTTTTTACTAACGCCCGTAGTAAAAAACTTTTGCGGGTTGTTGATAAATCAAATTTACTATGGTCAAAGTATAGATGGAGATGTCTACTTTATTTAAGTAAACAAATTATTTATATTCCTTTATAATGAAATGAGATCATTTACAGAATAGACTCTTTAGGTAAGACGTTCCGAGTTAACGACTCCGCTTGCCGATATCCTGCAGCCCTCACGCCTTTAATTCCACACCACTTAAAATATTAAATGAAAAACGCGCCTCCCTGCTTATCGGGCAGCCTCCTTAAGTTATGGAACATAAAATATGGAAGGAGTTCTTTGACGCTCCCATCATCTTTACGTCGGCGCTTTGGCAAATATGGTGCAATTTTATATAAATTACCAGGCCTCAAAGGTTTCCATCTCTTTACGGAGATTGAGTTCATGACTCTGCAGTTCCTGAATCCACAGCCCGTGAGTAAATACTGCGAGGTCCATTAAAAGAGAAAAGCGCTGTTAAATATAATATATATATTATATTTAATTATATATATTAATTTAATATAAATATTATATTTAACCGCGTATATTTTTAAACTATATATTATATATGTAATACATCAGTCATCAACAAAGATTTTCATGAATCCAATATTCAAACATACAAAGTAATGTTCTTTTTTTGATCAAAACACTTTATGTCGTGACACCTCCGTATGGCGCAATTTTAAACTCCCCTTGGAATTCACTCTTGTCTGTTCAACTCCCATTCACTGGTTTTGGAAATCAGTAATAAGCTTGTGTATTTCTAACTTCAAGAGAAAAGCTGTTCCATATCGCAGGTCGGCTACTTAGTAGCCTAGTAATTTTTGGTGCATAGAAAATGCATTGCAAAATGAAAATTAGGCCACTGTAACGAGGATATCGAATACTGAAATAATGCAAAGAAGCAATGAAAAACTACCAATAGGAGGTTTAATAATTTAATTAACAACATCCACAATATTTAACGTTATTAAATTGATATCATTTTTGTTATGAATACAGGTATTTTATTATATATTTTTAATGTTTATGGCGTTATTTTTGGGAGAAAAATTTTTATAAACAACTTTGATTAGTATAACGTAGACTAGTTTCAATGACAAATTTTGTTATTTTTTAAAGTAAATTTTATTATGTAATCATATATTATTTTACGTAATATATATCTATACATATGTATATTACGTATCTGTATCTTTGGCTTCTCAGTAATATTTCTAACCATTAAATTAAAATTTGTTAATAAAGATTTTGAATTGAATTTATATTTAATTTTCAATTTGAGCTGATACTACCAGCACATTTGAGGCAAATAAATTCAGTAATTCACCCAATCATACAATCAAGTTATAAAACTACAATCGAGATTTTATTTTATGTTTTTAAAGTTAAAAATAAAATATGTTTATTTAGGTTAAATATGTTAGTTTATGTTAACCTATACGATTTTATAAGAAATCAAGGTTCTATGAATAATATTATATTATTCTATTATAAAAACTTAATACTTTTATTAAGGTTTAATTATAATGACTGCAAAGTAATAAAACAGTTAGAACTTTGAAAAATAGCCTCATTTCAGTTACAAGTGCTTAATAAATACAACATTTAAGGAGGATAAATATAATATTCGCTGAGCTGAGTGAAGATCGCCCCAAAGAGAGATGTCGGAGGAGCAGACGGGCGCAACATTTCATATTCTTATTAAAATAATTATATCGCTGTGCACTAGGTACTGTATACTATGTACTGAGTATCGCTATAAAATCGGTTCATTTGAGTGCGTTTTCATTTTATTCATTAATTTAAAGTTGTGTGAAGCAAGTTATCTCAATTGTCTTAAAATATAGTCGAGTACCGTTCATTTTGAAATCTTCTACTCACGAGAGCGATGAGAGCTCTTCGTGAATATCTGTATCAAGTAAGTTTCTCCTTAACGTGTAATGGAAAATACAAGATCGTAATTAACAAAAAAACACCACTTAGAACCACTACAGTCACCGTTTGTACTCGTACTCGTATATTAAATATATGATATATCAAGATAAATATATATTATTCGAAAAATATTAAAATAAAATAAAAGGTGCTCCTTTTTAAATTTGATATTTACTGCGTGCATTAACGATATCTTTATATATATAAAATAACGGAACAAAAATGTTTCCGATACATAACAAACATTGAGTGGCCATTATTAAGTTCCCTTTGCAATTTATTTCATAAAATAAAAGACGTTAAATAAGACTATTTTTGCCAAATTACGCCCCTTATCGAAAGACCTTCATCATTCTCTAGAAGGCTTGATTTTCTCCCCCTAACTAAACATTCCTCGTGAAATAAAGGCATTTTAGGAAAACCTTTCTGCCAGTTAAATAAATTCTGACAACTTTAAATCAAAATTGAAATGATTATTTGAGAAAATGTTAACTAATGGTGCGAAATAATGTTTTATTTATTTTATTATTTCATATATTAATAATTGGTACCGTTGGTTATTGCTACTAGACTCTCCGCTTGTCGACAATTTATAAAAACTGATAGTTTACATAAAATATGTGGCGCACTTTATTTTTTCATTACTAAACTGTAACATAATTACTGAATCCGAATATTTTTCGATGAGGGATACTTTTTATTATATTTATTTAATGTTGATAAATAGCCTAAAATATATTCTCACATTACTTTTACAATTGATATACTTTTTTGTAAGTGTCACAAAACTAAATTACTAATACAAATTAAATGAATCAACTATAAAAATATAGAGAAAAAATATTTAGTTGCTACCGGGATTCGAACGTGGACCTCTTCCTATCCGGCGAAGCGCGTTCTCCATTTTCGCAATAGAAATCGAATACATTTTTCACAAATTTTGAACTTATACTTAATTACTTACTTTCTGTTTGAGATTCACCGTAATGTAAAGTTGATTGCTTTTAAAATTGGAATAGTAGATGTGTCAAATGAAAATATTACAGAATATGAGTTAAAATTTTGTTGAATATGTTTTCGATTGCTTTAGCGAAAATGGAGAACGCGCTTCCTCCGGTAGGAAGAGGTCCTGGTTCGAATCCCGGTAGCAAGTGAATATTTTTTCGATAGATAGATTTTTTTTGTATATCTTTTTAATTGATTAATTTAATTAGTATTAAAATAGCACAAAACTATGTTCTCAAAATGTATCTTCACAACAAAAATGTGTTCTCCTTAAAATATAAATATTTACGTAAATAATCCTTCATTGATCTCTATCATATGTCGTTCATTTCCTGTATTTCGGTCCTGGATATCTGAGGCAGATATGTCTTAGAAGACATTGTCTCTCCACCTCAGCTTTGCCCTGCCCATGTTCCCGTACCCAGTCGGTCTAATGTCCCAACCACATGTTACAATCACCGAAGTCTCCCGATATTAATAAACCTTTAATTACTTATCTCATTAAATAAAGTATTACGCGTATGTTGCAGCGTCTATGTCAAAATTCAAAATCTACTAGGCACATTCGTTCAAGCAGCACTTATATTTAGTCTTCCACTGATTAGTGACAACCCATATTTTTTATTTCACATTTATGAGCGTGCAAGAAAGAGAGAAATACATTTTGCCACATGTGAAAGCATTTTGGTAGATTTTGAAATATCAGCAATGGATAAATATTTATAATACAAATTTTAAAAAAATATATACACTCGGGCCTCGTATAACACGGTTATATGTTTCCACAAAAACCTCGTGTAATACAAATCCGTGTTATACAAGATTTGAAGTTCATTCAAAATTAGGGTTTGCGTTCCAAAAAAAAATCGAAGATAGTTTATATGAATATGTACTTTATTTTTTTAATAAAAATATATAAATTTACATATTTATTGAAAAAAAAACTTTAATAATACATATAATATAATTTCTCTTAATCGTAATCATGTATTTTATATATGGATATTTGTATAGTCTTCTTTATTATTCTTTTTTTGTATAGTCTTCTCTTTTTTCTTCTTTTTTAATATGTTTATATTAAGTTTATTGATGTAAAAAGCCATATATAAATAAATAAATATAATGTAGCATTCATTCACCATCGCTATCACTTAGAATAATTCTATATGTTTTACTCTTTTTCGAGATCGGTTGTAAGTTTTCATCATCGGAAGAGGGCTCTGAATTTCTTGTGGTTTTTGCCTTCAAAAAATCGGTAATAAGCGATTGTCTCCTTTTATAAGCGTGTTGTATAAAAAATATGCCACAATTTATACATCCGTGTTATATAAAACAGTGTTATATAAAACCGTGTTATACGAGGCCCAAGTGTATATATATATATATATATATTAAATATCATTGAAATAATATTACATGTGTGTGTGAAAAACATTTTCTACTGTTTTATCGTTTTTTGTAAAAAAAATAGATATGTAATTTTTAAAGATTTAATAATATAATGACGTTTATTGGTATCATTTTTCATATAAACCATAATTAGTCCAAATATACAATGTAGAAGTTATTCGAATCATTGTGATTTTCTGCAAAAAATAACTAAAATAACTTTTTTTAATCACCCGTGAACAAAAATCGTAGCTTATGTCGTAGCTACATCATCGCAGCATACGCGAGTAGACATTCTATATTGTATGTGTTATTGTATGAATACTAAATTAATATGTTGAAATAACTAGCGACTTAACAACTGAACAGTTTGAAATAAATATTATAACTTTTATTATTTGTTGAGGTAATTAAAAAGAACATTTAGATAAAAATCTTTTCATAATCCTTATAAAATGGTTAAAATAATTAGAAACCCGAACCGGAACAGAACTGAAAACCGGAAAAAACCGTTATTTTAATTTTTTGTTGATAAAAACAATTTTGTTGTATGTACTAATTATATAATGTGTAGTGGCCACTAGATGCATAGTAGGCATCTAGTGTACAGTGTGCAGTTGGCAGTTTGTAAACAAACTGTGTGTACACAAACGTTATGACTTTGAAGAAGAGCACGTGAACGACGCAAATTTCCTTGACGTTCATAACCACTGTTACATGTATTTTATTTTTTATGGGGCTTATAAACCATTGCCCTGCATCCAATTACCTAACCTCAATCTGCATATACTCGAGATATCGTAATGTCGAAAGGGATAAAGTTGATTTCTGGTCAAAAAGTTGATTCGCAATGTGTACGCGTGACATATTGAGGCTTCTTCTTCTGTCTTCTTTTATGTATGTTTTATTGTAAAAATAAAATGCTTTCAATACAGCAACTTCATTTTTAATATTTAATTGTTATAAAAAGTATAAGAATAATTGAAAGGGCTTGCTGCCTTAGTATGATTGTTGGGTTCCTATGTCCGCAACATCCAGCAATATAAATATAATATATGTATAATAGTTGGGCGGTTTCCAAGGCAACGCTTCAATTTCGTACCTCATCTGATAAACCTTTTCCAAAGTAATTAATAAATTGCTAACACCGGTAAGTTAAATGATAAGATTCATTATTATCTATAACACATTATAGATTGGCTATTAAAAGTTCGCGATCCAAACACTTGTGAACGGAAAAGCAAGAGTAAATACACCCATACCTAAAAAAATAACTTGTAGAATAAAACAAACTACTAGAATATTTATATACTGTTGTCATACTTTTGTTCCTAAAAACGGCCCGGTGAAAAGTTGGCAAGTCTAGAGAAAGTCAATGAATTATGAATAAAAAAATGTATTTTATCTGCATTTTAGCTACATCAGAATCCGCCCTCTATTCCGTAGGACACCGCACTCCCTACCAAATATTCTCCTTTCACATTTTAATTATGTATGTGATCACCTTAAGTTATAGCAAAAAGCCGTATAAAGAGAGGTATGGACGGTGTGGGTGTATTTACATTAACTTGCTAATATTTAAATACGAGCTGAACTGAAAACCGAAAACCGTAATTAAACCGATATATATATTTTTTTGCCGAATCGGAACTAAAACCGGAACGAAAAAAATAAGAGTTTGGGTCCCTGAAAATAACCATTTTAAATGTAAATTTTGAATTGTAAGAGAAGAAAAATAATTGAAGGAGTACGTACTTTGGTGAATGTTTTCAGGGAAGGAAAATCAATGAATGATTATCACGATATTTAACAAAATATTTTTTTTAATTATTGAAGCGGGATCTTAAGTACATGCGAACTCGTGAGAATAAAACTATTTGTTGACTAGACTACAGGTTAAGAAAAATAGTTTAGACGTTAAAAGAAGACTAGTTCTATAACGCTGTGACCACAGAATAGACGTTCTGGTCGGTGTTAAATTTAAAAAAATTAACTTATCTTAATATTTAATTTAAATAAAAAAATTAATTAAAATTAAATATTAAGATGATGTATTGTAACAGTCAGCGCAGTTTAAAATAAATTAAATTCTATTAAGTTTTTTGGCGTTTGGCTTGTTGCCTCACTCATGCATACATTAAATTCACGATTTTTTCTAAATTTAACCAGCGTATCTCCATCCCTTTTTTCCTAACCTGTCTTTAAGCACAAGGAAGAATGAAGATATCGCAGTAATTAAAGGTCCCCAACTGCAGCAAGTACAGTGCACTTGGAACTTTTATACGGATAACTACCGTCGCTTCACTTCACTAACGCTAATTAGTTAATCTTACCTTAATTCTGCTAATACATAAAAATAATCCTTTACACGAGTATTCAGTATACGCCCCGCTCAAACGATCGTATTTATGGTGGAGAGGAATCTATCAATGAACCAGCATCTGGCATATGAAAAAGTAAGTGCCTTCCTTTCTTCCTCATATTTGCGCCTAAGCATCAGTTTGTCATAAAATTGTACTAAGCATTATTTTAAAATTCAATGCAAAATTTAAACTTAATAATATTAAAGAAGTGATATATTATAGTATTTTATTAAATTCTCCAGAATATCTCACAAATTAGTGAAAATCTCTGAATAAATAGATTTAGGAGATGGGAATTTGCGTTAGGTATTTCAGTACATATTTAATGTCAATTGAAATGTTTGCCCTCTTTCTGCAAAATATATTTCCTCTCCCGGAGAAAACTTAGAAACGTTGATTGACGCTCCTACTTTGTTGTTCGCACTTAAAGAAACGACCCTCCGTCCTGCCATTGTTTAACGACGATAAACATTAATTTATTTGTAATTGCTCAAGTCTGAGGGTTCTTCGAAATGTTTCCATGATTCGATAAATTCAATGACGGTAAAATTGTTTTTCCGAAATAAGTTCTTAATTATAAAGATATTATTATCTTCCGAAGGTCTATTAATTTCAACAAGTGTGGATCTACTCCAAAACACTGAAACAGAATTTTAATCATCTCAGTTATCTTAGTGTTGAAGTTTGCTTAAATTTTATTGATTGTTGGTATTGAGTTTATCTTGGAAATTTAATTTGAAATGAAACACTTCAAAATTTTATGACCTTTAGAGTTTTTAAGCCGAAAGGAAAGTTAAATTTAATTCTCTTGTCACGATTAATAACAAAAATGGACATTACCCTGTTAATTACTTTTAATACCAAGGGCGAAGTAAAATATGAAAATGAAAGTTGTCACCGATTGTCTAGTGAAAGTAATATTCCCACATAAATTACTAGTAATTAAGGACCTCAATATTTAATTGAGTAGATTATATGTTTATTCGGATATCGGCTGCAATCAACTGATTTATTCAATCAAGTTACAAGTGTAATACATTACTAATTCCTGACTTAATTAGACACGTACTTGTATTCTTAGTTTCAAATTGTACAATCAGTTTTTGAAATATAATTCTGATACATTCTTCTATTTTCCTCCTTCACGGTGGCCTCAATCAGATGATACTCGCAATACATCTCCACACGTCCTGGTCTTGACCTCAAGACCAGCTGACTCCAGCTAGATGCGACGCATCTATCTATCGCTGTGGCACTAATCCAGGTCTCCTTCGGCCCAAAGTTGTGCCTGAGATAATCTCATTTTTACAGACTGTCACTTTGATGCATAATGTGTTGGAAAAATTGGAAGAATATTTTGTTCACCGCTATCGATAGTAGATAGAGCTTGTTATGGTTGGATTTGTTTGCAAAGTGTTATTCGTGCCTCATGCGATGCATTTCGGAGGTTACGTTTTACGCTTATCGCTATTGTGGGCGCTCACATGAAGATTGGAATGACAAGAGTACGAACCGACATAATTTTTGTTGCTTGCTTGATGTCACTGTCTTTCCATATTCTCTACAGTTAGTTCATGGCAACTTTAGCTAGTTGTGTGCGTCTTCGATTTTTCTGCCCACTATTATAAATATTCGCGATTAGCTTCGTAACTACCTTACATTTTGCTATTTGAGAAGTTTGTTGTGGTGCATTAATACGATCCACAATCAGTACTTTTGTTCTCGATTTCCAGATACTAGCCTCAAGCGTGATATCATACAAACATAGACTGGTGCTCTACTTTCCACCGTTTGTAAAACTTCCGCCATTTTTTCCATACTCTTCTCAAGACGTATTCTGAGTAAATATTTAATAGCAATGGCGAGTGTATGCACCCTTGTATTGCTCCCTTCTTAATATATGCCTTGGTTGTAATATAATTACAAACTAGAACTATCTTTTTATGAGTCCAATCAAGTGTGGTGAGACTCCCATTTCCTAAAGAACCATCCATAGTTTCATCCGATTAATGTTTCTTTATTATTTGCGGTAGGTGTATTTAAGATTTGCTCTTTAGTTCTCCATCGTTAAACAAATTCTACTGGTTCTGGTACTATTTGGCATGAGAGAATGTTTTGTAATCCGGCCTGTAGAATATACAGCATCACTTTACTTACATAGGATATGAGAGTAATTAGACGATAACTATTAGTCTTTGTGGAGCCTTTTTTGTGCAGGGGTTTACAAATATTTATTGTCCAGTCCTCTGGCCAATTAGAAGACATCCAAATGTATTGAAATATTTTATGGATACCTTCGTTTGCCAATACCTGTATGGTTTCTGATGTGATCAGATCTGGTCTAGCAGCTATTTGTTTATTTTATGTTAATACGATATATACGTTATACCGTTAGAACGCGAATTTACAAACATAATTAGCAAATTATCAATTTTCATTATTTTTTAACAAAAAATCGTGTGGGTAACCTAAACTAAATAATATTTGATTAAAATCCATGTCCGTATCGAACCAACAGATTTATTATTATTTTTAACATTTAATGTAAACTTTGTTATTATTGTGATTATTCATTTTAATATTGAATTATCTATTACTTTAATTTAACCACTTCTATGCGTCATAATGATTTTCAGCGTACAAATTTATTCTAAAATAAATTTTCCAATCAAATATCTAAACAACTTCCACCAAATATTACATTTGTATTTTATACAAATAATAATAAACTTCTCATAAATTCAAAAGATAAAGCTTTCTGAATTGGTAAAATAGGTTAAAACAAAAAACATTTTAAATGTTTAGCAATTCTGTTTTTTTTTTAATTTTCGAATCATTTATTAGAAAATAATCAAACTTTTAATAAAAATTTGGTTTTGTTTGTTTTACATAAGAACAATGTTGGTCTTAAATTGAATAATTTATAATCATTAGAAATAAGTAAAGCGTGTAAAATTAACTAAAATATTATATAACTAAATTTAACCATAAGTTCCATCCTAAAAATTTTCCAATAATTTAATTTAAGTCAAATTTCACATATCGCACACCAAGATCAAAACTAAGACAACTCAAACAACCAAGAATTTTTAGTTATTATTGTATTCGGATATTCTGTCATATATGCAACTAACTTAGCCCCAGTTCTCGAATAGTGCCATTTTAGGATACATTATTATATTATATAAATTTATTTTAAATTGAATCTGAAATCATAGAATATTGACACATTATTTTAATTGGTTTTTGTACTCGTCTCATCCTAATTAGGGAAAGGGTATTTATGTAAGCTCCTTCGATTGCTGGTTCCCAGGTTTCCGATTAACAATACGTACACTTATGATACATTAACTGCACTAACCACTTTGCTGTCTTTAGATTTCGGTTGGCTGAAGCGCGCACTGATGGTTTTAGGACTACTGGACTGTAATGAGCATCACGGCTTCGTTACCGTCTTCTCCAATTCTGATACGTGGCGGCAACACTCACGCACACTCATGCACATTATCATCGAAGTAATAAGGCGAAGTAATAATTATTACTTTAAAAATCAAACATTTTCATTGTCTCAGTTTGTAATAATGTTCAACCATTCCTTGTGGATTTTTTTAGGTGCACATTCTTCCTGGTTTTCCATATGTTTGGTATAGTATTATGGCCTTGTTCACGAAATGTAACATGATGAGATATTATATCTCATAGATTTGGTTGAGATAAATCTTATTACCATGTACAAGTGTAGAGATTTTGGTCTGGAGGTGATCTCAGAAGTTCGTAGAAAGAGACAAAAACACAAGCCCGTGTACACGTCGTTCGATTTGACAGCGAGACCTAACACGTGCGTATAAATGTCACCTCAAATCTTAGATACTCACAAGTATTTAAGTGAAAAGTTATATAAATAGAAGGCATTAAATTAAAAAGATTTATTCCATTTTAACTGCTGCCGGAGAAATTCTAATTCATCCAATTAATGAACGAAACATCAATGGTCAATGGACTGAAATTTAACATTTAACGTACAACAAGCGTGAAGTAAGGCGCTAGACGGAGATTCTTCGAGACTTGGTAAATATGTTACAGTGAAGTTATATTTTCACTAGTGTTTTGGTGAAATCATGTCCGAATGCGTCTTCGCCGAATGATATATATTTATATTAGCGAAAATATGTTGTGAAACTTCCATGTTTTCACTTAAAATATATGTTTATGTTAATTAAAATACGATAAAATTATTCTACAAAAATGATATTTTTTCGAACCAATACATGGACAATCCAATTTAGCGATATGCTTTAAAATGAAAGTTCTAAAACTTTAGACTGACCTAGCATAAACAATAATAATCATATAAATAACATTACTAATTTTCAAAATACGTATAATAGTATACGTAATAATAGTAGGGTGATACATCACCAGCTAAGGTTAAAATGTTCCAACGTCAGATGGGATGAATGACAAACTCATAACGCGTGCGCGTTGTATGTTATATTGCGGCTACCTGTCTTCTTATACTTCTTACTTCGTACTATTACTTATATTACCTTTACTACCTACTAACTTTACGGTTTATCAAAGTAGATGCAATTTATTCAAGTTAAATTCGTACCTACATGTTTTATTTGAATTCGTTTCTATTTTTATCTTGAGTAACGTGTCAGGCCAACAAACTCGGTTACTTGGAACTTCAGATATCAAGGATCGGTGTTTAGGTTAACCGGCGGGTTCAATGAATCCAACAAAATTGTTGGGACTAAAATCTTCCCTTAAAACAATTTTTTTATATTAAGCAAGAAAAAAAGATTATAGATAATAAAAGGCCCGAAACCATAGCTAAAAAATCACTGTATTTTGGGTATCGGTCGTGAGAAGCTCTTCTTAAATAAATTCTTCACACTTCTCCTTTTAATTCGGCACTACGCTGGTGCAAGAAATGTAATTAGTATACCGAATCGTCTGCTTGTAAATCAATACAGTTTCACTGATATTGAGCAATGAATTTGTAAATCAATTACTTGATACACTTTAACTGGCTGAGTTAGTGAAATTATATATATACTAGTGAAAATATAACTTCACTGGTAATACACATTCACTGTAACATATACACTATTAGGGATTGCATACGAAATTTCGAGAATTCCGCAATTCGTTCTCATAAATATAATTTTGAATTCGGAAAATTTCATTACGAATTTCGAATTATAAATATTATACATAAAAATAAAATATTGTTACGATCACAGAATAATGAGTAATCGCAGAACAATAGGGGCGTTCTGAAAGGATCATTCCTAGAAATGCTTGAAAGATTTAACCAGCTAAAAAGCATTGATTGGCATCGCGTCTGATATTGATATTCACGATGCTGAAATTTTGTCCATTAACAATATTATTTCTACACTTCTCCTAGTGAAACTTACCGTTAACGCCCTTTGTCGAAAGAGTGCAAATCTTCTTTCAGCTGATGCAATATTGTCTTTTATGGTGGAGAATTTGGTATTTGATGACCTCTCACTAAAGTTGAAGTACAATTTACAACATCGAATAAGACAAAGACAAACAAATGTATCTGTAACTCTTCAGTATTTACACAACGGTGGAAAAAATGAGATTTAAAAATCTTTCACTAGACCGACGAAAAGTAAAATAGCCAAATTATTAAAAGCTTCGACAGAAATTTGAAAGCTTTCGTAGCCACCCAGTCAGAATCCGGCGATATAGAAGAAGTAATTTGGAAGAACAAACTAATCACTATGCATAGTCCCAGTCGTTAATGCAAAAGTTAAAGAACAAAATTTAGTCAAATTTGACGTCCAACATACTGTCCAGCTTAACTCAGCGAGCAGCTTAATTTCAAAAATTAAATCCGTAATGAAATTCTCTGAAGAGAATGGCTTACGAGGAAAATTTTTAGAATCCGTACTATCATTGTTAATTTTGATTCCACCACAAGCGTGAAGTCCGAGCGAGCGTTCTTAATTGCAGGCAAATTTTGTACAAAAGTTGTACGGAGACTAGGAGACGTGGCTTTACGTGATCTCTGCTTTCTCAATACATATTTTAGGCAACAAAACAAAAAAATTATTTAATAATCATGTATTTATATAATTGAATTTCAAAATTTTAATTATTGTACAATCATTATTGTAATATTTTTTTATACAGTAAATTTTTGAAATCAATTTATTATCTTGAATATGCTGTTTTTTATTATTAGTATTGACCAAAAAATTATATAATATTTTTCGAATTCCAAAAATTTTTTCTGAATTTCGAATTTTTTTATTTCGTCGAAATTTGCAATCCCTATACACGATGGCCTATGAAAGCCGAGAGTAGTCTTCAAAGATTCTCACGGGAGCATAATCCCTGTCTCAGAGATTGTCCCGATTGAGAGATTATCTGTGCGCGTAATATTATAATTTTTTCTGAACTATTTTCTGATGGCCATGAGAACAAAATTTTCACCCACAGCCGTGAATCCATTTTATCTGTTCATATTTCAAAGCTTACTCAAAATTCCTTCTCCGCACAATACCAATGGAATTATTTGAATTTTAACGAGACTGCGTGTTTTATAAGGGTCGATTTCACCCGGGGGTTCGTCAGATCAACTATATATGTCTGTATATGGGATGTTATGCGATTCAAACTCGGAAGAGTTATACTATCTCGGAAAATTGGCGGGAACGCACTGCCGATTGTCACGGAAGGCGCTCTGTTCTCGGGTGATATATCAACCTCGTCACGCCAGGGTTGACGCGAGGCTTGTTCACATGAAAACGTCGCGTCGACTCCAACCATGCAAAAAGGTTACAGATCTATTGTATTATATTATTAAACAGTAATGATTACTGCAAAGATATTTAAAAACCCAATCCTTAAATACCGTACATAAAAATGAGTCTTCCACTATTATAGTCAATACTATAAATGGTAGAAAGAGACTTTAACTTCCACCGGGTAGCATAAACAATATCAATAACTCATGAGACTTCTACAGCCGTTATCAATTTCATTTCTTGAAAACAGACTTTCCAATCAGGCATTATCAATCCACTGCAGGCTGAAGGCCCTCTCATTTTTCATCCTCCGCCAATCTTCGCCATATCCCTTCCACTGCTTCAATAATTTCGTCTATTCAAGACTTTAAGCGTCGCCTAGGATATATTTTATATGGTGGATACCATTAAAGAATTTTCTTGGTCCATAGATTATTTGAGTGTCTAGTAATGTGGCCCACCCATATATATCCGTTCACACTTTTAAACAGTGATCCATCTACCACCTTGGTCTGCGTATTGTTTCTTTTTCTGTATCTTTTTATGTTCCCAGAATACTTATTTTTTTATTAAGGAGAACACATTCTTATTATGAAGTTGTAATTATTCAAAAAATAAGTCTGTGATATTTTAAATCCGGGATACCGGTAGCAACAACAATACTTTTCGATCAAATTGATTTTTATCTCAGACCTATGTTCTGAATAATTACTGCTTCACAATAAGAATGTATAAGTTGTATCAATGTGTCCAAAATTTTATAAAAATGAATTGTTAATTCTGGCGTCTCCTATCAGTTTACTCAAAGGTATTTGAGATTCCGTAAACACAAAGTGGATAGCTTTCAAATAATGGAACGACAGATGTATAAATTTGAAAAGTTCGAAAATTTGTCGTCAATCCATTGTGTTGGTATAGCATAATCGGATAATGCACATTCCCCGGATTGGAAAGAGATCCATGTTCGAATCCCGGTAGCAACAACAATATTTTTTCGATAAAATCGATTTTCTATGTATATTTTTTTAATTAATACATTTAGTTTGTATTTATTATCTTTTCCACGCTGGACTTCCTTGGAGCTGAGACAATTTAGTAATCAGAGTTCAATTTTCATTACTAGATGTAAGGATTGGAAGAATACACTGGTATTATTCTATTTCGATATGATATGCTTAACTTATAATCAATTGCGTATGGTAATAATAGACTTCGTAATCAAATATTTGAATTAACATTATCTCTATAAGTCAAGTATAAGTACTTAGGGACTTTCAAGTTTCGAACTGACTTACCTTTAGTACACTGATAGTTAAAGATGTTTAATTATTTTATTTGAAACTGGAAAAAACGCGTTACGTGTCTCAGACACGTGTACCACACCAGCACTGCATATTTCTTGTTTCATGAATTCAGTTAAATAAGTCGTATTAAAAGTAAAGTTGCAAATAAATAAAAAATCTCAGCAGGAAAACGAGCCCCTGTTCCCCGCGTGATGGGCAGGATACTTACCACTATATCTATATCCAAGGAATATATACTACAAGTGAAAATATTAGTATATACTCTTTAATAATAGTAGTTTGTTACAAAATTCACAGCGTATAACTTTTTTTAAAATAAAATAATACATCAGTATTAAAATTGATGTTAAGTATATATAAATAACAACATATTTAAAAAAATATTATTAATGCATTGAAATAAAAATAAATATACCTTTGAAAATTCAATCGTGCGTCGCTCTATTTTGTGGTCATTGTAACTGGTGGCGTGGCATATTCAATAGAGGCACCGGCCTGATTCTGAGTTACGGGAAAAATATTTTTGAAATAAAGGTGAAAATAAAACACAAACTGAAGTGAGAGTAAAAATGTTATATTTTTTCTAACGCGCCGTTTCCAACAAATTGTATCGGGGGAGGCTCTGAAAAAACATATGCATATATGTTAAAAATAAACAGTTATACATTTGATTTATCATATCGGTGAAAAAAACAGTCAGAAAATAATCACCGATCGTATTAGTTGAGTAATGTGAACGCGACTGTAGAAAAAATCGATTGTGCCGGATTTCAATTCGAAATCGCAGAAAAACATTTACAACAATCACGAAGCGTCGCGGCGGCGGAGTAACTTATTGGGAAACTTTAGACGCTTTATTCACGGTCATGTGGTTTCGCCATTAACGTTCGAATAGACATTGTAAAGTATATTCAAATGGCACTACAGAAACGGGCACACCTTACCTGTCTCAATAAAAATAGATATCGAATTTATAATGTTAAATTTTTACTAGTTCCCTCAAAATTATTTGATATTTACTGTATCGCGATAGTAAACTTTTGTATCCCTTAAGCAGAGCTCCGTTTTTTAGATGGTATTTTTAGGGATCTTTTTAGGGTTCTTTATATTTAAGTGAGCGATTAATAATAGTGTTCCGATTATTCGATTATTTTCAGTGGAAATTTTTTATTCTTTAGAATTAACTACTGGGTGATTCAAAAGGCGTACTATAATTGATTATTTTGTCTTTTTATTTTATTTTTAAGATTGGAAAAATTAACTTTGTTTTTATATTTTTATATTAGTAAGACGGGTCGAAATGTTAATATAAGAATAAATGAGTATTTGAGATGCTTGAACAATAGTAGGTTTTCAGAATTTTTTAATCATTTGATAGAAAATGGTTATGATTTTGATTGTCAATTTTGCATGTAAACAGTGTTGTGAATCGTTGGAGATAAATAAAAATTATTCTTCAAAACAGCTATTAAATTACTGTACACAAACACCGTAAACTCCTCAGTGCACCGCCATAACCAAAAAGAGTTCTTAAAGTATTTGCGCAGTGCGCAACTGAGCGGCCATCTTTAAACTAAACAGTGTCTACAATATCACCATAACCTCAGTTAAAAACATGGAATCTATCTAACCTAAATTGATCAAGCTGCTGTTGGAATATCCATACAAACAATAACTATTTAGTGTGTTTTTAGCTACGTGATATTTTATGTTAAGCTAGTGTTTATTTTTTAGACTTATTGTAATATTTTATGTTATAATTAAGTACTCGTAATTATTTAGTGGATCGAATGAACGGATAAGGTTGAAAGATGACTGATAATGTTTTTTTAAATTAGTGTAAGGTCGCGACATGCCGATAGGTATCAATGAGGCTCGCCCCGCACTATGCCGCGATTCCCGTGGTGGTGCGAAGAGGAGGACGGAACGCAAAGTGGGTGTGTGGAATATTAGAGAAGGAATGTACAGAAAGATGAATGAACTCTGTGATAGTATAAATGAAAAGAACCTTGATATATTATGCATTAGTGAGAGCATGAAGAAAGGAAGAAGAGAGAGAAGACAGGGCATGTCAGGGTGTTGCAGCGTTGCTCTCGTAAATAATGATAGAATATACGAGAGAATATGAGCTTGTCAGTACCAAGCTCATGCGGATCCGTTTTAAAATTGGAATTACAAGAGTATTTTAAGTCGTAGGTAAACTCAGCAAATGATGAAGTGAAAGATGAATTTTGTACGAATGTAAGGGATGTAATGAATGTAAAACGGAATAATAAAATAATAATTTTCGCAGGTGATTTGAATGGATGGGTGGGGACTCGGAGGAATGGTTTCGAGTCAGCCATTAGTGTGTACGGTGACAAAAAGATGAATGGGAATGGAAAATATACTTGAGGTATGCAACCTTTTTGTTTCAAACACCTTTTTTGATCACAAAGGAATCCATCAGTACACATGGGAGAGAGTTAATGAAAGGTCGAGGATTGATTTTGTGGTGGTTGACTCTAGACTGAGATCCGCTACTATTGATACTCGAGTGTTTCGGAGCGCCGAGATAGAAACTAACCATTTCCTCGTCATCTCAAAAATACTTTTATTTCAAGGATGGCGGTTCATGAAAAAAACAATATCGGCGCCATCTAGAGTCGAAATTGAAAATCTGCAAAGGGATGATGTCAGAGAAAAATTTGAAATGAAAGTGTATGAAAAACTGAATGAGTAAGGAGCGAGAGATCTGAGTATAGACAATGTATGGGAATATATTAAGATTACTCTATGCGAATCAGCGAATGAAACCTGTGGCATAGTTACCCTAAGAAGGAAAAAAGGCGATGGATGGTGGGACGATGGAATAAAGGAACTTGTGAAAGAAAAAGAGAATGCGTGGCGCAATCTGTTGACAGTAAATGGGAATGAATACATAATAGCAAAAGACTTGTACAATGGCTGTAAGAAAAAAGTTAAATCTGGTGTGAAAGAAAGGAAAGAGCGGCTGAAAAGAGAGGAAGCGGTGAAAATGACTGAGAATTTTCTGGATAATATAAAATTCTTCTGGAAGGCGGTCTAAAAATTTCGATGTGATGCTGAAAGCAGCAGTATGAACGCTATTAAGTCAGTTAATGGAGAGATGTTAACGAATGAGGATGAAATAAAAGATAGATTTATTTATTTAGACTTTATTGACATACATATTTTTTGTTGTAACAGAGATGAATATATTATAATATAACATGATAAACATAAGATATAATTAAACTGCAATTAAATACTTGTAGTTTATTGTGTGGGATGGAGTATACTCCACCTCTGATATATACAACGTTGTTCTGGCTACTTTGCTAGACGGAAGTTTGTGTTAAAGTAGCCAGTTTTTTTTATGCTGTTATGGTGTTATTTAACATAAAGATTCGACAGAAATAAAAGTAGAGATAAAAAAAAAGAAATTTTTAAATAAAAATGTAGTGGGAGTGTTGTAGAACTAGTGAATTATTAGTGTAGGCACTGTATAATGATTATGTTAGAATGTTGGAAAGCCATGCTTCTGATTACTCTCTACCTGATTGGATCATACATTGAGTCTATATTTGTATAATCTTATTGGAGTTGAACGATTTCAAGTTGGTACTGAATGTGTTATACAGTTTCGGAGCTAAGAATATGTAGAATCTTTGATAAAATGTCGTTGTTGCTCTTGGAATTGGCGTGTAGATGTTCGTTGTTTGTCTTGTGTTGCGTCCATGATTTATTACTTAGGGTGAGTTGTAGTTAGCATGGAAAAATTGGACGAGTCTCAACATAAAGATATGTCTTATGTCTAGGACATTTTATTCTTTAAATATAAGATCTGATGGATATCTAAAGGGACGACCATTTATTACCTCAAGAATTGTCTTTTGTGCTCTTTTTGCCGACTCTAATATTGTTTTTTCTGCTCGTCCCCTATCTATGGATAAAATACTTCCAGGAAACGTATGAGAGTGTTGAGAATGCAAATGAGGAAGCACTTGAGAGACTCTCTATCGTAAGTATGAATGAGGAAAACTATGTAAATGCAATAATATGGAAGAAATAAAGTGTGCAGTATAAAATATGAAGAATGGTAAGGCTGTGGGGTATGATAATATTCCTGCAGAGTATATCAAAGCTGGTGGTCCATTAGTTATCTTGTGGCTTCATACGCTCTTCAATCAATGTTTGGAAGAGAGTCACACCCCGTTATATTGGAAGAGGACTGTCATGATGCCTCTTTACATAAGAAAAGGGTCGAAAATGAAATGCGGTAACTATAGGGCTATTAGTCTACTGAGCTCGGTTGGTAAACTGTATGGAAGAATTTTAATGAAGTAACGAAAGAAAAAAGTATGGGACGTGCAAGGGGCCTTTGTGGGTGGAATAGGACGCATGGATCAGATCTTTTCTCTACAAGTGATGACGGAAAAGTTTTTGGCGAAAAACCAAAAATTATTTTATGTCTTCGTAGATCTACAGTAGTTATAAGAGAAAGATTATGAAATGTACTCTCTGATTACGGAGTGAATAGTAAACTTATATAAGCAATCGCATCCCTATTTGAAGGAAGTTCTGCGTGTGTAAGAATCAATGGAACATTCACACCATGGTTTGACATTACAAAGGGTGTCAAGCAGGGTTATGTATTGTATTGATAATTGTGTAAAACTGTAAAACTGGAATGTATTAATGTAGGAACAAAAATGGGCGATTTAATTGTATACTGTTTTTTGTACACCGATGATACTATACTAATAGCGAATAATGAACAAGAACTACTGTCTAGTGAGTAGAATGTATTATTAAGGAAAACGCATTCTTATTGTGAAGTTGTAATTATTCAGAACATAGATCTATGATATTTTAAATACTAAATTAATGTATTAATTATAAATATATACATATAAAATCAATTTTGTCGAAAAATATTGTTTTTGCGTCACCGGGATATTCAACAAGTATTTAGTAGAATGTATGATGCATGGAAGGAAAGCGACCTCATGATGAATGTTAACAAGTCGAAAGTGATGGTATTCGAGAAGAAAGAAAGCGAGACACCGCGCTAAATACTTGTACGTAATGAATGTTTGAAACAAGTAGATAAGTTTGTGTATTTGTGAAGTATGTTTGACAGAAACAGAAAGGCTGGGAATGATATTGAAAGGAGGGTGACAGCAGCGAATAAAGTGAATTATATCTAATAGAAATTTGTTAACCAAGGCAATACTAGCGGTGTACAATGGAGTCCTGGTATCGACACTGATGTATGGAAGTGAGGCCTGGAGCTGGCAGAAGAGGAACGAAAGTAGACTGAATGCAGTGGAAATGAGATCACTTAGGTGTATAAGTGGCAAATCTATTTATAACAGAGTACATAATGAAGAAATAAGGAAAGAATTTAAAGCTGATATTAGTAGAGTGAGTAAGATTAAGAAAGGATTACTTATATGGTTTGATCATATGGAACAGATGAATGAAGAGATAATGGTAAGAAAGATATATGGCTCAAGTGTTGATGGCACCAGAAGTAGAGGACGTCCACGGAAAACTTGGCATTACCAGGTAAACCAGATAATGGATGATGGCTCTGTTAGAAGCCTCAACAAGCGGCGAACTTGTATGAGAAGATGTATGAATGTGAATGAGACGAGATATCAGGACAGAGGAATGTGGCACACTATCCTCTCTGCCTACCCTCGCGAAGAAACGGTGTGATGGTAAGTAAGTAAATAAGTAACTAAATTTAACCACAAGTCCCGTTCTAAAAATTTTTCCTAAAAATTATTCTAGTAATTTTGTATCAAGTAACAATTTAGGTTAGGCACTAAAATTATTTTTAAAATAATTATAGTTTTTTAAAAATTGATTCTGTTAAAGAAACAATAACACGTGTTTTTGATTAGTTATTGACATCCTGAAGAAAAAAATGATATTTTGTGTAGATGTATTTTAATTCAATAAGTGGTTAACCAAACAAAGTTAACAAGTTAAAAATAATGATTATTTTGTCCATTATAACTTGTTACTTAGTAGACAGATAATAGGTACTCTAATAAAATATCGGCATCGGTACTAATATTAACATGAACCGACTACTATCACTATATATCTTAAAAACAAAACCACTGGTCAAAGATTTTAGGAGACATATAGTATTCAGTTTCGATCGTCGGTATATATATATATATAATACAGGAAAATGTGCGGCAAGTGGCGACAAAACGCGCGGCTTTGAATAAACGGAACGAAACGTTTTCGTGAGAAGGGCGCGCTTATTACAGCAGGTACGTTATTGAGCTTTCTCTGAATTTAAAACGTTCAACACTTTTTATTAATCTCGAGAAAGATTGCCATTTGTAATTGCCAGTCCAGGTAGCATCGGCATCAAAGGGAGAATAATATAATGATAAGCTCGCGATTCAAATGAATGCTAAAAATTAAAATTGAATTCTTGTCTTTCGTTTAAACATATTTTTTTTTTACAGTAATCGCTTCGTACTGCTAATTAATTCTGCTACAGATGTACTATTTTACATATTTCAATAAACGTCATATAAAAGCTCCGCGAATAGTTTGTATTCACATTTTTTAATCAGGAGCTTTTTGACTGCGTTCTTGTCGGTGCAATTCTCGCTATATCCTGAACCCTATTCTGATACGACGCTGGACATATTAAAAAACCCAAATTAAATAATTCTGAAACATTGCGGACCGACAACCAATGCGGAGATGGGTATTAGCAGTTTTAACTCGAAAGACCAGAAAATAGTGGTTTTGTTTTATCAATAAAATAACTAATAAAGCTATGAAATGTTTCGGTTTTGTGTTAAGAACGGTGAAGGATTTTAAGTAATTTAAAGCGCTTAAAGTTTTATTCACGGCTTTAGATAGACGTAATTTAGAATACAACTCGACATTTTGGTTTCCATTCTATAAAGTTCATCAATTAAAAATTGAAAGGGTTCAACACGAATTTTTAATGTTCATAAATTTTAAACTATCATTTCCGCTGAATAAATCAATTACTTTTAATGAGCTTTCTGAATTTAGTAACTCTCCATGTATAATAACAAATATACATTTCATAGAGACGAAGGTGTTTTTTATTATATTTAATGGAAAGTATATGGGTAATTACAGGGCTTACGACCTGTCTCCGGATGGCTTAAGTGATCACTTTATATAAATATAACGTTCACCATTCTCACCCATCAATCTCCATATATGTATAAAATTGAAAAATATTGATTTTTCAGGCGTATTATAGTATGTGTTAAAAACATTTTAAATAATTAAAAAAATATATATTAGATTCTCATTGTGACATATATGCTGTTTCAAGGAAATTAATTATCAAATTTAGTCCATAGATGGCGATAGTGTAGTGGTACTCAAAGTCAGTCCACATATTAACATATACACAACTTTAAAAAATTTAATAGATGTGGAGATTGATTAATGGGTGATAATGGTGAACATTATATTTATATAAAGTGCCAGTGCTCAAGCCAGCCGAAGACAGGCCGTAAGTCCTATAATTATCCATACTTCCTTATATTTTCCATTAAATATAATTTAAAATATCTTCGTTTCTATGAGATGCCTATTATTTGTTTAATAACAGTGTCTTTGTAGGTGAAAATCCAGTAATTGTGTGTTCTCGAACATATTCAAATATTGTTAAAAAATAAAGTTATCTTTAATTTTACAACGACTGCAAAATGAACGTAGATAACATTTCCCGCCTTAAATTGGCAACAATTTGTTACAATTGGTTACAAGAATTGGTTACAATAATTGGTTACAACAATTGGTTACAACAATTGGTTACATTTTATTCAAAAAATAAGAAACTTCGCCCGCACAATCTGGAAACATCTTCGTTTCGAGTTTTTACGGGCAACTCAGTTCACGTGTCCGATCGATGATTGTCCGGAACAAATCCGTTAATTACACACAGCATTAGGTTGAATTCCTAATCAGTAGACTTGTTTCCGCCGGTCTGATTGCTTTTTGATTACAATAACTTGTGGCCGCGAGCAAACCTGTCCGGCGGTCGTTATTTTATGTTTCTACGATCAGGAAAACACATTTTTGTTGAAAAACAAACTTGTCGGCTGGTTCAATTTGTGGCTTTCAACGATTTAGTAAAGTTTTTTTTTATTATACTACTTTAGAATTTTTTTAGATCCATAGTTATTATTATTTTTTTTAATTTTGTCGTGGGATTTTAACAATATCGCGTAATACGAGTGTGTAAATCAACAACATGGATCTACAAATGTTTAAGAACGGTATTAAATAATAGTAATGAGATAAACCGCTATTATGTTTGATTTCCAGTGTATCGGTGATTGTTTGCCAAATTATGAATAATTATCGAACCAATTATCGAACACAAATCTCAGAATCACAGTCACAGTCACGGTTACAGTAACGGTTCAGCTCATCACTATTAAATAAGTAGTATGTGACAAAATGTGAGATAAAAGTAAAAAATCAATAATAAGTTACAAAATGTCATGTGAAAGTTAAAGGGTTAGAATTAAAATTATGGTAGAAGGAAAGCAATAAGTATGTATGTACATAAGTGAAATGATTGGATAAAGTCGATTTTATGGTAATATTGTTAGTTGCGTTGTGTTAATTGAATAACAGGCTAATATTAAAAAAAGTGATTTCCATGAACGTTGAATGAAGGAATTTTGGGCATAAGAGATTATACTTTTAGGCAGCGGTGGGCTGCCAATAAGTTGACAAAGGGTTCGCTTAATATCAGAGCTGTTCGCGGTGTTCCGGGGAAGGGGCGGATTTTTTAAATCACTCATACGCAATGATAATTAAAGCTAATTAAATGCATTAATTAGAAAGATAAACATATGAAATCAATTTTAACGAAAAATATTGTTGTTGCGCCACCAGGATTCGAACCTGGATCTTTTTCCAAACCGGGGAAGGTGTATTATCTATGCTTTAACTATGCTACAGTGACATTATTTTTGACGACAAATTTTCGAACCTATATGTTACACTTTTACAAATTAATACATTTATCGTTCCATTATTTGAAAGTCATCTACTTTGTGTTGATTTTATATGTATATCTTTCGAATTAATACATTTAATTAGTATTTAAATATATCACATACCGTCTGTTCTGAATAATTACAATTTCACAATAAGAATGTGTTCTCCTAATAATTATTAAACAATCGAATGTTATTTAATATACTTATATTATGTAACAATACGCTATATACTATAAAATATACGGAACAAATGAAAGAACACAGAACACTGAATTACAACTGAAGTTTTCCTTAGTAAATGATGGTGCAAAGTAAAAACTATTAAGAACTGTCCTTCTCAAAACTGTGCACAATTACGATAAAGGGAAAAGAATGTGCACCTATGAAGTATAATTGTTCACAAAAATGTTGTGTTGAACATTTAAGAACATCTGGAAGCAATATATATCAAAGATCGGCCTTTTTAAGCAATATTAAATTATAAACAAAAATCTTTAATTATGCACCTGAAATAATGTATTTTATGAGAAATTTCAATAGGCAACAAAGTCTTATGTTTCATAAAACATTTAAACCATCTACGGAAATTGTTTTTAGATACTGATTTGATCTAAGAATATTGTTTTTTTCTTAATTTAACCCTGGATCCCCCTTCAGCCCACCTCCGCTTCTCAGTACATAAAGAGCGCGGTCTGTCGTGCCAATCTCAATGAACCGTTGAAGTAGTTATCGTCGACTGGACCAGTCAATATTTCCTTGCAATAATTTATTAAGGAATAATTGCTCAGCGCATACTCATCGATGTTCCAAGGTTTTCATGATGTGAAAGGTTGTTGCTTTATGTAGAAGTTATGATGCTCAAAATATGTGTTGTACTAACATAATATATTAGCTGACGTATATAAAAAAATTGTTCACCACTTTTTAGTAAGAATAATCTCATTATTTCAATGCTGAGTAAAGTACGATATAAATTCTTCTTATATAATTTACACATTTTCATTTGGTATGCATTTTCATGAGACGGTAACACAGACGGAGAGGTATAGAAAAATTGAAATCAAAACTAAAGTCATTAATTATTCATACATAAGACATATAAGTTGTTGAACAAAGTTTCTGTTATATTTTCTTGTACATTGTCTATATAACACTTTGGAAGAAATTAAATTTTAATTATAAACATATAATTTTTTCGATTCGGTGTGGAAACTGCACTTTGTGGGATGTATTTATTTCATATGAGAGATTAAGTAATTCTCTTTTAGAAAATAATAATAAAAATTAAATGTTTTAATTGAAAAGATATACAAATAAAATCAAATTTATCTAAAAATATTGTTGTTGCTACCGGGATTCGAACTTCCTATGCTGATTATGCTACAGCAAGACAGTGCATTGAAGACAAATTTTCGACCCTATATGTTACACTTTTCAAATGAATACATCTATCGTTGCATTATTGTCTTACTATAGCATAATCGGTTAACGCACGTCCCCCGAATCGGAAAAGATTCAGGTTCGAATCCCGGTAGCAACAACAATATTTTTGATAAAATTGATTTTATACGTGTATCTTTCTAATTAATACGTTTAATTAATATTAAAAATATCACAGACCAATGTTCCGAATAATTACAACTTCGCAATAAGAATGTATTCTACTTATTAATAGAAAATAATAATTGTTATTACGCTTTGTCTAATCTCTAGTTACCCTAACTCCGTATTATCTAGAGTATTATTATATAAGTTGTAAAGGTGAACCAAAGAATCATTCATCCCTCATCACGATGCAACATCCCAAACAAATACAGAGCACCATTACTGTACCAAAATCATAAAACTCTTAATTTAACATTTTTATATACCGTTGATCTTCTTCTATCCACTGTTGGATGAAAGCCTCTTCAAGTATTTCCCTCTGATTCCCCTCAAGTACTATTGACTGTGTATGTCCTTTTTATATATATTCCCTATATACGTGCATATGATTGATTACATCTTCTTTAATAAAAAACATCAATTTAAGATTTTTTCTTTGTAATTAGTTTTTATGGATGCAAAATAAAATGTATACAATCTACGATTTTCGTTTTTAAGCGAGACTCCGTCTGTTTCCAACATTCCTGTATTCTGTCCTCTCCCCTTTTCCCAGGAAATAGATCGCTTGACGAAGTCACTATAAAATGTCTCACGTGAGGATGAAATATAAAAAGTGCCTTTCAAATATTCCTGAAGTAACAAAAAGCCTATAAAACATCATCTGTCAAAAGTTTAGCGACTAGTACCTGAAAAAACTGAACAGCCGCATATCAGCGCCATCCCATATGGAATAGCTTTCAAAGTTTGATGGATTACCTTTGATATATTTTTCTTGATACTGTTTTGTTTTTCTTTGATCTTGATTTAGTTTTCTTTTGTTTCAGATTCCCTTTTCCCGCGCTTTGCAGAACCTATCCCGAACGTCACCGTCTCCGTGGGGCGGGACGCCTTATTGGCTTGCGTCGTTGACAATTTGAGAAATTTTAAGGTATAATTTAAACTTACACGTAGGGGGCTCAAATAATATCTTTATAATGCTTCAATGTTACTTCACGTCGGAGCAAAAATATATATACGGTATATGTATATTCACGTATTTGTTTGTGACTTTCTGATCCAAGATTGAAATAGAAATTCACGAAGGATGAAATTTAACCTTTTTTAGTGGTGATTCAAGCTATCAATATCATTTGTTCTTCATAGTAGAGTAGTGTATTTGTCATTTTTTTAAATAATTGTTATTTTGTTTTATTGTGACGTAGGCATTACCACAAAATATTTTCAGCATCATCAGACTTAAAACATCAAAAAAATAGTTTTTATAAATAATTATGTTTTTTTTTTTCATTTCTAAATCAATTTATTGTAAAAAAATTAAGTGTTAATAATTCGCTTTGCTTTTGATTACTGAATTTTGAGCCAAAACACACCCTATGTATAGATACAAATAATTCGCTCGTAATCTTCCAAAAAAGACTGATATCAAAAGTAAAATACAAACAATGTTACTCTTCTTAAAATGTTTTATATATAATTTTGGATTACCACTTTAGGTAGCGTGGGTGAGAGTGGATACTCAGACGATCCTCAGCATTCACCACAATATCATATCACAGAACCCCCGCATCAGCCTGTCATTCAACGATCACAGGTCTTGGTATCTTCACATTAAGAATGTTCACGAGGGTGATAGGGGCTGGTACATGTGCCAGGTCAACACCGACCCCATGAGGTCACGACAAGGCTACTTGCAGGTTGTCGGTGAGAATATAATAATTTTGTGTATTTTACCACCCACTTTAAATTTAAAAGTAATGATTTCCAATTAATTAAAATATGTGATCCTACAACACGAAGAGAAAATCTTATAACAAAACGGGATCTTATATGAAAACGTGGTTCTATTAGAAGACGTGATCCTATAAGAATACGCAATCCTAAAAACAGACGTAGTTCTATAACGAGGAGTAATCCTATTAGGAGACGCGATAGATGATTACAAAATAAGTCTGTATTAATCGTAATATTTACATTAAATTACACTACATAACATTTTTGTTATCGTCACTAAAACTTTCACTTCATTGGCGATGGAAACAAACTCCGCCAAAGAAATTTAATAACAAATATTCTATACTCAGGTTGATGTACATGTCAGATGATATCTTGTTCTTTCAAGGGCACACTATCTCGAAAGAAATAAAAAATTAGGATTACTTCATTTTATTAAATGGTAGCATTGAGGTATTATAATTACAGTGGAACCTGTATAATCGTTAATAATTTTTATTGGAATTGGTGGAGGAGCATGGAGGGGAACTTACCACATAAGAATTGAAACATGTCCGGTAAAGAAGTGTCAAGTAAAGGCACCATACCTATTGCTGACATTAAGAAAATGCTATAAATGCTAAAATGCTATAAATGGTCGAAAAATAGCACCTAAATGTTGACATTGTCAACCGAAACATGAATATAATGTAATTGACTACTTTAGGAAAGCTAAAAAAAACAGACAGAAATAGGCTATATTGGACAAGTTTTTTTAAATCAAATGTCATTGAACCATCGGATAAACGAAAACCATCACCAGAATTAGATGTTTTAATTGATGATGACTCTTCTTCTAAACGACTGTAACTTTCCTCCTCTTCCGCTTCTACCGTCATCTCTCCTCAGTACAATAAAGGTAAAGTATATTAATGTACCATTTTGGGGGCTGGAAACGGATTAATTGAATTTCAGTTATTTCTTATGGGAAAAACTGTTTCTACATTCCATTTTTCCATATCTATCAGGCCCTCGGGAATAGATTATTGACGAATACAGAGGTACCACTGTATATTAATTAATAATATCTCGATAGAAACTAAAATATTTTTTCGATTAATAGACTTTTTCTGTGAATCTTTCTAGTTGATTAGTTTAATTTTTGATAATAATATAACGTTATTAATTTTAAATGAAAACAATAAGAGCGAATTATGGCAACACCAAAACTGAACATTCCAGATTATTATTATACGCTACCAGATTATGAAATGCTCGAGTAATACTTAAATCTTTGTTGAAAACTTTATTTATACATTTTTTTGCATTAAAATAATTAATTTAAGAAGATAAAACTATATTTAAAACAAACTAGTAGAATCACTTAAAAAGATTAACAGAAAAAGATTTAACTGTCAAAAAATTATATAGATACCACCCGAAACGCGAACTCGGAACATTATATTGGATGAAGAACGAGTTATCAATTATTCTATATTAACTAAGTACTTTTATAAATTTTATATTTTATCCTTCGGTCGATGTGCTCATGACTGAGCATTGCGGTCCTCTATTCTGCTTCCACAGCGCGAACTATTCGCCTTCACACTTCGCGGTCTCGGTCCCTGTTCAGCGCGACGTGTGGTGAGGCGGCTCCGGTCATTTCTCAGACTTGGTCAAGATGGATTCATTTCCTGTACGTTGTAGAGTTTTTCTTTGGTGCAGAGTTCTTGAGTCCATGGTACGCGCAGCATGCGACGCCAACACCACATTTCGAACGGGTCATCTTTTTATTCCTTCTCAGGGTCCATGTTTCGATCACACACTGTGCTATGGAGAGAGCAATTTAATACGCATCTATTATTTTTTATTATTATTCATCAAACTTCTATTAGTTATTATAGAACTATGTTCTAAAATTGTAACTTCATAGAAGAAATGTAATTTCATTAAATAACTATATTTATTCAATGTGAAATTTTTACGAATTTAAAATGACCTTATAAGTATATATAAAAAATTTCTTGTATCTCCCTAGAAAAAGTGATTTATTATACATATACATATTTTTTAAAGACTCTATTGAGACATTAAGCACTTAAAAAAGTCATGCGCGGAGTCGTTAAAACATCTATTTCATATATAATAATTATTGTACCTTAAAAATGCTCACGATAACCAAATAAAAAAGGTAAAATTGAATATAAACAATATTAAAAATGATCAATGTAACGATTTCATTTCGCAAGAATTCTAAATGTATAGTAAGGGTACCTTCTCGGTTCTATCCAAAAGTGATGGTAGATTAAATGCTTGATATCATCATAAGATGAAAGCTTTCCAACGCACGAGACTGGACCGAGACCTTTTAGTCTCATAAATTAATAATGAATCTACGGTAATTATTTTTAAAACAAATAAAATTCCCCTTTTAATTCTTAGTAAAGCTATTTTCTCGTACGTAATACACGAAAAAATATCTTTATTTAATAATATAGATGTCTAGAGTAAAGTAAAAATAACATATTTTGTGTGCATATATAATGGACGCATACCCGTTTGGAATTTGTTGTAGTTTTACGAGTGCAAGTCCCACTATATCCCCATTTTTTTTTAAAATAAACCTGCAACTTATACACTGTTAAGTCACACTTTGAAGATATATAATATTTGCACTTTGTTTAGGTACTTGTAAAACATTTGCTTTTTCATCTTCTGTCCTATCTATGATAAACGACTATGGACGGACGTGACACTAGACATTTGCTTGGGAGAGTATCAAAACTGAAGTCATTGTGAAGTCGTTCAAGAAGACAGGAATTTAAAATATGCTGGATGGGCAAATTATGCAATTTTTAAAGAAAGTGCCGATTCAGACATTGACAATGTTCAATAATAATATTTTTCAATAAAAACTTTTTTTCAAATAATTTTGTCCATAAATTTAAGGTGCGACTTATTCTCGTAAAAATACGGTATATTTGGTTGTTAAATTTTAGTTTTATTGATATGATTTCGTATGTATCATTGAAAGAGAAACCGTTATTATTATTATGTACTTTTTAACAGTAAAAAATGCCAAAAATTGTTAAAATAATCACAATAATCTGTACATGGACATACTAAATATTAATGAAAACTAACTTTTGTTATGAAGTTATAATTTTAGAACATGATTCTGTAGTATTTAATACAAATTAAAAGTAATCGGTTGATATAGCGACATAATAATACATTTTCTCTAACAGGAAAAGGTCCAGGTTAGAATACCGGAAGCAAACAAAATAATTTTTTCAATATACAGATTTTTTCTCTATATCTTTCTAATTCCTTCATTGAATTTGTATTAACATACTAAAATAGTTATTATTATTTAAATTTATTTGCAAGTGATGATACGATTACATTTTTTATAAACATAACTAAACGATACTGAAGGCTTCGTGTCGGCTTCACTTTACCTAATACGGCCCAAAAAACACCAGGTGGTAAAGACGAGAAATACTCGTAAATACCGTTTAATTATAATTATTTTTGTTATTTGATCAGTACCACCTGCAATCCTCGACAACAAGACTTCGACAGACCTCGTTGTGAGGGAAGGAAGTAACATTACCCTGGTGTGCAAGGCGGCGGGGTACCCCGAACCTTACGTTATGTGGAGAAGGGAGGACGGAGAGGACATCAACTATAATGGGGACAATGGTAGATGGAACTTGCTAACTTTACTACCGGTTTATGTTATCGTTTGTTACTATAATGTAGATCAAGATTGTAACTTCAAACTAGATAAGCAAAAGGCAGAAGTTCGAACGTTGAAATAACGGCTTGACCAGTACCATTTCACAATAGTGGCCGATTTACATAAATAATGGAAGAAACTGACTACGTAAAAAAATAATATGTTAATATTATGAGTATTTTTGAGTAGACAGTCAATCTCTTATTTCATTTTACATGATTTCAACAATTATTTTTATTACTTAAATTCTATTAGTTCTTTTAACATCGATGCATACTTATGTAGAGATAATTCATATTGTACATATGCGGTAAGTTGTACATATACGGTACATGTAAGGTAATATACTTCCTAAAACATATATGTACAATGACTTATTTTACTACAGTGAACGTGGTGGATGGTGAAGTCCTCGCCATCACGAAGGTATCCCGCCTGCACATGGGGGCCTACCTCTGCATCGCTTCCAATGGTGTTCCTCCGTCCATCAGTAAGAGGGTCATGCTGATGGTGCAATGTGCGTATTATGTATCATACAAATCGTGAAGTAGTGGTAAATCCACGAGTATCGTAACTATCAAATAGGATATTTACATGTATCGCATTCTATTACCTTCTACTGAACATAATGTATAATATACATATGATTAAATGCTACCTGAAAATGTGTCCAATAAATGCGAAATATACAACTAAAAATGACCTATTTGTTCGTTACAGACGATATAAAATATATATTATATAATTATTTATATAAAGTATTTTTGGTTTTTGTCGAAAATATTTGTATTCACTATATTAATAATATAAAATCAATAATACATTTATTGAAGATATGATGTATAATTATTTATCAAGCTAACCAGTAATACATTTCAAATATCAGTAAATTACTAATGTTCCATTATAGATACTTCATAAAAAAGTAACTATTTTCATTTTAAAATTAATATATTAAAATGATATTAGTGAAAGAACGGTATACAATTCCATGTATCTGTATGGAACACAGTATACTAATACCTCGCTTTACGATCAAGATACGTTCCGAAAAAGTTACCCATAAAGCGAAATTCCGTACAATAAATCATTAATTTTTGATACAAATTCCATATAAATGATCGATTGCTTCGATGAAATGTTTCTATTTCATAAAATATTTAAAAAATATATTTAACTTAATCAAACAGTAAATATATTATTACCTACATTTTAATAAAAATTAATGTACCATTGTACAAAAAACACAAATTTAAACGGTTATAACCGGAGTCTGAAAAATAACATGAAGAATTGCATAATACCGTGCTGTCATCGTTACCATCCACTGTTGTTGAGGGATTATTGGTACATAAGGAATCCTGTATTCATAAAAATAAGTTTCCCGTTTTTAATTGGTGGTATATAGAAAAACCGAAACTGAATCTTCATTTATAAAGAACTTTATGTATGTATAATATATTTTGTTTTTTCTGTCATCAGTTCCTCCAATGCTTTCCATACCGAATCAGCTGGAAGGGGCTTATGTCGGCCAGGATGTCGCTCTGGAGTGCCACACGGAAGCATATCCGGTATCCATCAACTACTGGACTACCGACCGCGGAGACATGATCATATCGGGTGACGAAAAAATATAAATAATGCATAGTAATAGAAGAATACACTAATCGACTGGTTTTGAATAAGTTATCTTGGGAACTTTATAATTTTTAGAAGGAACTTTATAATGCTAATTTTTATCACCAAAAAAGTATTTAGCTCAGCTATGTGAATAAATATAAGTGTTATTATGAAACCGTTCCCACAATACTAGTCATGTTGTCAACATTTGACACAAATTGCTACACAAATATTCAGAACTCGGTAATCTCACACTTTAAAGATAGTTTATAAAAATGTGGTACATGTCCAAGACACAAATCATACCATGTTTTGGTTGACCCCGCTCCACCGCGTATTCAGGTAACGTAATCAGATCGTTATATTTTGTTTTGATCTCTTCAAACACTGTCCAAATTTTTTTGTAAATGTAATTTTTTTTTTTTTAATTTTTTTTTTATTGAGGGATTTTGAGAGTGTAAACTTATAACTAACATAATAAATATTTAACATGTGATTCTATTTATGAAAATCCATAGAAATGTTAAGATAAGTTTATTAAGGGATGTTGATAGTATAAACTTAATATAACTAACATAATAAATATTTAACATGTGATATTATTCATGAAAATCCACAGAAATGTTAAGGTACATAAGTTCAGAAGATAAATAAAAAGAAAATAGGTAGGAGAAAGGGTGGGGAGGTCTCAACTATTATTACGGTAAAGGAAGAGCAAGATGTGTTTATAGATAGAATGATGGGCCAAAATTGAGATTGTGGTGATTCATAAGAACTCTTTAAGCGTAGTAAGATTAATATTGAAAAAGTCAATTTCTGGAAATCTCTCATTATGGTATTTGCATGACCGGTGAACGGATAAATTTTGTATGTAAGATGTTCTACTTCTAGGAATGTGGAAGAGTGCGGACTGCCGGGATGATCTAGATGGTATGTAGAAAGATATTAATTCTAATTGGCTGGTACAGTCAATATGGCCTTGCAGTATTTTGAAGAGAAGTATTTGGTCAGCATATCTTCTTCGATATTCTAGGGTTTTCATATTGTGGAAGTTTGGCTGGTACAGTCAATATAGCCTTGCAATAGTTTGAAGAGAAGTATTTGGTCAGCATGTGTTTTTCGATATTCTAGGGTTTTCGTATTGTGGAAGTTTGCTGCATCTAAATAGGAGTTAAATGATAGATTAGATCTAACATTAAGATATCGAAGAAACCTGAAATATGAATTTGAATTCAGACGGTGTTCAATTTTTTAAAATAAAATGTTACGCATTTACGTTACACGCTTTTTACACGTTTTTTAACAGCTACGTGACATATTTTACTCGAGAAGCCTCCGAAAAAACATATTCTGATTTTAAAATGATGTTAATGATGTAATAAGGTAAAATAATTTCACTAATCGCACAAGTCCTTAATAATCTTTGAATCTTCATCTCGATATTTTAAATAATAACTATTACACATTTTGAAATAACGTTGGAAAAATCTTATTTTTCAAGTCGTACTTTAAAAACGCACATAAAATATTATAAAATTGCGTGTAATTTTAAAAATCTGACGATGACAACATTGACGGCCATTTATCACTCCGACATTAATGGCGCAGTGTTTTGCATATCGTGGAGCGTTTATTTCGCATTTCATGCTCAAAGAAAACCCCTACTATCCTGGGGGTTACCGACGCGAAGCCGCTTGACGAGGTGGGCGGCTTTTAAGCCGGCTGAGATGTACTTCTATTTATATCATTGAAGGCTATTAGATCATTGTTTTAGGACAGTGGTGGCGAAACTTTTTATATGCGCGTGCCAAAGATCCTCAAATATATTGACCGTGACGCGCCTAGCAGTTTTAAAAAAATGATTTATTAAAATAACTACAATTAGTAATTATGCTATAATTAGTTTTTTTTTACATAAAAACATTTAACAGCATGGTACTATAAGATATAGTGGGTTCATTCACCCTTCCAAGCAATTTTTATTAGGGTAAAAATTTAAAAAAAGAGAGTTTTTCAAAATTGTATTTAAAAAGTTTAAGAAATACATTTTAAGTTATTAGTATTAACGAGAATTTAATAAACCTGTTTTAGAGAGTATTGTTTATTGTTAGTTGTATTTAAGGTTACACTAAATGAACAGAAAACTTTCCACTGCACCCCGTGTGTTTGTTTTAAAGAAATGATGTGAAGCAAATGTGAAAAAAGTATTCGTTCAACAGGTATTTATCAAAAGTGTAGGCAAGCTATTTACAAAATAAATATAATTTTTGTGGAGACAGGTTCAGTAGCCCACTTACCAAAACGTGGGTGCTCAAAATCAGTGACCACAGAATAGAATATGCAGAGACATTCATTCAGTCACTCAAGAAATCAGCAAGAACAAGTTGTAGGGAACTAGAAATTTCAGACGGGAGTTTAAAGAAAATGTTGCATACGTTCCATATCGAAGACTTTATATAGCAATGTAGGGTAATATTAAATAATCAAAAATAATTTCTAAGAAAATATTTTTGATTATTTAATAAACTGACTTTGTACTGCAGCCCGTATAATGATAACTACAGTAATTAAAAAATATTCAGAAACTTCCCGAGTAAAATGTTACATTTTACATAATAATATTCAAGAAAATAAATGTATTTTTGTAATTTCCCTCAAAAGAGTTCACTGTCTGAACAAAAAATAAAAATTTGATCATGTTCGAAGAGACCAAAATAAAATATACTAATATGTGTACGAGTTTAGGTTCGAAACCAGGCTAGTTTGATACAGACTTCGGCCTAGCAAAGTAGCCCGGACAACGCTGTATATATCAGAGGTGAAGTCTACTCCATCCCACACAATAAACTATGAGAATGTCTTATGTTTATTATGTATCCACCTCTGTTAGTATAAAAAGATGTATGTCAATATATATATATATATATATAAATAAATAAATAACTATATATATAAATATAAATACTTTATGCAAGGGCGATTCTGTGTCAACCAAGCAGGAGACTGTTTCGCACATGAAACTTTATTACATTCAAAATCAATGTGGCCATTGGGGTTTGCTAATAATAGGCAAAAAGTTGTTTTACTATTTAAAAATAGCATACTTTTTTGTGTACATATAATTTTTTACATTATATATTTTATAAAAATTTTACTTGTACATCAAAAACTGATATTTGGTAAATAACTCCCATTTTCATCTTTACAAATATGAGCTTGAACTCTATGACCTAGGTAAATAAAATTTCACGCTGTGTAGAATATCTTGCAAAGAAAAATAAATAGTAAAGTGAATCTTGACCTATGATGTACATTATATTATGTATAATTTAATCAGATAGTTTCAAGTCCCTAACTAATTGTACATTTACATTTTACTAGTCACATGTTGTATAATATATTAACGTTTTTATAACGGAGTAATAGGAAAAATAAAACTAATTACTGAACTACTTACTATTACAAATTAGTCTGTAATTTAATTTATTATATCCCTAGAGTATTTTTATTCGTTACGGCTTCAATTAGTGGCCGTGAGATTCTCCATATTGCCAAAAATATATGGTCAATTGAAGGTCACCATCATAAAGATATAGGTATAATGCCAAATGTTAAATGAAATACTACTAGCTTTCTCGGTACTCGGTACTTATGGGTGAATATTATGTTCCAGGCCGATATTATTTTTAAATAACTATAAAATATAATACAATTTTTTATATTTATTTTTATTTATCGATTAATTAATTTATTACAATTATGTATAGAATATGATATTGACTAGATAGCCGCCTAAGGCGGCGCCATAAATGTGTGCTCTTTTAACCATATTTTTCATAATGTTTTTGCACACTGCGTGTTATTTCAGCATTTCTATTTTAAATATGGTCCTGTAGTATCGAAATTATTATTGGTTTATTGGCGTAGACTTTTTTTTTCAAATACCCTTACAGAATAGTCGGGAGCCATCAAATCAGTCGGTCGAGGAGGCTAGTCGATATCACACCTTTTGACATTATGCGGCCGGGAAAAATTTCTCGCATAATTTCAAGCGTAGATGGCCTGTGTGTAAGGTGGCACCGTCCTGTTGAAACCGCACGTGTTTCAGTCCCAATCGATCCAATTTGGCCACCAATAAGTTTTCCAACATGTGACGATAGCGATCTTCATGCGTCCTGAAAGAAATAGGGCGCAATGATTCCGCCGGTCCACATGGCGCACCACACGGTAACTTTGCGTGGGTGTAAAGGTCGTCGGTGTATCAATTGAAAATGTTTAGTGCTCCAATAATAGGTTTATTAACAAAATCCGTCAAGTTGAAATAAGCTTCGTCGCTTGTGATGATTTTTTTTTCTAAAAGTCTGGGTCATCAACACATTTTTAAACACCTTGTTGAGACGTTAGATGCTCTATAATAAATTGTAATCAATTATTCTCTACGATTACCAAATGCCAATTGAAAAATATTTGGCAAACCAAAATGGCTGCCAAATAAAATCGGCCTGGACATAATATTCACCCTGTACAAGCTTTCTCGGTACACGGTACTTGTAATAAATAATAAATATAAGTAACACAAACGTATAATTCATACTGAACAGTTAAATTGCGTCCGTATGTACTATTTATAATATACAGAAGATGTACAATGCAATGTAAGATGTATTTTTGTTTGACAGGAGATAAGTACGAAGCAGTATCGATGGATAGTGGATATAATCGTTACATGATGCTGAAGATTAGAATTGTGTCCTCGAAGGACTACGGAGCCTACCGCTGCGTGGCGAAGAATTCTTTAGGGGAGACTGACGGTGTTATAAGACTTGAAGGTTTGTTGTTGGTCTAACTAATTTTACTGTAATTATTTTGACCACTGTATGGATGTCAACTCTTATTTGTATAATTTTCATAAAAATTGTACCCAAGAATTAAAACTTTTTTTTTTTCAAGAGAACATTGATTTGCTTGTTACTTTATCAATTAATACAATTTTATAACTACAGTAATCACAAATGATAAATTATTGACTAGCGAATTGAAACTCTGTTCTTAGAAATACCAGCGCCATCAACAACTACCTCATCAACAACTCCTTCACCTCCGATGCCAGTCTCGGCCAAGAAAAAAGGTAGAATTATATATGTACTTAATTAAACATATTTTTAAGATTGGCAAAATCAACTTTGTATTTAAAATCCATTATTTTAAATTGTTAACTTTGTTTCATTAACCATTTAATTGATTAAAATACATCTACCGATTTCCGAAAATATTATTTTCTTCTTCAGGATGTCAAATTATTGTAGTAATTTTGTATCATTAAGTAACAATTTAAGTTAGGTACTAAATTTATTTTTAAATAATTATTGTTTTTTGAACATATTATAGATTCTGTTAAAGAAACAATAACATATGTTTTTGATATCCTGAAGAAAAAAAATTATATTTTTCAAAACCGATAGATGTATTTAAATTTATTAAAGCAAAGTTAACAATTTAAAATAATAATTAAAAGTTTAAAAACCCATTCGATAACTGAATGTTATAAGTATTTATGTTATTTAATATTTTGTACAATAACAATATTTGGTCATAAAAATTTAAAATGTTTCCTGTTTAATTAATTTGAACCTTTCCTTCTCAGAAAAACATGTGAAGGAGTGGAACGATTCCGGTAAGTTTATCAGTATATTTTATTTCTTATTTAAGGTTATGAATTAAATCTGTATACATTTTTTCACAAATATTGTACATGTCATCATCATTACTATTGCTTCTAATGAATTAATAAATTTTCCTTCATTCATTTCTATTACGAGCTATTTCATTCAATTCCTGGATTTCATATCTTTGATATAGACAGACATATCTTTGAAGACATTGTGGCTTTATCTTAGTTTTGGCTTTCCCAATCTCCTGCACCTTGCTGGCCTGGTGTTCAGCAGTGACTTTGGTGATTGCCACCGAAGTCTTCCTATTTTAATAAACCTCGAAACGCTTATCTTCTTATATTCATTGTTGTAATGTCCTAATAACCTACTAAACAGGTTATTTTATCAATTTTTTCATATTCACCTTTCATTTTATTATTTTATAAATTTTTCCCCTTTTTATGTCAAAAAATATTACTTTAAATTATTATTCATTTTACGTTCACGCTGAATAACATAATGTATTCTGCTACCTTCTGAAATATTGGCACATCATTTAGACAACATAATTTCTCGCGAAGTTTTCCACAAGACGGTGTATTTAATATTTTATATTGTCTTGCAATATTCTAAAACAATGTGTGTTATTTTGTTTTTACACATTTTTTTTTTAAATGAAAATACATTTAAGGATGAATGAGGGGAGAAAGGTAAGAAAAATATATGACGCAAGTGTTCATGGCACCAGGATTAGAGAACGTCCGCGGAAGACTTGGCAAGACCAGGTAAACCAGTTACAGGAGAATGGTCCTGTTAGAAGCCACAATAACCGATGATCTTGTATGAGAAGATGTATGAATGTGGATGATGCGAGAATTATGGGTCAGAACAGAAGAATGTGGCGCTCTATTCTCTCTGCCTACTCTCACGAGAAAACGGGGTGATGGTAATTAAGTAAGTAAAAAGAAATTAAATGAATCAATTAGAAAGATTGCTAGATTTTTTCTTATTAAGGAGAACATATTCTTATTGTGAAGTTGTAATTATTCAGAACATATGTTTGTGATATTTAAAAAAATAATAATTAAATGTGTTAATTAGAAAGATATACATATATAATCAATTTTAAGGTAAAATATATTTTTGTTGCTACCGGGATTCGAACCTGGATCTCTTTCCAATCCGGGAAACTATGGTGAATGTAGATTATTCATTACTTTTCACAAAATATCTAAGAAGTGTAAGTCTAAGTATGCAGAGCTATATTTAAACGTGAATACATGTAGTGAAAGTGGCCTTCTTCTGACCTATTCCTGTTCATATAACTTGTAACTTACACGTGGAGACAAGCGGTATCAACCCGCTCAGAATTTATTACACGGCCCTTTTCCTAGAAAGGTACTACATGAGTATCATAACTGTTTCTGTGTTATCAGCGTAAGATTTAATACGGAATTTTAGGTAGAGTCTATATACATCCTGCCTCCAGTTATGCAAATTAAAGGAAACAAACTGAAACTAAATATATTCAGAATTAACGTATCTAACTGTATTTATTCAAGTTTCAAGCGTAGGTAGGTACTCGGGTATTGTTTAAAACATAATAAAGCAGTGTTCTCAAGTTTATTCACAAGAACGTATGAAACATTTGTTTAAATAAAACTCTGATACATAATGTTTTTCCTCAGCAATAGGCAGAGCCTCTATATTTCCTAAATATTACATGAAATGGCTTATATTAGTGTAAGTATACTATTTTCTTCCTCTTTTTAGTACAAAATCTAATAATAAATAAATATAAGACGGTAGACGGTAATACTAATTGATGGGCATTTTCAGATTTTTTAATGCTGAAATAATAATGCATACGAATTTCATTATATATATATCTATACATATCGATGTACATATAAAGAAAAATAAAAGTGAAGTAAATATAAATAAAAAAAATTTAAATGGAAGTATATAAAATTTACTATACGTATGTATATATTTAATGAATTCACTATTCATACCATTAAATATATTAATTTCTGAAAATATTTTAGTCTAGGTTATTCAACTGACAAAATATAATAAGTTGCGCATATAATCTGTATATCTTTTTTATTAATCATCTAATTATATCTTGTTCTACTCTTTATATATTATATATATATATATAAATATATATATATATTTCTTATTTTTCTTCTTCTTAGTATTTACCTAATCTAATGGCATCATGTTTAACTCTTTATATATATAATTTTGTACATTGATCATTGCACTTTGTTTACTACTATACTGGAAGAACACCATCTCCTATACTAGTGTAGCAGGCAGGGTACCCAAATATATGTCTTACTTTGCTCAAATGTTTATCCGATTATGATATAATACACTGTACTAAAAATCAAATAAATAAATTATTATTGTTAAACATGAAAATGCTGTTGCCGTGCCGTGGCATAAAGTCGGTAAGCCTGAGTGAGAGACTTCAGCGATACCAATGAAAACGTCTGTGAAAAATGTTTTTCTCTACCAAATCATGACCTTGGAATGACAAGGTTATAATGTGACATTTACTTTTTGTATCGAAATTTTGACAATATATTTTTCTTTAAAACTGTGTTATAAACATGTTAAATTTCCTAATGATTTAGGAAATAAACAGAAAACAAGGTCATATTTTAGTAGCTTTTGGAATATTTTTTGGAACGTTGATTTGAATACAAAAAAATGAAAGAGTATTACATATGTATAAATAATATAACGTGCCCGAAATCAGGAATCGGCGTACTTTATTACTCTTTCACATTATGGGCAATAAACCAAACACTGCTGAAGAAATTAAAAAAATATTATTCAAAACTCGATTCAATATCTCAGTTTGATTGTTAGATGATAGACCTTGTTGTTTCAAGGGTAAATTTATCTCAATAATATATCTGAAAGTGAGTAAGATTAAGAAAGTATCACATAGGTGGTTTGGTCATACGGAACTGATGAATGAGGAGAGAATGGTAAGAAAGATATATGGCGCAAGTGTTGATGGCACCAGAAGTAGAAGATTTCACGACCAGGTAAACCAGATACTGGAGGATGGTCATGATGAAAGCCTCAATAATCGGCGAGCTTGTTTGAGAAGATGTATGAATGTCATTATCGTTCTTCAGATGAGTGATTTTGAATCTCCCTAGCATCAGTTAAAATTGAATAAATATTAGAAATTTAACGTCTTATGTTAATGGCTCATGCTAACTTATCAAAATAGATAATTGTACGAATCTACGGTGATTTTAAGTGATATTTGTATATACGCGTAAATCTCACTGTCAGTTCGAACGCCGTGTATACTGGGTTGAGTTTATATCTTTTTCTACCAATCTCAAGTTGATCTCTGAGATTATCTCCAGATCAAGATCTTAACACATGTACATGGTATTAAGACGTATGTCAACTGAATCTATGAGATTATCTTATCGTAGACACGGGGCAGTATGTATGCAGTGTTGACTCCGTCTATTTTTCATTTGAATAATTGACAAAATCGATGATAATTTATTATCGTTTCTTTAATCGAATCGGTTTTATGAGTTGGTCCCTTATTCTATGATTTAATGGTTCGGATTTATAATTTTTAATCAATAAGTTGAACAATATATACATATGTGGATTGATAAAATTCAGTAGAACATTAAATATAATTAATCAAAAATGTAACCTGATTGAAACAAACATGTAGGTACAAATTTTTAATCTAAATATACGAATATTCTCGATCCAATCCTTATAAAATCGAGTTTACAATTAATACAGTTGAATAACCATTTTCGTACCAAGCCATTCTCTGCCAAAAACGTTCTGATATTCTACATCACAAAATTTATCCTAGAGAAAACGGAGAGACCTTTTGTGTGCATTTTGTATGCCGGAACTACATGGTTGCACTAATACCGGGTTCCACGGTCTTTTCGTTCGGGTATCCAGTTCTCGTTTTGAATTCTAGTTAACATATTATTGTATATACAATTAATACCTTTTTGAAAATAATAACATCGTTGTTAATGAGATAATCTGTATTTAGGATTAATACATTTTACTGTTAATTTAATTAATATATTTTAACTAATAGTTTATTATTTTTTTCATAAACTTTATGATTTATTTTTCATTTTTATTAAGATTCACACACTCGTACCTAACGTAAGATTACGCTCTTTCGAAATACGATATAACGCTACAAGACTATTCGAATATAAAATGAATTTAGTAAAAACAAATAATAAGTTTGGCACATTTACATAGCATAAGTGTCCCAAAAGTCTTTTCAGTAATAAAATAATGTATGGGTTTAATAAAAAAAAATATTCTTCTCGCCTTTTAGTACAATCTCTGGGAATTAATTTCTTAAAAATTATCTTTTCAAAATGTGATCCGTTATTTCGCTGGCACTCTTCTAAACGGGAGGCCAAATTTCTGAGAACTGCTCGGCACGTATTTTGCGTGATTGCTGCCATTTCTTCCCGGATATTTTCTTTAATTAAACTTACCACTTAAAAGAGTTTAGAAGTGTGCAAGCGAAATAACGGATCAGATTTAGAAAACATAATTTTTAAGAAATAAATTGCCAGGGACTGTATTTAAATGAAAAATAAATATTTTTTTGTTAAACCTATCCATTATTTTATTAAGAAAAAGACTTTTGGGACATCTTGTATATTACCAATTTTCAAGCAAATGTTTTTTTACAAATACATTATTTATGACCATTATAAATTATAAGCCGACACCCACGGAGCGGCGGTAAAAGTTACAGTGGAATTGTTAAATAATTCTTATTTTTAAATTTTATATTTTTCTTGCTTTACTTTATATTTTCTTTGATTTATTCCTTATATATTGAAGTTTAATGATTGATAATAATTCAATTTTAAAAGATAATTCATAAAAAATCTAATTATCTAACAATGTGCACTTATGCATTACAACTAGTATTACTTTAACTAAATAATAACTAATTAATTGGAAAAATAAATAATAGGTGGATTGTGTTATTTAGGGCTCTTTTACAAAACTTAAAACGGGAACATTGCTAGAAAAATATGTCAAAAATACCTATCGATTTTGATACCATTTTTTAAATTTAAAATTTTGTCAATGTGAAAATTTTAATTTTTGAAAAATGTATTTAAATCTGTAAATATTATACTTTGTTTCATTTTTATTTTTGAGAAAAAAACAGTACAAAAATAATAAATGGCATAATATATAATATATAAAAATAATACCATTGAAGTTTTTTCGGAGTTCAACAAAGAAGAGCATCATACAAACTAAGAAATAGTACATAAAAATAAATATAATGAGTAAACATAGATTATTACTCTTATAGACTATTAAAGAAAACTTATTTCACTACAACTGAACTCTTGCACTGAAATTTGTAAGGGATTTGTGAATATTTACTCCGACTCTTACTCGAATACAGTGGATATTGCCACGAAGAGGCATCAGTTGGTGACCAGGCTGTTTATGCATATTGCTTCAATTTTCGCCATTTCCGACAATATTGCTACATTGCATCGTATCGTAAAAATAACAGTTCTGTCCTACGGCGAAAGTAAAGAGTATTGTTTGATATATTCGTACGAATTTTATAAATTGAATTTTACATTTGGAATTCTATCAAAGGTGAAGTGAATCTGAACATGTATATAAAATTGGCTGTAAATAACATTAAAAACGTCATTGCTCATACTAAGAAACGCTAAACGGCTGCGCGGTCCTGAATTAAGTGGATATCATTGGGATTCAATTGAATGTTTACCAAATTAAACTCTGAATCCTATCACTCGACTCCAAAAAAAAAAATAATTTCAAAAATACTTGTGAGATACCAAATTCAGAAAATTGTTACCAAACTGAATTGAAGGGGCGTTACAGAATTCTAAGTGGTGATGCATTGGAACGCGAAACTTGCAATAATTCCTGGGAAATGAATTTTAGCGAGTGGGAAGTAGAATTACCACAAGTTAAGACTGATTTGGCTGATTGGCACATGTAATCGCCCAAAGTATAGTATAAATTACGTTAAATTAAATATAGTCTAAAATTTGATGAACCTTTTCTATTTTTGCGTAACGAAATTATTTTTTTGTATACGTATTTTCATTTAATTTGTGAAGTAGTTAAAACACAAGCCATAAAAACTTGCTCTTTTATACACTTTTTTTTTAGTGAAGACATTTTGTTTTTGTCTTAGATTTTTACTTTTTAATTTATGTCTTATTTGAATTACCATCGTTAGACATTAACATAATCAATGAGGATTCGAGTAAAATGCTTAAGAGTGATCCGCACATTTGAAATATTGAATGTAATGAAACCATTATTCTTTAAAATATTAAAGAGGTTGTAAATCAATTTGAAAATAATTCTGCTGAAAACGGAATGGAATAAGCTTTGTAATAAATACATTTTGGTACGAATGGTATTTATTGAGGCCGGCACATTAATGTCGCCGATCGAGAAACAACACACCATTGTTTCGCAACTCTCTAGAGTCATTTTGTGCCGAGTTTTATAATTAAATTTTCAATTTAACGAAAATTTTCTGAAAGGTGTGGGCCAGGGCGTTTTAGCACATATGAATACGTGTATTTATAAGCCAGCGTTAGACCGCTAAGCCCAGACTGCTCTATAAAATAGAACTTAGGCCCGATCCACACGTTTCGACCGGATGTCTTTCTTTCCCGACACGGTGGAGAAGGGTTGAGTTGAGCAATTAAACGACCTTCCGACACCCCGTATATGCGCGGTGCAAAAAAAATATTATTTTAAGGCTGAAAAGAATTAATAAAACTAGTAGAATTTTACCGAACTAGAAGAATTAAGCTAGACCCTGAGAGTATCTACAGTGGCCGCTTTACAACCTTTGGTGACGGCCGCACGGCCGCGAACAGAGTTCCCGGAATTGGTAAAACAAAACAGGAGCAGGATATTTATATCCTGCACCCTTTGTGTAAGGTTTGTGGAATACTCTATAATAAAGTAGCGAATAACACCAAAAAAATGGATTGTAGGTTAGATTTGTTATATTCAATTTCTTATCCGTATTAGCTTTGTTAAAAAGAATCGACAAAGAAAATTGATAATGAATTTTTTCGTATAAATATACAATTACATCTTTAATAATTGCAAAATTACTTTGTGGTAACTTATTATATAAATAATATTAAAAAAAACAATATTTATTGATAAATCAGCATGTTTCAAGACCAATGGCGTCTTTTTCAGGATACAATGTATACTAAAATTAAAAATTCAAGCACACACAAAAAAAAACTATATATATAAGTGGAGGATAATTAATTAGCAACTAATGTGAGAAAAAGTATAAAAGGTGACTATTTGCAAAAAAAAAAATTTGGTTATTTATAATATTTAATTTGCTATTGACACCTTTTCTCATTTTTAAAAATGTCTAATTTATCTAAATGAAAACCACTGGTATTTGTATGTAAAATGTCAAAAGAATAGTTCGATTCCAAAAGACGATTGGCGAATTTAGAATAGTTGTTGGTATTTAGACATCTTAATTCTTATATAAATTTTTTTCACGTATATAAAAATAATTGCAATCATTGCTTTGTATTTGATTTGTAGATCCCCGATTTTTTTTTAATATGATAATTATTTAATTTTTTGTTGGTGTAGAAAGCTAGTTGTATAGAATTTGGGATATTTTTATAATTGAATTTGAAGTATGATTATTTAAAAACACGATTTTTCTCCACTGCTTCCCACAATTAATTATTTATTTTAACTAACTAACTAATTAAACTTTTTCTCATACTTTTTGTTTAACCATTGGTCTTGATATATAATGATTTATCAATAAACTGGAATAAACAAAGTATTCTTTTATTATTGTTAATAAATATATTAGTCGTTTCATTATTGCATTGCACTTTCATGATAGCCACAATAGCTAACAGAGTGCCAGCATAAGCTAGGCACGATGTCTCCAACACAATTAACAATGTACCCGCATATTGATACCTGTTAAAAATGCACCAATTTGTGTTCATCACGTGCTCAATGCTGAGATAGATTGTAGTGCTTAAAGAGGACATCGTCAATTCTTTTATTTAGTCTATCCATCTTGTAGGAGTTCGTCCTTATGTTCGAGTTCTCTCAACTCTACCGTTCCTAGGAATACGAGTTTCTCGAGATTTTCGTCGTTCTTTTTGGCAACACATCTAAAGTATGCAATTCTTCTGCACGTTGTTGAAATTTTAATTCGACAATTTTATAAATAACAAAATAATTGAGAAACACGCAATGATAGATGAAAATATTTCGTGTAATATTAAATAAGTTAATTATCATTTTTTTTAAATAGCATCTCGTCGGTATTATTGAACTTTATATCACGTAATGTTGGTAGCTCGAAAGGCTCCGATCTGGTTCAAGCAGAAAGGCGGAAAAGCCTTAGCGGGTCACAAAGAGAGAATAAATAAAATGGACGCAGTCGTCAACTCACTCATAAATCACCTTTGTGTGAGATTCTTTCTGTGCCCGCGCTGAAAAGGTTAAGCATCGAGCATTCAAATGGGCGAAACAAAGGATTAAGTTTATTTTCCTCGGGAATCTTTATATTTAAGTCCGCACACCCCATCCCTATTATGTTCTCGGATGGCGCGTCGGTACATCTAGCCGTCGCGCGTCGGATTAAAAGCCCCACAAGGATTAGATTGTGTGTGTACTTGCCTGTGAGCGTTCTAGAAAATGTGTTCGCATTTAAATTAATACTAAAAATTAATTTTGTAACATATTCGTGCTTTATTTATCTTGATAATAATTATAGCCTTTTCATCCCTTATAGAAATATTCATAATTTTGGATTAATTTTATGTTCATTTTTAAAATCTAAGTAAATACATACCCTGATCAAAAGTCTTTATTTATTCGTCAATATTTATTTTCTCTCCTTCATAGTAGTCTTCGTGAGATATAATACACTTATGCTAGCACTCTAATTTTCGAACCACTTCTGAAACGCAATTATCGGTATGGCGTTTAGCTCCTCAACGACTCTGTCTTTATCTCCTCAATCATGGCCAAACAATGTTGGCCAAACATCTTTTCATGTTTTTTTTCTGTTTAGGAATATAAAGAAGTCGCAGAGTGCCATGTCCGACGAATACAGAAGCTGAAGCATCATAATGAAATTGTTTTTATCCAGCAATTCACGAACAAGCAGTAAAGTATGAGCAGGTGCAATTACCACGAGTTATTTCGCCACAAATTCGGGCATTTTCTTCGGAATGCATCATGCAAACGGCGTAGAACTTCCATATAGTAGTCCTTTTTGACCTACGACCTGGTGGCATACATGAACTCATACTACACTATTCTGTTGAAATCGAAGAAAACAGTGAGCAGAACCATCACATTTGATCGAACTTGATGAGATTTTTTTGGTTTCGGCTCTTTAGAAAGCTTCCAGTGGGACGATTTGGTTTTTGGTCTAAAATCGGAAAAAATTTAGCTGTCACACGTCTCGTGCCTTAAAACATTCAAACGAATTGCTTGGAATGAGCCAAATGACATTCCAATATTATCAGTAATCTATCTGATAGTAATTCGGCGAATGTCCATAATCATTTTCTTCACTTTCTCGACGTTGTTATCAGTTGTCGATGTGCTAGGGCATTCAGGGCGCTCGTCATCTTCAACGTCTTTATAGCCCTCTTGGAAATATTTGTACCAATTGTAAACGCTTGTTTTATTTATAAAACTCACCAAAAGCAACATTAAAAATTTCCAATACGGTGTTGCACTTTATTCCATTATTAAAGCAAAATTTGATGCAAATTCTTGTTCCATTTTTTTCATAAGTAAAAAATCACCGAGCACATCAAAATACGTGCAACCTTTTCAACAGCCAACAATAAGGTAAGCATCCAATAGGGCTACCAATTTCAAGATATGTCAGGGACAAGTTTACCAATACAACTACAAAAAATTGTGAGAATGGGACTTAAACTCCATATATTTTTTTATCAAACCTCGCACGTCATTCGAAAAATGTTAAAATTCTATTTTACATTTAGAAACTAGGCTAAACTTGAATTAAATTTTGTGTTTCTCTATTCGTTTGGATGTGAAAATTTAACTGTGAACATACGATTTATTCTTGGATTAGTCAGAAGTTACTAACTTTATTTAACGCGTATTCATTTCATGGCTCCATAACAGTTAAATGAAAGTACAATGGTCAATGTACTTTGGAAGTATGCAATGGTCTCTGATTACAATAAATCGATAGATTGATAACACTAAATCTTATCTACAAAAAATATGAAATAATCTAAAAGTTATCCCACGAGTTCAAAGTTAAAAATTAACACAACGATGCATGATCTGATAAATCGTAGTGTTTAATTTTTATGTGTATTTAAAAGAGAAAATGCCATTTATGTGACTTAAAATTTGGTTCGCTTGTTACTTTAAGTTAGATAAAAATTAACCTTATTTTTCTCTCTCCTAAAAACTTGATAATTTGTAAGTAATTGATGATTACCTGAATGATTTCAAAACATTTTTCATATTTTTAATAACATTTTTAATTCATGCCATATTTATCACACACTATCTTTCTGAAAATAGCAATATATTTAATAAAAATTAATGTACTATCATTAATAGTCATTTTTTAATGTTACATACACGCGAATGTTTGACAGGTGGGCCTGATTTATTCTCTGGACAAATGTTGCGTGATTGGTTTGTGTTGGAAACGAAATTCTAGTCTAATGGACCCGGATCATAGCTGAAAAAGTAGTTTTATTATTAAGTTGATATGTTGATATGTATATATTTCAAAATTCAGAAAACCGAAAAAATTAAGAACATTCCTACTTGGTTAACAAATTTCCTACGATAATTTAAGTAATTGGTCGCGTAAATAATATTTTAACAAGATAAATAATGAATGAGTACCAGAACGTAATTATTTAAAATATTTTTTATTATTATCAAAAAGAATTTCCGAGCACTGATGTATTTATCAATAATCACCTGAATCTTGATTAGGTGGCAAAAAATGCGAATTTCAATTATATTTGTTAGATTAGGTTTCATGTTCAAATTTTGGTATTCAAGTATTATTTTTGGTAGCAAAAGCGATCAAGCTGAGAATTATAATAAACGAAATTAGCCAAATATTCATCCCATTTTTATATCACTTACATTGCGAAAACTTTCTTAATCGTAGATTCTCTGAAATAAATTATTTAATACGAAAACACTAAAGTTCTTTAAATTTTTACGATAAGATGTAAACCCATTTATTGTGTTATTCTACACACAACATTTTAATAAAACAAATGTATATTTTATATATACAGTCGATTCCGTTTAATTAGGACACATCGGGACCAGGCAGTTTGGCCCAATTAAGCGACATCCCCAATTAACCGAAGCGAGCTTAAAATTAAATGATAAATATTTTTCTTTAAATACGTAAGGCTGGCTCTCTTCATTGCCTTCCTGCATAAAATAACGCTGTAATTCGGCTATTTTTTTTCTCCCGCTTACTTACAGGCACAGTTGGATATTAATCATCAACGTCTTCTTCATCTAATTTTTGATGTTTCGATTTAATGCTTCAACAATTGCATCTTCATTCTATATTTTCATCGTTTCATGGTAAAGTGCTATCCATTATCGAAAAGTCTTGTTAATTAACAATATAACTTGCAACATGTCCTCATTTTTCCAATTGCCAAAAATTTATGAAATATCTAAAGGTTTAAATATTTTATATGGTGATGGTTTTTATAGCTCGCCAACTGTATCGCTTGCAAAAGGGAAATTTTTGCACTAACTCTCTGCCTTTTGTGGAACTTATTAATAAATTTTAAACCTATGTATTGTAATCTTAAATTTACTGTCCCAATTACGTGGAATATCGTCCCAATTAAGCGATGTGAATTATTATTAGTTCCTTGGTTTGGTTTCTATTCCTTGAGATTTGGCCCAATTAAGCGGAATCGACTGTATAATAATTTACAATATCTTCACCACTGGGGTGCTCCTTATCGGGAGTAACATTGGTATATTTAATGGATTTTGTATTTTTTGTACCTGTCCGTCATAATGCGTTAAGATTACTGGAAGAAAATTATGTTTCATGTTTCCGTGCTTTAACGGTAATCTTAAGATCTGATTAGAAATTTTTTCTATCTTCGATACCGATCAGTTTGTTCATCATTCTACAATGCTATGAGTCAATTTGAGGTTAATGAGGTATGATATAAATTGTTATGCTTTATTGTCAAAATATTATTTGCAATTATTATACACGATATTACAGGTGTCATTATTAATACATTTAAGTTTATAATATATAATTCGTGTAGGTAGATAAAGGTTTTTTCAATTAATATACATTACGAATATTGCATTAGTTTTATCTATTCAAAGAGGAAGATCAACATCTCAAACATTATCAGGTCAAGTTGTATTACGAATTAACTGCCGGCGTAAAGTAAAGCCGGCGTCGCACGAGTAGATCCCCTCCCCCAGCACCACCCCTTCCCTTGCACCGCCCTACCCCGTCAACCTTGACAAACATCCCCGCTTATATATATATATATATGTGTAATTTAAGGTTTCCGCGAGCATTAGTGTACGCAACTGACATCTCTTCTGGGTTAGACTGTGTCTTTGTATATGGCTACCATATACAAAGTGCGCGATATAACCAAGGAGAGACGCCAGTTGCATATATATACAGGGTGAATATTATGTTCTAGGCCAATTTTGTTCGATCCCATTTTTGTTTGACAGACATTTGTTAGTTTGAAACTGGTAGTCGTAGAGATAGTTGATTACAACATATTATGGAGCATCTAACGTCTCAACAACGTGTTGAAGTCATTTAAACATTTTATATAAATAATAATAGAAATGTTGTAACCATTCATGGTAATCGCTATTGTCACACGTTGGGAAGCTTCTTGGTAGCCGAATCGAGTCGATTGGACCTGCGATAGATGGGGTTTTAACAAGACGACGCCACCTCACATACAGCCCGAGCTACGCTTGAAATTTTGCGAGAAATTATTCCCGACCGATTTTAAATTTTTAACATTTTTCCTGGTAAAACTGTTTCTGTTAAATACAAAACCGTTAAAAATCAATGACACACATTTCATAGGAAAACTTATCAGAAATAATAATTAACAAACAAAAAGCGATATATTTTTATATTTTGGGAATCACATTTAAAAAAGTAACAAAGGGTACCAATTATTAAAAAATTCTAATGTCTAGAAAACCGTGTGACATTCATAAGAACTACGATGGGTTATTCTGATAGGGCATGGTCTCAGCTATCGGCGGTTTTCGTTTGGACCACTATTTACAGGACACGCTGTATACGTGCGATAATATCCGATAAGACAACTAAAGCAGACTATATTTTAGATATGTAACAAAAACAATGTAAATATCAAAAGTGTAATAAGTTGACCAACATTAGGTAAATGAATTAATGGATGAGTAATATTTGAAACATTAATTTGTTCACAGAATACGACTACACGTTGGGTTCGGCGACACCGGATCCGTGGGCGTTGAGTTCCGGCAATTCTGACCGGAACACTTCCGGCCCAGCTCTGGTCGCCGCCATTTTGTCCACCTTACTGATGATAGCCTCCAGCACGGCGGACAGGATGCGCAGTTGAGACTTGTTTTAAAGTGACGTCTCTTTTACTCTCGGCTATCTATAGTGATTATTTTGATGATGATGATGATGATAATGAACTTTACTAATAATGAACCCAAAGACTTCAATCAATAATTATCACGTTTAGAGATATATTAAATTAATTCATGTAAGCAACTCTTGGGATATATGTAAATTAAATTGTAAGACACATTTTAAAATATTACTAACCCAAGTAAACAATAGTGAAAATCTTCGCGATATGTAAAAAAGTCATCGATTAAATAATGTTATCGTTTGTAAATGTATATAATGTAAATAAGATGTAAAAAATATTATAATGATCTTTCAGACAAACGATAGATACCTACTTAAATTGAATAAAAATACATGATTTTAAATAGATCTACATTACATAAATAAATCCGATTTTTTATTTCACTGATTTATGGAACACTTCTAATATACGAAAATAATATCCCACTTTCCTTCATTAAAAATGTTGTATTATAAAATGTATTTATTGAAATAAGAAATAAAACATTTTACCATCCATTATTTTTATTTTTTGTAAATATAACCCCTTTTTCATTTGATGTTGAATGTTGACTCTTCACACTCTGTAGTTTTTAACATTATTCGATGTAATAAAATAAAATGCCTCTTTTTTATGAATTATTATTATACAAAAATAATTACATTATTTATTTAGATATATATTATACCTTATTTAATACCAAATCCTTAATATGAATCTCGACAAAACTTATAAAGTAATTTAACGTATTCCAGTGTTACGTCCTAAGAAGGTCTCGCGAAACAACTATTAAGATAAGTCCTTGTACAAAATGTAATATAATATATAAAAAATCATCTATCAGTTTCTTAAATATGTAAGGGGCATGCGCTCCATACAAATCAACGTATCTGTGTAACTATAATTTCTACGAAATAAATATTCATTTCATATTTACATGATTAAATGTATTAAATATATACATTTATGTCATTAAAAGTTTATTCAAAGTTCGTGTAAATTAGAATTTGTCTAGCAGAAGAATTTAGAAATAACAAATAAACCTGTGTGTGTGTGTTTCGCATAATTTTTCCCAAACGCATAATGAGTAAACGCAATACTGGTTTTGCTCACGGCGCATGGTGTTCTTTGTGTAAATCGGACTTAAATTGTGTGTATTCCATTTTAATAAAAATATGTTAATATTATTTACACCACCGGGAAAATTTTTCCTTTAATTTATATAATTTTCCTATAATAATAATATTAATAGCAACAATATGAATATTTTTCAAGAATAGAAAATAACACCCCTTTAACAGATATAGCTTTTGTAGGACAGAATACTTCTGAAAGATTCTATTTATTTCCAGTCAAAGCGCCTCCAGTTCAGATGAATGTAACCAACCTCTAGTAGTTATACAGCATAGTTATTATAGCAGAATAGTCTGAGCAGACTACTGACTTGCATGCATATAATATTGTCATAATACTATATTATTAATACTTCTGACTTTTCGGAATCGAACGCTGTCCAGAACAATGCAACTTAACATTATTATTAGATTATTTCCCAAACCACTCATAGTCATCCACAAACATCTTTCATAGTCTTGATAATAAAGCAATCGTTGGCCAAACCAGAAAGTGAAACAAGGTTAATGGACATGCTGATTTATTCAATGTTCAAGAGGTCAAATGATGGAGTTCACCTACGGTCTAATCTCGCGGTATGGAGAGTTTCGTTAACACAAATACAATACAAATACACCATCATAATTTAATGCCTACTTTGATTGGTTGTAGTTAAAATATGTTTTATCAAAAGTATATAGGAAACTCAAGTCTAAGTATAGTTAAAACCATACAAAAAAAATCTACTGAGATAAAGTAGGAATTGAGGTAATAATTTTGAGTTTAAATATAATATATCATAATAGTAATTATATATCCACTATAAACAGATATAATATCAAAATAAATGGAAAGTACAGAACGGTGTGAGCCGTTTACTCGATGAATATTAAAATTTATTTTGAAATATCAATTATTTAAGATAGATGAAAAAAGTTCACAATAATACAAGAAAATGGGTAGAAAAGTGACTCGTCCACAGCGGTATTCCGGTTTGTATGAGACAGGGAAATCACAATCGGAAACAAAATAAATAGGGTTGATGTCATTATCAGAATACCAAAAAATAAACTCAATACTGATATTGAAAATGTTCTCGTTAAAATATTTCGATATTTAAGGTTTTTTTTGTATTTGGAATAAAATTATTTTTTCAGAAATATATTTTATTTGCTTGTTATGCGAAATACCAAAAAATATTATTTAAGTATTTCGTGAAATTATTTAGAATATTTAATAAGTCATGGAACTTTCTCAAAAACAACAAAAAAATATTTTCATCTAAAGGTATGTATTTTAATTATCAAATAAAATTCGACTTATATATATCATGCAATTTTCAACCACAGGAATGCCACAATAACCTTATTTCATACTAGCAGAAAGCAACTGACTATGGCCGATTGCTATTAGATACTAGGCCCTGTCGGCATCTATGTATTTTTGGAATATTGTTTTCTATTTTCTACTTGTAGCTGCTCTTGTACGCGAACCATAAAAATTGTAAGATAAAGTTAACAAATATGTACATAACACCAAAAAATTAAAACAGATAGATTAGGTTAATTTAATTTTAAATCTGCCGAGAAATAGACAAAAATAAATTGGGTTTAATATAAAATAAGCTTTTTTACTACATTATATTTATAAAATTTTAACAAAGTTGGTAGTAAATTAAAATATAAAAATATTTATAAGATGTGGGAATGAAAAAAAAAATTTTAACTACCGAAAGATATAATTTGTAATTATCATAATTTCACGAACTTTCCATAATAATTAAAGAGATCGTCTTCAGAAGATTTTCTATAAAAGTATACTTAATTGCAATATAATTGATGATTGAGAATGATATTATATGTGCGCATACAAATATTATTATTATGTGTACGATAAGTACATATTCTTTAGTCTACGTGGCGGTTTTGTCTGTGGTGAGCCATCGTGCAAATAGCAACAGAATGGAGATAAAATTAATAAATTATTATCCCAGGTATTTTTTCTTGCAGTCTTGCACTTTGTACTGTAATCGTATAGGAATCAAGAGTTACCGAAACACCATGACGGGAGTGACATCACATTCTTGTCATTTTGTGTGTAAAACTAAATATAAAATTGATGTTAGATATTTATGACGTAAAATATGCTATGGTGAACTGGACAGAATTATACTTGTGGATCGACTCCAAACGTCCAACATGACGTCCCCTGGACAACATGACGTCCCCTGGACGTCACATAGAGCACGGCTGGCGCTTCTTTTCACTTCTTTATTAATGTTTATTTTAATTAATAAATTACTTGTTTACATTTAAGTACATTTTTGTTTACACCACACCATTGGCTTAATTTGTTTTATTCCTCACTGTGGGCCATGTTGAATATTAAAATATCTGAACACGAAAGGCGGTCAGATTATATCCTACGTCATTGCATATATTATTGATACATTCACTCTTATCATAATATATTTTTGCAATATAATAATTAATAAATTAGAAAAACTTTTCTATGAAAACTGGTAATACAAATAACGATTGTACTTTTACTCTTAATTTGGGAAATTAATACGGCTATTACAAGAATATCGCAGAATCTTTCTCGTCTGCGTTATTGACAATCCTCAATTTAAGCATCTACTATAATCGTCTACCTATCTATGTACATCTATCTATCTATCTATACATACATTCCTACATATAAGAGGTGATTTCTGAACGATTTCTGGAAAATTCTCTAATAGAAATCATTGTTCTTTCAAATTTGTTTTCTCGAGGAAATTATTTTCAAAAAATGACATTTTATTAGCCCTTTTTTGCATTTTAACGATAGTACATGACATAACATGTCAATATTTAGATTTTCAGATGAGTACTATGATGAACTAATTTACTAAAAACCATCGAAGAATAGCTATAATCATTATTGTATTTCTTTTTATCTTATACTCAGATAAATTAGGTTGGGATTTTAGAAATTTTTGATATCTCACAAAAAAAATATGAATGCAGGTCCTAAACAAATGTAAGGTTTATGGGTCGAAATTATCTTTGAAATGTGACATAAGAATTGCTTCACAGATGTAATGAGTCATGGAATAAGACACGATGAAATAAATCTCAGAAACATAGTTGAGATAAGTTTCAGTTCTATGTGAGCGTATTGAGATTTTGGAAGGTAAATTCTGAGATTGGGTTGAAATTGGTAGAAAGACAAAAATTCGCCCGAATACACGTCGTTTGATTTGATAGCGAGATTACTTTTAAAATCTAAAACCATAAATATATAAAACTACTTATTATGAAAATTTAGACAAGCAGAATGCATTATATTAGAAAAAATAATTTCATTTTATCTACTGATGGGGAGATTAAAATGCACTTGAGGACTCCTTTCAAAACGAATCCATCTTTTCGCATTTTTTACGAAAATGTGAGTTTTTATAATTAATTTATATCAGAAGTTATACATTAGATTATACTTAAATTAAAACTATTACTTAGATAAGATCTTTATACTAAAGTAATCTTAATAAACTAAATATTATTTGCCATAATTAAGACAATACAGGCATTATAAGAAATACCACGACCATTAGTTAGAAAATTCTTGAGTACATGAAATATATGTTTCTATTATCTTTAAGCCAAGATTACGTAGACGAATCTAGAATCACAAATTTTCAAAAAGTAAAAAATTAATACAGTTATTAACCGTTAAATTTGCAGGACATGTTATCATTTTTCGATGATTTTTAAAATACTTTTAAAATTGAATAAACCTTCATCTCTGACAAGATTTACTTAACAAATAACGTATTTTAGTATTTATGTGATATTATAATATAAGTAGTTTAACTATTAGTTTCATCTTAAAAGAATATGTAATTCACGTAAAATTTTTCGTATTTCAAACTGGAAAAATGAAAGGACGCCCTAACTGGCAAACGGAACATAGCTAGTCAATGAATTGACATTTGACGTAGAATAAGCGTAAAGTGAGGCGTAGATGAAAAATCTCTAAGACATGGTGGATATGCGAGGATTACGAAAGCCAAGAGCTGTCTCCAAAGTATCTCATGGAACTAAAATCGATATTTCAGGGATTGTTTCAAGTCCATAGAAAGAGCCAAGAGAAAGAGCCGTAAAAATTAGACCATTAGAAAATGAGGAAAATGGCACAAACGTAGAACCTATTTATTGTGATTAAGATATCTCACAAAGACGAAGCTATTATTTGTATATGAGAAGTATGGAAATTTTGGGCATTACAGGGCTTACAACCTGTCATCGGCTGGCTTAAGTGATCACTTTTCACAATGTAACGTTCACCTATTTACCCAGGCTACCACATCTATTAAACTTTTGGAAGTTGTATAAATTAAATCAAGATGGAACATTTCACTTATTTATTACCAATTATGCTGTTGCCATCTATTGAAATTTTTTGTAAATTTGATATTCTTTCTCATGTAATAGTATAGATGTCGCTGAAGCTGAGACTTAATTTGAAGTGGAGGCAATATCCTTTATGTGTATAGTAAATTCATTTGAATTATTAACATATACTAGAATACGTCTGAAAATGCAGTATTTTTCAATTTTTAACTTCATATTTTAGACCAGTATATTTTTTTACAATATTTTAAGTATGTCCAAATCTTTGTAGGAACTAATTACTGGGTTTTATCCCCTGGGGGATTCTCATCAAGATTAAGATCAAGAGAAAAAAAAAGTCAATAGATGGCGATAGCATAATTAGTAATAAATAAGTGAAATGTTCTATCTTGATTTAACATATACAACTTCCAAAAATTTGATAGATGTGGTAGCGTGGGTAAATAGGTGAACGTTACATTGTGTAAAATGATCACTTAAGCCAACCGATGACAGGTCGTAAGCCCTGTAATGCCCAAGACTTCCATACTTCTCATATAAAAATAATAGCTTTGTCTCTGTGAGACATCCTAATCTTGATGACAATCCCCCAGGGGATAAAATCCAGTAATTAGTCCATATTTATTGTGTTAGCTATATATTATCATTAAATGCTACGTCCTGTTAGATGAGAGTAGAAAATTTCGTTATATCGTAAATATTCGAGAAGAATACATTAATTCGATTTATATCAATATAATTAGAGTTTTTATATAAATAATGTGGCGATTATAATGAATAGATACATTAAGAAAACTTTCTTTGAATGTATTTTAATGGGTTAATAATTCCTTTAACCGATAATTCACGGCATTCGCTTTATACCCGACCCTTGCTTACCTTAAACAATCGGAATTCAATATATTTATTGGTTCTCCTCTATCGGAGAGCGAATACCTGTACACGCACATTTACATTTAATTAAATACTAGCAGGCAGAGCAAAATCAACAAAAATATAGTTGTCTCCTTTTATTAAGCAAACTTCTCTTCCAAATTATTAACGTAGAGATATATTTTCTTTTGTTAGGAAACTAAAATAATTATTTAAAAGTAAAACAAAAAAAAAATTCAAATATCTACCAACATCAAAAGAAAAAACGAGTGCTCATTAAAAGGTTGTTAAATGCTCGAAACACGCGCCTAATCATATTGAAAAAGTGTGTAATTTACGAACATTAGTTTAAAAAAGCAATAAAAAGTTATAAAACAAAAATTGTAAACACATGTATAAATAAGTAAGAATATTATATAGGTATATCTTAGCAAACATACCCGCACTAATTAATATTTAAAAAGCGTTTGTCCTGTGTAAGACGAGGTCGAGACTTGAGAAAAAAAAAATGAATTAAAGAAATTGCGGTATCATTCGATTAAAAACATAAACACGGAAAAAATAAACACAGATATGAATTGATGTTTAAAATAGAAATATATGATTTCCCTCTACATCGCAGCGCGCCGCCCCTGGCCAGATAAAACACGGGCTATCTCGGGTTTAGCCGCGAGTTACGGTTTGTGGTTACAATAAATTTCGCCGGAGCTCAGTGGCGGCCCGTTTTGGGGTCAAACTTAAATGTAATAATGTAGGTGCATTTAGTGGATATCTGGTTACAACGATTTTTAAACGTATATTTATTTATCTACGCAATTTTATTTTATGTAAATCTTACAAATAAATATAGAACAATACCTACATTATACGTTAAATCTTATGAAATTTATCAACTTTTTAAACAAATACGAAATAAAATAAAAAATACGTATTATCTATTGTGAAACAATTGAAATCTGGTAATATTGACGCTCTTCCGCTATCGTGTAATCCCACCAGACTAGGGTTGAAAAATGATAAATGGTTTAACTTGAAAAATGTATGGAGTACATTTTAAGTGGTGATCTTAAATCAAATTTATAACCATTTTGGAAAACTTGCGGAACATCCGAAAGTTCCTCGAATGAAATAAATAATATCAACTAAACGACATAAACTGTGATAAATGAATCTCTCCAATAGACATTACCCAAATAACGTTTTGCAAATGTCTCGATATGAAATAAAACCCTTACCTTTATAGCAGTTAGAAACTTAAGATGGAGATTAATGGAGGAATTATCCAAATCGAAACAGCAACATTCGACGTGGGGCTCAAAAACTTACGATAATTTATATATTGGTTGTGCCATCAATAATAATATAACCCTAAGAAAGGTATGGAAAGCGCTTTCAATACCTTATGGTAAAAACAAAAACGGGAATCGGCAGAATCCCCTCCCGATTTGCAATTTATACTGTTTAGAACGCCTCTAGAATTCAAATTCGGAACGTTTGGATTCAAATTGCCTCCCGACGCAACCTCTCAGGGCTGCCGGAGCCTCCACCCCTCCGCCCCGCCGCCTCCCAATAACCAAACATCGGAAATGATAAATTAATCATGGGCTTTGTTCCCAAGCCCCGGAGCAAGGAGCGCAGGAGAGCAGGAGGGCTCCAGCGACGATGACAATAAAGCTTATATTTTTCCCTTCATTTGGTGCTTGCGGGTTTTGCATATTTTCCTACATCTCGGATTTAAAGTATGCTAATGTTAAAAGTTTGTATTATGGGATTATTAACCGGCGTCTTTAAAATATTTGATCGGTCGTCCTCACAATTTTTGTGAAGGCGCAACATGACTAAATTGTTGGAATTTAAGGCTTCGGGGAGAATTTAGCATTATTTTCAGAATTTATGCAAATCAATCAAAATCCGGGAATACGAAGAATTAAGTTGATAAGACCTACCAAATAGCAATACATATTCATTATTTTTCTTCGAGAGTGTGAAAGCGGAGCTCAAAAATTGTTACGATATAATTTGTAAATATATTATATTATTTAATCAATATAAGTATGTAGCTACTTATGTATTTTATTATACGATTTTATTGCGATATTCAACATTTTGCGCGATATAGTGAAACGCTTCAACACTTTGAATGGAATACATGAAGGAATGATGTTAGATTGTTGAGGGAATAAGTACTCGAACATACGATGTGAAAATATCTTTAGCTAAGTTAGATAAATTAAATATTGAAATATATATATCTTCTTCGGCAGTTCCTCGATACGAGGATGACGTCTGCTATGGTTTTCTTGCTGTGAGATAGCTGTACAAACATAACTCGTGAAATATATATATATATATAAATATATATATGAATTGCTTCAATTCGGTGTGAGTATATAAGCACGCAGATAATGAGAAATACGGAAAAACTCTAGATTTAATAAAATATCAAACATTTCTGTTCAAACATTATATTCTTCACTTTTTAGGCGTCCATGACTCTTCACACTTTATAATATATGATATTTAAAATATAGCCACTTACCAAGGATCCACCCAGCCTCGACACCGATGCACGCGATTGCTACCTACAACTGAGCATATTATCCGTGCCATTCGCTTTCCGTCTCATCATCAGAGAAACCTCCCTATATAATGCACAGCCTGGGACTGAGATAATTATTAAACAATAAGTTTTCGACCAACAATGTATTCTAGTGCAAACAGAAAATTTATCTGAAATTTTTTGCAAAGTTAAAAAAATATTGCACTCCTGGTATATTAAAAAAACTGAGAAGTTTTATATACTAATATTAACTATTATAATTCGCCCACAAACATTAATTGTGAATAAATAATATTCAAAGCATTAATAAAATTACTAGAAAAATATATATATTAAAAAAGTTCCCATAAAAAGTCATATTTTTATTTTTTATCATTAATGATGTAATTTTTATCATTATCGATATATTACCTTTTTTATATAATTTTTGGGTATACGACATTGAATCTTAAGATTTTTAGGCGTGAAGGGGTGAAGGCGTGAAGTACTTGAAAAATGAAGTTGACGTAATTTATGTAAATATAATATATGTATAGTCGAACCCTGCAACCATTGCATATGATCGTATTCACTTAGATACAAACTAACAAAAATCATACATAGTTATATAATAGCCATAGCCTTAGGTCCGTCCGCACATATCGCATAGCAACGATATTACACAATAATTTTTCAATAAATAATTTTGAACATAAGCCGACTTTGAACTTGTCACAATAATTTTGTGTGTTGAACATCGTTGATCGACGTCATTCAAGGTTTTTCATAGACGGAAGAAAAAAGCGAAAATTATAGAAAAATTAAAAAAAAAATTAATATATACGAAGATGACCGACGCAAGTCGCCGATCACGAGTGATAGATGATGATGGAATCGAACAGGATGGAATGGGAAAAAGAAACGGGCAAATGAGTAGTTGGAAGGAATTGGCGAATGGAATAGAAAATTGGAAAATGAGGGAAGGACAGGATGAGGGTTAGTGTGAGAACTGTCACTTTGTAAATGTATATGTGCGTGTGTGTCATGAAAGTGAGTAAATGAGTGGTGGGAGGCGAGCCTTATAAAGAGCCGCCTCTGGGGGAAGAGCGCTCTTCCATCACAGCTTCTTCTGAGTAACATGTCTATCTCTGAAGTGTATAATTATTATTGACTTTAATAACGTGTTTACTAATCTGAATATTGTTACCTGGAAAAGACTGAGTTTCACCTACCGGGAATCGGGACTCAAGAAAGTAAACAGTAATCAGAGGATAGAACCTCAAAGGAATCTGTGGTAATTCAAGATTAATCACAGTAAGAGAATCCTTCGATAGCGGATCGGCTAAAGAGGACAGCTCGACTCACCTGATGACGCTCTCTGGCTTATCTTGAAGTTCGCCCCAAAAGTTGAACAGCTCAAACCGGTGATTCTGATGAATCCACCGCACACTATTTACTGAATTTAACACACACATATCTATTGTTATTAGAAATAGGCTGAGAGATAGGAACCAACTAAAAACTGGTGACAATACACTACATTTAACAATAATCATTTTAGTTGTTAGTTCAAGTATGGAAGTATATGTGTTCATCCATATAAATAAAAATAATTACGAACACACATTTGTCTATTGTGATTTCTAAAAATTTTAAAATAAATTATTACTATAAAAATATTAATTTCAGGATTGACGTATTACTTCTATTATAAATTTTGTATTAAAAGTGTCCTCTAATGATCGTTTTTAAATTATTCATAAAATCCCAACTATGGAATCACTCGTCTCCAAGAGTCTAACCAGGAATCTCCCAACATTTTGCGCACAAATTTTGGTATCTCGCTTTGATATTTCTTTACAAGCACTTTCGCGTGTATTTTATATGGTGCGATTTTTCAATCTAAAATAACAATCAACCAGCAGCTGAAAGGGCGCGGGGACACTTTACCGATCCGACAAATACAGAGGGCTGTCTGAGACGGTACTGACAAAATATTAGGCAAATTTTAAACAAATAGCAGAGACCCCGGACTGGAACCTGCCCGGTAATCCGACATACATTTGTATGTCAAATGTTTCAAATCCCTTTCGGACCTTTTTTATATTCGAAAACATGTGCAGAATTCTCACAGTTATCGCGGGACCTTTCATCGCTCCATCGCTTCCCTTCGGCAAATCTGATTAAGTGCTACAATATGTTTAACTCCCCTTTCCGTTATCAAAATATTACTTTGCGTTTTTAAATATCACTTTCAAATATAAGCCAAATAATTTAAAATAAATATAATTAAAATCGTAATTATTTACAAGTGATTAAAAAAAAATTATTCAAATTTAATTCCGAAAATTAAAAATTATCATCTTTATTTTTCACACGCACGTATGTACATTTACAATTAAATGTTTTTTGATGATCCTATATCCGCCCTACTAGGTGTCCTATCCACCACCTGTCTCAGGACAGACTTTGCGTACATTTATTTGTAGGAATATTACGCTCGACGATATTATATATAAGTGTACATATATAATTTATTTTTAAATATAAAAGTGAAGTAATAATTAGATTACTTCACGCATATAAAGGATGACAGGCACGATGGCACGGGGAATAAGGATGATATATATGAAAAATCGCCTAACTTGGTTTTGAAAATGAAAAAATATCTTAAATATGAATTAAATGTATTAATTAGAAAGATAAAAATAAAATATATTATCGAAAAATATTGTTGTTGCGTCAACCGGGATTTGAACCTGGATCTCTTTCCAAACTCTCTTTTGGAAGATGTAAATATTATCCAACTATGCTACAGCGACAATATTTTTAGCGACAAATTTTCGAACCTATATGTTACCTATTTGATATTAATACATTTAATCGTTCCATTATTTGAAAGAGCTATCTACCTTGTTTTTACGGAATCTCAAATACGTTTGAGTAATTTGATAGTTGACGTCAGAATTATCAATTCATTTTTATTAAATTTTGGACACATTGATACAACTTTATTATTAAGAGAACACATTCTTATTGTGAAGTTGTAAGAATGTGTTCTCCTAAGAAAAAAATATCATCTAAATTTGTCATTATGTCTGAATATTGAGTAATAAATCAGAAATTTTAGTGCCTAGAACCAGATTGTTATTAACTTATTAATTTCAGTACCTTTTATAAAGCCATTATATAGAAAGTAGAATTAATGAATATGTTCTATTGTTTTCGCGACCGTTCAAAAACTTTTACACAGTTTTCTGGGATGTCTTGCTATTTGTCTCTTACCTCTCTGGCTCATTTTCAGATCTAGCCGAAGTTTCAGATACCATTTCAGGGTCCATCAATCCTGATGATAGACTCTGTAACATGATCCAAAACGTTGGCCAGGCAAATACCCGCGGCAGAATAATCTAGAAAACTCTGAACATAAATAATACCTGAACCTGAATAAGGTTTTTAAAACAAATGTACTTCTTGCATTTGTTCTTAAATAGTTGTTCACATCTTATGATCAATATAATCCGAAAATATGTCTTCGTTTTACCTACAGGCAAAATATAATCAATATTTCATAAATAATCTTAATCTAAAATTAATATAAAAGAGACGCGCCTGTGTTAACACACAGCAAAAACACTTGACGAGCCGAGACTCATCTAATTGAGGCCACTATATGTTAATACTAACATGAAGGAGAAAGGATGAAGAAGAAAAAGAATATACCTTAAAGTATATTCTTTATATATATACCTTAAAGTATATACGTGCAATATAGGAACTCCTCTAATACAACGGTAACTATAGATTCTGTATTGGAAGTGCGGGTAGGATTTGTTAATTTCCGTAATACGTAGTTATATGACAGCAAAATAAATTTATTCAGTGTTTGTTGAAATATACTGAGTATATGTGACGTTTAATTCATTTTATTTGTATGCCAAATGTGTTATCGTAATAGTTGTAATGTTGAATAATTTTTTTTCCAAAAAACACAAGTGGAGAGCCGGAATGGGTGTTGATCAGGATACGAGCTTAGACCCGGGTAAGAAGTGGTTTGGATGGAAAATATTTACGCGTGTGGTTTCAGGTGGTGGTGACGGTGGAATTCAGGGGCAAGTGGGTGGATTTAGGCGGGACACGGCTAGAAGATTCTATTAAAAGAATGGAACTATGTACTAGCGAAAAATCGAATATTTTTATAAAGTTAGAGTAAAAGTTCACACATTTGTTGTTGTTTTGAAAAGCTATCAAATATAAAAACTTGTAATTTTTGCAATAAAACCCCTAAACAAACGAAGTAGTGATTTTTAATTTTTTTATTATAAATAAGAAGACATACATATTTTTCCTGTCGGCATCGTTTTCTTTCCGCCCTGCCCTGAAAAAATGTCACACCTTTTTCTATCAAATTATATTATTTAATGAAAATAAAATTTCTAATATTCACAAAATGTGTCATTTTCTAATTACAAATGTAGATAAATCCCCTTTTATACGCACCGATACGCTACCCCTTTACTGAAAAAGATATTACTTACATCTCTATTTATTATTTGTGTCTCACATATCATACTAAATTAATTTTTATGTGTGTAAAAATGTTCTTTATTTTCTTTTGGATGATAATACTCGGTAAATATCAACGGGGGCAAATGATTTTCCGGCGCCCTCCGTAACATCTTTACGACTCGGTATCTATAATGCACGATAATCATCCAATCGCGTCGAGTAGCCGTAGCCCGTTTCTATTTTATATTTATCATTCATAAAATTAATCCATTACTAGCGTGTAATAAAATTAAATTCTCTCGGCGTAATATTGTACAAGTTTACAACGAAACTTTTTGTATTATTTGTTTATTATTATTATCATTTAATATTTTAAGTAGCGTGTGAATTTAGGTAATCATTTTTAACTATATTGGGTAACCTCGCTTTGTATGTACAAATATTAAAAAAATAATGCAGGTAAATATTAAAAACGTACTCATTTACAAACTGATACCATAGGTTTATGACTGTTGTAAATCATATATAATTAATAAATAATACACTACTTTTTATCTAGTTAACTTTTACTACATTATCCGCTGAGATTGGCAAAGGATTCATTTAAAAAAAGTCATTTTATTTATCTGGGATCAATTGTCACTACCAACAACGATATAAATACAGAACTTACAAAAACTATACAATCGGTTGACAAATGTTACTTTTGTATCCGAAAGGAAAACTCACTTGTTGACCCGGAAAACTGAGAAACAGTAATGAAAATGGGGTGTGGCACTTACAATACAATCGGCGAACTCAACATCGTCCAAGCTGGGCTGACTGGTCACGTTCAGCGTGGATTTAGACTTAGATCGATTAGCGAAGAAAGCGATTGAAGCAAAACCCATCGGCCGGAGGTGTGCTGGAAGACCCAAGTTACGGCGGTCGGGTGGCGTTACACACGTTTCGTGCGCACGCACTCGGCATTATGAGCGTGATATATAGCAGAGAACAGATAGCAGTAATGAAAGTTACTCGGGGCTAGGGCCGACACCGGGTTATTGCGCCGTTGATAACGATGATGGTGTTAGCCAGAGGATATACCGTCGTTTTATATTAAAATATAATATTGTAGAACACTCAAAAAAGGAAAATAAAGAGGAAGTTGACAATTGTGACCTATCCACGAAACACAAAAAAACAATTTTAAAGAACATCGTATTTTTTTCTAAAATATTGTAAACGTTTTTTACCGGGTGTGAAATTTGATAAAATAATGTTATATTTAAGAAATTTGCAAAATTGTTTGCATGAATTAATAAAAATCTAGCAGCAAACTAAACCGACGATGCTTCGATAAGTCGACAATATAATTTTAAAATACTTTACTTCGGAATCCACTGTTTTTTTTTTATAAATGTATTTGTATTATTCCTGCTACTCCTACGTGTGATTGATTTTTTATTTATAACCATCTATTATTTATAATCGTCTTCATTTTCTTTCCGTAGATAATCTTAAGGCAAACGTAAATATAAATAATATTTTATTCTGCAGTCGATTCCCTCATTGCTAAATAATGTAATAACTTATTAATGTATCTTTTATAAAGCGTTCGACGCGTCTGGAAGTAAAAACTTTCATTCGAAAGAATTACGCAAATTGAAAAGGAATCTTACTAACTTAGTTATTTAACATGTCCACAGTGAACCCAGATGTATGTGCGCTGGAGCCGGTCCACGTGGGATGATCGCAAACCTAACCTTTAATTTGGATGGCACAAATTCGACACACGTATGTATATTTTATGAATAATTTTAATTGTATTTCAAAGAATCCGAATATTTCATCTTCTATCTGGGGATCTTTAAGGAGAGTCAAGAGACATCAGAACAAGAAGGAAGGAAAGATAACTATGCAGTGCCAAACTTTTTACTCTTTGAGTTCTTATAGTAAACAAATAGTCACTACTTACCAGACCTGAGTCAAATAAAACAACCAAAAAATTATATTGAACATTATCAATACATACATCATTTGATATTATATAAATAAACCAATTATGTTAAGTTGGTGAAAATAATTTAAAAATCATAAATTTGTGGTCTCTCAGTAACATCTTTAACAATAAATATTCTTCCTTTCTTGATGCGCTAGATGGTAACTAGCAATAAGAATAAAAGTCGCCTGTATGAATCTTACTTTGTATAATGCCTAATAACTTTACTCATTGCGAATGAGATTGTTTGTATTTTATCGCAGATTTAGTTTTTTTTTTTAAATGACGCGTGTGTGTACGTACGGCTAGATATTCCTTTTAAATAAATTCACGAAGGAAAAGTTCTCGGAGGGTTACAACTTTATAAAATTTATCTATCCAGTTTTCAAGGCTGAGTAGATTCCGTAAAAATTCCCACTTGTGTGACGGTGAGCTATAAATTTGGACTATTGCCACTTCTCGGTGCCGGTTGTCGGCCTTAAACACAAATAAATTTTCGCTGCTCCAATTTTCCGCACACTGTTAGCAATGATACCTTTTTCATAACGCCATTAGAGTCGGGACCATTTATCATATCAATATGCTAAAAGAAACGTTCTGAATATGCATATCAGGTAGAGAAAAACCCGTTTCACTTTGAACAAAAGCAAATAAATGAACGGAGGAAAATGGAATATTCTGTGTCTTTCGATGTGGGTGTCCATAGATGATTTTAATCCGGAAGACCGTGCTCTGGTACAAATAACTTATTGAAGTCTGTTTTCCATGAGTAAATTTATCAGTGGAGTGGAGTGCAGTAGGCACAAACTTAGGTTATGCTATTACCGATAATATATACAATAGGTGTGGTTGGTATCAAAAAAATAATATATATTTTTTTTTATAATTTTAAATTTAAATTTATTACTTAAAAAATTAAAAAACTACTTAAAAATGTTTCATTTTCATTGTTCAAAAACATTTATTTAATTAAACAGCTTTACAAATTAGCAGAGCCGAAACTCATTACAAAAATATTTATATTTTAATATTTATTTAATATTTCTAATAATAATATCTCAAAAAATTGCAAGCGCTTATTAGATAATAAATTATAACCTACAAATTGTATCTACGCAGATACACCGAATATCAGGTTGGAATACACTATGAAAACAAAACGTTTAGTCTGTCAACCGAAACAAATATGTAGAAGGTGTACATATTTACGCAGTTTTCAGTAAGGATTATACCCTTTCGATGTCAACAGAATTAAGCACAAATTGTTTAAAAAGTGAAGAAGATTGGCAGACATAAAGATGTCCATATAGCTTGGGTAAGAAAATATTTAGCTCAGTATGTTTCTCATACGGATTGAACAAACAAGTTAGACCCATACTGATGCGTACGTCCTGGCAAATTGCGTACCAGAATAACCATGAAGTCTACACAAATATACCGTAATTTTTTGGAATAACCAACTACTTGACAAAAATCTATCTAAAGCTAATGGGTTACGCTAATCTACGTAATAACTGTTAGAATTTTATAGGGCACTTTCCTAAGGTAAGGATTATTTAATTTATTTATATTTTCCAGAATCTTTAGTAATGCACAGCTTTTTCGCTTGTATGCAGTGCACGCCCCTGACATTTTTTTTTCTGAGGACGGCTCTTATGAAAATAGGAACTACCCGATCACTTCATAGACTGCGTGGTAAATTTGTAAAAACAGCACAACTAATATCAAAATTTTAAATGTATACTAAAATAACAAGTATACTATGAAACTAAGACCTTGATTACTGCCGAAGATTCATCTTGTAATATGCATTATGTAATGTGTACGATATATTGCATAAAAATAACCGACATATAGAATATATATTTTTTTAATGTATAGAAAAATTAAAAAGTTAAAAACTAGTTAAGTCATATATTGGTTGGTAAAAAAAAATATAATAATTAATGTAATATTACATATATGTATAGTTGTATTATTCGATGTTAAACTGGAAAGATATAAGCTGTTAAAAAAACCTAGAGCGAGTGTAAAAATGAATGGTAATGATTAATTTAAATTTCAACTGAAAAAGAATCCGTGGTTCTCCAAGTTAATAATGATACCATTTCCTTTTCAAAGTCGAGTTTTCAACTTTTTATAAAATCCTGTGAAAAAAATACGAGTGAAGACTTCCGTTAATCCAATATAGACCCGATTCAAGAAACTGTGAACTAAACAAGATCAGACGACACCAGTCGATAGGAAAATGGTAAATAACTGCCGGACGGAACTGTTATTAGGAACTGGGACCACTTATCGATCATGTTGAAGTATTTGAGTTAAGGAATTGTACATCGCTTTTTCCTATGTTGATACTAACATTACTGAAAAGATCTCAAATCTCCAGACACTTGAGATAAATAATGACCAACTACCTGCAATTTCGCCCATAAAATAAAATAAATGAACTGCGGGAAAGCCTCAGGAGAAGATGGTCAAGCGGTAGACCTTCTGAAGGACACCGAGGAGGCTGTGTACGATGTACTTATATGGTTATTCACAGCCTATTGGCACGAAGAATATATTCTATAGGAATAGGTTCTATAAAATATACATGTCTTTATGAATGTTTTATAAGACCGTGGATAAACAATAAGCTACCACAATAAGTGGCAACTATATCGCATCCTAAATTCTGCGTGCTTATAAATTTAGAGTCGGTAATTTCTAACACATATAGATTCCTCGCATTCATTGCTAGAACGTCTAATCCATTCCAATCAACTTTTACTCTTATCATTTTATATTTCTCATTTGTACGCAGTCAACTTGAATTCGGATCGGTAGTTTGGAACACACATTATTCCACCTACAGCGACCGACTTGAAAATGTTCAACATAAATTTTTCAATATATTAAATTCACGTTCCCGCTTAGACATTAAATCTTATTCAAAAAGTGAGTGTTTCTATAAAATTCTATATAAATGCTACCTCTTTAAAATTTTAAATAACTTGGTTGACTCGCCCTATTTATTAGAACAAATATCTTTAAACTGTCCCATACACCCAGCACGATCAAATAATCTATTTTACCTAAATTTTGGCAGAGCTAATTTACTTTAAAAAATGTTTTGTGACCCACTCTACGTCAAAATATAATACCGTAAATTCTTCTAATAACTTGGACATTTTCAACGATAAATTGCTTACTTTTAAAATTAAACTACGCCAACTTTTTAATAACTATTGACATAAATTGTACATGTTTGCGTGCATGCGTGTATGCGTATATGTATATTTATATTTAGAAAACATATATTTCATTCCATTCCCCCCCCCCCCCCACCTCCTTACACTTTCCACTTTCTATGATCAGTGTAAAAACACTATTTTTTAATATACATATACTGTTTTTTAGCTTATTATGGTTTTTTTTAGTGTAAGACACTTTCTGTTTATCAGTTTGTTAAAATATACTATTCTTATTATTTTATGTATTATTTCTTCCTTTATTTAATTCCGAAGAAACATCACTGGTATTATTTTTATATATCATTTTTTATATCAGTTATTATTATTGTACTGTTAGTATCTCTCAAAAATAAAAATAAAAAATAATAATAAAGTAATGGCTTTTCAAAATTGGAAGAAATCAGCTGGAAGAGGTCATTAGATGATCAAAGCTACTCATTCTATGTAATTCTTTTCTGTCTTTATATCTTACCTCGTACTGATCATGTTTTGTTTGCTCCCTGTTTGTTTCTATTCTAATCCTGCTTTTTACCATGTTTTTACCATGTTTTTACTATGTTTTTATTTTTACTCTACTCTTACCTTTTTACCATATATTATCTTTACTATGCTTTTTTTCTTGTATCTTATGTCTACTTAGTTTAACCTGCTTTTAACCTGTTATCACTTTTGAATTCGTTTCTTTAATATGCTCTTGCTTTAATGTTCTTTACTCTGTTACTTACTTCTTACGTGTCCTCAATCTGTACATAAATTTTTACTTTGTTGCTTTTAAATGTCTCTTTTTATTTTTATATTTTTTTACTATTTACTTTAAGTTAGTCCTACCTGACTTCTTACTTATGCACATAATAGTTCATGAAATCTAATGATTATCAACTTTAGCACAGGTATTTTATATGCATCTAGGGAGGTAGAAAGTGGCCAATGGGCTTACATACAAATAATATTTAATACTATTTAATATATTTGCTAGTGTATTTATTACGTAAATATTTATATTGATGCAAGCTTCAAAAGACAGTAATTTTGCTAATAAATCAAAAAAAAAGAAAAACAACGGATTTTGCGACCAATAGAATTGATGCAAATACTCACAATCAGAAACTAGGACTAATTGAGTGGAAATATTATGATGAGATTTTGTCATTGAATTTGAAAATTCAAAGAAACAATCTTACATTATAAATTACTTTTATTTGTAATATTTTAGATAAATAAAATGAAAACAAACATTTGAATCGTTGACGTCATCATATTACCCAAAGGTTAATAATCCATGTTCATGACAGAAAAGAATTATTTATTGGATACCGTTATTAAATCCGTACTTACAAGCAAATGAGACTTTTTTTGAAAATTGGTGGTAATTTTGTGGAATTGTACAAAACGTATATTTTACCTTATTATATCCTATTGAAAATACAGAGGCGTTGTTTGGATTAAAGTTTTAATTGACTTAATTGCCTCACATGCTAGGAAATATACATTTATAATTTTTCGTTGAAAACCAATCATAAAAATATCAAAGGTTAGTTTTATAGTTTACTAGATGAAGTACTCGGCATTGCCCGGCTTCACGCAGAGTGAAGAAACTTCATATAGGGGAATGGGGGTAGTTTTTTTCGAAATTAGATGTAGGCAGTAATTTACCTCTTATTTTGAACGTCAAGTGTGCTATATTTCATCAAGAAGTATTAAAATTCTGTTTTAAGGGGTCGGGAAAGGAGGATGGGGATGATTTTTAGAAATCTCATATAGACGGTGACCTTCGTCTTATTTTTAAGGTCAAGTGTGTAAAATTTTATCAAGCTCGGAATAAAACTGAATGCACAAGAATAATAGAAAAGAAACCTATTATAATTTTTTTTTCTGTTTTCAATAATGTTTATAATAATATATATAAACACTTATTATTTCTTAAATTTCGAGCGGAGTAATGTAACACAATTTTTTTTATCCAAAGAGGGGGATAAATATAATGTTTTAAATAAAAAAAATCATGAACACAATATAATATTCTTTAAGAACTGTATGCGTAAAGAAATGGTCTTTAAGTGAATAAACCCATAAAAATCCGATAAACTTTTCAGAGTTTTCGTAACCCGGTGTACCGAAGGATTATGAAAAACATTTGAAAATATTAATTAGTGTTAAAAATTGTGTTTGGAATATGTGCGTGTTATTTTATTATTATTATTCATGTGTTAACATGTACCGAAATATCAAAATAGTAATTCTTTACTTACTTTAGATACTTTCGACCTCTTCGATATTTTAATACTTATTACTGCAAACTATACATTGTGGTTTTTATTAATTTTAAAATTAATTATTTAATACTTCGTTTTTAAATCGAGTTAAATTAAAAACGCCAACTGGTTCCACAAGTCCTAAAAAAAACTCCAATAATTTTGTAAATATCATTAAGTCAATTTCCACATCTTTCATTATCGTAACAATTTATGTTAGGCACTAGATTAATTTTTTAATATATATTTTTTTATATACTAATTAATTGTATTAATTATAAACATATACATATAAAATCAATTTTATCAAAAAATATAGTTGTTGCGCTACCGGGATTCGAACCTGGATCTCTTTTCCAATCCGGGGAAGATGCATTACCAACTATACTACAGCGACAGTATTTCTGTCGTCAAATTTTCGAACCTACATGTTACACTTTTTTTTAAAATTAATACATCTATCGTTCCATTATTTGAAAGCCATCTTCATTATTTTTTTATTGTCAAAAATACTGTCACTGTAGCATAGTTGGTAATGCACATTCCTCGGATTGGAAAAGAGATCCAGGTACAAATACCGGTGGCACAACAACAATATTTTTCGATAAAATTGTTTTTATATGTATATCTTTATAATTAATACATTTAATTAGTATTTAAAACATCACAGACTTATGTTCTAAATAATTATAACTTCACAATAAGAATGTGTTCCCCTTAATAATATATTTTATTAATTAATTTGTTTTTTTTTTAATATTTTTAAAAACATTAGTTCAATTTGACATTCTGCTGAAGGAAATGGTATTTTCCGAAACAGGTTGGTGTATTAAACTCTCATAGAGCGGTTAAAAACGAAGTTTTAAATAATTTACTTAAAATTATGAAATTAATTTATAAATTAGCAAACACACATAAAAAATATAAAATGTTTTCCCAGTGAGGCTAACATTATGATTACAATTGTGTGAATAAATAAATAAATATATCTCATATAAAATAAAGAATATAAAAGAGTTTAAAAAGAAACTAAATGAACACTTCAAAAACACATAATTGGAAAGTAAACAATATTACAGAACACTTCAGAAGCACACAAAAGGACAATTAATAGAATACATAAGGCATTATATAAAATTATTGTAGTGTAACTCCCTCTCCAAGCACAAGAGCTGGTCTCTTTTTTGGAGAGGTAAGCGAAAGAAAAACCATGTAATTGTAAAAATGTCAAATAAATAAAATAAAATTTTTTAAAAAAGAATTATATATATATATGTAGAGTGAATAGTTCCAGGCCGATGTAGTTTTGAATAACTAGAAAATGAAAAGCAATGTTTTAATTTGATTTTTATTTATCGATTATTTGATTTAATACAATTATGTATGGAATATAACATTTTCCAAGTGGCTGCCCCTGGCAGCGACACAAACGCGTGCTCTTTTAACCATATTTTTAATAACATTCTCCCACACTTCGCGTGTTATTTCAGCAATTTCATTTCGAATATTGTCCTGTAGCATCGAAATTGTTATTGGCTTGTTTGTGTAGACCTTTCCTTTTAAGTAGGTACCCCCACAGTAAATAGCCGGGAGCCGTCAAATCAGGTGATCGAGGAGCCCAGTCGATATCACCACTTTTTGATATTATGCGACCGGGAAAAATGTCTCGCAATATTTCAAGCGTAGCTCGGTCTGTGTATGAGGTAGCACCGTCCTGTTGAAACCATATATGTTGCAGGCTCAATCGACTCAATTCAGCCACCAATAATTTTTCCAACTTGTGACGACAGCGATCACCATTAATTTTCCATTATTATTTAGATAAAATATTTTGATGACTTTAACACATTTTTGAAGCATTAAATGCTTTATAATAAATTGTAATTAACTACTCTCTACGACTACCAAATTTGAACTGACAAATATTTGCTAAATGAAAATGGCGGTCAAACAAAATTGGCCTGAAACATAATATTCACCTGTACAATACATACAGAGAGCTCTTGTATTTTATATTGGTGCCCAATATCTTTTTTTCCATACTTAATTCGGGCCCAATTTTTTTATTTACACCACTGCGAGGTGGATACTGTTTTTATGTGTGAGTGAGAAGTGTTCTGATGTACGACTGAAGAGAAACAAGGATGTAGGAAATAATTATTCAACGCCAAGGTGAGCGTGATAGATAGAATGATTAGAAGTTTGTTCCGTTGATTCGGGTATATGGAGCGCATAGCATAGCCAGATATATGTGGATGGTACCAGAAGCAATTACGTAATATGTGGCAAGACCAAATGTAATGTGTTCAGAGGCCTTAAAAATTACGAGCGTGACTAGGAAGAATGGAATGTGACTTAATAATTTATAAAGTATAAATTTCAAGATTAAATTGTAATCGCTCGTGGGTGAGGTAAGTGGGAGGGATATTGTTCGACGCGTTTGATTTGCGGATTTGCCAGTCGCAATGAGTCACTGATCGGGAGCGCACCGTGGGTTCGCGGTTGAGCAATATTTAAAGTGCGGTGATTTATTGGTTCGTGCGCGTCGCGCTTTTTGTACTCACTTTAATTTCGACGAGTAAGTGATGAGTAACTTATCTGGTGTTGGGTTCAAAAGTTTAGACAAGAAGAGACAATGTTTAACCAAACTCCTCCGGAACCATCAACGTCACCGGCGACGCCAGAACATATGACTCAAGTTCGACGTGAAATTATGCCCAATCCGCGTAAATCGATAAGGAAGATTGCAGTTTGTACTGGAATAAAAAAATTAACAGTGTACGTTCTTTTGAGAAAAAAACTACAGTTTCACCCCAAACTGCAAATCGTGCAGTTTCTCAACGAAAATTACTATTATTTAGGTGAAACCTTAACGAGAACGATGCTGGAACGTTTTGAAACAACACGAACGCTTGGAAACATATTGTTTACTAACGAAGCACATTTTCATGTCGATGGCTATGTTAATAAACAGAACATGAGATATTGGTGCCCCGAAAACCCAAGAAAATGCCATCAAAAATATTTGCATTATCCAAAAACGACAGTGTGGTGTGTAATTTCTGCCCGAGGGATAAGAGGCCCTTTTTTTTAACCAGCGAGAGACAGTCACTGTTGACGTGTATTGCCGAATGATCGACGAGTTTTGGTACCGCGACTGCAGCTGTTTCTAGGGTTCAACAACAGAACACAATTTCAGCCAGACAGGGCCACTACACACAGCTAGAGTTTCAATGGAGAAGCTGAGAGGAATTTTTTATTTTTATAAATTAATCAGCAAGTACGGAGACGTACACCGTGCATCTTTTTTTGTGGGGATACCTTAAGTCGAGAGGTTACAACAATAATCCTCGAACAATTCAGACCCTACAAGAAAATATGCGCCGCGAAGTTTCTGCCATTGAACAAACGCTTTGCTCTCGCGTGTTCGCAAATTTAAGAGTCCGATTACAAGTGTCTTGAGAGAAATGGACGGTATTTAGATGATATTGTTTATAAAACGTTAAATTAACATCTTTAGACTTCATTTTGTATTAATAAAATATGAGAATAACATTGTACTTTTTTTTTTTATTTAATATTAAAGTTGAAAATTTTCCGCCGGACACATTTACGTCCCAAAACCTACATTATTATACACCAGGAATAAAACATAGAAACCTTAAGAGTATCTATTACAATTTTATATTCTGTAGAATTCTTTACTTTGATAGTTTTCTTAAGTAAATTAAACGGAACATTAATATAATAAAATAATGTACAGTACTATCCAGAACGATTGTATGAAAAATACATTGGAGTTGGTTAGGTTAAACTATAATATATTTCACGGCCAGAATAAACGTATACTCACATGGCAACACATCATGGAGTGAATATTTAATAAATACAGATCTTGGTTACTATCTACATATGAAGCAAACAAAAACTTTAGATGATGCACACACAGAAGATGTTAAACTATGGTCGAATGATAGATATTTAAAAAAAAAATTAAACAAATTAATTCTCACTTCAAAAAATCATCTCATATACCTCACTGTTAGGGATTATCTCGTGAACTGTATGAAAGAAAATATGGAGGGAGAAACAGGATGACACAGTACTTTGAAAACTACCACTGACCTTTTGTAGTCCCGCCTCTCTCTCCACATTCAGCAATTGAAGCATCCCTCGACGGATGCTGGGAGTCACCTTTAAGACACTCAAAGTTGTTATAGAAGGTACCGTTGGCCACTTTGTAAAGTATCTCGTGATGTAGGTAGACGACCGGCGCGTATTCAAAAACGGTATACAGGTTGTATTGCTTACAGGACGGCGACCAAATTAGCATTGACGGACAAGTAAGCGTTGGGTAGTTGGAAGGGATCTATATCGGGATTAGGAACATAATTTCTCTAACACCTCACACACGTAATATTTCAATGAACTGAATACATTCACAAACGCATACATGATACACTCGATGGATTGATTTCTGAGAATGCATTTTATTAGAAAAAATTAATAACATTATCATCGACTTGTAGATCCTCTTGGAAAATTTATATTTTTTTCAACAAGTATATATGTGAGGTATGTGATGTCATACACACGAGAAGAATTAGTAAAATAACGAGGACTACAAAATCTATTGTAGTGTCTCATCCCACCGCTCGTGAAAGATGACTTCGGAAGCATTTACAACTAAACTTATCCTCTAAGCATTACCGCATTACTGCAGCACGGTCTCATGGTCAACCGGTATAATACCGCATCGTCCAGTTCTTACTGCACCAAAGAACTCCTTGATTAACCACGGAAAAGGTAGCTTTGATTGCTTATTATTTAAAAAATATCTTCATTTTACCTCTCCCATATGAAAAATAGAGTATTATGAAATGCTTTTAAAAATGAAATATTACACACTAAATCATAGCAGCATAAGGGAATCCATGGAAATGAATGTGCTGATAAACTGGCCAAGGAGGCCACTCTTTCCGGAGTTTTCCCTCGTCAATTCCATACCTCGATGTATGACAGACTTAATATGGTCAAAAAAACGTACGAATTCTATTTGGATTGCACAATGGATGAATCCAAATAATTATAAGAGTAATTTACTTAAAATAATTCAAAGATTTATTCCCCGCACCTCCTGGTTCTCCGAAAGGAAAGTCTCCAAAAAAACAATATCAAATATCTCTAGAATGAGAATTGGGCATTGCCTCGCATTTATTCAGATTGAACTTAATTAATAGAGTCCCCGATGTGTGAGCGTAGTGGTGAGGAGAAAACCCTTGACCATATCTTTTTTGGCTGTCCATTGCGGATCAAAGATTTTTTTACAGTAATCTCATCAATGGTAATTTTCAGCTCCCAGTTAACTCGTGTCATCTTCTTTCCCTTAACTCGCCACATTTAATGTACATAATAGCAAATTTTTTGAACGACAGTGGTATTGACTTGTAATATAATATTTTTTATTCTATAATATTATTGTACTATCTTCCATAAAATAATGTTTTAACTTGATTAATAGCACAAATCGCTCTTGGAGTGTGGATTGCCTATTTAAAAGAAGAAAAAGAAATCATAACAGCATAGAAATAGCAGTGATTACTTATGTACATTTTTTTTTAAATGTAACTTATTTTCTATCAACTATTTGTTTAGTTGTAATTAATATGTTTAATTAATAAAATAAGATTTAAAATGATTAATAAATCTAAAACACTTACGGACGATTTTATATGAAATGTATTAACTGAGCGGTTTAAATTTGTTAACGACGTTATAATAATTAATTAAATAATAAGTCAAATACTATGAATAAAACCATTATTTATTTATACAAGAACACGTTATGTTTTTATCTATGCTTGCATTTTTAATTTTAGCATACATTTTGTTTCCTGAAAAAGATACCATAGGTTTCGAAATATGTTGATGTTTCAAAGTGGTTTTAAACTGAGTGTTTTTCTTATTATTTATTTATATGTTGCAACAAAGTAATTTTGAAAATATTGAAGAGGTTATAATAATTAATTTGAAAACGCTTATATAAGAGGTTACTCTTTTCCCTTGTGGTCTATCAGGTCAGCGAGAGTAGCCACGAGATCGAGTCTGACAAAAGCTGCAGAAATCTCTATTGGGTTATTTCAACGTGAATAGGAATTGAAAATAGCACGAAAGCATTCATCGATTGTTATAAAACTCGTTTGCTGGACCACGAAGCGATTTTCCATGACTATAGTACAATAATATGTTTTACATTATTCATTATAATTTCAATATTATATGCATTACACGATTTATTTTTTATTTCCATTTATTCATCATTAAAAAATATTTATTGATGTAATTATGATAAAACTTTGTAAATTAAATAATTCTAAACTTTTACGTAAAAATGTATATTCTCAATAAGATTTCAATTATAAAAATCTATAATCTTCTGAAGATATAAATATTTTTATTTTGATCTGAAATTCATATGATGAATGATATATGTATATATATTATAAGAGTAAAGACCGGCGGACAAGTTAAGCGTTTATTATGAATTTCGTGCGATGAATACTATGAGGATATCTCTACAGTGTGATTCGTATATGTCACGATGACTAGAAATGCAATAAATATAATCGTGTTATTTATCTCTTTTAATTTTTTTCGAACCAGAAAAACATTTATCCATCATAGATTGATTAATTCACTTGCCATCAGAATTACTAATGTTGAAGTAATAAAAAAACGAAATGATCCATTAGTGTATACTCGTGTTAAACATCAATCGGTATTATCGAGTTGACGTTGATTCTATTGATTGTCTGAAGATATTCAATACAGCCATTTCGCCAAAGTTCACCAGTTCGCCAGACGAACGCGGATTGTGCAATGTGCGCTGTCATCCCTCAAGAACTGTGCGAGTCGGCAACAATTTGCCAGCTCGGTTGATTTTTCGTCTCCGCCGGGGAGACGTGGTTCGCCCATTTAATATTGCAATATCGATTCATCGACCGTTCGGGGGAGATTTCACAGCGGATTGATTTAGTACGGTACTCCGCATTTATTGCACGCTGCACTTAGCCGCGCGGAGTCTCCGTAGAATAAAGGAAAAAGGTACATAATATACGAGTACATAAGCTAAGATTCAATTTTATTGATAATTTTTACAGCGTTTTGAATTGTGAGCTGAACTACGATAATATAATCGAGTAATATATGTATCTATTAGAAATAAATTGCCATTTTAGATTACAAAATATTTTTTGTGCGATATGCAGCAGGTATTAACTACTTCTGATGATTATTCAACGTTTTTGTGTCATACTTAAACAATTTGATTCAATTTCATTTGAATTATCGGTATGTACCGAAGTGCATTTAAAAAAATTTAAATTAACAAGTCTATCGCTATTTATTAAAAAATTGTAATACCGTAATGCTGCTATATTGTAGACAGATAATTATTTAAATTATAACATTTTTCTACAAACACCGTCACGTGTTCGTCTTTCGCGCCCGTCTTATGGCGTGGTTCACACACTCGTATATTAATAAACTCTTTTTAAGACTGAAATCAATGATTATTAAGTATGTTTCTTATAATGGCGTGTCCAAGGAATGGAACACGATGATATTTAGTCGAGATAAATCTTAATACCGTGTACGCATTTTGAGATTTTGATCTAGAAATAAACTCTGAGATCAACTCGAGATTAATAGAAGGGCACGACGATCGAATTTACAGCGAAACACGATACGTAGGCACAAATGTCACTTAGAATCATTGATACCAACAACTATTTAAGCAGTTAGAGAAGTTATACAAACAATAGTGATTAAATTACAAATATTTATTCCGATTTAAGTTTCTCGGGAAGATTGACATTTGACGTTTGACAAGCGTGAAGTGAGGTGCAAGATGGCGAATCTCTGATACTTGTGAAGCATATGCGGTGGGTACCTCATAGATTGTTTTAAGTCGAAAATTTCATAAAAATCTTATCCCTAGATACGGGCCATAAAAATGCAATACCAACAATTGCGCGTAAAATTACACACGTGCCCGCGTGTATGTTAATTTTTTCCTAAATTTATTTAAACAAAAATTTAATCTGTGTTAATGATTATTTTTTAAATATTCTTCCAACGAGCCCAAATTACAGAAGGCTGATTTTAAAAATGTGTAACTCATTTGCAAAATAAATAATACCAAGAAGACCCGTAGTGTAAGACAGTTCACACATTAAAAAAAAATATTTTATGATTTTATAAATTCCATATAATACCAGTAGGTAAATAGACAAAATTATGAAAATGGAAAATTAATTTTCCTATAAATCTATGTCGTAAAGATATTTATCGGTAGAATTCTGTGTATTAAACAGTATTTTTCAGTAAAAATACATTCAAAACCCGTTTAAAAAAAACTTTAAATTTTATTAATAAAATTGAGTAAGGAAATCTACCTTCAGATGGACAAAGATTCATGAGTCCGCAGAAAACCAATTGTAGGTTTGAGAATCCTATCTTTTATTATACGAGTGCTACTACGAATAGAAGAAGGTCTACATAAAAATAATAATTGCAGAAATGTGCTACGAAATGATCTAATGAGCGGAAAGAAAATAATATTATCTCAGTAGGAACGAACGGGAGAGCATGTTTGAGTGGAATACTATCAAAACTCACATAATTTACTCACATAACACATCATTAGTTCGATATACAATTTCAAATCATCAAGTGTTTGTGGTTTGTTTGAATTAATTGTTGATTTCAAATAACCCCACAAAAAGTAATCCAATGCAGTTAAATCACTACTTCTTGGAGGCCATTTAACAGTTGAGTTTATTGATTCACCATAAGTTGATTGTGACATTATCAGTATACGTGACACCATCTTGTTCGAACCACGTCTCACTTAAATCAAATTCATCCAGTTTTGGCTACAAAAATTCTGTTAACCTTGATAGATATCGCTCAACATTCACTGTAACTGCATATTCGGCGTCATTTTGAAAAAAATATGGTCCGATAATACCACCATGTCAAAATCTTAAATCTCCTGTGAAGTACTTTCACACCCAAAATGACAGTTTTGCTGATGGACAAAACCATTTAACCAAAAATGTGCTTCATTCGAAAAGATTATTTTTTTAGCAAAAAATATTCACAAACGAATGCTTATTTTCAATTTTTTTTTTTGGATAGTTACCAAACGTTGTGCAAGCATGTACTTAATCATTGTAGAATATCTGAGTATTCTAAAATAAATAAAAAAATACAAACCATGGTTGCTATGACATTTTAATATAATATCATTCCATTGAAAAACTCTTTATGACATTTCGCGGGTAGAGCTTATTAATTTTTATATAGAAAATCAACTAGCCTTATCACACAGATTTAAAAATATGAATAACTCGTCAAAATATTAACATATTACATAAAAATAATGTGATTGAAGAGTTTGATTCCAATCTTGATTTTTGGACAGTATGAGTTCGGTAGTAATCATCAAATTCGTACCTACTATAGTCGTACAAATAACAGTATAGGTACGTACTAACAAAAATTAAGATGAACATTTTATAAATACAATATATTGGATAAAGCTGTTCAATTTAATTCTTTGAAGGATAGCTAATGTAATAATATTATTAAGTTCCTCGGTTTACCAATGATATTAATAATATTACTGACAATTTACGCCTAATTTCCAAAACAAAATTAAATAGGTTCAACATGTTATTTTAGATTCGGCTTAAAATTATCCGGCGTAAATAAAAATGAATAAAATATTGATATTCACGTATTTCTCTGCACACCTATACAACCACTGTTTACGAATAATTGTTAATTGTCTATAAAGGTTTACAAAATTTCTTGTTTATTGAAGCCGGCAATATGACGCCCTGAATAAACATGTAACAAAGTCATTAAAAGAGTTATCCAATATTTACAATACAAACATAAAGCCTGACTTTATCCGGGTGTACACAAACCAAAACAAAATGTGGGTGTAGACAAACAAAAAACAAAATGTTGAGTTATCTATCGGTCTGGGATACATTATGTCGTGGCTGGCTTCAACTTTTGTCTCCATCGGTTTTTATAGAACTATTAAACCCTCAAATCTTTTAAATTTTTCGATGTATCCGCCGTATTGAATTTAATGCGTCAGACGTTCGATTTTTTCGGCTCACTCAGCCTTCTTGTATTTTACTGCGATGACACATAGCATTAAAGCCTTAACAGAAAAAATTCCATAAGCTGAAGAAAATCGGACTTGAAACACTTCAACCGTTTTCGAATTTTATGGTAACAGACAGATAGACGTTGCCTTTTTTATATATCGTGCCCGACAACAAGGTATCATCTGACATTTACATCAAACTGAAATATTGAGCTCTCAAGTTTTTAACATTCGTTTTTCGATTTCTTATGTGGAGTTTGGTTCATCACGCATAATATGTTTTTTTTTATAAAAATGTCGCAATGTAATACAGTAAACTGACGCTTGTTTTCGGAGACATTATACAACATTAATCATATCATTATATTTACACATAGTACATAAAAAGAACGACTGTATATAAATATATACAATATTATAAAATGCAAAACAGAATGACACTAGATATAGACAATAGAATGCATAGTGATAAAAGTGAAAACAGACTGTTAGTAAATGCAATAGTTAGTATTAAAAGTATTAAAAGATTTCTTAGTCTTCGTGTAAACTAAAAAATAATCAAACTAATTATAAGTGTATTTGAATAAGTATGTAATTTAATTTAGAAACAATAATTTGTAAAAATTATACTATTATAGATCCTACGTAGGCATTATAAAAATATATAAACTGTTTAGCATAATATTATTTCACGTTGATAATATAAGTGTACGAAATGTGTGTAGAGCTCAGAATGAAAATCATCTTAGTATTCATTCTCTTAAATTCTTCAGCCTGAAAGACGATTTAATCTGTCTTCCCTTGTTTAATGTTATTGTAACATCACAAAAGGTGATCTCTCTTTTGTTCATACCAACGTTTAGTTAGATTTGATTAGTTACCAAGTTCGGCATCAAGGAAGGATTTTCCGCTCTCGTGTTACGGGTTTCGAAGCACCTGTTCCGACTGCGTCCCTTCCAGCCTTCCCCGCGGCCCGCTCCGGCCTCCCGCCGATACGGACGACATTAAATTCGAACATCCATAAATAGTTAAACCTCGGAGACATTACGTCCCGCCGAGGAATGATGGCGGGAATGATAAAAACTAAGATGGCTGCTTTCGTATCTTGATAAAATATTTAAATTTCCCTTGGAATTTTCACGGCCTGGGGATTTTATCGCTTCCGCTGCGGATCATTTTGAATTTCTAGCGTAATGTTATCGTTTATAACTCAATTAAAACGAGAAATGTATAAAATTATTATCATTCTAATACAAACGCTGTATTATTGTATTACGGCATCGATCCTTGACAAGCGTCCTGTGATCCCCGGGATATTGAGTGACCCCTTTTCTGTTACTATTTTCTCCATTTTCAACATAATATAGGGTGTTCAGCGGAAAAAATTCAAGATTAAATTGTAATTGCTCGTAAATCATCGTATTGTTCGATGCGCGTGATTTGCGGATTTATCACTTGCAATGAGTCACTGGTCAATATTATTGAGCAATATTTAAAGTGGGGTTATTCATTGGTTCGTACTTTTGCTTGCTCGTTGCTTTTTGTACTCCATTTAATATTCGACGAGTAAGTGATGGGTCGAGCACGCAACCTATCTGGTTTTGGATTCAAAAGTTCAGACAAGAGGGGATAATGGTTAACCAAACTCCTTCGAGACCATCAACGTCAGCAGCGAAGGCAGATCGTGTAGCTCAAGTTCGACGTGAAATTATGCCCAATCGGCGTAAATCGATAAGGAAAATTGCATCTTGTACTGGAATAAAAAAATTAACGGTGTACGTTATTTTGCAGTTTTTCAACGAAAATGACTATAATTTACGTTAAACCATAGTGAGAACGATTCTGGAACGTATTGAAACAGCACGAACGCATGGAAACATATTGTTTACTAACGAATCATATTTTCATATCGATAGCCATGTTAATAAACAGAACATGAGATACTGGTGCCCCGACAATCCAAGAAAATGCCATAAAAAACGTTTGCATTATCCAAAAACGACAGTGTGGTGTGCAATTTCTGCCCGAGGGATAATTGGCCCTTATTTTTTTAACCAGCTAGAGACAGTCACTGTTAACGTGTATAGCCGAATGTTCGACGAGTTTTGGTACCGCGACTTCAGCTGTTTCCAGGGTTCAATAACAGAACACAATTTCAGCAAGACGGGGTCACTCCACACACAGCTAGATTTTCAATGGAGAAGCTGAGGAGAATTTTTTCCAATAAATTAATCATACCCTGGGCATCTCGGTTCCGGATTTTACATCGTGCGACTTTTTTTGTGGGGATATCTTAAGTCGAGAGTTTACAGTAACAATCCTCGAACAATACAAGAAAATATCCGCCGTGAAGTTGCTGCCATTGAACCAACGCTTTGCTCTCGCGTGTTCGCAAATTTAAGAGTGCCTTGAGAGAAATGGACGGCATTTAGACGATATTATTTATAAATCGTAAAATCCGCACCGTTAAACACCATTTTGTATAAATAAAATATGAGAATAACATTGTAGTTTTTTATTTCATTTAATATTAAAATTTTCCACTGGACACCCTTTAGAATACAATATACAAAAAATTACTATCTTTTAAAATATGTATCGGATATATTATAATATACGCGTAATACTATAACAATTAGAAATGATCTATTTGTCATATACTTTACATAGGACACATATAACATTTTTTGTAGACACTTAAACTCCCGTAGTTATCTCAGATTTCGATCAAACTTTTCGGAAAATAAGACATAGTAGATATCTCGGGTAAGTTCGTTAGCCAGCTTAATCCACAATCTCGTTTCAAAATTCTTTTAAAGTGGCAACTTAAAATTTCTTACTCTTTTAATATTGAACTTGGAGAAAAGAGTAAAAACACACAAATATATGAAATCTCATTCTTACAGCCAGTGCCGGAAAGTATTTTTTACTTACAAACGGTTGTTTTAAATCGCCAACCAAACCAATGTTCCGAAAGTATCCTGGTGAGGAAAAAATTAGGGTAGACTTTAATTTTAAATATAAAAAGTAATATTTATTTATTAAACCTCTTGAGAGCTATATATGTACAGGAGGAGTGAACTTGCCGGAATAGAAATTAATAATACTTCATTTGTTTACACCGCCGAGCTATTTTATTTCAAATCTTTAATTAAATTATTTCAATCTGACTGAATATTTAAATAAATCAATGTATATTTTTAACAAAAGTGATTATATACGGTTATAATAAAATCTTAATAGCATAATATTTGTATTTTAAAACATTTTTACAGGCCGCAATAATAAATTAATAAATAAATATATTTTTTAATAATTTAATTTTTTGACTTAAAAAAATACTAACCAAAAGTAAGCAAACGCGCGTAAGCAGGAAGTTTAATTATCTTATAAATTAGAATACATTAAGTTACTGTTCATTGGCGGACTAGGCAAATTAATACTTTAATTGTGTACACAGTATATGTACAAATATTAAATTATAACACAAAAATTCTTTAGAAAATAAGTAAAACAATTACTAGCATTATTTGTTTTCTAAAAATTCTAAACATTTTTTAATAATTGTTTTTGTGTAATGGGCTAGGAAGGATGTATCTATACTGATGAGGCAATGAGACTTTAGTCTCTGAGTTAATAAAGGTACGTACTCGTATATTCTAGAAGCGTCATTCTAATCGCTTCGTACTGTTCTTTAGTCGCACATAGGCGCACTTATTTAGGTGAATCTCTGAGAAAATCTCATTCGTGGACATGGGACATAAGAAATACTATTTTTTGTTCAGTGGATCATAAATATTACTCTGATTTTAATAACTAGATTAACATAAACGTTACTGAGATTTTAATGAATAGATTGATTTAAACGTCTAATAAAAACTTTGTGTATTGAATTATATAATATATTATAAATATTAGAAAAATCCAATTTAGTTTTACAAATCTTCTCGATTATGATACTATGAAATTTTATTAAAATGGTAAGAAATATTATTTTACCGTAAATATCAAGGCAATACTTTGAGTAATGTAAAAAAATGAACTTCCACCGCAATAAATATATATATATATTAACATCAATTAACGATATGTTGAACCTATTTACAAAAAAAGTTTGGAGTAATTTGAAATTTATTTTCTACAATGTTCTCTGGTTTGTGTTAGGATGATAACAATAATTCCAATAATATCATAGTTTGTTTCGAGTTTTATTACGAATATGTTCAACAATATACATTTATTTATAATTAATTATAAACACACACGGAAGTTAATCGTTAACGTCACAAGATTCAGCAAATATACCGATATTAATGATTTTCAAATGGCGAAAACAACAACTAAAATATAGAATTGTCTCATCAAGAATAACGGTAACCTTTAAGCTCCTAACTCATAAATATTTTATAATAGAGACTTTTTTTATTTGAAGACATTTTAAGAGTCGAGACTTGGGATCAAAGCGTTGTAGGCAAATAGGTAAATTATTCATTCATTTAAATTTATGATAAATTTCCCGTAGTCAATCTGGCTTACGTTGAATTTACGATGTTTTTAAAGTAATTTTGATAGGCATTGTGAGTCGGGATCGCGAGTTTTTGTGCGGCGGGATTCACGAGTTCGTGACTCACTTCATTTTTGCGTAGGTAGGTATGGAGGTATTGAGAAAAGAAAATATTTGGCCACGGTGGAATTGAGAGAAATTGGTCTACACAGGCGGTGATACATTTTGGAGACATTTCTTCGAAAATATTTCAGTAGAATGAATTTTACTTTGTGGCAAATCTATCAAAAGACTTTTCAGTGCTTTTATTTTTATTTTATTGGTTTTATACGGCTTTAAAAAAATACATCTGAGGGATGCTCGTTATTAATTATGTCAAGTATTTCAATATAAATTACATTTTTATATTTAAAATAAGTGTTAGCTTGTTGGTGTAGTGGTTAAGACGCCGTCCCAGTGATCTAGTGGTCGGGTGTTCGCGCCTCGTTCCAGGACACCAGCAAGTTAGTCCTATTTTCATAGTACAGTTTACATTTAGCTTAGTTTGAAAATAGTAATAATATTAATGTGATATGTATTCCGTGTACGCATCCCTATTTTTTTTTATTAAAAAAAAAGGAATTTACAAGTAGATAAGAAAATATATAATATAGAACGCCGATTTAGTTAGGTCTAATTTGTTTAATCGGCGGCTGTGGTTGGAACAATGGTTTCTTAATGAAAGCTTTCATCAGATATTTTTAATGAAAACATATTTTTGTTGTGAAGTTGCAATTTCAGAACATAGTTCTGTTATATTTTTTATACAAATTAAATTAATCAATTAGAAAGATATACAGAAAAAATCAGTTTATCGAATAAATATTTTGTTTGCTACCGAGATACGAACCCGGAACTATTCCCACCCGGGGAAACGCGTAACAACACCGAAGATGTCATATAGAGCTATGGAGAAAGCTTTACCTAACTAGTCGGAAATAACGTCTCTTAAGATAGGATGGTTCTTCCAAATGTTTGTCAGTATCGCCACGACAGACTTGGCAATACCAATTCTTTAGGCTTCAGATTTACACTCTCCGTTTCTGAACACGAGCGCTCCCATGTAGAAAAAATTACTGACATTAAGATCATTAGTTCTCTGCATTTGGTCAAAGATATCTACACTGACTATCTTTGTCTTATTTATGTTTATTTCAAGACTCAATACCAAGCTCTAGTCCTCAATCTTGTGTATATTTTCTGCCATTTCGTCTTCGTCACAACAATAAATTTTATAAAAAGAAAAGTACAATAAAAATTAATAATTGATTTAAAAATTCCTCGTAATAAAGAATTTAATTCAGCTTTAATACTTGTGAATATAATTGCTTCGTCGTTGTCGATTGACAAATAAAGATTAAATTTAGTAGGGTAGGCATTATATAAAAGATTACAGGATGGTTATATTATCAACATATCGACCGCGTTATATTTAAACTTAAAATAAATAAATCACAAAATTAGTTGAGGTGGTCATGAAAACTAATCAAATGGCAAGGATTGCATGATCAAGAGAGCTTTAAGAATCTGCAAAAAATGCGAATTAAGCAGTTTGAACGAGCGGGATATTTTACATCAGCCTTCAATGATGGAATTTGTAGAAATGCGGTCATCAGTAAGGGTATTCGTTTTGATAATATTTTTTGACGGAAAGCTATATTATGTTTGGAAGGATAATATGTCTGCTCGTATACAGGTGATCCATTTTAATACATAATAAGTTTAATGACTGGCATCCTGCGGAAATCTTCAACATTTATATAATACAAGATCAATATATACGAGATGTAAAAAATTGTTTACCACAATTAAAAAATAAAAAATATAAATACATACATTTATATATAACAATACAAAATATGAAAATTAACATGTGTTATTTTTTTCTAATTATTGTAGTTGAAAACCTTTGTATGTGTTCGTAGATCGTCTCTATAAAATAATTTGCTGCATTATTAGCATTACCGATTAAGTGAAGATCATCCATTTTAGTTTGTTGATAGCATGAATTAACATTTCGGAATTTATTTTAGTAAATGTATTTTTGATTTGTACAGAGTTTATTAGTTTTTTTTATAGTTTTAACAATCTGTTATGCGCATGCGCTACATTTGAAATTAATTTTTTTTTGTTATATTTAGAATCACATCGACTAAATTCCTACATTATGCATGTTTATTTAGATATACATTTTTATTTATTTACACCTTATCCCGAATTGTTTTGAGAGTTGTTTACTCTCGTTTCGATTCGTCATAATTACATATTTATTTTTTTATTACATTCAGTTATTATTAACATTATCATCATAATACCATCGTAGGTTGGCTCCGGTACCAGAGCCATACCTGTACAATTAGACGCAAAACTCGTTATCACATTAAATTCAGAAGGTAGCCAGAAAGAAGCTATAGAAATCATGCACCCCCAAAAGGGGAGGGTAGACGTCACATTAATGTGTTGCAGTCGCAGAACTCGGTCACAGTCCGGCAGAAATTCACTCTGCCGTGTCGATGTTTATTAATATAATATAACGTATTATATGCAGGGGTGATATATATGACCGATACACGTGACCAGTTTTTGGTCGATGACTTTTATCCCTGCCCGTCTATGCGTTAGTAGAGACGCTAGCAATAGATAAGCGACATTAATAATGAGGACTAACCAGTAGGCGGCCATTCCTCGTCTTGCCGGGTATTTCACCGCGTGTTATCCCGTTTCCGGTTGATTTCCCGCCCTTTCTGCACAATCTGCCGCGAGTCTCCCGGAAACAAGCCACCATTAGGTTTTCACCTTTTTTTTTTTTCATAAACGTGATGGGAACAAATCGGTTTGTGTCATATTCATTTTCTAAAATCTTTTTTGAAATGTTTCAAAAATTTATTTCTCACAGGCTAAGCAAATAACGCACCAGAGAGCCCTTGTAAATATATTTTCTATTGATTTTATCCAGATCAGCGAGAACTAGATTATGGTTTGGTTTATTATTTTTTTGTTAGTATGATCAAATATGTTATTACGGCGAAGAGACTAACATTTTTATTAAAAACTTCTTTATCGTAGTTGATTTCACATGTTCGTAATTATCATTTTTCACAATTATAATTGCGATATTTATTTGCCTTTTCAGTTTTACACGCATCACCGATAGTGAAAATGCATTAGAATTTAAAAAGTTAATGATTTCTTAACCGCATCTTTCATCTCTTTTTTATGTTCGGCAAAATTTTAAAATTTTTTTAGTGGGTTACAAAATACAAATTCACCAAGAAATATTATTAAAATATACAAGAAACAATCCATCAATAATTAAGGAAAATTAATATATTTATTAACTTAGTTTTAGTTTTAATTCAAGAAAAATACTACAGAAAAAGAATTCACTTTATTTGACAGGATAACCCGCACGTCGTGTGATTTAATTGACACCAGATCTTGTTTGTTTTATGTTGCCACGCGAAAAATACAATTGTAAATAAATATTTGTTTTATTTTACTTTACAAAACGGGCAGACAGACGTTACATTATATTTTATCATTATTATAGCGTGTGAATATCGTTGATTATTTCAAATTAGGTTGCTTATATGAAATCCGCTCCAGGCGCCTAAAATGTAGTGTAATATTTATACCCAAACTGTTTTCACTGGTCAGATATTTTTGTACGAGTAGATTTATAAAGGTTTTGAAGTATATCTGTGTAATTTATATACTTTTTTTCATGCTATTTTAAGTTTATTACAAAAACAGTCTCCAAGTAAATAAAAAGTTACGTAAATAAAATTATACAGTAACTTTGTATTTCTTATCAATTCGAATCATTTATTAGAAAATTTGACATGTAAACAACGTTGATCTTAAATTGAATAATTTAGATTGGTTAGAATTACTTATTAAATTAACTAAAATATCATAAATAACCAACTAAATTTAACCACAAGTTCTATTCAACATCATACACGTCTTTCATCATCATCTAAAAATTGTATAATTTGTAGTCAGGTACTACAATTATTTTTTAATTAATTTTCTAGTATTTTTTAAAAATTAACAAGTTGGTGCATATATACAACTCATGTCATTAAATACAAAGTTAGTGTATTTTCTTTAGATGACTAACTACAATGTTTTTTTCTGTAAATACAAAAAGAAAAAAATGATGTCTCCAAATGTTACTGTAGCCTACTGATTGATAACCTTCTCAGGTACTGGTTGGATCTGGATAGGACGTAATTCAAAACTTTAGTTTAGTATAATTAAAAAACCCTGAGGTAAATTGAAAACAAGGCATTTATTTACTCTTTCGGTAAGAAACAGTTCGCGTGTGGAAATTATAATAAATTATATTTATTGATAATATTTTTCTAATATAACTAAAAAACCTTAATCTAATTTCTTTAGAAAATAAATTGGGCGATATTTAAAAAAATATATCTTGCGAATAATATATTGGTGGATGCGTAAGACCGTAGCGTTATTATATTTTATTAATTAATAAAATACATAAACTAATCAGTAATACGTTCTCCTGCATTGGTTATGACCGACTCCCAACGCTCTGGTAGTCGCGATCATTTTTTTTAAAAGCGACGGAGTTGTTGGCAAAGAGCTTCAGTAGTAACATTTCTCGGAAGCAATTCATTGTAGATGACTAAATTCATAGTACGTATATGATTTTAGCAGCCTCTGATGCCTTAATTCCTCGGTTAAACTCATATAAAATGATATGTAAGAAACGTTCGTTTTTTGTGCTTAACACAACATGGAGTGTTAAGTACAAAAATGTCAATAATTAAGACAAACTTGTTTTCTTTGGATCGCTTCACAGGGAAATAACGCGCGTTTTGTGTAAAGCAGTTTTACAAAAACAACGATTCTTTTTCAATTCCATGGTCCAAGCTACCGCGCGCTGTCCCTCGATTTAAAAAGTGTAAAAACTTATGGCCCACCTGTATGTTTAACAAAATTATTTGAAAATCACTGTTGAAATTATACATCAACCAAATAAAAAACTGATTTTTTAAAATGAAATCCAAATAGACGACGTTTCAAAAAAATTTATAAGGCCTTGTTTAGTTTGTCTTGTAATTAAACTATACTCGTAGCTCCAACTAAGTCTAGAGAACTTGTCTAGTCCCGTCATATTTGAATAGTGTACTTTTAAATATGTTAATTAACGAGGACAAGTCAAAAATTATCTACATTTTTTGTTCTACAATTTATTTACACAGACTTTACGGAAGTCAAGATGATTTTATGGGCAAAGCCATGAGTGATGTTCAAAGAAGACGCTGCCTCACCGATGGTAACTCGCCTATTCGCTAGAACCATCTCTCGAGCTTGCTGAATCTTGTCGTCCATGGTAGAGGTTGACGGGCGTTCTGCTCCCTATTTCGTACATCACACTCGTCCGGCCACTTTTAAACATTTTGATTTACAAAAAACACTTTTACGTGATAAAGCACTGTCTCCGTATTGTGATGAAAGTCTACGATAAATTTCAGTCCCTTTCATACCCTCCGACCAGAGAAATCAGATCACTGCTCGTTGTTCTTCCTTTAGGTATACTACTAGCGGAGTGGACATAATCACACTGTAATATCCGGAAGGATAATGAAGCGATCGGGATCAAATTTCACACACGATACCGCAGTTGTACCAACTATAAGTACGCTTACACAGAAAGCAGTATAACAACCTTGAAGGTGTGTTAAGACAAAAGTATAGATAATTTTTGACTCGCCTTCGTATATAAATCACGCCAACCTATGCAATGACACAATCTATTTCTTTTGTTATTAGAAGATGGATATCGAAATATTTTCTAAACATTGAGATTTATTTTTTAAATTGTTAATACTACTTAATTACACACTGCTTAATATGATGTATATATATATTTTTAAATTATATTACATATCCTTACTTTATCGTGAAGACCGATTTTTGTATTTTACTTTATATATCAGGACAGTTTTTTTAATTTATCGTGGTTTAGAAATAACTAGGTATCAACTGTCATTTTTGTAATAATGTATTTATTTGTATTAAAATGCGTACAATAACTTTCTACTTAAATTTAGGCATTTTACAAATACAAATAAGTCAGATTTGAATATGCAAAATCTTACGATATTCTATTCGAGTGCTGCACAAGCATATCAAATCAGAAAACGTCGGCAATCGAGAACTTAACTCATTTATGCATCGGTATACTCTATCACGATATAAGGTATTCTCAAGAAAAACGATATGTTCAGTTTTAAGTTAAATTAATATCCACATGAAATATTTAATATCTTTATTTTACTGAGCGTTTAAAGGTTTAACGATCTATTTAAATTTATAAAGAGAGAGAGAGATAAATAGCACATGTTATCAAAGAAATCTCAAAATTAGAAAATATTAAGTTGCATAATCCAGCCTAGAAACCCTCCATTATAGGAATTTATTAGATTTGATATTTATGTAAAAAAAATATATCTTTCAATTAAGTAATGATTTTAATATTTTATTTTTTACCAATGACAATAAAATATGTTATTATGGATAGTCTTATCTTTAATTGCATTACCCTTTAAAAAGTCGCATTCGCGTATAGTATACACAGTTATTTAAATTATATATACCTACGGTAATATCGATACGTGAATATAAGATTGAATTCCCGACTAATCAGCATTTTCTGCGTATTTTTTCAACTGATTTATTTAGCCAAGACACATACCACTTTATACCCGTTGCCGATAAAAGCTTAGCGGTGAACTCCCGAACTTGCTCAAATCAAAAAATTGCGAAACACCGGACGCGAAGCGAGCATTTTATTAAAATGTATTGAATGAATTTGAGTCGAGTGCGCGTAAACAACTGTACAAATTTTAGCGCCAAGCGATCTACGAATCATCGCCGCGTGTGTTTTGCGCGTGGATTAGTTTGACTAATAACCAATGCATACCTACCCTTACTGATTTTCATAGATCAAAGTCTCATCGTGGACAAGGGTCGTAATAATTTCAGAGTGTCAAATATACTTGTTATGTTATCATAAAACGAATTATATATATTTAAATATTACTATTACAATACTGTTATAATATATATACTAATAATAAAACAAAAACCGAAAACAGTGAGGTGCGTGTACATGATGGACGAAAATCCAACCCCAGTGTCTACTATTCGGATCTATTAAGAGCTATCCCAACCAATTTTTAGTATAATAAAGCATCTTTGGTTTTTTTTGGTTTCAAGAAATTATATTGTCGGGAACATCACTCGGCCACAGAGCCACACCTGCGAGCTTTTGTTAGGAAGAAACTGTATTATAATTACTTTCAAGCCTGATAACATATATTCACTCCGCCGCAACATTGGGGGTATATCAATCGTACCTTACAGCTGGTTTGTTCGCTTAGGAGGTATTCCTGGCAGACCTAGCGGATCGGACTAGACCGGGTCGTTACTTAGGAAGTTGCGCCGAACTTGCGTGAAGTTCGAGCAGCGCTGAGCTCCCACCCCACACCCGTCGTGTCTTGAAGCAGCGACAAGACGCCGCGTATAGCCGTGCCATCTGCGCCCCCGCAGAGCACTCGGGCAGACCGCTGAAAGCTGGTGAAGTTCACCGCTTTCATCAGAAGCCGCGAGTGTTTAGTAAGATCACCGCGAATCCCACCCTAATTAAGATAGTGATAATGAGTGCCAGAGACTTAATGCCTGTGCCTATTATTTACTATAATATAATTGTTATTCAACTACATATTATATCTGTATTAAATTTGTTAAATTCTATTCTATCGTTCATATTTGTGTTTGACTGAATAATCTTTTCTGTTTCCATATTATTTATATTCTTTGTCACTGGCACTCAATAACCATAGTCATTTTTACGTGCTAGTTTTTTGAGTCAAAGTAAGACAGCAAAACAAAACAATGCAGAAAATAATCTAAGCGCCAGAAAGTAACGTGACTAAAATGATACATTATTTTATTTATTTATATTTTACATAATTACATTTCTCCGGGAAGTCAACCGCTACACAAAGGTAACCGACGGTTGAGTCAAAGTGGAAACACAATGTGTGGAAAATGGATTCCTTTATTTGGCTGTGTGAGGAGGAGCCGATAGAGGCCGTAAATCCAGATGCTCTACTTCACCAAAGGGGCCTCCGTATGCAGATTTGGAAGATTTATTCGCTCCTGATATTTCTTCCGAGTCCTCCGCCGTACAGGTGCGGCGAGACTGCGCTCCGTGGGGGACTCATATCGCGAGTGTTTGCACTTTGTGCTGCTTTTAGCTGATTTCTTGGCGGATATCGGCAGCTACCGATGCTCGGCCGTCAGAGTTAAGTATATTGAATGCTATCTGCATTATATTTATCGAATTCCAGCTGGCGTTGAACGCTATCGGCATTCCAATAAATCGTCTCCAAATGGGCTCTGAAAGATCTGAAGATACATTGAATAATACTAGTATTAAAAAAGAGTCGCACATTACTCTCGCCTATACACAAATGTTAATATTTAAGTAAGTTTTAAGTCTATTTTACAATTTTTGAACTTTGCTGCGCACGCACATTCATTAAGCCATCATTTGTAATGGTTATCTAAGCTGTATACATATTATGAGACTGCTTTGGGCCTTGTATGTGTATGTGTTAATGATTTTCATCATATTTTTTAATCTGACATTACCAGAATCGACTATTAGTGAGTAGATGTAAAAATATTTATTTTTATTTTATGTTATCATTTAAATGTTGATTTTAAAATATTACCGTACATATATACAATATTAAAGAAAATTGTTATAATCACACGATTTTGTAAATTATTAGATACTATTGTACCGCGTATTATAATCGTGCTTATCTACGTATTTAAAATAGAATGTATGTCTGTGTGTCCGTCTATTCTATATACAATCCTTGTACCTTTTGATCTATAATATATAAATATATATAAAAAATTTCAATATTTGACTAAATTTTGCATAGTAACTCTGTAGGACCTTGCGTAACACAAGGGCCGCCACCCCAACCGCTCCCCCCGATATAAATGTGAATTATATTGAATCCATTTCAAATTTTGGTCAGTTGCACTTTAGGAACCTGAAGATAATTTAGTTACCCCACCACTTTCTCCAAACATATCACCCTCCCCCTACCTGAAAAAAACATTGCATACATCATTACTCTTTGGGTCTTGCGCGAAATAATGGCACCACCCCTAAATAGCCCGGACGTTATCGGGCATGAGTCGCTAAAAATTTTAATTTGATTATACTCGTTTGTCTTTATTGGATTATCTACAAAATCATTGGATTATATGTTCAAAATTCTAATATAATAACTATGTACATGATTAAAAATATAATTATATATCTTAGATGTAATAAAAATACTGCAAATACAAATTAAATGTATTAATTAGAAAGATATACATATAAAACCAATTTCATCGAAAAATATTATGGTTGCTACCTGAATTCGAACCTGGATTTCTTCCAATCCGAGGAACATGCATTATCTGATCATGCTATACCAACATAGTATATTGACGTCAAATTTTCAAATAATGGTATGATAGATGTATTCATTTGAAAAGTGTAACATACAGGTTCGAAAATTTGTCTTCAATCCACTGTGTTGGTATAGCATAATTGGATAATGCACGTTCCCTGGATTGTAAGAGATCCAGGTTCGAATTCCGGTAACAACAACAATATTTGTCGATAAAATTGATTTTATATGAATATCGTTATAATTAATACATTTGATTAGTATTTAAAATATCACAGACCTACGTTCTGAATAATTACAACTTCGCAATAAGAATGTCTTCTCCTTAATAATAAAATTATTTCTAAAAATATATTTACGTGATTTTTATTCATTTCCAGGAAGATCACATCGAGCATAGATTCGGTCTGTCAAACTAAAGGGGATGAAACCAATAAAAATATCGCAATATTATTGTTTTCATACATTTTGTACAAGGTTGGTAGGTTTATGTATCTACATACGTTGGATAATGTACAATTTCTGCAGTAAAATACCTACACAAATAATGTTTTACGGTAAACTGCGAATAATACGTCTAAATTGATCCTGAATTTAATTTTTATATAAAATTTTATTATATCTAACAATATAATGAAATATTTTTCCAGGAAAAAAATAGGACAGTTTGGTGGTCGCTTAGGAAACAGATCGCGGTTGTGGTTAGATATATTAAATTCCAGTAAATGATTGACCGGTCTAAACGTGTATTTTAATTAGGTTAATTTCAAATACTAATTAAAAATATTAATTATAAAGATATAAATATAAAATCAATTTCATCGAAAAATATTGTTGATGCGCCACCGGGATTCGAATCTGGATCTCTTTCCAATTACAATTACAATTGTAATTGTGTTCTCCTAATAATAAAGTTGTATCAATGTGTCCAAAATTTAATAAAAATGAATCGATAATTCTGGCATCTGCTATCAGATTATTCAAAGGTATTTGAGATTCCGTAAAAATAAGTTAGATGGCTCTTTCAAGTAATAAAACGATTAAATGTATTAATATCAAAAAGATAACATATAGGTTCGAAAATTTGTCGCTAAAAATATCGTCGCTGTAGCATAGTTGGATAATGCGCCTTCCCCGGTTAGGAAAGAGATCCATAATCGAACCCCGGGGACGCAACAACAATATTTTTATATAAAATTGATTTTATATATATATATCTTTCTAATTAATATATTTAATTCATATTTAAAATATCACAGATCGTCTGTTCTGAATAATTACGACTTCACAATAAGAATGTGTTCTCCTAATAATATATTTCACTTATTGTTTCTTTTTTAAGATTGGTTTCTTTTTATTTTAATGATATAAATAGTACTTTTAATTTTTTTATATTTACCTTTGATTTGGCATCATTTCGCAGGTATTTAAAAAATAAATACCAAACAATGTAGTGCTGTCCAAAGCAGATTGTTTAAAAATAGGTACTGACAGATGATATTGTGCTAGAAAGCTGATTGTGTACTCTTGTTGAATTTCACGAAGGGATTCCACGTCCTGAGATGGCTTCACATTTCTTCTACGGCAAATTAAATTCTAGTAGAGTCGCTTCTAGAATTTCTTATCAAGATTTAAAAACAAGCAATACGCTGGGACTCAAATATTACTTAACTAGGCTGCTTTTAGAATCTAATCGATATGTTTTTCTATTATATATAGGGGTTAGGGCTTTTAAGTAGAATATATTTACATTATTTTTCAAATTAATGTAAGGGCCTGCGTTACAAAAATAGAACTTACTTGATAGTCTCACGGGCCAAAGATTGAACCCCTGAGATTTTATTCGCTAGACAAATATCTTATTTTAGGATTATTTCCCTCAGAATAAATTTCTTAAAAGGTAAATACATCAATTCAATCATTTGATCATATGATTCGCGATTTTTTTTATTTTAGAAATATCTGGCGTGAATTTTAGATCCCTTCTCACGAACCACTTTTCCACACAATTTCTTTTAAATTTGTTATACAATTATGTATCGACTTTTTTTTTAAATTACATTTTTAATATTTTAAGTGTTAATTAAATTTAACACAAATATATCTTATTTCAAGTGGGAAAAGTATACTTTGACAATAATGTATTGTTTAGAAACTATTTTAGAAATAAACTGAGGTAACTCAGAAATATCAAGACGTCAAGTTTGAATACAAGTACAGACCCACACCATTTCATATATTGAGGAGACGAATTCTTGAATGTCCTACAAAAATATTACATGTATATGTTACAAATTTTAAAAGTAAAGCGACAATTTTATTTAATTAATTAATTTCGTATGTACTCATATATAACTACCAAGCGTACATATTAATTAATTTACTAATCACTATTTTCTGTATAACACTTTTTGTGCAATATAATGACGCTATTATAATGACAGTGCCCCCCTTTTTAAAGACGCGAAATAGTTTATCTTTTGAAAACCTTGTAATATATCTATTTAGTGTTAAAAAAAAAAAAATCAATACTTACCTACTATAATATAGATATAACATAGAAACACCTCGGTGCCGTGGTAATAACGTGACAAGATTCAAATAATTTGCAATAAACGCCAAGCTATCTCTGCAAATGTATATATTTGAGATAGAAAACTTGAATATTTAATATCCGAGTTTAAGACTGGGGCGAGTGTAGTTTCCACCGCACTCAGGTCCAGTGCAGTTTCCACTCTCGAAGAGGGAAATTACTTCGCGAGGTGGAATTTAATTACACGCGCTGCTGATGGAAGTAAGATGGCTATTCGCTTTCACGTTGAAACTTTTAAACCACGAATAAGTATCTGGAATTATCTATTACATTTACAAAAAGAGAGGATTCAGCCAACGTGCACGTAAGTACCGATTTTTACCGTGGGCCCGGCGACAGAAACGTTGAAGCCTGATACTTGGATGGTTTTAGGACCCCGCATACATAAGTTCAAAGTATCAGTACACAGAATGAATCATAAGTTTTTGCACTTTTAAAATCACTTCTGCGCGGGAACCGCGTGAAGGAGAAGCACGCGGGCGACAGCGCGCGGAGCTTGATCCTTGGAAATTTAATCGCAATGGATCGCTTCACGGGGAACAACGCGCGTTCTGCGTAAAATATTTTTACGAAAACATGCTTATAAAAATTCAATAAAAAAACTACAGGTCGTATAAAATTAATGTTTATTTCGTTGAAAGAGTACAATTGAGAAAATCATGTCGTCTAAATGTCCACTATCCCGACGCTGGCATTCCCCGAATCTGGCACCTAGCTTTTGAAACACTCTATGACACAAAGCGCGCAGGAAGTTGACTCTCATGGATCTCTTGACAAATATTCGTCTCAAGTTGGGTTATTGTGGCTGGTTTATTATTTATTATTAGCAACAGAGCCCTCACGAGTCGACAACCTCGGATCTTCTCGTACAGACTCGTTAACTCATTCTCTTCGCCTCTCCTGCTCCGTGGCCGCCCGGTATTCTTCTTATTTAGCATTGAACCGATCTCTTCGAACTTCCTGAGGCACTATTTAATTAAATTAACACTCGGACATTGATTCACACTGTGTAAACAGACGGTATAAGGTGACTGGTAAAGGATATACAAATCCTAAGACAAAAAAAATGGTCAAAATTCTTCCACGTAAAATCAAATGTGTAACCTGTAGATAATGAACAAATGTGTAACCTATAGATAATGCCCCTAGAATCTAATGTGTAACCTAATCTAATGTGTAAGTAATCTAATGTGTAACCTGTAGATAATGCCCCTAGAAAAAACCTTTAAAAAATATAACTTCGTTCAATACCATTTTGTTTAATGAAAAAGTACATTTGCATATATTTGCAGTGAGCGGGGAAACGTCCGAAACAACATGCGCGATTTCTTTACTTATAAAAACATTTTTATTACATAATCCGGAAGAGAAAAAGAATAATAGACAAATTATCAACAGGTTAAGTAACCACATTTACCTATGTAGGTACAGAACAAAAAAAATAATAATTAGTAGAATAACTCAAATGTAAAATATACTTTTTTTTTCACTCAAAGACTTTCATTACTGTTCTACAAAAAAAATCAATAAATTTTCCGTATTTAATGTAAGAATAATATCTAGAAAATTTGACTATCTTTCTTTTGTCTGCTTATAGTCGAAATTAGCGATGCACTTAGTTTGTACATAATGTAATATAATTCTTTGTTACGGAATAACAATCCCTGTCTGAACACGAGGGGGTGGGGAAATATGTGGAAGAAATTCGGGAGAGGGACAGGAATAGGGAACAGGGGGCGGCTGAAGGACCCTACCATGTATTTATTTGTAATTTTAGAGTACTATTAATAGTGTTTTTAAAGTTTAAGTTTTAACGTAAAATAAAAATATACCCATATAAAAATCAATATAAAAATGTATGAACTTTTTAAGATCACTTTTTATGACTGAACATGGTTTTTTTATTGTTTGAAAATTCTTCACGTAATAACTAAACGAAATAATTATTTTTATTGAAGGTTAACCCACGATATACTTCTGCTAATTACTTTTTGTTTTTCCCAAATCAATAACAAATGCACCTCGAATGCAAAGAACGACCATGTAATCAACACTTTAAAAACAGTAAGATAGTAAAATTCGCGAATTAGTAAAAGAGGAAGTAGACACTTTAATGATTTGTACGCAGTTGTAAGCCTTTCTAATGTTATTCTGTTAAGTATAAGTAACGACTCCATACAAAACGGATCAACCGAAAGGATTTTTCAATTCAGTAAATTGACAATTGCATGACTTGAGTAATTCACTAGCTTAAAAGTAGACAATGATAATGTGAATAGATTGTAGCTACTAGTGTCATGGCTGCAGCGGTGGGTTATCGTGGTGGTTTTTATAACTAAGACATTAAGTTTCTACTGACACACAGATGACGCCAATTGTAAGAAATCCGTAAACATACGTTCACGGTTCATATTATTGATTATTTAATTTTTTTTTTGTTTCCCAGAATTTTTAGTTATGCACAGCTTTTTCGCTTGTATGCACTGCACGCTCCTGCTAATACCGAGGAAATCCTGATGCAATCAGAGACGTAATAATATTTATGATCTGGTCAATTATTTGCGTTTAAGAATAATATCGTGAGTAATATAATAATAATATACATAACTTACTATTCAAATATCCTGTGTCCACGCATAGGAAAGTATGAAAGGAAACATATTTACACTACTTTGGAGTGACGTATCTTTTTGTTTTAAAGATATGTACATTTTCACAGTAATAAATATGAACAATGAAACACCGTAATGTTGCTCTACTATAAGTAGGTAGGTAATTATTTAAATTATATCCTACGTAGGTAGATAATTATTTAATTTATATCCTATCCTATGTATGTGGACAATTATTCAATTTATGTTCTACGTACATCTTTCATTTTCAATACTAATTAATAAATGTAATTACACACGTTACCGCTGACAAATTAAACGAAAAAATTGACATTTAACTTCGTGTGTCGTCGTGTCTGGGGCAATTTGATGACAGTTATTCAGTAACAGTTTTTGAATAATTGAATTATCACCGTGTATGCAATTTTCGTCGACATAAATTTTGGGGATGTTTTCAGTACTTTGCATTGAATCTGTTTGGTATAAATGAACATTCCGTAGTTCTAACCAGCGAGAGGAAATTGTCACCGAAACTTTTGTGCAGACATTTGAAACGTGCGGCGAAACAATAAAGATCGCAGACTGAAACTGACAAACCAGTTTTTATGCACTATCTATAGGTGCAGGAGCTCATGACGTAATTTTCTGAAAATTTGAATGCACTTTTTTCAGATTTCGATAGAAATACTATACATTACAGAACTGAAATACCTACATACTACGATGACAATTACAAATAGTAAATATTTATTATCGTACGAAAAAACTAATGATAAAAAATTTCAATAAGTTAAGATATTTCGCGTGTTATTTCGCAATTTCATTTCGAATATTGTTCTGTGACATCGAAATTGTAAATAGTTGTGACCCGTCAAATCAGGTGATGGAGAAAGCCAGTCAACCTCACCACTTTTTGACATTACGCGGCCGGGAAACGTTTCTCGCAAAATTTCAAGCGTGGCTCAGGCTATGTGTGAGGTGGCACCGTCCTGTTGGAACCACATATGTTGTAGGCCCAATCGACTCAATTCGGCCACCAAAATGTTTTCCAACATGTGATGATAGCGATCACCATTAATGGTTACAGTATTGCAATTATTATTTAGATAAAATGTTTGAATGACTTTGACACGTTGTCGAGGCGTTATATGCTTCATAATAAATTATAATCAACTACTCTCTACCAAACCTGGAACATAATATTCACTGTGTATAAAATCCTAATGTATTTCTGTACGTCATCATATATAGGAAAATGGATGCATTTAATTAAAGTGAAATAAAGTGTCAATTTCGTTTGAAATGTGGAAATATGGCATTTTTGTTCTGATGGTACATTCTTTCAAACATCCATTTATATTGTAAAAATGTTATATGACAAAACCTTTGTTTTAAAAGGGAATATGTAAAAATATTTAAGTAGGGATGTAAAAGAAAAAAACAAAAATAACTAATAAGAACATAACAAAAACAAAAGGTAAGCAAATTAAACATTATTAAAACGTTTATAGTTTTTAAACATTATTTAATACAATATAAAGTATTTTTTTAACATATATAATAATGATAATTTATGTTATGATAATAATCATTGCCAAGTCACACCATTTGTACAAATATATTACGACAAACATTGCATCAAAGTTTTAACATCACATAACATTAGAAATTATCCAAACACCGCCGACAGACTGTTTCCACCAAACCCCTTTTTTTTAAATTTCTATCCTTTGTCATCGCATATTTTGAATAAATAAAACAAAATAAGGACACAAAAAGGTAGTGGGAGCAAGCCCATAATTATTAAAAAACAATATATGTTTATTAGTTACTATAATGTTATATAATACGTTGTATTGTATACTAATATGTCGGTAAAGGTATTCAATCAACGTATAATTCCAGTGAAACAAAAGAGTAGTCCAAAAACTTGGAGGAACGCAGAGCCAAGGAAAGATGTATGTTTGTCAACATAAGAAAACAGACAAGAGTAGTTGAATATACATTAATTAAATATGCCAAGAACTTTTGTCTGGGTTTCTTAGGATCACACCTCATATAAAATAGATATACGCTGAATATCGATAGCTCGTTGTGCTCGTGCATGCATTATTCAGCCAACGGGTGGCGCATCAAAACCCGCGCGTAAAATCTGAACGGCCCTCGGGCGCCTACCCCTGCACTACCCCCGCAACCCCCAGGTGCAGATACCAGGCACCCAGTACCTGAATTTTTGCATGAGAACAAGAATGCATTACAGCAGAAATACAATCCCAATAGACATTTGTTGCGCCTACCTTACAGGCTTTGGACTTGCCTTACTAACATGACACAAGTGCATCTCGAACATTGTAATAATAGTGTTACGTACTCGCCTTCTTAAGTACGTCTTCAATGTACACCAGGTAAATGTGGATGATCCGAGAGAATCTTTTTGTGACTATTATACATTTATTACAGTATGATACGATTTGGGTACAAGGTATATCACCAGTACAAGTCAAACAATAACACGTCGCCCTCGCACACACGCCCACAGATACGCATCCCGCCCGGCGGTGCGGCGCTCACACACACACACATCTATTCAATTCCAAGGACATCACAAATAGTATCATATTTTATTAGATACGTACCTTTACATTACAGATACATACATACATTTACATAAATGTACAATAATGGCTAAAGTATACAATAACGGCTGAAGTGCACTATCGGCTATAAAATAAAATTTTAGATACAGGTAAAGTAAAAATAGTAATGTTCAATTTATGCATATTTCGAGTTACAATTCCCACTGAATGAATTACGATAATTCCGACTGTAAGTCGGAATCACCGTAAGGCGCGAAAGGATAATAAAATTATTCGTGACTGATATTAAAGGCTCCAAAAGTATGTTTTTTCACATATTATGTTTACATACATATATTATGTTTATACACATATTATGTTTGTACTTTTAAAAGGTCTAAGATTGATTGATTTGCTTGATTTCTCCTCTTTTCAAAAGCCAAAATTCCACTTTTGTTGAAGAATATGCAAAACTACGATGGTTGCAATTTGTCAGGTTTGCATTTAAACCGTTGTATATTTTTTTGGTGCTAGGAACAAATGAAATCTTTCTGCAAAAGTTTTATTTAATTTTGGCACAAGAGGGTAACAATTTTCTCGTATCCTCATTAATTGAGAGTGCGTAGTTTGTTGATGATATCGTTTATGTCGGTAAAAAATTTTTTAGTACACTAAGTATACACATCTGACGGACGTCCAAGACGTGACATTCTTTGAAGAAGAGTGAAAAGGTTTCTTATCTCACACCATTTTTTCGACTTTGCTTGCGGAATCTAAAATACTAATTGCTGCACTATCCCAACTAACAGTCGCGTTATTAAGACATGAGTGATACAAAGCAAAATACACAACAAATAAAATAAAGAAATCTGTTCATATAGGGTGTTCAGCGGAAAAATTTAAAGATTAAATTGCAATTGCTCGTAAACCATTAGGATGAGGTAAATGGAAGGGGTATTGTTCGATGTGCGTGATTTGCAGATTTGCCAGTCGCAATGAGTCACTGATTGTGAGCGCACCGCGCGTTCGCTGTTGAGCAATATTTAAAGTGCGGTGATTCATTGGTTCGTGCGCGTCGCGCTTTTTGTATTCACTTTAATATTCGACAGGTAAGTAATGGGCCGAGCACGCAACTTCTCCGGTGTTGGGTTCAAAAATTCAGACAAGAAGGGACAAAGGTTAACTAAACTCCTCCGGGACCATCAACGTCAGCAGCGACGGCAGGTCACGTGGCTCAAGTTCGATGTGAAATTATGAGCAATCCGCGTAAATCGATAAAGAAGATTGCAGCCTGTACTGCAATAAAAAAATCAACAGTGCACGTTATTTTGAAAAGTTTCACCCATACAAATTGCAAATCGTGCAGTTTCTCAACGAAAATGATTATTCTTTACTGGCCCTTATCCACGAATGATATTTTCGACTTGAGAAATTCTTTGAGATATAGATTCTTCTCCCACGAGATTCTTTGGAGATAGCTTTCAGCTTTCGTAGCCCCGTGTACAGAGTCACCGTCAGAGTCCACCGTGTCAGAGGTTCACCGTCTTGCGCTTGATTCTAAATTCGTCGTACGTCAAACGTTTTCGTTCGTCGGGTGGGTGATTTTGAATCTTCCCAGTAGCAGTTAAAATTGAATAAATGTTTGTAATTTAATACACTATATTAATGTAAATGTTTTATGACAGAATATATAGTTGTACGGATATATGCGACGCTTGTGAGCACGTATCATTGTGTTTATCTTCAGATCAAAATATCAAAACACGTGCATAGTACTGGGTGTCTCCTTCCGAAGATACGGGGCCTTAAAACAGAAAATATAATTTGCGCTCCATACAAATAATAAAAAACTGTGCATTATTATAATTTTTAAGAAATATTTATTTGATATATTAAACATGTACATTTAACTCGTGTGCAAATAATTCTATGTTATGTAAATGCTTTTATAATATAGTAGAAGCAGCTAGCGGAAGTATTTAGAAGTAGCATATATGTGTTTCACATAATTTTTCGCACAATCTATCCCGAATATACAGGAACTAAACCGAATACGATATATAGGAAGGATTTCCGTATTTTTAATGTGTACTCATCTTCGCTACAACTAATGTTACATAATGTTTTAAACTAAATATATATATATATATATATATATATATATATATATATATATGCATCTGTACGTGCTCCATTCTATCATAAACATAGTACTATTTTTGTCGCACTTGTAAATAATAAGATCGATAATTAATTAATATGACTCTTTATTTCGGCACATATGTATGGATATACTCTTTGAAGTATCACGAGAGAGAGAGAGTGAGAGAGAGAGAAAAAGATATCAACATACAAGGTATATATAATATAGGTATAAAATCAATAACTTCTAATAACTTAAAGAATTTCCCTAAAAAAATATTTCAAGAACAAAAAATAACTCCCATAGGTATAGTTTTACTACAAAAGCTTCGGCTAGTCGTATTTCTTCCCAGGGAAAGTGCCTCCAGTCCAAATGAATACAACCTCTTGTGGCAATTCAACCCCACCCCCAACGTACTTCCATCGTACTTTTACAGCATAATAAATTTAATATATTCTATTGTATCTTTCATATTTAATATTACATTCTTATTTATACGGCGGATCGGATATTAAACCCAGAACTCGATTACACAGAAATAAAAATATTATTCAACTATTTTAATTATTATATTATTAACAACGCGTAAAAAAACTGTAGTACAGAACTCGAGGCCAAAGAGGATAGTGTTATTATTTGTATGTTTATATGTTAATAGTAGTTAATAAATCAACTAATCAACTAGCCAAAATCCACCCTCCCGTTCAAAAGGCTTCGAATTTGTAATTCCTCCCAAATCAACTCTTTCACGTATTATTCTGCCTTCTTCCGCCGATTTCCCACCACCACTATATCCAAAAACGATCTCTCCATTAGGTATATCTTCCGTCCTGATCAAACTTTTCGAAATTTTTGATCGACTCTTTTTTCTGTCCCCAATTTAGTATTATGGACGGCAAATTCTAATGATGATTTGAAATATTGAATTATAATTAAGTCATTATTCTAAAATATATTTCAAAATTCCAAAAGACCACTGGGCTTCAATAATTTAGCGGGCCCGCGTTCTAGTTTCTGGAGCGAACGTTTTACCAAATTGTATACTTCAGGGTTGTCCAAATAGTAGGTTACGATTTGAAATATACTACGATACTTTGAGTTCTTTCAATGAACTATATTTATTACATTTTTTAACCATGATAAACATCTTTAATTGCCTGATTTTTTTCAATCAAAATTCGTCATGAAAATATTTGGTTAACATTGTTCACCTTTTTATACACTTTAAGAATTGTTTATAATGTATAATATGTAAGAATGTAAGAAACAAATAAAAAATAATAATAATAATTAAAAAATTATTCTCCGCGGCGTGAGAAAAGTCCGAGTTTGAAAATAAATATATTTTTGACGGATATACTCATACACGTGTGTAACCATTTAAAGATCGCTTTTAGGGCCATCTTTTGTATCTTTTTACTATGAACGTACTAGGAGATAAAATATACGCAAACAAATATAATTAGGGAGTTTAGAAGGTAGCATAAGAAACGTAATAGAAAAAGTTTATTTTGTCAATTCATATAAATATTATTATATCAACTATACATTAATATAGATCACTTTTTATCACAAGATTTTATATGCATAGTATAATATGACGTAACATATATTATTAAACAACAATATTTCAATAGTTTATTTTAAACAAAACAGACTTTGAATATATCAGAATAATTTTGAATGACATAATAAATGAGTAGGTACTTTTAAACTATTAAAATTCATAGACAGTAGAAAAAGTGATTAGTATTAGTATGTTAATTTAAATATATAAATTATTTTCTAATAGTATTCATTGATTTTTAAATATAAATAAAGTTAAATTTTTTTTTATTTTTTATCATTATTACCGCCTTATTTCTAGTAATTACGTATTATTAGAGTGTTATTCTAAGTAGTTACTTCGACCGATAGTCTCTACACTTTAAAACTAATTATATTCTTCAAATATTAAAAGAAAAATATAATTTTATCACTGAAAACCGTATAAGGTTTAAATTTGTATTTTCATGTTCAAAAATTAACACATCATTTGCATAACACCACTATACGCACATAAGAAAAAAATAATTTAATGGCTTACCCAAAAACAAAAACAATGTTTATTTCGCTATTGCTAGCCAGTAAATATAATTTTTTATCAATATATACTCCACTTCTCTGCACAAGTATACGCTTAAAAGAGAAGTGTTGCATGAAAAATAAAATTATTGTATAGTATCATTGCACTTATAATAGATTAATAATTTTTTTTTAATTTAAAAAAAATATTTTGTAAATACATCCAGATTTTTAAACTATAATAGTAATAATTTTATAACCGCTATTTCATAGGAATTATGAAATAGTTTATACGAATCATATGCTTATATAAAATATAACATACTTGAATCAATTCGAATTTCTCAACGAAGAAAAATACTCAGGAGAAAAAGGCCCCCGATAGAGAACCCCTGGATGTATCATTCATACAGTCCGTCAACTAGACCGGAAAACGCTGTTGGCCGCCGGCTGTCACACCCCCGCCCCTCTTCTAACCGCCCCTCTCCAACGCCCTCGCCCTCGCCGGGAACTGAAGGCAGATGAATACCAGATTATATGACATGCGAACGACTCCAAACAAAGAATAGCCTTTTAAATCATATATCGCGCATTCTAAACTTATTATTTTTTAATTCGAACGACATATTGTGTTTATATTTACATGTAAAACATTTTTTTAAATCTCATGCACATTTTTAACATAGATTATATCTTTTCGGAGGTTTCGCATGTTACCGCGTGAAGGTAACCATGCTTAAAAATGCGCAACATTTTAAAGGAAGTTCGCTGATAGAGGTGAAATAAATAGGAATGTTGTTGCAAGTACTTTGTAGAAATCTATCGAAAGAAATATTTTCACGAAACAAAAGAACACCATATGACATTTGGAATAAAATTCAGACGATGTTTGAAGAGACTAAACTAAAATAAATATAATGTGTATAGTAAGGTGATGCAATCTAAAAAAACAATATATACAAGACTGAGACATGGAACGCGTTTTTTATAGAGGAGTGTACACAGAATAACCCAATTAGGTACTTAACAAACTAAGCTAAGCGCTTGTGCTCGTTTGGACTTGGCGGTCTCCTGGAATGCGGCTCGAGCTTTTATCATTGTTTAAAGGGCGTCCGGCGGAAAATTTTCAGGTTTAATATTAAATAAAATAAAAAACTACAATGTCATTCTCATATTTAGTTTATACAAAATGGAGTTTAACGATACGGATTTTACATTTTATAAATAATATCGACTAAATGACGTCCATTTCTCTCAAGATACTCTTGCAATCGGACTCTTAAATTTGCGAACGCGCGAGAGCAAAGCGTTGGTTCAATGGCAGCAACTTCACGGCAGATATTTTCTTGTAGGGCCTGAATTGTTCGAGGAGTGTTGCTGTAAACTCTCAACTTAAGGTATCCGGTATAAGATCCGGTGACCGAGGTGCCCATGATATATCTCCGTACTTGCTGATTAATTTATTGGGAAAAAACTGTGTGTGGAGTGACCTCATCTTGCTGAAATTGTATTCTGCTGTCGAACCCAGGAAACAGCTGCAGTTGCGGTACCAAAAATTCGTCGATCATTCGGCAAAACACGTCAGCAGTGACAGTCTCTCGCTGGTTAAAAAAATAAGGGCCTCAAGGGCTTATCCCTCGGATAATTCCACACTACACTGTTGTTTTTGGACAATGCAGACGTTTTTGATGGCGTTCCCTCGGTTTGTCGGAGCACCAGTATCTCATGTTCTGTTTATTAACATAGTCATCGATATGAAAATGTGCTTCGTCAGTAAACAATATGTTTCCGAGAGTTCGTGCTGTACCAAAACGTTCCAGCATCATTTTCGCTAAATTTTCACGTAAATAATAGTCATTTTCGTTGAGAAACTGCACGATTTGCAGTTTGTATAGATGAAACTGTAGTTTCTTTTTCAAAATAACATCAACTTCTCTCAACCATTTATCTAAGTGGAATCCTTCAATTTTGTGGGCATAGGAAGATCTCTCATCCGTTAGACCGACCAAGTAGAAAAGGCAACATACGCTTTTATGGTGACAGATCCGCAGGATGCCGAAAAAAGTGGAAGGGCATAGTTAATAAGAGAGAAAGAATTCTGACGTAGATGATGAATGCACAAAGTAGATACACAAGCGATTGACTAAAATAAATGTTATAAAATGTTTTTTTTCTTTTTTCCTTCCCAGCGAACTATCCACATAATACGCACATACACAAACACACACCACAAACACAAGATGTTTATACATAACCATGAGAGTGCTGATTTTACTCGCTCGATTTTTTGTTTGTTTTATAATATTCCAGTACAGGCTGCAATCTTCTTTATCGATTTACGCGGATAGGGCATAATTTCACGTCGAACTTGAGCCACATTTTCTGGCATCGCTACTGACGTTGATGGTCCCGGAGGAGTTTGGTTAACCATTGTCCCTTTTTGTCTGAATTTTTGAACCCAACACCAGATAAGTTGCGTGCTCGGCCCATCACTTAATCGTCGAATATTAAAGTGAGCACAAAAAGCGCGATGCGCACGAATCAATGAATCACCGCACTTTAAATATATAAATAAATATATAAAACAGTGACTCATTGCGACTGGCAAATCCGCAAATCACGCGCGCTGAACAATACCCCTCCCACTTACCTCACCCTGACGATTTACGAACAATTACAATTTAATCTTAAATTTTTCCGCTGGACACCCTTTATGTAGAGTGCGACCAGAGTTAGTTTGCGCATGAGATTTCAGCCACGCGCATCCATACGAAATCGATCGCTGATGGCGTTTTATTGCGATGATATTTATTTAAATAAAATACTAATTTTAAAGCATTAACTTATTAACCATATTTTTAAGTCATTTTAATATGGCGACAATAATATATATCGAGTGTATCTTAGAGATATCGGTAAAGTGACGAATTAAATAATATTAGTGAGTTATTGTTTGACGCCTTAATATATAGTTCTACGTCAAAACGACCTTACGACGCCTAAATATATAGTTCTACGTCAAAACGACCTTACGACGCCTAAATATATATTTCTACGTCAAAACGATTTGATAATATTTTATAAAATTGCACTTATTTTGCTGTATCGATTTATTAAGGGCTCTAAAAGGGTAACCACCAGCGCACATTATACATTAAAACCTTTCATGATTCGGGGCTGCTTTCACCTAAATTACAATTTCGGATTAATAAGGGTTTCGTATAATTCCTCTATAATCCGTGAAATCAAGCTTTGATTCAAAATAATTCTTCGGACGGTCGCGGAACTTTGATTATTTTCAGAATTATTTATTGACGGGACAGCGTCAGTAAATAACTTTTCATTTTTAATACTAAATTTTGGTTTCCGTCATTCGCTTTTGACTGAGTTCGTGATGGTCGGGCGAGTGAAAATAATGTAGGTGCCTTGCCATCAGAACATTTAAATGTCACGTTGTTATGTATACTCGTATACTATTTCTTTACTTGTACATGAAAATTTTTTTTAGTGAAATTACAGTTTAAATTCAATTAATCAACTAGAAAGGTATACAGCAAAAATTAATTTATCAAAAAAATTTTAGTTGCTCTGAGATTTTTTGAAATCGATCTAATAAACCCTGTTCTATTTGCAGTCAAATGTTGGTATTCATGAAATCTTATGAATGAAGAAATAAAGGAAGAATGTAAAGCTGATGTTAGTATGGTGAGTAAGATTAAGAAAGGATCACTTAAGTGGTTTGGTCATATATACGAAACGGATGAATGAGGAGAGAATGGTAAAAAGGATACGCGAGTGTTGATGGCACCATCAGTAGAGGATGTCCTCGAAAGACTTGGCACGACCATGATTACTGGAGGATGTTTCTGTTAGAAGCCTCAATAATCGGCGAGCTTGTATGAATGTAGATGAGAGTTGTGTGTTAGGACAGAAGAGTGCGGCGCTCTATCCTCTCAGCCTACTCCCGCTGAGAAACGGCCTGATGGCAAGTTAGTCAGTCAAAATTCTCCATTGTTTGATTAGGAGGTAAAATTATTACGACGCCGTATGACGACGAAGTCTTATGCGGTACACAATTTTAGAAATCGTATATTCATAAAATTGTTAAGTATTTATTTTCCACGTGTATTTATATTTCGTAATACCTTTGCGTATTTATTTATCATTCCAACCAATCACACGCCTTCCCGCACTCCGTATTCATGCCGTTATGGAAACTCATCAAACGCCGTTCTTGACAGCTTAGATACGCGTTTCGGAATAATTACCCGGAAACACGTGGGACCTATGCGAGTACAGCCGAAAATCAGTACGTTTCTATATCATGGAACCCAAAAGTAGGCGAGATTATTTTTAATTTATAGCTAACACTTTTTTAAAGGTAACTATAATAATATATTTCCGCACGAGCACTTTTTTAAAGATTTACGAGCCTACCTGAATAGATCTCGAAAATATAATATAATATATATTATGATTCAGGATATTAATTTAGCTACGATGATATTCGACGAATTATACATAAATTATACAAATCGTATTGACAAGGAAGAAATAAGATTTGATCAGGTTATTTGTCGATAAACATTAGTAATATATTATACTAATATTATTAGGTTGGTATGAAAACAATTGCGGATTTTGTTTTCTTAATTCTAATCTTATTTTTATTTAAAATACAAATTAAATGTATTAATTAGAAAGATAGATCTATGTTCCGAATAATTACAACTGCACAATAAGAATATGTTCTTCTTAATAATACATAAGTTGTATCAATATGTTCAAAATTTAATAAACATGAATTATTAATTCTGACGTCTCTTTCAAATAATGGAACGATAGATGTATCAATTAGAAAAGAGAAACATATAGGTTCGAAAATTTGTCGTTTACTGTGTTGCCGTAGCATAATCGGATAATGCAATTTCTCCGGATTGGAAGAGAACCATGTTCGAATCAAGGTAGCAGCAACAATATTTTTCGATAAAATTGATTTCATATACTATTTAAAAGAAGAAAAAAGATTCTATATCCATATCTTTTCAATTAATACATTTAATTTGTATTTAAAAAGATATCGCAGACCATCTTCTGAATAATTACAACTTCACAATAAGAATGTGTTCTCCTTAATAAAAATTTGTATTAATGAAATTATCATTTTAATATGTTCATATTAAAATCATTTTAAAGTACATTTTTTGATCTGTGTCCATAATTTTACTGCAAATTAAGCTACTGAATTGAAAATAAATAAATAAATAAAAACAATTTTTGTACGAGTTCAAAACGGATGAGTCATGTATTATTAAGGATCTACGGTGCAATGGCGGTTCTAAAATTTAATGAGTATAAAAGCCTTGAAGATGAAGATACGTTCCGGTTTATAACGACGAATCAGAACCATGCACAATAATTCGAGAGCCGGCACAAAAATTAGGCGTTAGTCAGCTAGAAAAATCAAAAAATTTAATAAACTGAACGAACTAAATGAAAACTAAATACACTTCAGCCATTTCAACGCGTCCAACTCTCGCTACTTTGTTCTCTCGCTACTTTGTTCATCGCACTCCATCGGTATGATGTTACCGCTTCCAAACATCTCGAGTAGCATCATGCATTCGGCTATAATACTCGTGCTCGCATCCAACTGCAAACCATTCATGGACGGCATATCCGCGGCGACATTAGACTCTGCAGTATTAGCGAAGCGTTTTGGCTCGGCCGCACGCTCTTTAATCTTTTGTCTGTAAGCCTTGACCCTTTCCGGCATAGTTGGTGGGGTATCGTCGGATTTGTCTTGACTAGATATGTTCTTATTTTTGTACCTTATTTGTACTTGAAAGCAGTCATTTAACACTAGTTTCATTCCGATCGCATAGCGCTCACAAACCACAGCGTTCCGAAGTTGACTGAGTGCTTGCTTACGTGATCCTCTCGTGCGGGGTGCGAAGAGAGGGGAGATGCGGCTGATGCAATTTAAAAAAAAAACTTATATTCTTAATCTATTGACACTATTAACTTCCACTTGCCTCGTATACTTTTTGAGATATGAACGTTTAAAATCTGACCTATTTTCGTGACTGTCAGATTTTTGAATATGCGCCCCATACCTCGAACCGATTAAAAAGACATATACACATCAAAAAATCGCCGTTAGGCAGTTTGTTCTACGCTGTGGGCATTTATAATGGCTGTAAAACATTGCCTCATCCACCATACTCACTGGCGAACAGATTATTACTTCTTAAAGGGTAAAGAACTGGTGCCAAAAGTGCATTTCGAGATTTTATCAACCGCAGAACTCTGGAATTTTACACCACTGAAATATATAAAATGGTAATTAATTACAATTTTTTTTAGATTTGTTAGTAATTTCGATTTTCATTTTTCATTTCAAATAATAAAGTTAATTATTACTAAGAAAAATGTATTCGAATGTGAATCGCAATTATTTTCCTACCAACCTAATAACTAAGACCAAATAATTAGGTCGTAATTACATAATCATCAAAAAACTTTTGTTGAAAACGAGATTTCTTGATGTAAGTATACATTAAAATAAATTTGTAGCCAGCCTAATAGGATTCTGCCTGATTTTGAAAATGGTCGTTATGGACTGATCCAATAATGTCATAATCTTCTCTTGACACTTGATCTAATCAGAGCTGTTGCTTCAGTGACAACAATTCCAAATAAGCATTACAAGATTTAACATGATGTATTCTGAAGAAAATATTAAAAGTTTTATCTCTTTACAGCATATTTTCTAAGTATTTAATTAAAAAATATATTTAAGTTTGAACCATCTTTTGGACGGTTTGACAAGCGTTTTGGCTTAGTTACCGGAATATTGAAATACATCATTATACAGTACAATGATCTTCCTAAATCAACTCCATCATACTGTGTTCGTATACGGTATGTAAGTTTTTCCGAGTCTTGCCCGTATTGCTAAAAAGACGGAACTTAAAAGAACTCCAAACTTCGTAATCCTTTTGAATAAACTTAGAGAAAATATTCCATCTTCTCGCGAGTTTTTTCAAACAAAAGGTTTTATTTTGTGTAAAGAATACTAATACGATCAAATCTCTTACCATCCTATTTAGGCAAAGAACTACACTCCGTTCGGGATAATTTGTCCCATGAATAATACAGTTAACAATAAATAAATAAACAGTTCACAGTTCAAAGGATAAAAAGTTTGTAAAAAGTATTTACTCGCAGATACACACAACCGAATTGAATTGGTATTTTCTGCGTGTAGCGAGGCAATCGAGACACGTTTTTATGAACGATAGAAATAATTTTATCCATATAGACATATTCCGATGAATAGAATCTTTAATTTGGTGGTACAAGGCTGTATTGATACCTTATATTGAAAAGAAAAATTTGGTCGAGCTTAATTGAATAATTTAAATAATTCTATCAGCAATTTTTAATGAGACAGAAACAGAAAATTGTTTGCGTCGAATAAACCTCTAATATATTATTTGTCTCGCTCTTAACCTTTACCATACCATGATATAAAATACCCGAATGCAGACATGCTGTTAACTCGTGTTACCGCAAATAACAGTTAGAAAAAATGTTTTAATTAGCTTAAATGAGTTTGATGGCACGAATTTACTCTAAATATTGAGCATTCAATTTTGAAAAAATGATTAATTACATAATTTAGAGCATTCATTAAGTCTTATACAACGTGTCCTTCTTTCTTCATTTGATTAGTGAGAAAGAGACAATTATATTTGTATGTATAAGCGCTAATATTTAATTTAGGATTATCTAAAATATAAATTTTATCTTACGTGTATTTATCGAAATATTACAGGTTTAATTATGATGGTAGACCTGAGTTACTGCATGGTTTGGGAAGGGTTAATTATGATGGTAAACCTGCATGGTTTGGGTAAGATTAACGAGAGTAGTCGCGATCATAGAACTATGGCTAATGTCATCGTGGATAATGGCATTAATGATTTGTTGCCACGTATTCCGGTCCGTGGCAGTCTAGGGATGAGCTCTGCATCAGGTCAGTCCACCATTCCTTGGATCACCATTTTTTTTATAGTGTCCTCATCTCCGGTAACGTAGCTAAAATATGTGAGGATTCGAAGATGGAGTTGAAGATAGACCTAAGATAGATAAAAGACCTGAAGATGATATATTTTATGCAGAAACAAAATAATGATATCCAATATAAATAGTCCAACTCTGTGATTAACGCTTTCTTTATAATTTAATTTGAAATAAAAATTGGAAGGCTAATTTAAAAGGATTCTGATGCGTTACATTGCATCGCAATGAAATGTTAATTCCTTTTGAAATATAAATGAAATTGATGCGTAATCTTTTTACTTCTGAACGGTAACGTTATTAAAAAATATTTTTGTACCATAAATATTTTCAATTTTGACACTGCAAAAATGAAAAAGTGTGTTTTATCACTGCTACCAATCGCACAGATCTAAATATGGTAGATCAAACCTATATTACGATGCTATTTTTAATGAAATAACATAATCAAGAAATTCAGACCAAATAAAAGTCTCAGTTTACACGGAATGTGGTTTTCAAATTAAATCTTAAAATATAATTTATACCTAGTTAAACCAGGTATAAATTATATTTTTATTTAGTTCATCTATTTTCATTGATTCTAGTAGTTACAGCGTTCTATGACCAGCTGATTCTTATATTTATCCCCATCTACATCAATATGTTATATATACAGGTGGCCCAAAAAAAGTGAGAACATTTCGTAAAATGTTATATAATTACATCAAAATTAGTTTAACTATATCAACAATAGCTTAAATAGTTTACTAATTTACTTACCTACCTATTTTCATATACTACGTTTTATTTCGATAATTTCCGGTCGCCATCTTTGATTATTAATTTTCCCATTGTTTATATGTATTTGGTTTTTTAAAATTGTTGCCCAGAATGACAAAAATCACTGCAGCAGACCGTATTCTGATCAAAAATGTACGAATTTAAAAACGTTGGGGTGCTAGGAAAATGAACAAAGAGTTTTAAAACTATGCTTGGAGTACAGCTAGTCATTACAGTATTACTGGACATTACAGCAGAACAGTACTCTATCTTACACAGCCAGAAATACAATCAACTTTCTTCGTCGCGAAAATGTTAATTTCATCGAGCCGGTCATGTGGCCACCGAACAGTCCAGATTTAAACCCATTAGATTATGCAATATGGGGTCTTTTGATGATTTCTGATTGGCTAAATTACATTAGGAATTATAATTAATTATATTATGAATATGAATTAAATATATTAATTAGAAAGATACACATATAAAATCAATTCTATCGAAAAATATCGTTGTTGCTAATTTATCGTCAAAAATACTGTCTGCTGTAGCATAGTCGGTTAATGCACCATCACCGGATTGGAAAGAAATCCAGGTTCGAACCCCGGTAGCAACAACAATATATTTCGATAAAATTGATTTTATGTGTATATATTTCTAATTAATACATTTAATTAGTATTTAAAATATCACAGACCGTCTGTTCTGAATAATTAAAACTTCACAATAAGAATATGTTCTCCTTAATAATTATATATGTGACTCAATAGTCATTACACATAGCAATATTTTCAAAATTGATTAGGGAATTTCAAATGCCTAATTAATCTTTTTTTTTTATCATTTAATTTAGTGGATGGGTAAAAAAAAACATAGCAAATTTTTAGGCAATAACTTTATTATTAATCCCGGTAGCAATAACAATATTTTTGGACAAAATTGATTTTACGTTTATATCTTTCTAATTAATGCATTTAATTTGTATTTAAAATAATAAGAAGAAGAAAAGCAAGATAACGTGCAAAATACTTGTAATGAATGTTTGGAACAAGTAGATGAGTTTGCGTATTTGGGAAGTATGTTTGATAGAAACGGAAAGACAGAAAGATATCGAAAGGAGGATGACTGCAGGGAATAAATTGAACGGCGCTTTGAATGGAATTATAGTTAATGGGAACTTATCAACCGAGGCAAGACTGGCAGTTTACAATAGAGGCCTTGAACTGGCAGAAGATGAACGGAAGTAGACTGAATGCAGTGGAAATGAGATCACTTAGGCGTACGTGTGGCATATCTATTTATGACAGAGTAAAGAATGTAGAAATAAGGAAAGAATGTAAAGCTGATCTTAGTATAGTAAGAGAGTATAAATCCTTATTTCATTAAAGATCCTGGATCGGTTGAATTAGTAGGATTTGAAGAGAATCCGGTAACAAAACAGCAAATTTCAGGGAGTATTCGAAGAGTTTTAAATCTTAACCTATGTAGTATGCTCCGTTTCAGATTATTCTAAAGAGACATAGCCATATTTCTAAAGGTCCGCAAAGTGAGTAATTTTTAATTACGATATGCTTAAAATACCTTTCAATAACTATGTCGCTTTTTAGTCATAACACAATTTTCAGAAATAAGGAAAGAATGTATAGCCAATCTTAGTATAGTGAGTAAGATTAAGAAAGGAACACTTAGGTGGTTTGGTCATATGGAACGGATGAATGCAAGTGTTGATGGCACCAGAAATAGAGGACGTCCACGGAAGACTTGGCACGACCAGGTAAACCAGATACTGGAGGATGGTCCTGTTAGAAGCCTCAATAATCGGAGACCTTGTATGAGAGGATGTATGAATGTAGATGAGAATTATGTGTCAGGACAGAAGAGCGTGGCGCTCTATCGGCGTGAAGTAACTAAGTAAAATCAAAAAACTTTACACCTACAAGTTACAGTGGAAAACGTTTAACATGAAAAAATATTTTTGTCCATGTCAAAGGTAATTTACGTATGTGATTTTACACATTTATTTATTTATTTATTAGTAACTATATAATACTATATAAAAATTTGTTCGGACTGTGCCCGTCTCACTAGAGAATTCTGGGTCGAGTCGAATTTTGAAACAAAATATGCTAAATATGAGAAGATTCGCGTCTTAGAGGAATACAATTATATTATACTGGCCACCACATTTTCACAAACAAGGATGTCGCTTACCGTACACCAGCTTTACCATTGACCATATTATATATCGGCCGCGTCGTCACCAAATCGCTAACTGTTTGTGATTTTACGACTTAACATTCTATCGACAAGGTCGGCACTTGTTATTTCATTTAACACACTTGTAAAACGTGAAAAAAGCGTTGGTTCCCATGGTTTCATGTTAAACGATTTCCACTGTATAATTAAAACAAGTATTTCGTGGCGAGCGCCCGGCGGCTCGCGTAAACACGTTGCTGTACCTTTCTAGGCTAATTTTACACTCGAATTAACCTATTCAGTGAAATATATAATTTATAGGTACTGTCTTCAGCAAATAATTTAGATTTAATATAATTTGTACATCTGGAAGCGGTCGGTCGATAATGTGTCGGTATGAATATACCGAGTGACGAATACAATTATTTCCCTAATTATTCCACCTGGCAGCTTCGTTCCTTTGAGGACTGATTTTCAGAAACTATTCAGTTTCTAATGGATACATTTGAATATCAAAATAAGTACATTATATTATATACTCGTACATTAATGTTTGAAATGGCGGATTTCTCTCGCGATTATAGTCAGTTTACCATTCTAATTATATTATTATTATTTAATTATGTATTCGATAGTTGGAAACGGATCGATCACGTTTGATAAAAATTCTTTGCGGAATTGACCATTCCCAAACCATGCAGTAACACAGGTCTACCATCATAATTAACCCTTCCCAAACCATGCAGTAACAAAGGTCTACCATCATAATTAAACCTGTAATATTTCGATAAATACACGCAAGATAAAATTCATATTTTAGATAATCCTAAATTAAATATTAGCGCTTATACATACAAATATAATTGTCTCTTTCTCACTAATTAAATGAAGAAATAAGGACACGTTGTATAGAACTTAATGAATGCTCTAAATTATATAATTAATCATTTTTTCAAAATTTTATGCTCAATATTTAGAGTAAATTCGTGCCATCAAACCCATTTAAGCTAATTAAAACATTTTTTCTAACTGTTATTTGCGGTAACACGAGTTGACAGCATGTCTGCATTCGGGTATTTTATATCATGGTATGGTGAAGGTTAAAAATGATTAACAATATGTTTATACTGTAGAACTGCTGTTATAAAGTAATAGTTTTTTATAAAATATTCACATTGTAATAAACTACAATATTTTTCCGTGTAAAGAATTTCTTTGTGCTCTCCTAATGGGACCGTTATCCGCGGGAACTTTTCTTGAAAATTGAGAGAATAATTTTATTAAAAAATTGTATTAAAGAAATGCACTCGATGCATCGATAAACTTCCGATGAACTCGCGGGAGAAGTGTTCCAAGTTTTTCCAATTTCTTTTATCGGTCCGGGAACGAAGGGCTGCCTTGTATGGCAGACTATGCAATTTGGATTTTTAATAAAACCATTACCTATCTATCCATTTACCATATTCTCCACAAATTGTCTTTTATGTTCGTTTTATGTACAGCGTAGAGCGGTCTCTTTACCTGTCATGTACGAATGAAAGGATCATTATCATCATCAACCGTTTTCTATCTACTGCTGGATGAAGACCTCTCCGAATGTCTATTTTTCTCTGTCGATTGTTATTCGTTACCGTATATTTCCGCAGAGCTTGATGATTTCGTCATTAAAGGTCCATAACGATAAGAAGAAAGAAACTACGTCTCTCATTCTGGAGACTAACGTGATACTGATCAAGGCGCAGCAATCAACTAAGGGAGACAGAGGGTGTTAAGGATCTATGGAGGCTCGAAAAAGGCTCGAAAAAGGCTCGAAAAAGGCTGTCAACCGATGAACATTGCCACGTATTATGCGAGACACCATCCAGCGACGTCAAACTTGTAGTACTCTAGGTGGTTGAAAAAATCCACTGGGATACTATCGGCCTCTGTGAAATGAGGCATATGGTCACTATGCAAAGAGGTTACGTGATTGCTCATCAGACAGGATGGCGTCATCATCCAGATTAATAGCATATTTGTTGTACGCAGCAAAAATCAAATACTGCAGGTTTATGTTTCCACACGAATGAAATGATGACTGCGTACAAATAAATGCAGATTTCCATTACAATTAATCGAAGATTAAGAAAAAAAATGATATTAGCGAGCATTCAATATTGACTGGTAGATCACTCAGCTGCTAGTTTACGGAAGGGCCACAATTCGGTGATGATGCGGTGAATGTTGTATTTAGACGAGTCTGACAGATCGTCGTGATTTTTAGATCTAAACCGAGGCGTTGCTGCAACAAGGCGTAGAGCTAAGGTAAGTAAAGCTTCCTGGAGAAGATTTCGTATCCCATCCCCTTTAAAGCTCGGTTTACTACCAATCGCATTCGTGGAATTCGGTTTGTTCCTCGTCCATTCAAAGTTCCATAGCGAATTTAGCTAGAAATTTAAAAAAATCGTATAAATGCCAGATCATTAACAATAAATTCACTAAAAAATGTATAATTCCCCGTTCATCTCAGGGATAAAAATAATTTTGCTAAAATTTTAAGTTGATTTCATCTTACACGAATACAAATCAAAATACGAATTATTTCAATTTCAAACAATTAATTAAATCTTATTGTTCTTTAAATGCCTATTGATAACCTAAGTTCTATTATCGCCGCCCCTTGGGGTACACTTGTCCATGGTGGTTTGTATAACTGTGTACTGTACGCAAGTTTCGGGACTCGCCTAAGAGACAGTACAAAGTTGAGCGTGAAGCGAGCTCTCAACCGTTGTCAGTAGTATTGTAAAGTCCTAGCACCGGTTTATTACGGCTGCAATGATGATGATGATGTCTTCCGGGACTGCTTGCTGGTAATTCTTCTTTGTGTGCAGGATTGAGGTAGCCGAGATAACTCGATGTGACAACAATACAGTTTATTACAGAGCTTACAGTTACGAGTACAGATATAATAGATGTGTTCCGAGTCACGACTCCGGTGCGAGAGAGAGCGCGCTCGAGCGCGGCGATCTTTTGTCCCTTCCACGCCCCCAATCTTGCCAACATGCGCGCGTCACGTATTCGCTACATCAGGATACATTACAAATATTTTTTTATTTATTACTTTTCGGACAAATCAACGAGAGAAGACAGTCTCATTTACGTACATGTGCTCTAATACTGATCCTAATAATTAATATTTTACTTGAAATCCTAGCTTTTCTAGCGAGGACCACCATTCTCAGGCATAAAGTTCTGAAATTTAAATCTCTCGACTACGCGAACGTTTCGTTAAATTACGCGGGAGTTTTCTTTGTATTTTTAATGAATCTCATGCATGAGAAGTGCATAAAATGCAGCCTTCTGCAGGTTCATAAGTAGCCCTGCTAACGGGGAATATGAGCTCGTAATATTTCTAAGGCAGGTTGATGGCTATAAATATCGTGAAATAGATTTTAGTCGTCAAACCACCAGAAATTAATCGGCTATCGCCAAATGTTTGTTGATAGGCCGTCCGCCTCATGGGCCAACGGAGACCAGTATTTCCGTAAAACAATTTTTTCTGTATTGAAACTTATTATCTTCATTATCAAATAAATGGAAGTGAAAAATCTAATCAGACATATTTTTTAAATTATTTGAATATGTAAATAAATACATTATGTACTGTTTCGGCGGTGAGACGTGTCTCCCCACGTTTCACGCGTCGTTCGCAACTGACGTGCTCCTACCGTGCTACGCCATGGCAACAGATTGGCAATACAGGGTGTACAACATCATGTGACGCAGTTTTACTGGAGTTTTAAGTGAAATATGTTTTGAGATATGAACAATAAAAATCCACAGGAACAGCGCCTCACACCTACACTAGAAAAGTAATATTTTTGTTATTTCTTAAAATGTATTTTAATCTGTACTACCTTGTATACATTTAATAATTTGCCTAATAAATGCCGTGAAGCCGAAAATGAAACAATACATATTACAAAGCGACTGTAAAATGTATATATTCCACTATTAGAAAATAGGTACTAGCAATATTAAATAAGGTAATTTATTTTTTAAACTGAACAATTATTTTTATATTTTAAATGCGAAAAAAAATTTAATTGGCTTGACGTGTTGAATGTGTTGTGTAAAAGCATAGATGCCGGAAGAAAACAGGATATACGGAAGGAGTTCGGCACTCACCACAATCCAGTTTTTCAGACACCTCCAAAATGTGGACTGTATGTTTATATCACTATTTTCGTCTAGGTTCCTTTAAACGACACTATATAAACGCGACGTCTCAATCGTATAATATTGTAATCCTTCTTCTCGCACATACCGCACTCGTTCAAGGTCGCCGATCGACTGGTTCGGAGGCGTGCCGGAAGAGGAGAGGAACGGGGAGGAAGGTACAGTACATTACTTTCGTTCAAGAATAAATATATATTTACGCAAGTAAATATATGTCCCAAATAGAATGTATAAAGTTATAACATTCGGAGTAAAGTAAAATTAAATTCATATTGCAGTTGAGATACGATCGTTGAGAAGAATATGTGGTAAAAGTTTAAGTGCGAGCGCATACCGACGATTTTCTGTCGTGACGGCGAGGGCGATGACAATGTATGTCAGTGCGCGCACTATAGACTCAATTTTTAAACAATAGAACAGTCGGTGGCGAACTGTCTGTCGTCCAACTTTTTGTCCTTTCCCCTTTCAATATTAAATTGATGAACTTTATAGAATGGAAACCAAATTATACTCTAAATTGCTGTACAAAACATTAATTGATTTAAATGAATTAAAATTCTTCACAGTTCTTAATAAACTTCATAGTTTATTTAGATAATTTATTAATGATTTCATTGACGTGCGGAAAGAATGTAAGGTTTTTATCAAACAAGATGCCAAAATTTTTAATTTCTGCCACTTTTTTAAGAGTAATGTTAATATTGTAATGAAATACTTTTTTACTTGTACAAAATAATATAAATTGACATTTCGGGGGTCTACAAATTAATTTGCAATGATTGCAATTATTTTTATGTAGGTAAAACTTGCAGAAACCCTGATTTTAGAATTAAGGAGCATTTGAGGTGCCTAAATAACAATAACTATTCAGAATTTTCCAATCACCTTTTGGAAACAAACCATTCCATTGATATTAATAAGGGTTTAGAAATTATACATACAAATACTAGGGGTTTACAGTTAGATAAATTTGAAATTTTAGAAATAAGAAAAAGTGTTAATAGCAAGGTTAATATTATAAATAGTCAAATCTTCGTTGCAAATAGTCACCTTTTAAATTTGTTTTCATATTAGTTCTTACTTATTCATCATTTTATAGTTTTGTTTTTATCTATGCTTGTATAATTTTAGAATACATTGTTTCCTATAGATGGATACCATAGGTATCGAAACATGTAGAATAATTAATAAATAGTGGTTAAAAACAAATTATTTTGTATAATTATTAATAGCACTATAAATTAATTATTAGGATTTGACTGAAGAATATAACAGTCATCTATTGATGCAATTGTTCTAGAAATCTTAATATGTTAATAATAGACAAATAAGATGATGTCGCTTCCTTTAAATACAGTTGCTATATCATTAAAAAACAATAAAAATAAATATGATCCTATGTGTGATATAATATACAATTTACTCCCGTTGTTATTAGATTCAATGACATTTAAAGTTGTCAAAATGTGGCGCCGCGTGTCCCCTTCGTTATGTTAATGGCCGGCCGTCTTTTCAAGAACTAGAAATATGATCCCTCTATTACATATCGTACATCAAATTATATTATATACTGTAGTCTCTTTCAGCCATACTTAAGTACTTCTTGAGTTCACAATCTTCTCGGTCTCCGCGTCGTCATGTTGTTAGACAAATTAGTCGATCAAGTCGAGAATTCCCAGATGTACGACTCACACGGATTGTTTGGACAACCGACCCAATCAAAAGAATAGCCGACTCAGTCTGCTCTCCCTTCGGCCAGGTCCAGATGGCTCCGGTTCTGCTTGAGAAACTGTTCACCGTGAAAAGGATCATTTCAGTTTCTATACAAATTATAAAAACAATAGTAGAAATATATTCTATTCCTCTAACTGAATAGTGTTTAATAATTCAGCGTTATACAAAAATAGTTTCCTTGAGCAGTGACCAATGACTCCTAAAAAAAATTTCAACCGGTTCATTATTATTCCCGACCATGTTTTATCCTATTTTCGGGGCCTTAAGAGGATTTACAAAAAATGCTACAAGTTATAACTTTTTCAAAAGCAATGGTATAATAATCGAATATTTTGAACTGCAGTGGAACCTCGCTATTCGTCCGTCTCTCTACTCATACAACTCGTCATTCGTCCAATTTTTCGAATAAAATTCGATTCGGAATTCGGTCACGTTGGCACTCGTTCGCTGACCCAACGTGACTTATTTGCGCGAGATCGGTGAAACCCGTGTATTTTATTGATATACTTGGCAATTTTTAAATTATTTTCATTGGAAACAAATCTAATCATGCGTCCAAAAAAGCAGTGAGAACAACAATTAAACTTAATAAAAATAAAGGGGCACTCACATCTCGTACATATAGTACAAATAAACAGTCATCTGGGTAATCAATCATAACGGTTTTGTTAGAATGCAAAATTACCCAAAACAATATTTTGTTTTTCAAGGATACAAAAGCACTCAGTCGAAGTAAGGGACAGGGTAATAAACGTCGGTATTGTTAGATGGACGATGCGGCGTGGGAACGGCAATAAGAAGTCCAGAAGTACGTGACTTTGGTCACGTAGGCAAATGCACCATAAGGGATGTATCACCCTCATGCGGCAGTCTTTCTCCAAGTCCCAGCCGGGAGAGATCGCTCCATAAACACGATCTAGTTTTCAATTAGAAAACAAAATTAATATCGTCTCTAATATTAAGTAAGCGTTTGTAATTTGTGATTCCGGGGAAAATTTAAACTGTGCGCTTCAAGTTTAAGCTTAGACTGTGATGTTCTCTGTGTTTAATCGTTGATGTAGCGAGAATAACTTGTCGCTATCAAAAGAGACGAGATCATATACGGCACGCACAAATTGCATAAGCACATCGCGTCCAGAGTCCCGGTTTGTCTGGATAATTGGACATCGTCTGGTGGTCAATCCTGAACTCCGTCAACCTACCCTGCCACCAGTACTATTGGCCACCCTTCACGTCCCGGTTCCAGCACCATCATCTACACGTGGAAGGCGTCTCCTAAAAGGTAATCCCTTACGTGAGGGACCTGAATAATCAACATCAGACAAGCATCAACACAGAAACTTTGGTAGCTAACTTTATGCAGGCATGATGGGCATATATATAATGTTAATTTAATTGTAATTATTTTATAATTATATTATTAATAAGTAATTTGGTAAAATGCTTTTTTTCAACTTTTGATACATGCAAGTCACAAATAATAAACTTTATTGTAAACAATGGCATCTTGTAATTTCATTTCATAACCATTTGACCTGATAATATTTAAAAAACGAACCAGTTAGGCTAGATGCCTCGCCTCCCCCCTGAATATGAAGCCGAGACAGAAAGAAGAAATAGCGTAACAGTTTAAATAAACAATCTTCTAGGGATCTGAAACCAACTTATATTAATTTTTGTGGAAAAAAAAACTGATTCTGCATTCGTACAATTTTGTAGGCTATTCGAGGGTAACAGCAAAGTTTCAATTTTTTTTGAGTTGAACGTACCAGAATAAACAACAATGAAACGTCAATACGTGCTTGATTTTAATATAAATATTTATCAACAAACGGTTCGCGCGAACCGGTGTAAACCCATACGTCATTCCTGTGTTTTATCTATTGTCTCATTTATTTGAACAATCAAATTTTATATTCATTTAATACATATTATTACAGATTTAATTATAAAATTACGACAATCTCTTGCTTTGTCATTAATGACTGTTACGCAATGCAATTTAAATAAAAAATCAGTTAAATATTATATCATCCCATAAATAATGCATTTTTTCAATTAAATGCATCATGTAATAAACTACCTGCTATAAAAACAAGTGGTAACTTATTCTCAGTGCAAGTGTTGAAAAGTGCAGTTGGATTTTAACAGCTATTTTTTCAAAGTTGGATAATAATGAATAATAGAAGCTGACAAAGGTACATATTATTCGGCATATTTTGCTTATGAGTTCAATAAAGTTAACAACGCAACGGAAAGTGCGAGGAATATTAATGCAGTATATGGGAATCGGGCATGCAGTATGCGGGGATTGTACAACTTGTGGATTAAGAATCTGCAAACTGCGGTTGATATACCATTAGGAGAACATGGTCATATATAAGTTCCTAGCAATGTTCGACTGCAGAACTTAATCAATGATAACTGAAGAAAAAATAAATAAATCTAGAAAATTCCAGGCCAATGTCCTTATATAGAAAGGGTTCAATTTCAAGATTATTGTCATCATATAGGGTGTCCAGCGGAAAAATTTCAAGATTAAATTGTAATTGCTCGTAAACCATCGTAGTAAGTTAAATGGGAGGGGTATTGTTCGGCGCGCGTGATTTGCGAGTTTGCCAGTCGCAGTGAGTCACTGGTCGTGAGTCACTGAAATTGTTCAACCGCGCGTTCGCGGTTGAACAATTTCACACAGTTTCACCCATACAAACTGCAAATCGTGCAGTTTCTCAACGAAAATGACTATTCTTAACGTAAAATCTTAGCGAAAACGATACTGGAACGTTTTGAGCAGGACAACCGCTTGGAAACATATTGTTTACTGATGAAGCACATTTTCGTATCGTTGGCTATGTTAATAAACAGAACATAAGATAATGGTGCTCCGACAACCCAAGGTATCGCCTTCAAAAACGTTTGCATTGTTCTGCCCGAGGGAAAATTGGCCATTATTTTTTTAACCAACGAAAGACAGTCACTGCTGACGTGTATTTCCAAATGATCGACGAGTTTTTGGTACCCCAACTGCAGCTATTTCCCGGGTTCAACAACAGAACAAAATTTCAGCAAAACGGGGCTACTCCACACACAGCTAGAGTTTCAATAGAGAAGCTGAGGGAAATTTTTCCCAATAAATTAATCAGCAAGTACGGAGACATACCCTGGGCACCTCGGTCACCGGACCTTACACCGCGCAACTTTTTTTTGTGGAGTCGTCGTGAAGTCGATAGTTTATAGCAATAATCTTCGAACAATTCAGGCCCTACAAGAAAATATCCGTCTTGAGAGAAATGGACAGCATTTAGACGATATTGTTTATAAAACGTAAAATCCGCATCGTTAAACACCATTTTGTATAAATAAAATATGAGAATAACATTGAAGTTTTTTTTTTTATTTAATATTAAATTTGAAAATTTTCCGCCAGATATCTTTAGCTATATTTTAATTTTTATTATAAACCAAATAGATTTTTTACCTGTAAGTAAAGTTCGCATTTCTAATTATGAAAATAAGAGTAATTTACGAAATATGGTTTTTCATGTATAAACTTTTAAAAATTACTATTAATATTTAATTTTTAAATGGTAAAATGACTTCCGATCCGCCCTGTACTGTAATCTAAGGATCACGCATATTTAATTTATGATCTATTTAGTCCTCCTCGAATTGCTCGCACATGACAAAATGTCGATATGCACGGATCATATTTTCTTGCGCGGATTTCCTTATTTGTTTTCATCGGATTAAGCAAATCGACTGTCACAAAGAGCGACGAAAGCTTAACGGGATTTTGTAGGTTCAGCTGAAATGCCACGAACTGAAGCACAGGATACAGACAATCGAACGAATTATCGACACGAGATCCTCTTCCCTCCGGGTGCAGCGGGTCGGAGGCCGGCGGCTCGGCATCGCGGCAGTCGCGTCACGTCCCGGAGGCCGCCACAATCGGCTAAGAGCTCGGCCGTCAGAAATTTATAGGTTTGTGTTTACCTCATAAAGGCCGCTTTACCTTCTCTTTATTTTACTCCTATCGGCGTGTGTGTTTAGTTATTTATCGATCGGGAACCTTCCGACGGGATGATGGCACCAATAAGGCGGAATATTGGATTTTATCGCTGAGGGATGATGAAATTGTAACTGAAATGATCCAAGAATAAAATATGTTACTAGAAATTTCGTCGGGAGCGATCAAACAAAAAGCATTGAGCGATAAACAAGGAATGTTTTATTAATGTACGTACGTAATTTTTCACTTTGTGTAGTGTTTCGACGTAGACTAATATTTCAGAGATGAATCGGGTAATAAAATGCTTCATACATTGGACCGGCTTTTCCGCGTATAGGACCACTTCTACCTATCTATGAAAACAGTGGGCAGTCATTAAAAACTTCCTCCTCACTGATCATTATCCGCGTTAGCCTCCACCCTCCTCGTCAACAGGCTGCCGATGCTTCTGGAAGAAACAATTTCCTTTTCAGATATGAATCCTCGCCACACACCACCGAGCGGCCCTGTTCATATTACGAGACCAAACTTTCATTCCCTTTCAGCACATTCTTTATATAGTGAGAATGTTGACCTCCGCGGCGGCGATGACGATTCTGCTTTTATGTAGAGGTATTTCTAAATTTATATGTCGTTGACATTCAGTAAAATGGCCGAAAAAAGATTTAAAAACTATCAACTGAAGGGACAAAAGTCGGTTAAATGTTAATGTATGGCGGGTACAATTTGTAAGTGTCGACCATTCGACGCAGACTAATTTTATTGTTTTAAAAATTATTATAGGAAATTAATTATTTAATTAATTTTTTAGACTGGTTGTTGAATCTTTTCCATTTATTAACTTTATTACGTATATTCAGAAAACTATAATACAATTAATAATACTTAATCGAAGATAACTTTTGTTTGGTTCATCTAAATGTAATGTGTAAACTAATAAAAGTTCAACAATTCGACTCAAATAAAATATAAAGACCATTTTTTTAAGATTTATATGGATGCATCTGGTCATTTGATACATTTACAAGATTACTTTTCTCCGTTAATACGTGACGATACCGCCTCAATATTTCCTACTAATAAATAAGAAAAATAATCTCTTAATAAAGATCAAAAATGCCCCCTTCGTATTTTACAGACACTCCTTCCTCCCGATTGTTCCGTTAAATCGGGGGCTCGCTGCAGATTAATATATTTTAAAATCACAGCAAGGTATATAGATAGGTATATATTAGGTATGTAAAATTAAAATAATATGTTTCTCACATGTAGGTATTAAAAAAATATGTGAAAGCATTATTGATGAACACTTTTTTTTCGCGACATGTTTATTGCTTGTTTGTCGGCAAATTTTTACAATATTCTATTCAAGTAACATATCTATAAGAAATTGTATAACAGTTAGATTACTTTTTTGTCTGTGTTATAGTAGTCAGTTTTTATTTTGTAAAATAGTGTAATGAATTGTGAATATTATGAAAGACGAGGCACCGCGTTTTGCTTACTTTAATAGATCATTAAACGCGTAGTAATAATATTATTATATTTAGGGCTCTTTTCCATTTTGCAAGATTTTTTTCCATTCATTCTGCATCGGGGGACAATTTTTTAAAAGGCGCCACTGCTCATTCTAAAAGATAATAAGAAAGTTTAATTATCGTATTATTGAAATATCATTGTAAACATTTATAGTTTTTAAAAACACACGTAATATTCCGTCATAATTCAGAAGTCAGTGATAAGCTAGGATGCTAGGACGCTAGGATGCTAGGCTGCCAGTAGTCGTAAATCTATTCACACCGTCCACACGGTCTGGTGAACGAGCACAATATAATATGCAACACAAAGGATCAAATCTGATATTTCACGCGATCAAAGTGCCACTGGTTGGCTTTGTTTCTCCGTTGCATTCGTTATACTTTCAGCGCGATTGGTTACCTGTCAAGATCATTTGGAAAGATTTGAAACATTGCATTGCACATTTGAAGGGATAATAATGCATTGCGCAATGGATTACAAATATTTTGTTAATTGAATTTTTTTTTAATATTACTATGTGTACACATATCTGAGTTAAGCTAACCGTGACATCCGGTGGTTATTTGATCCTATTTAAAATTTAATTTTATTATTACTATTACATTCAAAATATATGTATGTATACTGAAAAAAATAAGGAATCGTTAAATAAATAAGTACTGACCGCTTCGTAAACATATTTGGATAATGAAACATAATTTTGTAACGCGAATTTTTAATAGCAATTATAATAAATCTAAATCGCAATTTTTATCACTAAAAAAATAAATTAAATAATTTAAGTTAAATTTATATAACCGATTTCAGAGCGTCAAACCCTTCTGGTGAGTACAATAAAAGTAATATTAAATAAACAGCTATTATATTTTTGGGGGTTATGTCGGTGGTTAAATGAAAGATATGTGATTGGCGCGTGTTGAGACTTTATTATGACAGTATGGTAAAAACAAGAAAGACAAAATGAAATGAATAAATGTAAAAATGAAATGATGTAGAAGGTGCGTGTATATTATGAAATGAAATAATGTGAAGCAATTTGGCTGTCTCACCGGCGCTCCCGGGCCGGTGAAACCGCCGCTGTAGAACGCTGAAACTAGAGAGAGCACCTAGCGGTGAATTCTGAGCCAGGCTTGTGGCAGCAACCGGCAACGCTGTCGCTAGCGTCGATGCCGACTGAGATGGCGGTGGATTTGAATTCCGGTCGCTACATATTATTATTAGGAGAACACATTCTTATTGTGAAGTTGTAATTATTCAGAACAGACGGTCTGTGATATTTCAAATATTAATTAAATATATTAATTAGAAAGATATACATATAAAATTAATTTTATCGAAAAATATTGTTGTTGCGCCACTGGGATTCGAACCTGGATTTCTTCCCAAACCGGGGAAGGTGCATTATCCAACTATGCTACAGCGACGATATTTTTAGCGACGAATTTTCGAACCTATATGTTACCTTTTTGATATTAATACATTTAATCGTTCCATTATTTGAAAGAGCCATCTGCCTTATTTTTACGGAATCTCAAATACCTTTGAGTAATCTGATAGCAGACGCCAGAATTATTAATTCATTTTTATTAAATTTTGAACACATTGATACAACTATATTATTAGAAGAACACAATTACAATTGTAATTGTAATTGGAAAGAGATCCAGGTTCGAATCCCGGTAGTGCAACAACAATATTTTTCGATAAAATTGATTTTATATGTACATTTTTCTAATTAGTATATTTAATTCATATTTATTATATTATTATTTAATCTGAGGTAAAATTACAATAAACATTTCGATATTATGTTGTAGGTACATGTAAGAAATATAAACGATTTCGTACCTTACTTTTATTGAAAAAAAGTTATCTATATACTAGAAAATTAAAGAATATTACAACTTCTAATGTGATTTATTTTCAGTCACTCTAAGGTTAAGTCTTAGTATGAATATTACGAACTAAGGAAAAGTTAAATGTATTTAAATATGTCGCCGGGCCCTCCAGACATGCGAGAGTAGACACAAAGTCGATTTACAGCGATTAGTTTAAAATAATCTCCAAAAATGTAAAAATATTTAAATTCATGTAATTTCACCTGTTAATTTTTTTTTTATATTCTTTCAGATTCTGATCAGGCCCAGGTAAGATTGATATTTAAGCAGAGTATAATTATCAATGGCTTCGAGATTTTTTTATACACATTATATCAGGTAATTCTATTCTCCTTTGATGAACTTATCCACATTACCCGTTCAAAGCATATTTTAATTTGGTATATTTAATACATTTTTAGAATTTAATATATAATTCACAATTTTCTAATTCAATGTAAGCGTCCTAAGCAAATATACATATATAGAAAATAAACATATGTATGGGGACAGTGCTTCAAATTTACCGCCGTTCCTAGCCGGCATCGGTACCAACGACATCTGCATCCAATACCTAGCCGACACCAGAGTGCTGCCACCACAGGATCAGTCTATACCCGATCGCCCGCCGGCGACACATCTTCTGTTCCACCGCTCCGCCACGACGGGTCTCGCCCGGCGCTCGAGAGCCGGGCGAGGCCGAGACCAAACACCGCCGACTCGCTTCTCTACATTTAATCAACATGCATAACTTCTATATTCTCTCTGTTTTATCTGTCACAATAAACGTCAACACCAACCACACATTTCATTATTTCCATTCAAACCACCTTAACCCCTAAACATATGTGTATAAAAAAAACACATTCATATTATATAAGGTATGTACAACAAGGGATAATGTAATTTTCTTAATACTTTATTTGTAATACTTCCTATTTCGCCGAAAGTTGAATTTAAATAAGGAAAATTAATGTATTTGTCGTAGGAGGTACGTTATTTTAACAGCTCTGACATCTTGAGATCGTCTACTGATCCACATACGCTGGTTCTGTCCTCGCATGGGCCTAGAATCATTGTTCGCCCACAATCGTTGTAGATTTTCGATAATTGTTCGACCACAATTTTTCCCGGTCACAATTTTCGCGGTCCACAACTAATTCTTCACCTGAAAATTGTTCACCTCATGTATTGAATAGATGTATATTTTTTAAATCATAATTCTTACTCACATCTATGTACATATTAATTTATTAAAAATAGTAGTACAAACCTATTCAAATCTAACCTAACTTAACCTTATCTAACCATTATATAAATAATAAGTAAAAATGAACACGAAACGGCTTTGGACAAATCTAAAACAATCCGTTCCAAGTTTAAAAAGTAAAAATTGTTAATATTTAAAGCGTGCCATTATAAATTAAAACAGTCGCATTTATTAAAAACGTGTTTTTATTTTTTCAATGTATTCGGCGAACAATTTTTCAGATGAAGAACTGTGGAATAATAATTGTGGCCGGAAACAATTGTGGGAAAACAATGTTCCGGGCGCACATCTCCAGCCGTTTCACATACAAATGTTCCATCCTGCTGATGCTATCTTCTTCTTGGTCACCCTATCGGCCTTCTGCCGGTTGGATAAGCTTCGAATGTATTTCGGGCGTATTCTCTGGAGGCCGAGTCAGCCAGGCTGTTCCTTGAATAATAAGCAAGAAGTTGAGACGGAGCATTCATTTGATGAACCACACGAATTAGTGAGTGGTCGAATATGTGGGTAATTTGTGAGAATTTTTTAAATTATTATAGGTTATTTTGAAAATAACAATAGTGTTTAAGAATGACACTTTTATCTAAATGCGCAAGAATAAACTGAGGACGTCCATCGGAAGACTTCGGTGGCGTAACAAAAACACTTGGTCCCCAATGCCAAATGAAAGGGTACTTGAGGTTTAAGCATATTAAATATTGCACGATTTTATCCATTAAATACAATACTAGGAACAAAATTAGGTCTTCAGAAATAAGGTCTTGAGAAATGATTTTTAAATTAAAGCATTTCTTGCTGTGGTGGATTTTAATAATTGATAGTCCATATTTTGATCCCCTATCTAACGTGGGCCACGATACATCGCAATGATTGCATTAGCATAGTTTGCCTCTGGAATAATTTTTATCTTTGAATACTTGAATACTCATCAAAGATCATCTGTCAAATGTTAAAATTTATATTGTTTGGCTGCAAGATTGGTTCCAACGCAATTAAAACTGAGTACTTACATTACGATTGACGAAACGTTCAATGTTAAATAATAGCAATCAACCTATGCATTTTTCTCGAAGACTCCCTGGGGTAATGCGTATTGGGGACCCCAAAATAACAAATTAATACAAGTTTTTAATTATTCTTTTGTTGGTATAATTTCAAATATTATTTACAAAATTATTTATTGCGTCATCAGGGTGTATAACAGTTTTAAAACATTAGACTATTCACGTTAGATCCTCGGGTCCTTTTATCAATTTAGATCCAGGCCTGGTTTGCGGTATTTGATAATAGGCATATTAATAGTGATATTTGATTTTGATATTTGGGGGTTAGGACGGTGGTTAAATGAAAGACATCGTTTTGGCGTGTGGCGGTTTATTGTGACAGTATGATAAAAACAAGAAAGACATAGAATGAAATGAATGAATGAAGGTTGTAGAAGGTGCGTGTGTATTACGAATTGAAATGATGTGAAGCAATTTGGCGGTCTCGCTCGGCGCTCCCGGGCCAGCAAGACCGCCGTTGTAGAACGATGAAACTGGAGAGAGTCCTTAGCGGTGAATTTCGAGCCAGGTTTGTAGCAGCAGCCGGCAGCGCTGTCGCTAGTGTCGATGCCGACTGAGATGTCGGTGGATTTGCTACAGATATAATGATATTTTGTCTTCCGTTATAAGATACGTAATCTTGTGGGGAATTAATTTTTCGTCGTTCCATGGATATTATTTGTTGTCAGATTTTGTTTATTGTGTAAATCTGTTTGCTAATATATAATTATAAAATGAATAAAATTCATTTCGCAGCTAATAAATATCTAACTGTATAGAGTGCTAATTTATCCACGAGAATCAGAATACATAAAAACTTTTTCATCTCGCTTCAATGGTGCGGACGGACTGCGAAATTATGTAATATTAATTCTTAGCACGTATAAACTTTCGCGATACTCTTCGATACTCGAACTCTCCGTAATCCAGAAATATTCCAACTTCCAACACCTGGGTTACGTTCAGCCACAACGCTCGCCGACTTTTAATCGAAGACTAGAATGATTCAGAGCATCGAGAAGTCATAGATTTCATGATTTATTATACTTTTGAGTCACTCTAGGCCTTGAACTAAAAGTCGACGTGCGTTGTGGTGGGACATGCTGAACCGTCCACTTATCTCTCTGATATCACTCATGATTCGCTTCTTCGAGATTTATTACAATCTAGGAATTAAGACTGTACATTTTGAACGATAGTTTTTAAAATCTCGAAAGTTCTCTTAATGATTAATAATTATTTACGTATAATTAACTGAGTTTATTAATTACTAGCTGAAAAGCCCGACCGAGGACTTAACGAAAATAATTACTTAACTTTGTTAACAATAAACAAAGGTACAACTAGGTGATGGAAAACAATTGCGGTATGACCATCAAAACACAAAATACATTTTTATTTGTTAATAATAATCTTTATTAATCGAAATAAGCACCATTAGAATTGACATATTCTTGATAATTAATTACAAGTTTATTTATTCTGGTATTGAAAAATTCAGAGTGATTGTTGAAGATTTACCTACCTTGTAAAAATTGTCGAAATGCTTAAACAAATGATAATCTGTTAGCACTATGTCTGAAGAGTATAATGAATGAGGTAGTGTTTCATAGTCCAACAAGTGCCCACAGTGTCGAACTAACTTCATACCTAACGGGGATTTTTTTATGGTTTTCGTTCAGTTCGTGCGGCACCCATTTGTCAAGCGTTTTTGATTTTCTTAGCTGTTTTAAGTGGTCCAAAATTGTTGGATGACTAATGCCTAACTTTTGTGCAAACTCTCGAATTGTTGGCCGTAGTTCTGATTCAACTAACGTCTTCAGTTGGTCAAATCCCCGAGGAAGTAAAATCAGGAGCAATAGAGAAAAATAAGAGTATTTGGCCTAGGAACACTATTTTAGCTCCAAAAATACTGGCAGGTCCGAATGTGCTCGGTTGCCGTCTGGTATTCATGACTTCGTGTACGCTCGGTTTTTCTCGGCCTGGCTCGACAGCCCCAGGCTTTAAGTCTGTAATTATTGACAATCTAACCTAAAACATCATATCTATATATACTTATCTGTGCCGCTGCTCAGATTGTGTTGATGATAATAATATTAATTATCATTTTGGGGGGGCTCTTGTCTCGACATAAGTCAGTTAAAATCTCCTAATTAAAGACATGTAAAATGTGTTTTATTGTATTCTGCCTATTTCTAAACCAAGTTCATATACATAAGTGCCTCATAATAATGACTCCTTAGGTTCCAAATGAGAGTCATTAACTGAAAAATGGCCATTATTCGAAGCTTAGCCTATTTTAACTTCGCATCGTGGCAATGTAGAGTTGCTATAGTGAGTTGCCGCTATTCGAAGCACGCCTAAATAATATAGTTTTAAGATTTATTATTTCTGAACTTATAACGTATTCAGTAAAATTTCGGTATCAGTCAGTAAGCTGTTCAATTTCACAAAGTTTCAGTTTGGGCCGAAAATTAAAAAAGTAATTTTGGTCAGTCTCGACTAACTATTAATGTTAAAGAATTTTTCTTTAAATATTATTGTCTCATAAATAATAAAATCTGATTAAAAAGTAAAAATAAAATATGTCATTATTTATATAATGCCTTTCTGATAGCTTATCTAAGCATGTAAACTAGCACAGCAAATATGTTTTGTCACAGTATAAATAGAACTATTTAGTTATCATTTTCGGAGCGAGTCCAAAACTATGTATAACTTCAAATTCCACCAAAACAAAACACTATCTAATAGTTACTCCTACAAGATATTTTTGAATTAAATTTAATGTTTGCATAGTATATGTGTATGTAAAAAAAGTTGTAAGAGTGTGAGTATACTGGATATGAGTAGGTATACATACCGAAAATAAATATTATGTAATGAAAAAATGATTTTTATGAAATATCCTTATTATAATTGTGCTAACGTGTGCATTCATTATCATCGTATCATAGATAAGTATCGTATCCATTGCTAATGTCATTGCCAGTTATTAATATTCATTTACAATCTCTCAGCATTGATGTCACTAATTAAGGTCTCCGGTTGGCGTCGTTGTTCAAAGTAGATAAATAAATTACGTTTACCTACCGCATTGGCCACGGATGAGACTTTTATGCAACGGATATATTCGGCATTGGACCGTAGAGGGGTTGTTTTCTGCTTTACATATTCAATGCATTACAGTATATAAATATCCATCCACAGTCAAAAATTGCTGTGAATAATTCTTGAGTACTCAATCATTTTATCATTGCAGTTGAAAACGGTTTCACACAAAATATCATATTCACTTGAGATTTTAAGTTATTTTTTACCTGTTCATATTACATATTTCATTTCTCACAATATTCTTCATATTTATGCTTTTAATAATATTCTGACAATAATCATATCAATTTAAGATAGCTATAGGTGTACATATGCAATATACCATATATAGCATGCATAAATTTACTAATATTTTGTATTTTCTTACTGGAAATAAAGACAAAGTACACTACATGATGTATTGTTAAAGCAATATAATAAGAGATCGACTTGACAATATTTAATGAATGCCTGAAAATAAATAACAACTGACAATTGCTGATGCTTATTACTGTTTACTGTTGTGATAGTTTAACATAAAAACTCATCCCATCCCTATATGTGTTACTGTCATATAGTATGATATAATTATGTCCAATGAGGCAAGCTCCCGCACCATAAACCTGCCCCTACACTGAGTGATTTCTGTTAGAATATACGTTTTTATATTTTAAAAGATGTTCTCCAGCAACCCATAGTTATCCTCAACTACGTAATAATTTATGATTTTCTGATAAATACAATTTATTTTACAACTAGATATAACCCCTCAATAATGTGGGAAATAAGTAGTTTTTATAATCTTATTTTATTTATCAAAAACAATGAAAATACGATAGCAACATAATATTTAAATTGATATATGTACTCATATTATTATCAATTTTGGTAAACAAAAAGTATGTAAGTACCTACTCTTTTATTGTGTAGACTAATGAAGTTCCACATTCAAAATCATTATGGCAGATTCAAAGTCTACTTTTCGTTAAAATTATTTTTATTAAGATATTCTCACTGTATAATTTTGTTACTGTGTCAAAAGTCACCACTATCCCTAGAAATACAAAAATTAAAAATAGTAATGTAACTAAAGCAATAAAATAAAGAAAACAAAATATATATATTTATTAAAATAATAGATAAATAACAAAAAAATTATAAGAAAATAGTGCATTAATAATAAATGCTATAAAGCTGTACATATTACTTTGAGTACAACATTCCTTAGGCTGCTGTACAACATCTCGAAGCCAACAAACTATCGACCCCACTAGCTCTGAGTTATTCCGAATGTGCAAACTATATTTTAGATAGTCAATCTTGGCAAACTGCCAGAGCTTCTTCTTTTTCTTCCAAGAGCTCTTTTCCTGTAACTTCGAGCCTCGCCTTGGCAAAGTCACTGACTGGCCAGTCCTTGATAATACTCCATGACTTGTTGGAAATATGCACAGGGAAGGAGAACACCACATCTTTGGGAGCCCCATACGACCCGTCAGAGATAACTCCCATTGAGACAACCTCGCCATTAGCGGTGCCGTTCCACCAACTGCGCATGTGGTCACTGGCAGCTTTAGCGGCAGACATGGCAGAAGACATCTTGCGAGCAGCTATTACTGCAGCTCCCCTCTTCTGGACCGTTTCTACGAAGGCGGTCTTCAAATACTCATCATCATTCAAGACCTTGGGCAGAAGCTTCTGACCTTCACTTGTTGTTACATAGGCATTACCAGCATCGGGAAATTGTGTGGATGAGTGGTTGCCCCAGATAACAACGTTGCGAACATGAGAGATCGGAACTCCAAGTTTGGCAGCCAACTGGGCCTGGGCACGATTCTGATCCAGTCTCGTCATGGCTGTGAAATTCTCTTTAGGAATGGATGGAGCGTATTTGGAGCACACTAATGCATTAGTGTTTGCGGGATTTCCAACTACCAGAACCTACAATTAAACACATATATTACAATTTTATAAAATTTATGGTTCTAGGAAAGTTCACCGACCGGTAGTAAATTTAACAAATGGAAAATTCACCGACCCGCAACTCGTTAAACGGAAAGTTCACCGATTCTACAATTAATCACCAATCATTTATTTTTTTGTTCTTTATGAAATTTTGCAGTCTTGTTTATATTTTTTCGTAAATTTTTAATTAGCGATGATAATAGACTTATAGGCCGATAATTTTTAGCAATGCTATTATTTTTATCATTTCTTTTATTGGATGAATTTTACCTATTTTACCCTACTATACCCGAACGATAAGCAATACTCGTATTGATTTGTAACTCATTGTTACTATTATTTTATTACTACATTCATGTAATCACAAATTTATCAAATCCATTTATTTTATTCAAATACCTATGTATACCAATGTCTATTCTATTATCAGAAAGAAATAATTACAATATGGTTCCACTTTATTATTTATTTAAATATTGTGTAGAATTATTTTACATTGCATTATCACGAGGGAAATTTAAAGCTTAGATTTTTCCAAACAATTTGATGAATAAAATTTCTTTAAACAATAAAAGTTAAAATAAGAATAGTTTATAGAATTATGCAATGGTGTTAAAAAGAATTAAGGCAATGATCCAAATAATTAATCAGCCGGCGATAAACTGGCTGTCTATGAAACGGAGGCAATGAAACGTCTTAGACCCTTATTTTATCACTCCACTTTAAATTTCATTGAAATTGGATCAATAGTTACAGAAGTATAACAAAAAAAATATTTGTATGTATTTGATGGATAAAATGACAATCTAAGAAATTAAATATGTTAACTGACGTTTCATGGTTTTTAATAAATAAATCATCCGCAATCGAATTGTAGAATTGGTGAAGTTTCCATTCCAACAAATTGCAGGTCGGTGAATTTTCCATTTGACAAATTTACCACCGGTCGGTGAAATTTCCATCCATTTCCATTACTTACAAAATCTCTAAACAAAGAATAAACAAATCATTTTTTAATTATTTCTACAAATATATTTTTAAATATCAACATGAAATATTTTATTTATATATGTATGTATATGATACTGGATAAATATAAGATATGATACTGAATAAATATAAGGTACGACACTGCTGATTACATTTTCTGGAGCGGTACACACAAATTGTACTAATATATTGCGTAAAATTAAAAAAACATACATGTACCTATCCAATTGATAAAAGGTCAACAATAATTATATCTTTACTAAATATGTGCACACAGAATGTAAAAATAATTTGATAAGTGCCACGTTTTTACAATTGATACATTACATTACTTTATTACATATGATAAACCTACTCTGAGTGGCCGCACAGCAACAATATATTATGATCCTACATGTACAGAGACAGATTGCTTTGGATACATCTGATGGAATTGATTAGTTGTATATTATTTGTGGGTGTATTAATTAATAACATTGATATTGGCTAACTTTCGTAACTTTCTGTTTTTGTGAAACTTACCTTAAAAGCTCTCGATTGACTCTTGAACAGGCATGCTCGGAAATTTTTATTGTAATGCATTTTTTACATTTTACAAAACGATAATGAAGCTGAATTGAAATATACACAAAATTGAATATTTTTTAAAAATCCTTCCAATTGGTATCCAATTGGTGGACAAAAAGGACGAATCTAATAAGTTTATGAACCTTTTCTACCTTCATGAATCTTTATCACCATTAAATGAAAATCTCTAGTAGACGTAAATCATCCATATTGGTCCTTCATGACAGAGGATCGTAATTTCCATGAACTTCCGCCCTCTTGACTATTCTCTTCCACTTTTCTCAGCAACCTACAGTTTTTAGGGCTGTCACCAGAGAAGTGCCTGTTGCCTTTTCCACTTGGTCAGTCCTAACGGGTGGGGGGAGTCTTCCTCTTCCTCTCTATCCTTGGACGCAGCCTACCACAAGCTTCTCTGAGCTATCTTTCCTTCTCGCAAGATGCCCAAAAAATTTAAGTATTTGTCTTAGGCAAATTATAAACTAAAAGTGTTAAAATTTATGATCACATCATTAAAAAAACTCCAGTAATACAATTGAAACTATTCACCTTGACATCTTTCTTGGCGAACTTATCGAGGGCTTCTCCTTGCACCTTGAAGATGCGCACGTTGGCTGTCAGCAGATCCTTGCGTTCCATCCCCTCTCTGCGAGGCATGGCTCCCACGAGGAAAGCTGCGGAGACGTCCTTGAAACCCACTTCGGGATCGGCAGTCGGCACTACACTGTGCAGCAGTGGTAAGGCACAATCAGCCAATTCCATCACTACTCCCTGTAGGACTCCCATCATGGGTGCAATATCCAGGAGGTGTAGAATCAAAGACTGAGTGGGGCCAAATACTTCACCAGAAGCAATTTGATAGAGGAGAGAGTAAGCTATTTGCCCCGCAGCTCCAGTTACAACAACTCTGATCGGTTCAGCCTGTAAAAAAATTATTTTAATTTGCGTGAGCTCATGCCAATTTTAACCTATAGACATTGAGATATTTTCTTGTATTACTTTAATTCACATAAAATTATGTTTACTGATTAATGTTCACTAACAATTTAGCTCAATATATAAAAATATATTTACTCCTTGAATTTTATGATTATTTGCATATGTAGTGCTATCTTTGGGAAAAAAATCACCTTAGGAGATTCAAGAAATTGAATCAAAGTATTTTTGATTCTAGAATGAGCAAATTGTTATAAGACAGATAATGCACTTTGCTCTTGATATTGGAAGTTTCTGGTGCACCTTGCCCAGTATACACCGAAAATCCATTAAATGACTCCCAATTGTCAGGACCGAACCATTAACTAATTTATAGCACACAAACTAAAAAGTAGTACAAACTAGCAGTATGTTTACATGTACATACTAGAAATAGTACATTACTTTTATAGATAGTAAAATCGGTAAGCCTTGAAAATTGAATAGAAGATATATTTTTGGTTAATTCAATATTTTCTTACTCTACTACTACACACAGTTACACGGGCTCCAAGGTAATCTGATTTTCATAGCACAAGTTGCTTAAATTATTGCAGGAATATTGGTGTCATGTTTTCAGTTGCAGATCTGAATTAACTTTTTAATGCAGCTACCTAGGCTACATAAAAACAGGATGGTCCCATTCAAAACGGGACGTATGGTCACGTTAGGTGTAATACACGTGTCAACATTTTTTTAAATAAAGATGTGAACATGGATACATTCATAACATACCAATAACATTACTATTTTCGACACGAACACGGAAAGATTTTATCACCAACAATTTTAATATTTTAACGTAAACATGGAAACATGACACCGACAATTTTACTATTTTTTACATAAAAATGGAAACATGACATACCATGGATTTTACTTTTATGTTCAAATTAATTCTAAATGACTTGTGCTTAGAAAATAGAACTAACTTTATTGCTAGCAGGACGGAAGCCTGGATCTTCTTGTCCATATGCCATTCTTCTACCAATCTAAAATGCGTATAATGAAATATAAAAAATTTCTGTTAAATGTTTTAATAAAATATATGTAAATTGCCAATACGCCCAGACGAAATGTGAGAAGAAAATAGAATATATTGATGTTGTAGGTAGTGATGAGATAAACTGTGATTATGCCATGGCATTTAATTGTGACCATGATTAATAACTGTAGTTTAAAGTTTAGAGGTTTGTTTCTAATATACCGGCGATTTTTCACCGAATTATAAATAATCGGTTACCAATCATCCTTACAGTCGAACACCAATCACATTATCACAATTTATCTAAATACTAGTTGTAGGAACATAACGGCAGTTAAATGGTGAAAGTAAGTTTTTAGTAAACTTGGCTGTCAATACAAAAAATGCTATTTGACACACATCTTGTAAATGAAACAAATTCAGCTCCCATTCAGGTTATAAAATGACAGTACTTGAAAGAATACTTTAATAAGTTTATTTACAAAACAGGATCTTTTAGTTAAGGTCAGATAAGTGAACAGTCCAGCTATGGTGATTTTGGGAATAAGGAATCGCCGCATATGTGTTGTAAAATTACGGATCACTATCCATACAGAGGAAATGCATTACTCGGTATATATCTTAAGAATACATAACAGGAGAATAATATGTAATGATTTGGCATAGATTTAGAGGTCACACCAATGACAAGATTTTACATAACACTGGCGAAAGTGCCGATAAGTATTTACGTAAACCAGGAAATACACTCACCATTTTTAATTGAGAAGTATATTAAATGTTTCAAAAACTTTCTTTAAAATAATGTTATACGCCGGCACAAACTTTTCTAGGTGTCTAATGGCCGACAGATAAGAAATGAAGTAATTTTGTAAATTACTCAAATTCTCCAGATAACACTGACAGCCAGCGATCCAAACTCCAAATTGCTCCAAATCCAGACCATCGAATCAACGTCACTAGAAATGTAACGTTGCGAACGGCTAGAAAAAAGTTAAGCTTTATTATTATTATCGCTACATTGCTAACAACTTCTAGAAAAGTACTTAGTAGATATTGGACTCAACAAAGTTATACAGAAAAATAACTATATACTTTTTACTTTGATTGCAATGTAACGGCTAGATTACGTAAAATTGGAAAATATGAATGTGACAAAACACTCCATCCATCTCCAAATATCTCCAATCAAAAAGAATTTGACTCTATAGAATAATGGCTTTATAAAGGTTATGTTTAATATTTTGATTGATATCTATCCTTTTATATAAGTGGTCCAGAACCAGACTTGTGTAAGCAACGATTTTGTCATTTTGAGATAATTAATGGAATGATAGATTCATTGGAAAAAAAAAACTCCTTATTTGTGATACCCCGGGAGGGACACACAAGAGAGAGCGTGAGAAATGCGTATCAGCCCCTGATCGCTCATCAGAACGATACCCCGCACTCCAAAGGAAGTTCGCTTCGCGACTCATCCGTCAGGTATCATGCTTTCATCAGTACTATGGTTATAGGAAGATAGAGGTAGGTGAATATGAACACACGATGATGCACAAACTATACATTTATTGAATACACAAATACTTATAACTAACTTAATCTAAGACTAATTCTACCTCGGGTCATCTTACGATTTTCTTCGGGTCTTCTAGTCGGCGAAGTGATATCGTGATCACCCGGCGTGGGCGGCTACCTGCTGGCTTCACGGCTGCTCCGGCGACAGGCTATCAGAGTGGTTGCTCTGAACGGGCGGGGTGGCTGCTCCTGGATAACATGCGGCGAACTGTGGCTGCCTATCCTCCGACTCTCAATTACGTTCGATCGGTTTTCCGGTGTTGAATGTCTGCTTCTGTGTGCTTTCGACTGCGTTTCGGTAACTTCTCTCCGTGCAACTTCGTCTCCCGGACCTCGTCTCCGACTCACTCTTCTGGACCTCGTTTTAACAACTCTTGGTTACAACTTCATCTCTACGACTTCGCGTCTCCCGGACCTCGTGTCCGACTCACTCCTCCGGGCCTCGTTTCGGCAACTCTCCCTGTTTACCACTCTTTTTCCAACTGACTTTACCACTTCTCCTCCCGGACCTCGTGTCCGACCCACTCCTCCGGGTTTCGACAACTCTCCCTGTTTGCCACTTTTTTTTTTTTGGGCCATCATCCCATTGGTCCATTCGCTTCTTCTGGAGGCCACGCCCGATCCAGACCCGAACTGACTCCTCCTTCGTCTTATCGCTGACTATAATTAATCTTATATTCTAATTATTTACACTTTAGTCAATTTAGTTATTTATTCATTTCTTACGCTACTTTACAGAATCTTATATCTAGTTACATATATCATTTAATTATTCTTATTCTCCTTAACACTAGGCCCACCGTGATCGATTATCATATTCATTAAGCAATTACTAGATTCGTACTCGTCGCTTCAAAATCATATTCACGCGTTAAAACATATTATTTATTATATTCTAGTGATTAAATTAAAGACTGAATTGGCGGGAATGTTATTTCTTGCAATTTTCATTTATATTTCGAGCCATGTGGTTCGTCCAACGTTGTATTAAAAGAGCAGATTGCACAAAGAAACGCCGTCTTTTGTTCTCGTCACGTCTCGACCCTGGACGCTAGCTAACGGGCACGTAACGGTGCATTCCCTATTCTCGCCAGTACAACGGGTCCAGCTTTATTGGCTTCAGTTCTATTTGTCGGCAGGATGCGTCTCCCCGAAACAATGCACGCCCTTAGAGATCTTCTATCGCTCCTCAGGAAACCTTCATAATCCCGTTATTTTCAGCCCCCGTCGTTTTTCGTTCATTGCACAACACGTGGGCTGAAGGTCACTACGGTCGCAACTCGCTTTTGAACGAGCCGCTAGGTTTTTTTTTGTTGAGAGACGTCCGGTCCCGTTTATATGGGTCTGCCGTCAGCGACCTGCATGCATTTGCGAGACGCGATTTCCAGCCTTTATTTTATTTCATTTATTTCGGCTAATAAACGTGATAACTTCGCGTCACTTCGAACTTAGGTATATCATTTTAATATTTATTTTATATAATATATTAGTTGAGTTTTTTTTTTTGATTCATATAAAATAAATCTCAGAAATAATACTGTCTTACGGCCGCATCTCACATGTAGCGTTTACGTATTACGAATATTATTTTCGGCGCGAATTTTAAAATATTTAAATATTCTTCAATCTTGCTGCGCGGGCCACGCGTCGGGCGACGTAAACCCCTCCTCGGCCCATTTCTAAACATGCATCCGCAGCCGGACAAAGGGTCGCTACCCCCTTCTCCGCGCATTGACCAGGGTGGGTTGCCGTTAAAATTTTAGGTTTATTCTTTCTCTAATATCATATTTTTAGCCATTATACATTTTGTTTATTAGATGTCGCGGTTTCAAAAAATTCAGTTCATGCTATTTTCATCATTATCTGAAAAATATATTGTATACATAATTTTACTACACCGCTAGTTCTAAAAAACCAAAATATTTGCGTGCAAAAATGAATTAATTAGCGAATACGGTATATTATTGGATTTTTATAAAACATATGTTTTCTAGTAGAGTTAAGTGCCCCGATTTCAAAAGTTAAAAAAAATTATTGCGTCGCAAATACGTAAAAAGTAGTAATACTTAAGTTTTGAAAATTTCACCATTTAAATTCTGACATTTAACATACTTTATTCATTTTTAAGCGGTAACTTCTCGGATTTGTACAAAATACGTGTTTTTTAATATAATTGTCTTAATGTTAAATGTGTCAAAAAAGCAAAAAATTACTCTTACATCATAAAAAATTATTGCGTTTTAAATTTGAGTGAAAAACCATTTATTTGCCAGAGGAGAAATCTTAAAAATACACATCGTTTTTTCTGGACTACTAACTAATCTAACCTAAATTTTTAAATACTTACATTTATGGCACTTGTAGTGCACGCAATTAAATAAATTGTTTTTGTCCTTACACACGAATCAAATTAAGCGCCACTTCAAAGTAATAAACCATTTTTTTTAATGTAGAAGCAAAAGTTTAATAAATTTTAACGATCCAACCATTTTTTTAAATAAAGGCACTTGAATCCATCAGAAAATACTCATTTTGCAGAGAATTTACCGTATCGCCAATTAGAAATCCTCTCTTGTCTATGGTTTGCGTAAATAGTGTCATCCTTATTATCTATGATCCTTGGATAATTAGTATTTGAAATGTCAAAATGTATGGTGAAAATTCAAGTGTAATAACTTTTTCAATATATGCAACACAATAATTTTCATTTTTTAAATCCGGGCACTATACTCTACCAGAAGAAATGCCTTTTCCAAAAATCTGAGCACATACCGTATTTAGACGTTCGAAATCTATCACTTTGGTGGTGACATTTTTTGTATTATGTGTAATAATGTGTATTAAATAACGAGATCATCATCGGACGAACTCTCATCACCAAACTAGGCGGGATATTTAAAGATCAATTTTCGTATACTGCAACTTTCAGGGCCGGTTGTGTGATCAATAGTAACTTTTTATTATAGTAAAAAATATTTACTTCTCCAAAGTACACCCGTAGTAATATACCTACTTATGATCAGGAGACTTTGGAAATTCACTATTATTTCAGCAAAGTACCTGATCTGATCACTTAAAGGACCGTATTCAATGTTATATGATGAACATTTTTCACTTGTATCTTCCAACATTTCATGGATAACAGATTCTGGAATTCGGGCGCCTCTTCAATATGGAATAGACCTTAGCCTCTTGAGGTTAAATACGCGATTAACGCTTTTACTGTTTGGAGAGTCAATTCAGTGTAAAGTTATCAAATCTTTTTGGAAAAACTACAGCAGTACGCGCTTTCAATTAATTTTATTATAAAATCCAATCTTAAAGCATTTCTTTAAAAAAGAATGTCCGAATATATTGTAATTATAGACAAAATATATCCCTGAACATTATTTAAGCTTTCTCATAGTAGGGCTATTTATTTTTGCATTGCTTATAAATATATTGTTTCAAAAGGGTAAAAATACATATTCCATTCTTTATATTAGATTATCCAAGAAAGTATGAAAACACTGAACTATTTAATTCAAATTTATTTATGTTATGTAATCGTAAAGAATGATGATAGATTGCAGCATTCTAATATAGACATGTTTCATAAAGGATTATTTGATACCGACAAGAAGCACAACTCTCTTTTTAAATTTTTATGTATTAGACAAATCTGGCTCTGACAATATACATTCACTACAAAGCTATACTCATATTTGAAATGAATGTGTAACTTTGTTTGAATTTGGATTCATGTTTAATAAATGATAGGACTAGATGCAGTAGATACAAGATAATCTAATATATTTTTTAACATAGAATATATTTATTCAGTACTCCAGTAAAATTTATCACGAAAATTGTGTTAGAAAATTTATAATATTTTTATACACTCATTTACCATACGTTTTATTTTCAACTTTACCTGTACCGGGATCGATATCAAGCACTTCCAAAATCATTCTAAAAATCAAAAATATTTTTGGAGGCACCGACTATCGATTCCGCTACCCTCAATTTGCCAAGCCATCTTGATATTACTCTAATAGCCTAGTAATAAAATATTACATATTTGATGATTTTTTTTGTTAAGATTTGATGCATTTGGTTCTTCAAACTTACTTAAAAATGTATTCAGTACTTGAAAATGATTTATTTGATTATATAGAAATTGTAACAGAGATCATTAATAGTGTTGGGCTTCGTCCACGTGATATTTTTTTTATGTCCAAAAAGTTTTGTAATTTTGTTTCTGGTTAACTATGATAATTTTTATGCACGGTGATACAAAATGGGCCGTCAAAAATTATTTTAATTTGTTTATTCCAGGAAACAAGGGTATTAGCGAGGCAATGTTTTCCATTTCTAAATACATTTTTACTTTAATAATTAGAAGAAAATATAAACATATCACATTGTTATTGAGATTTTATTTTTTTCATATACACTCTATTAGGATATAATTTTAATCTTAATTAGCTAGTTAATACACGGGATCCATAACTTAATAATATATTTTTGGAACTCTAAAACCACATTTGTATCAAATACTCTAATGGTTAGGGCAACGTGCAGGCTGAGCTGACCAACCGTTACGAGGTGCGTATTCTGTTCATTAGAACAACTACTTATATAAATATTAATGAATTGAGGAAAAGATTCACACTATGCAAAAGCCTACAAAAATATTGTGTCTTTAAGAAAATTGATATATTTTTTTTGATTAATATATACAATACAAGAAACAGCAATTTTATTTATTATTTTAAAAAGAAAACATCAGTTCCAACTTCAACAATAAATTGCACACAATTTCAAATAAAAAAATCACAAATCAAATTAAAGTATTAAATACATTTAAATTATAAATATTCAATGAATTGTTAACCTAATATACATACTACAAATAGGTAGTGAATTATTGTTCATTTTTAACATTATACGTAACATAAATTTTAACAGCCAATTTTGGATTTGTGTGGGCGGCTCTCCTAAGACTGAATTAGTGTATTACAAGATTATCAAATTGGGCATTAGTTGACAGTGTGCCGTGTATGGTCATTCAAGGTAAAATAATAAACTTCCAAACAGGTCTTCTTCAGATAAGGCGTTTTCTTTTTAATCATTATTGTTTATAAAAAAATAAAGAATTTAATTAATTAAAACTGCAAGAAATTAATTTTCACCTATCATTCATTTCATTCTCCTATTTTAGCTGACTTTGGAATAAAAAAATATATAACTTTTTCAATCTATGTAATTTAGAATAATGACAAAAAGACTAGCGGTCAGTTCTCAGCTATCAATTAAATTTTATACATCACTGAAAGGTCATATTGAAATAGTCTCAAACATATTTTCTCTAATATTTACCAGTTAGAATGTTAAAACAAAAACATCATATATATGTATAGGTGACACTTATTATAAACATCTGCTATCACAAGTCATTGGTGATTTAACAAACCCCGCTGATACACAATTGTTTTGTTAGCTTCAAATTAAAAATGCTAAATCACTTAAAATTTATTTAAAAATTAATGTTATTTTAACATGTGGCTTGTTATTCTGACTGCTAATAACTTATTTTATATATTAAAAATAAATTTAGGAACACCTCGTTCCATATAAAGAATTTAGCAGTCGGGAAAACAAACAACCTTCTGTCGTGTAGATATATATATATATATATATATATATATATAATGAGAAAATAAACTTTCTGTGTAACAAAATATTTAATTAATTTATGCCAGAGGAAAGCAAAGAGGAGGTGATAATGAATATACTGTTATAGTAAACAAATAAGTTACATCACAATAAGGAATCAGAAGCTAGATCTGTGCATATTAACTGAATCACATAAAATATATTTTATATTACAGATGTAATCTTTTACAATAATATTGTTTTACTACTAATTAATTAAATTCAAATCAATCAAAATAACTATATGTAAAAGCCACTTATACATGTTTAGTATTATTTCAAATATGTGTGTAGCAGCTGCATTTGTTCATGTTGAATTTATGAATAAAAATGGTAAGACTATAAAGCATGATCAAAGACTTGTTTAATATAATTAGTAGCTTATCGGTGATATGTCACCACAGAGGTGTTCAATTAAGGTGGAAGCCTTTCTCATTGGTGGCGTCAAGTAGCCTCTGGCGGAGGATCTCTTTAGAAGAGTATTCGGGTAACTTGAGGTAGTGGACGCAGGTGTTGACTGATGGGTAGGAACCTTCGCCTGCGTCGACCTGAAACATTCATTAAAAATTTAGATTAATTCATTTATCTATAGAGTAATTCAAACCTTCCTCTCTTACATGATTTAAACAACGAATAATGTCATTAACTATTTCTCTGATATTTATAAGAATTTAACTATTAGCCTTATCTTGAAAGCATATATAATTTGTGTAAAATTTTAATTAAATTAAACTGGAAAAATAAAAACTCGCCCTCAGCCATTATTTATATAGGACATTTACATTAAGGGTGTACTTACATTTTTCCTGTTTGAAATTCTACACGAATTACACATTCTTTCAAGATGAGGAAAATAGTTAAACTACTTATAATTTCACCTAAACACTAAAGGACGTTATTTGTTACGTAGATCTTGTGAGAAAGTAAGGTTTTAATAGAAAGAAATGACAATAAAATGGTTGACTTTCTTGCATTCGAGACAAGTGTCAAAAAAACACATCTAAAGTTTCATCCACATTTTTTCATATTAATATTGTGGAATGAAATAACATGTGTATTGTCTCATTTGAATTAATTGATTGATAATTAAATAATTTATTGAGGTACCTAGTTGATATAGGGTTATCCAATTCAAGCTTGATAAAGTAAACTTAAAAAAAACACACAAAATATTCGGAATGTATTGTAATTTTTATTTCATTTTACAGATTGATCCTTGCCATTTTTAGTTAAACAAGATATCATTCAAATGTCCTCCACGGGTCTTCTTACAGGCCTTGATTCTTTTGAGGTAATTTTCAATGACTTTTCGGCACATTTCGGGCGGTATCTCGGCCATTACATTACGAATATTAGTTTTCAATTCGTCAAGAGTTTTAGGATTGTTTGCGTAAACACGATCTTTCGCGTAGCCCCACAAAAAGAAATCCAAAGGCGTTAAATCACAGGATCTTGGAGGCCAATTGACATCAGCCAATCGTGAAATCAAACATCCAGGAAATTTCTCTTGCAAAAGATCTCGATTTGCTCGTGTTACGTGACTGGTTGCTCCATCCTGCTGGAACCACATATCGTCAAGATCATAATCTTCGATTTTCGTAAAAAAATAATCGGTTAACATGCGGCCATAGCGCTCAGAATTGACGGTAACGGTTCGTCCATGGTTGTTCTCAAAAAAATACGGCCCAATCACACCACCAGACCACAATGCGCACCAAACAGTGACTTTTTCCGGGTGTAATGGCTTCTCTACAATCAATTGTGGATTTACTGAGCCCCAAATTCTACAGTTTTGCTTATTAACGTATCCACCAAGCGAAAAATGAGCTTCATCACTGAAGAAAATTTTGTTCGAAAAATCAGCATCGACGGCCTGTTTTTCCAACACCCAATTTGCGTATGTTCTTCGTTGTCCATGGTCAGCAGGCTTTAGCTCTTGTGTCAAATGGACTTTATACGGATGAAGATGCAAATCCAGATGCAAAATGCGCCATAATGAGCCATAAGATAGGCCTAAATGTTGAGCTCGACGAGGAATTGACAAATTTGGATCTTCTTCCACACTTTCAGCTACAGAAGCGATATTTTCAGCATTGCGAATGTTTCGATGATGCACAGACCTTACAATATCAGTAACAGATCCAGTTTGTTCAAATTTATTCACTGTATTCAATATGGTTTGCTTTGTAGGACGATTATGACGACCATAATCTGCTCGTAAAGCGCGAAATGTGGATACGGCAGAATCACTATTTTTATAATAAGATTTAATAATTTTAACGCGTTGGTCGATTGTTAAATGCTCCATATTCTTAAATGGCAGAATGTCAACTAAATAAATGACAGCGTACTTGACGTTTATCTTTGACAGATGTCGGTATACAGATTTCTACTTTATCAACCTCGAATTGGATAGCCCTTTATATATGAAAATATTTTGAAACCAGTCAAAGTACCTACATGTACTTAGATTGCCGCTTAACATGATGTTATATATTCAAATTATTATGGCAACTTCAATTTATTATTTTGTTTATAGAGATCAATAAATACACCACATTGCTGTTTTGTGATTTATTTGTTTCATAATTACGTAGTACTTTGCCTTGTTTAAAAGACAACAGCGTTAAATATACACTAAATGATCAATTGCGACATACATATAAAATAATGTACATAAAATGTTTACTTTGTTAAAGAAAACGTTTACCCTTAAAATCAATGAAATACATCTAATATACAAAATTTGAAACTTATATTGTGTATAAGTTCAATATTAATTCATTTTGTGACTAAACTATGTGTGAAAATATATCTTATCGGCCATATTTAATCTAAAACATAAGGGAGCGACAGATTCAACATCTGCTTTGGCCGGATTGTATGGCGTATTGAACTTCAAATGAACATTAAAATAATTGTATTTTATAATACTGAAAATATATTATTTAAAAACTAATTACAGTAAAAGTTCATTAATACAAACTTTATTTCAAAATATGTTATAATTTTAAAAATTTATTCCCCTCAATTCTACCTATAACTCGAAAAACTCGATAATTCATAAGGAACCTCCACTGCGGTTAAATGCACGTGTTTTACGGTAGGTTTTGATCAGTCTGGTATCATTCTTATTCTATAATATCGTGAATCTTTTGATCTTCTAAAGATTATCCAACGTATAGATGGATTTAAATTATTTGTGTCTATCCTTTTGATGCAATTACATCATTTGTCAAATCTACCTCCCGTGATATTTGGAGCAATAATTATACCAACTGTTCCGCATTGACCCTGTCTCTCACCATTCTCATGACACTTGACAATAATGCATTTATTTATTAGTTATATTGGACAAAGTCATTCTATTCCGAAACTGATATGTCTATACATATATATAAATAAGAGTGTCTGCTGGTTTGTTTGTTTTTTATACAAATCTAGTTTTATTCTGAGCTTGATGAAATTTTGCACACTAACCTTCAAAACAAGAGGAAGGTCAGTATCTACATGAGATTTCGAAAAAGCATTCCCATCCCTAAAGCAGAATAAATTAATATTATAGCTCAAATGTTTGTATGCAAGTGCATGCACTTGCATTTTATTCCTGTAATTGATTTTTAAAATGCATCCGGACACATTTTGCTCTGCGGTTTGAAAACACGCTTGGATTTGTGATCAACGGAAATGTACGGTGACGCCCGTACGGCGGTTAAACGCGGGCATTTTTTTTTTCATAACTCTTAATTTTTAACATTTTGTTGATTTGTAAGTGCAGATTTATCTCTGCAATCTTGGCTTCAAGAGTATAAGAAAATGAATTAAATGGTCATGGTCTTTCTTATAATGCTTATATTGTCTTAATTATAGCTAATAATATTCAATTTATTAGTTTTAAACTAGTATAATAGTTTTTAAAAAAAGGTATATAAAATCTAGTGTATATCTTCTGATATAAATAAATAATAAAAATCCACAATTTCATTAAAAAAATGCAAGATGAATTATTATTGAAAGGGGCATGCCTTAAATGACAACACATTATTTCATTCCGCAATATTATGATAAAACATGAAATAAGTTTTTTCTGACACTAGTTTAACCCTTTAGCTCCATGGCCGCCCACGTTGCAGAGAAAGGAATGCCATGAGAACTGTCAGAATTTAAATTGGCTATCATGAGTATGGCGGATACCCACGTGATATTCCGCAGTGCCTGTTTTTGACAGAAGATGACTGTCAAATAACGCATGGTATCACCGGCGCCGCAGATCGGATCTTTAACCAAATTATTATTTCCAGTAGTAATATCGTACGGCACCCCTTAGAAATCTGTTTCAACTCAAGAAAGCGACAAATTACGTCTGAAATTGAGTGTAAAAATTGTAATCCATACAAAATTGACAGCTGGCGGTTATTTTTGTGTTGCCAGATCGCAATTTAATTCAATTTGAAGATTTAACACATACTCTCATGTCGACGTCGAAGTGCTGATATTTTTACAGTTATTGAATTTTTGAAAACTTTTTTGATTTTATTTTTACATTACAAAATGGCGGAAGGTGATTTATTTCATTAGTGGCGATTGCTAACTTTGTAGACATTCTCGATATGCTCGCTACTACCGCAGAGTCCGATGTTAAGAAGGACGCAATAAGTTGGAAAGTATCTGAAACGTTCCAATTTGAGTAAATTATCAGCTAGATTTTGACATACATTCATGATATTTTTTGTTTTTGGTGCCGAACAATTCAAGTGAATAAGATATTATTTTTTAGTTATTATTTAAAATTAATATACAAGCGTTTTACTATAAATACAGTGAGTGCGCCGTTAGGCAGCGTTGGCCATTACCGCGGCTGGCGGCATCATTTTTTGCATGTTGTTAGTGCTATATGTAATGTGTATGTAGTTGTGATGTGAAGTTCTAATATTTTTTTGTTTTAAGCATCACATTAAACTCAACGATATTAATAAAATCTGATGTCGTCCTTCCAAAAAAACAAGTAATAATGTTCCAAGTGTTATGACCTGACAACACTATCAACTTTTATTTTTTCCTTTCTTTCAACTTTTTTTTTATCTCAAAACCTTACAAAATCACGGTCGACGGACGCTTATGGTGAAATCGTAAATACCCACGTATTTTTATTTTTTTAGTTATACCAACGTTTTCATGGCTTTTTCGTAAAAATTACATTAAAAAAAGTTAGCATGTGAATTTTGAATTTTAAGAATTTTGGCACCAATATGGTGGTATGATGCTGTTTTACCTACGATTTTTCTGGGCAGCTAACAGGTTAAAGCTTGTCAGAATGTTGCGTTGGCTATTCTTATTCTATGGCCGACACTCACATGACAGCGCATGGTTTCAGTATATAACGATTGATATCACGGGCATCGCGCATTGGATTTTAAACCAAATTATTCTTTCCAGTAGTAATATCATATGGCGACCCATAGAAAAAACTTCCAAAAAACAAATATAAAAATTCTATGACCTGACAACACTATAAACTTCTATTTTTTCATCTCAAAACTGTACGAAATCGCGATCGATGGATGCTTATGATGAAACATGTTTCTTTTTTAGTTATACCAATGGTTTCATGATTTTTTCGTAAAAATAAAATTAAAAAAATTTGCCTGTGAATTTTTAATTTTAAGAATTTTGGCGCCAGTATGGTGATGTGATACTGTTTCACCTGGGATTTTTGTGGCATCTAACAGGTAAAAAATCTTTCTCTCTGGCAAGATTCACATAACAAATAACATCCTTCAGTATTTAGGTGATATTGGAAGCAGATTAACTATTAGTCTCGCCTTGAGTAGGGTAAGAGTAAGTAATACGCGTAGAATTTCTTTAAATTTATACTGGAAAAATAAAAGGCTCCCTTTAACACTATTTTAACTACAATAAAAGTATGTTTCATTAATATTTTTTCATTTACAAATTCAACGTAGCTAAAAAGTAATCCTAATTTATAAAACATAATTTTCAAAGAATAAATGATGAATGTGAGATCTAACCTTTCTGACAACTGTGAGTCTGGGGTGTAGATTGGCCAGACCACCTGGGGGAAGACTGGAGCAGCCAGTAGCAAACTGAAGGAAAGCCTTCCTCTCGTTGGGACCCATCTCCACCAGCACATCCACTAGACGGAGGAAGCCAGCGCTGGAAAAGATACCATTCCATGTTTAATGGTTTGCATTCCATAAAAAAAAATCAATAGAATTATGTATATGATAAATACATATACAAAATATCCAAAAATACAAATAAATAATGCATTGTCTTCACAATGGAAACAAAAATAATTAAGATAATGCAGAACAGAAAATTGACAACCATTAACATTCGCAAACCCCTATAAGGATAATATTTGTCATCTTTTTCTAATATAAAGAAAATAAGTGAGACAAAAAATATGCAAGCTTACCACAATGCAAGTTGATGCATTGTGTTTAAGAAGAGAAAGATTTAAATAATGAGGAAACTTAGGTATATTTGTTATCTTTTTTAGTATACTGAAAATGAGTGGGAGAACAAATAGTACAAATTAACTTTGTGCATCGTGAATCGGCACAAAGACAGGTATTACCCATTTACTAAAATTTGGATGAACTTTGAACAGGCATGTTGCAGCACACATGTACTTTGGCTAGCCAACTAATAATCCTTCTTATGCGTATTTCCCAGATTACGGACATTTATTATTCTACAAAAATATATAAATTAGCCAACATAAATTAATTTGATAGGGTCCTAAAATTGAAGGTATAATTTAGTATGAAAACTTTTCAGAGTAATCACATTCCATTTAAAAACTTTGATTTGGAGCAAATTTTGAAATAATGTTCTTCGAATAAACAAGATTTTACTGTAACAGAATCAGACTTTATGTACAGTTTTATCTATAACATGTCTTTTAATGTCTTTTTTATTAAAATAGTATTATTTTTACTGCCTCAATAAATTTCAAAATAAAATTGTATTTACGGTTTTTTAAACAAAATATGATTGTGTACCTCTCTTTCGTGTAACCGAGCTTAGGCTCTGTAAAGTTGAGCAGGTCCTCCCGCGTCCATGCGGGTGCCTGCTGACCGCACAGCATCAACCGCAGCTCTTCGGGACTGAAAGCGCGCAGACGGCGCGGAGGAAACACGGCTGCGAACCCTCGGCCAAATGCTTCTAGCTGCCGGGCTACTCCGCCGCATAGTGCCCACTCGCGCGTTAGTTCGACATACTGCCGCAAGTTCGATAATGTAACCTGTAAAATGTCATCAGAGTTTACTTGTCTATTTTTTATTTAAATGCCGTTGGTAGGCAATGGAATGAATAATTGACAAGCAACTGGTACTTACAATACAATGCAAAACTTTTAACATACAATACACTAGACAACCACCTATACTTTTCAACCCATATAACAAATCTCAAAACAGACTAAATAAATCACACAATATAACAGAATATTCGAGTCTAAATATCTAAAAAAATTTTAATTACATAAAAACAGTTCTGAAAGATAAATCTGATAGAGTAAAACATGCATTGTATTACCTAATCAGTTGATTCAACTGAACAATACAGTAATTTTTTTTTTTTTAAATAAAGTGTGGAAATAAATAACAATGGAATTTTTAGTAGTAATATCTAACCATTCTCTCGGAGGTGAACCATTAACTGATTTAGTTTTAAATTTAATTATAGTGGATGATTTTTAATTTCATCCTTTTCGAAGAGATCAAATGATCTTGTTTTAATATAAGATATACACTGTTAATTTTAAATTCAACACAAACAATGACAACAAACACTTCAAGACCCAAATTGTAGTCAATTTCATTAATCCCCTTAATTTTAAAATCCTGCGATTGCTTATTCAAGATAATTTTCAGATTCTCGGCCATAAATCAATACTTTAATACAATGTAAAAAATATCATATTGTGTGCTATGGTACTTGTGGACACACCGCGCCTGGGCCTGTTCGTGCGGAACCTCCTTTACACGTCTCGGCCCCTGCCTCCGCAGCATGCACGGTAATTGTCAAATAGATTGATACTAAAAGTTTTCAAATCAGTTTGTGCAAATGACTAATACTTGACATATTTATAAACGTTAAATCAAAATGCCCAAAATTAAATTTTTTAATGTCAATAATTCGAAATTTCCAAGCAACAAAGCTCTAAATAATTTGCAAAGTGCAAGACTTTTTGCTTGTACCCAGTAGTATGGTACTACTTTTTACAATGCTGCGGTATCATTGACGCCGTGCGACTGTATCCGCCTGTGTGGAGTCGCCTTTATTATGTTGATTTCTGATATTGATTGTTGATCTGTGTACATTTTATTTAGTTGACTGCCTCGATTCTCGTGGACAGTTTGCACTAAATGCTTGTACTGATACAATAATATCATATAGTTATACATTTTCGAGATTTTTTCTCAAAATATCATTTTTCCCATATTTTAATTATTAAATTGGCACTTTTGTTCAAAGAGTTTTGCAATTTTTTGCAAATTTGTGAATTTTTAATCCATGGATTTGATTGACTCAATCAGTTCCACAAATAAATTTTTGTTAATTCCTTCAATTTCAAATTAACGAAATTCAGAATGTCTTTTATCCAAATTGATAAAATTTATGATTTCAGATAGCACAACAATGTGAAAGACACAGATTATAAAACAATATAAATTTATACTTCTGATAAGCCATAATAAATAAATACAGTGAAACCCTCTTATTAATTTTCCCTCTAGTAATAAGTTTTCCCGCCAAATAAGTTTACATTCTCCAGTTCCGAAAAAGTCCCATACAAATTGTCTTTTTTAAAAGCTTAATACGTTTTCCTCTTAAGGCTCGACTGGCAATAATAATTCAAATTTTCGCATTTTTTACGAAAATGTGGGTTTTTATTATTCATTTATATCAGAAGTTATTCAATAGATTAGACTTTTTTTTCAACTATTTAAATTGGACCTTTACATTAATATAAAACTAATAAACTGAATGTTATTTGCCATAATTAAGATGATACAAATATTATAAGAAAGATCGCGACCATTAGATGCATTTTCCGCATGCTACAAAATTGAGTCAATACGCTAAATTAATGCATAAACAAAATATATTTTCAATCTTGAAGCCAAGATTACGGAACAAATAATTAATAGTGTTATAAACCATTCAATTTGCAGGACATATTACCAATTTTCAACATTTTTAAAATACTTTGTTTTAGTGAAAACATACATTTTTAAAATATACTATATTTACTCACATGCTTTGAGGCTTCAACTACTATTGAAAACTAAGTTTAATATCAGAAACACAATAATCATTTTTAAAATAATATATTTCCAGTCTTATGAAATACGATATTATTAATTATCCTCTCACAGTGTTAATATGCCGATCGACATAGCCACGACGGTCGTGAAACCTGTGCTCCGAAAGATGTTAATTAAATTTGCCTATAAAACACACTTTAATACAAATTTTGACTACAATATGAATGAATGTTATAATTATTCTCGATACCGATTGCTTATTTTTGTAAATTGTATGGTTTTGAGCTGTTTTTATATGAAAACAGATTATAATTTTGACATTTAAATAAAAAAAATACGTCAAAATTCATGTCACCGATCGGGGCATTTTAGAATCTGACAGTGCTTGAAATTCATTAATTCACAAGATTCAATGTGAAATTTGCGAACCCGTGATTTTTTTTGTTTGGGTTTGGTTTTCATTAAAAGTCAATAATATATTATTATACACATTATTGTTCTGAAATTACTGCCTCCTGTGACTCAAGATGCCTAAGGTCAAAAAGTATCCATTGACGTGCTTTAGGAAATATTCCAACAAAATTTTAAATGGTTATATACTCGCAAACTCGCAAAACTTGGGAAAAAAATCGCAACTTAAGTTGATAATTTTTATCATTCCTATAACAATTATCTATTTGATTTAACAATATAAATTACATAGTTCAATATACATATACAGTAAAACCGCGATATAACGAAACCCGATATAGCGAAAAATGACATATATCGAAAAAAAAATCGAAATTTAGTCCCTGAAACCAATTTTTCATACAAAAATGCATTTATATAACGAAATCCCGTTAATATTTATAACAAAATCATTTTTGTCCCGTACGAAAAAATGCCAATACATTTACGTAAATTTATAACGAAATAAAAAAATGTTAAAAGATGAAAATATTATTTCGCACTTACAAAGCCACGCCGATACATCTGCCGTATGCAAACGGTTTTATGGCCTTTTTGGCGGTGCACGGCGGTCAGCCGACAAGGTAGTAAAACAATTCAAACTTCTTGGGTTCATAGTAGGCCCATAAAACTATTTAACATAATTCTTGCAGCGTTCTCTTAGACACGTTTTACGTACGCATACGCCTCTAATATGATTGCAATCCCAGACCCAACAGCTGTAAAATACAAAAATTAACTGGAACCCCCCGAAAGTTGCAGTATGTACTTATTGGAAATGTCAGTCTTAGTGTAACGTCTGTAGAGTTAAGTTTGTTCCGCTTTTAACGCGATTATTGTATGACCGAACTGAATATTTACATAAATTTATTTTCGTTTGACAATTGTTTTCGTGTGAACTCGTCAATAATATAAATAATTCGTTAAAATATTTTATGGACTATTTTTGTACGGCATTTTGTATTTCTATTAACTATTGTTTTCGTGTATTTTAAGTGAACAATGTTAACGATAATTTTGAAGTGAACAATTTTAACGATTATAAATATATTTTGAAGTGGTTGCCGCCGTTACCGGTAAGTACCTTCGTAATTTATATACGACTCATTTTATAAAAATGACGCGATTCAACTGTAAAATTGTTATTTTTGAATTATTTTGTATGTTTCATGCCCAAAACTATGTTTGAAGCGGCTCTACATTTAAACACAATTAAAATATTGTTTTGTGTTTGCAATATTCTGGAATTTACAATAATATCTTCCAATTGATGTTGAATAGGTTCTGTTCTTAATTCCCTTGATTATCCATTTGCTTATCTGTTTTAATAACAAAACTACTAAAAATATGTAGGTATTCAGTTCCCTATGGCCTTTTTCCTCCTTTGTTTGCAGAATTTGCGATCTTTTTTGAAGCCGCGCAACATTTTTTTGCGACGGCGCGTAACATATAGTAGGTTTTTTTATTTTTTTCGTTATATGTGGGAATTCGTTATCACGAATTTTTATTTTTTGGTCCCTTGGATTTCGTTGTATCGCGGTTTTACTGTATTATGTAGTGCAGATAAATTATTTTCTATTGGAAGTACTTATTCTTAAAGATAAATAATTTTATCATACATGACAGACCTGTCTGATTGATACAAATGTATTTGTTATAATCATATAAATGAATAAACATGTATTTTAATATTTTAGACATAAAAATACTGATAACTAAATACCAATAACAATAATAATATTATAAATTATTTTCAGAGTGTTCCCGAACTGAGCATTGAATGTGCGGACTTGTGTGAACTTCCTAAATTGATTGGCAAAAGAGTGGTCGACATATACCAATTCTTTTCTCAAATTAATCAAATTTATTCCCACAAATGGATGTTTGGGTGCACAGGAACGAATATGTGAAAGAATGTAAGGTTTTATTTCTAAATTCAGTTTGAAGTATAATATGTGTGGATCAAATTTTGTTTTGAATATGTGTAAAAAAAAAAAACAATGAAATTCTGGAGAACGGTAATATGCTTGATGAACAACTAATTATTTAACAGTGAATAATAATACTTTTGTCATATTTTCATTTATATTTTAATATTAAATATATATGTAATTTATTAAAACAATAAAAATACTTTAAAAAAACAGTTTTTTTTATTACAACCGGAGTATGATTATTATATAATATAATATTAGCATAAATAGTTTTCTCTTCACAAATATAGCTGCTTTAAAAGTTATTAATATTATTTATCAGTATGAATTTACATAAATTTTTTCCTTATAAATTAAGGCAAAATTGTAATATTTTATAATTATATGTTTATCGACACAGACAATGGTTTTTATCATAAACATAATAATTCTTCATAGTATAAACATAACAATTCTTAGGTGAGAACTTGAATAAATTATTTAATTTTCGCTTGATAATTTCAAATGGCAACACGTATGTATTATGAATGTTGAAGAAATTGTTATTTTCCAATAGCTAATTGCCTAGGAATTTAAGAGAACCAACAATTGTATACTTATCCTTTTTTATTGATACCTTTCACTCTAGCAATATTTACGTAAAAAATAATGCACTTTTATGCTTACTTGATGTTGTAAAAGAATTAACTATTAGTCTCATCTTGAAAGGGTATGCGAAATGCAAATTCAAACTGGAAAAATTAAAGTTGCCCCTTAATAAAGTTTCTCGCCTAAGTAGTTAAAATATTTGTAACAGAACTCAATTTATCTGTACAATAATAATAATACCTTTATAATACTTTGTGTCAAAAATATTTTAATTTCTTAGGCAGAAAACTTATTATTTGAAAAATATATTAAGCATAAAAAAATATGTAATTTGTATAGTACTTTTTCAGGACCGAAGAATGTGATCTTTTTAGGCAGAAAAACCTATTATAGAGGAACTTATTAAGAGGGTTTCACTGTATTGAAATCCCCGCTTTAATATGCCTATTGAGTTTGAATTTGCTGTTCCCTTGGAAAATTTATTAAAAGGGTTTCACTGTATTAACAATTAATGATATTGCTTACCTCAACATGTTCTCCCTCATCAATGAGGGGGACATGCGTATACTGGTGCACTTTGGAAGCGGGGGTGTATGACATGGTGAGCGCGAGGTCTTCAATGGGAACTCCGTGCAATCCAAGTATAGCCAGCTTTTCTGTCTTCTCATTCTCTGACAACTGAGGATCAGCTTGAATGGCTTCATTCTCTACACAAATGGCCTCCAGCTCCAGAAGGAACCTTTAATTAACAAATTGAGATAGTCTGTTACATCTTCATATCACTATAACAGAGTCACTACACAAAACAGTAATTGTTTATTATAGTAATACAATTGTTGCAACATGTGTCAAAATACAAACATGATTCTTAAGCAGAACAAGATTTGAGGGCCATGCTCCTACAAGCGGCAGGATGCAGCATGTCACGCCTGTAATAGGTTGCCGAAGTGACCTGGTTCGGGGTTTGTAGGCTCATTAGGTTAGGTTAGGTTACATTAGGTTTGTGGGCTCGGTCACTTTTAGCCCCACGTGGGGCGTGAGGCGCCTAACGAACTCGATAATGTCATCTGGCAGCCCCAAGAAACTCTGCCAACCATACGTAAAGTATGTGATTTAAAGGTTTTCACAAATGCATTGTATGTTGGAAATTTTAATTTATATGCGTGTGAATATTGTCTACATGTTAATATTGTTTGTTGATGCCATTCGGAGTCACCACCAGATGGCGGTAGTGTAGAAGTTGGCTGGCCATAGAGTCAAGGGTGGGGATTGTAAACACCGTCCAAGTAGTCCGATGCCGTCCAATTCCAGGGTTAGAAATAAAGTAATGGGCAGTTAAGCGCAGCACTCATTCTTCACTTCATCTGACATCGCTTTTAACACTCGACAACAACTTGAATTTTTTCTTAGGTTTTAATACAATTTGGCAAAGCTGGGATACACATTGGTCCGCTAGTATAAGAAGCGGGAATCAGCGAACCACATCTGGTGATCTTTATCAGTCTGATCATATCAAGTTTTCTGCGGACGTCCTCTATTTCTGGTGCTATCAATATTTGCGTCATATATCTTTCTAACCATTCTCTCCTCATCCATCCGTTCCATATGACCAAACCACATAAGTGATACTTTCTTAATCTTACTCACTATACTAAGGTCAGCTTTAAATTCTTTCCTTTCATTTTTTTATCTTCTTTACTGGATCTGCCATAAATGGATCTGCCACATATATGCCTAAGTAATCTCATTTCCACTGCATTAAGTCTACTTTAGTTCCTCTTCTGCCAACTACAGGCCTCATTTCCGTACATCGCTGTCGGTACCAGAACTTCATTGTGCCGTTAGTCTTGCCTCGGTTGACAAGTTCCCATTATTTATTTTTTGTATTCAATATATAATTTGGAATCAATAAAATATTTCAATTAATCAAAATAATCGCATAACTATGATTTTTTTAAACACTTATATCTCTGACATGATTGAGATTAGGGCACATGAAGTTTGAACATTTTCAACTTGAATTTTTAATACATATGTATCTACCCCTAAAATATGATGTTACACTCAGTATACATAATAAGTACACACAATTTATTCATACAATTATAAATTCAAAATTTGACAAAGCAATTCGATACTTGGAATTCCCAAAATAAATTGAAGATTCAGGCAGAGGAATATAATTAGATGAAAATAAAAATGTTCATACACTACATATTTTGTTATTTATCTATATGATATCTGAATAGACAAGCTCGTTATAAAATGAGGCCTAATTAGAGTTAAGTAAACTGTTGTGTATTCTAAGAATTTATTCTAAGGGTTTTTCTGCCTCCTAAGCAATTAAGAATATTTAAAAGTAGATATTAGTGGAAATAAAACAAAATTACCAATGGCGCTCTGGTATTGGTGTTGAATGTATTGTTTATGACAGCTGGGGTTCTGTTTTGTTGATTTTTGGGATTTATTTTGTTTGGGCACTATGTTTTATTGGCCTATTCAAATATTACTGTTTTTGTAAATGGATAAACTTTTATGACACATGGAAAATCCCATTTAAAGAGAGTTCATTTTATTGCACCCATTGAAAGAATATCACTTTCATTTTTATAAATGTCAAACAAAAAAAATTCTGTGAAAAACGTATTACAAGGGATATTTTATAGGGATAAACTGAGTTCTGTCAGAAATATTTTTATTTCTTAGGTGGGAAATTTATTATTTGGAAAACGTATTAAGCAAAAAAAATATATATATAATTTGTATGGGACTTTTTCGGGACCGAAGAATGTAATCCTGTTAGACGGGAAAACATATTAATGGGGAACTTATTAAGAGGGTTTCACTGTATATATATTGTACATTCAACATTTATTTGTTTAAATTTTCATCAGTGTTCATTATTTTCATACGCATGCCACTTTGCGATCTTCTGATGAAACAGCTGCAACTGATTTTTTTACTCATTTAAAATATGATTTGATGGAAGACTACACCGTTTCTTTTTTTCATTTAAAATCTTATTATAACATGTCAGTGAATCATAAATGCCCATTTTCTCTTTCGCAATTCTTTCCATATACGAATCATGTTCTTCAAACATTACCAATCCCTCAGAAATTAACTTAAAAGCTGCAGCCATTTTATGCATCGTAAATGTTCTGGAATGTGTTTGTACTTCTGCTGTATTTAAATTTGATTCTATTTCTATTATCTCATCAGTTGTGAATTCCTCAGAATGAGTCCAACAACTCTTTTACATCAGCCGAGTCAACTTTGAGTTTCATTTGATTACCTAGTTTAATAACTTTACGCGTTGTGTAAATAAAAAAATCTTAAAATTGTGATGTTCGTTATAGCAAATGTTCGTAAATCGAGAACAGTCTGTAATCAGTTACCAATCATTGTTATAATTGAACACACTCACAGGTCACAATAACAGTTTAAATTACAATTTAATAATCACTAGGTGAGACCTAAAGAAAGAACAAACTTGTGTCTAATAGGGTCTATATCTTCCAAGTCTTGAGTCTGCAGGGCGTGGCGGTGCCAGGGGGTGCGCTGCGTGGCTGGGGGCGCTCGAGGGGCGCAAGAGCAACCACCTGCGCTGCCACCCTCCGCGCCGCCACCACACATCACCTTTAGGAATGGGCGGGACAAAGGTAGGTCTACCAAACGGCCATCTTGAAGCACCTGCATAATTAAATATACAAATTTAAAACCACAAGTCAAGGTTAACAGTAGACAAAAGATTACACCGATGAAATTTACAGCAAAAAATCAATATATATACAGTAAAACTCCATTAATTCGTAACTCATGGTCCCGAAATTTAAAAAAAAATCTGAATTACGAATAATGAGAACAAAATTTTTTAAAGACAACATTACAAAGAATTTTTTATAAAAACGTTGTTAGTTTACTGCGTCGCGATTTAGTGCGCGCCGTCACTGTTGACAACGCAATTTTTGTACTGAAACATGATGACTTCATTTTTTCAGCTTCTTATGTGTTGAAATGTTTATCAAATAATGTATTTCTCCTGAATAAGAAGGTGTGTGGTGATGCAGCAATCTCTCAAGGCAACAAAATCACACACATTAATTTGATTGGCGGTAAAACTCACCTTTTCCATCCGAATTGGAATATTTAAAAGACGTGTGAAAAATAATTAAAAACTTTTAAATCTTTATGTCTCACTGGCTTTGTTGGTTGAAGCTTATTATTTACACATGATTTTACAAGTTCAAACCTAGAAAGGTATTCGGGATTCGATTTTTTCCACCAATTTTGTCTTTGATATCAATCTTTGTCGGTTTTCAAAGTTAAGTAAAGTCGGTTAAGCTCAATTTATCGAAATCGAAGGATTTATATTAATTACAAAATGTTGGTGTCATTTTAGAGAACGAAACGTGAAAATAAAACATCAACGTATTTAAATATGAAAGATTTATGTACAGTAAAACCCCATTTATTCGAAGAACGTTTATTTGAAATTCGCCGCAAGTCAAAGTTTTAGAGCAGAATGTGGTCCCTCTGGAAAGTTTTCATACTAAATTGTACTTATAAATCAAATATCGTTATTCGAAGCTATTTTTGGACTCTATCAGATGAATTTTTCGATCTATTATTCACCTAATTCGATTTTTTTTGTCAGATGTCAGCAATCTGGAAAATACACATGCGCTACGCGATGTGCCTGCCTATTCAAAGTCCAAGACCATCAAAATAAGTAGTTCCACCCTTATACCGATTCACAACGCATAAAGTTAATTCTCATTGTTTGTTTTCTCACTCACTTTCAGTATACTAGAAAAGATGACAAATATATCTTGTGCATCCTCGATTTGAAATATTTATTTTTACCGAGACGTTTTAACTTAAGGTCGCATGCTTTTTTCTCTCGCTCGTTTTCAAAAAAATTAGAAAAAGATAGCAAATATTATTTTTATAATTAATGTAGTTCTCTAGTTCTTTCAGATGCTAGCTGCGAATGTCAGTGCTTGCCAATCTTCTGTCTGGTATTACTACCATCATTATTTTTGTTTACGTAGCGTTTGTATATGTTGTTGTACAAACGTTAGTACGCAGTTGAGTTCCTCAGACTTTTCCGTGTTTTATTAATTATTTCATTTGTATTAATTTTAATAGACATTTCTTTTTCTATTTAAGTTTAGTGTCAAGGCATTTTTAAGAATGTGTAGTTAGCATTTCTCAGATTTTCTCGTATCTTGTTAATTATTTTATCGCCATTGTTTTATATGTAAAGAACATTATTTGTTTTTTCTCTAATATTTACATATTAGACATTTTGAAATTCCCGAATGCGTGGTTTGCGTTCCTTAGACTTTCCCATGCTCTGAAGTGTACACGTGTTCATGCCATTAAAAACGGGTCTTATCTGGACCAGCTGGAGAAAATAAAAACCCCCGAAATCGCAATCGGCATGTCAGTTTTTGTATATGGCAAAAGGCGCAAAGCTCGAGATGCCAACATTTCTGGACATTATTATTTTCAATCTTCACTTTTCATCTACTTACGTCACTTTTTACAATATAACTGAACATTTATATCGATTCCAATAAATGGTAATATTGTGTATGACATTTTCATTAATGTGTTTATCGGACAATTGTTTTCGTGTTTGTTTACTGACTTTTATATGTACAGTAAAACCGCGATATAACGAAATCTAAGGGACCAAAAAATAAAAATTCGTGATAACGAATTCCCACATATAACGAAAAAAATAAAAAAAACCTATTATATGTTACGCGCCGTCGCATAAAAATGTTGCGCGGCTTCAAAAAAGATCGCAAATTCTGCAAACAAAGGAGGAAAAAGGCCGTAGGGAACTGAATACCTACATATTTTTAGTAGTTTTGTTATTAAAACAGATAAGCAAATGGATAATCAAAGGAATTAAATTAAGAACAGAACCTATTCAACACCAATTGGAAGATATTTTTGTAAATTCCAGAATATTGCAAACACAAAACAATATTTTAAGTGTGTTTAAATGTAGAGCCGCTTCAAACATAGTTTTGGGCATGAAACATACAAAATAATTCAAAAATAACAATTTTACAGTTGAATCGCGGCATTTTTATAAAATGAGTCGTATATAAATTACGAAGGTACTTACCGGTAACGGCGGCAACCACTTCAAAATATATTTATAATCGTTAAAATTGTTCACTTAAAAATTATCGTTAACATTGTTCACATAAAATACACGAAAACAATAGTTAATAGAAATACAAAATGCCGTACAAAAATAGTCCATAAAATATTTTAACGAATTATTTATATTATTGACGAGTTCACACGAAAACAACTGTCAAACGAAAATGAATTTATGTAAATATTCAGTTCGGTCATGCAATAATCGCGTTAAAAGCGGAACAAACTTAACTCTACAGACGTTACACTGTGACTGACATTTCCAATAAGTACATACTGCAATTTTCGGGGGGTTCCTGTTAATTTTTGTATTTTACAGCTGGTGGGTCTGGGATTGCAATCATATTAGAGGCGTATGCGTACGTAAAACGTGTCTAAGAGAACGCCGCAAGAATTATGTCAAATGGTTTTATGGGCCTACTATGAACCCAAGAAGTTTGAATTGTTTTACTACCTTGTCGGCCGACCGCCGCGCACCGCCGAGAAGGCCATAAAACCGTTCGCATACGGCAGATGCATCGGCGCAGCTTTGTAAGTGCGAAATAATATTTTCATCTTTTAACATTTTTTTATTTCGTTATAAATTTACGTAAATGTATTGGCATTTTTTCGTACGGGACAAAAATGATTTTGTTATAAATATTAACGGGATTTCGTTATATAAATGCATTTTTGTATGAAAAATTCGTTTTAGGGACTAAATTTCGTTTTTTTTACGATATGAGTCATTTTTCGCTATATCGGGTTTCGTTATATCGCGGTTTTACTGTACTAGTATTCCGTAATTTATTTTTAAAGTACATTTTTGAATATTTTGTGGAACCCTAAAATGGGTTTATGTCGTGATAATTTCCACAAAATTTTAACCCTTGACATAAAACTATTATTCCGAATTTGTCTCTCTACAATTTAAAGAAATAGGACGATCGATTGACCGATGCGAAACTCTCAATGCTTGTAGCGGGCTCTACACAGTTAAAATTTAATGTTGTTTTATATTGTTTCGTAAAATGTTTTTAATTTAATTTCTTAATTATTATCTTACAAACTTTTTTAAAGCCGCGCTGCATTTTTTACTACGGCGCGCGCGGAATACAAACATCAAGAAAATAATTCAATAATATCACAATGAAAATGCTCTACCAAGCTACTCATGGAATATGCGGAATGCTTGTATACCTGAACATTATTAATACCTTGCCTTTATAAATCACGTTACTTTTTTCTCTGTTAATTCGTATACCCATATTTCGTATTTTCATGTAATTCGCACTTTTTTTCTGAAATTTGAGCCTAGAAAATGATATTTGATGATGTTGGTAAAATCTTATTATTCGTAATTCATACACATTTTTTATACTCAAAGTAAATAATTTGTTCACGTAATTTGCATATTCACGTATTTTAAATCCAATCTTGCGCGATTACGCATTCATCATCCCTTCGTAAACATCTGTAGCTAGCTCCACCCCCTCACCAATCATGGCGCTATTCCTTATCCCCGTATCTCTTCCGTTAATTTTAACGGCCGCTAAAATAATATCATTTTAGTGATAAATGATATTATTTTAGCGGTCCTCTAATTTGAAATTTAATATTCCGTATCAATCATAGAAAATAACCTAAAATAATTATTGTTGGCTTATTGTACGATATCAACTAAATTAATCTTTTTGCAATTCTTCTTTAGATTTTTTTAGATTAATGATTTATCATTACCATTATCATTATCGAAAGATGACAATTTTATGTGTCATTTTTGACAGTTCATATGGAAATAGCGCCCACTAAAAAATTTAAAGGAACTATATTCCTAACTGTTAAAATTAAGTCGATTTTAGTGGGAGCCGATTTTTTTTTTAGCAGAAACGTCGGTTACGGAATACGAAATCAGCAACACTGTGTAATAAAGAAACTGAAACCTTTTATATTTAAATACATAACCTATTATAACTTTTTTTTTTCGTTTTCTAAAATGGCACGAACATCTTGATTCTTGTAAATCCTTGACCATTTGAAAATATGGAACTTATTTTAAAAACCAACAAAAATTGATGTCAATAAAAAAATCGGCAAGAAAATTTTAATCCCGAATACCTCTCAGAGTTCAAACTTGAAAAATCGCAGGAAAATAATAAGCTTCAACGAAGTATGAAGATTTAAAAGTTTTTCATTATTTTTTCGGGCTTTTTAATATTTCAATTTCTTGCCCAACTTTGATGGAAAAATGGCAAGTTTGATGTAAAATGTCCATAATTTTGTTGCATAAAGCACTGGTGAATCGTTTGAAGAAACCTGTTTTTAATATTGGACTCGCCACGTCGCCGCACACTTTCATTATTCAAGGGAAATTGATTATTTGATACACATTTCGACAAATAAAAAGCTGAAATAAGAGTTACCATGTTTTTCAGTATGAAAATCATGATGTTGACATTGATGCGGATGCACAATGCATTTTTTTTAATTCCTTTCTAATGTTACCTACAAAAAAATTGTTTTCATTATTCGTAATTCAGATTTTTTTTTAAATTTCGATCCCGTGAGTTACGAATTAACGGAGTTTTACTATATAGATATGTAATATATATTATCTAAATGTACCTTAGCCAAGAAGACTCCGAGGAACCAGAAATATCTGGAAACTTCATCACAGATAGGTAAATCTTGGGGGATGGGAGCTGGGAAGAGTCCATTTGATCTTACTACATAATATCCTTCAGGTTTAAATCCTGTAAAAGAAAAATTACATAAAATCAATAGGTTAAAATTATTTCTTAAAATTCAATTATTGAAAGAATTTCTATCAAAAAAGAAACGAAAATTATAAAAACAGAAACACAATCAATCATTCCACAGATGTTCTACAAACACAAAAATGTATGAATGAACACTTATTAAAGCATAACTGGGCCTAAGTTTATAATTCCTAAGGTAATTTGGATGCATACACATGTGTCCTGAAAGGAGTCTGAGTCTGATATGGGTTTTTTTTTCTAATTAAACTGGGGTTAGCCATCACACTTATGCCTACACAACACTAGGCGTATAGCAAGACCAATAATAATACATAATTTATAATATTAATGCATATTTAACTTTCACATAAAAAAAAAACAAATTATTTACCTTCTCCGAGATCAAAGGAATGGTGGTCTTCCACCAATCCTGGCTCATCCTGACAAAGCCACATGGCGAGGTCTCTCCTCTGCAGCTCTCCGCCTACGAGGGCGTAGAATTCCAACGTCGGGCCTAGTCCTGTGCCCTCCTCGCCAGCAAACTCTACTTCCAGAACTGATTTGCGGCCACTGTGCACCTTCATCACCTGCAATAAGTTACATGGTTCATTAGCATTCCAAAATTAAATTTTCAATCAAATATTATTTTTGTCACATTGGACATTGTTTTTATTTTATCTTAAAGTATCTAAAGTAAGTAGTTACTAAAAGAAATGGTAAATCTTGACCAAATCATTCTTCTTCTCTCGCCTTATCTGTTCAATGGACATTGACTATCACCACATTGTTCACTGCGGCTCGGTGCAGCTCTACAGTAGACAGGTCATACCATTGGCTTAGGTTCTTCTTCTTCCAAGGTCCCGGCAATCTTTGCCTGCATTATGGGGTGCAGAGGATGTTATTGAAAATTTCAGATTTTTATTGTTTTAAATACTTATTTTTCTTTATTCATTTGAACTATAACATCTTCATTAATAACTCCACCCGTTCAGCTTATTTTGAGCATTTTTCTGTAGACCCACATTTCAAATACTTCACGTCACTTTATCATTTCTTTGGTAAATGTCCACACTTCAATTCCATAAAATAATATCAAGAAAACATAGCACCTGACCATTCCCATTTGTAATCTAAGTTGAAGGATCAAGAACAAACCATTACCGAGTAATATTAGATGGCAATAATACACTTTGCTGTGACAATAGCTTCAATTTACTCAAGTGCCGACAGAGGATACAGGAAACTTTTAAAAAATGTAGCAAATCTTGTGAATCACAAATTCATATTAATCATAGAAATTTATTAATATTTTAAAATTCACAGAAATGGCACCTGTTTAATAATGAACATGGATCAGACTTGGGTTATAAAACGATAATGTAGGAATAAAAGCATCTACGAAGACGTTGGTTACATATTTCAGAAAAACAAATGATAAGATAAAATATGTATTTTTTATTTTAATTTTTGATGATGTACCTGAATAGCCCAATCAAGAAGTTTTGGGCCTCGTGGCACACGAACCCTCTCGTGTTTAAGTCTTCCCACTCGGAATTCTTGCGCTTCCAAGTCAGCTCGCCTCGGGGATAAAGCTGAAGGTCCCCTATATCATAAAAAAATACATAAATGTACAATATACAGTAAAACCCCGTTTATTTGAAAAACGTTTACTTGAAATTTGCCAGAAGTCAAAGTTTTAGAACAGAATGTGGTCCCCCTGGAAAGTTTTCATACTAAATTGTACTTATAAATCGAATATCTTTATTCAAAGCTATTTTTGGACCCTGTCAGATGAATTTGCCAATCTATTTTTCGTCTAATTTAAATTTTTTTATCAGATGTCAACAATCTGGAAAATACACATGCTCTACGCAATGTGCCTGTCCAAAGTCCAAGACCATCAAAATGGATAGTTCCGCCTCTATACCGATTCACGACGTATAAAGTTAATTCTCATTGTTAGTTTTCTCACTCACTCTCAGTATACTAGAAAAGATGACAAATATATCTTGTGCGTCTTCAATTTGAAATACTTATTTTTTACCGCGATGCTTTAACTTAAGGTAGCATGCTTTTTTCTCTCGCTCGTTTTCTTTACATTAGAAAAAGATAGCAAATACAGTAAAACCGCGATATAACGAAACCCGATATAGCGAAAAATGACGCATATCGAAAAAAAAAATCGAAATTTAGTCCCTGAACCCAATTTTTCATACAAAAATGCATTTATACAACGAAATCCCGTTAATATTTATAACAAAATCATTTTTGTCCCGTACGAAAAAATGTCAATACATTTACGTAAATTTATAACGAAATAAAAAAATGTTAAAAGATGAAAATATTATTTCGCACTTATAAAGCCGCGCCGCTGCATCTGCCGTATCCGAACGGTTTTATGGTCTTTTCGGCGGTGCGCGGCGGTCTGCCGACAAGGTAGTAAAACAATTCAAACTTCTTCTTGGGTTCATAGTAGGCCCATAAAACCATTTGACATAATTCTTGGGGCGTTCACTTGGACACGTTTTACGTACGCATACGCCTCTAATATGTATTGCAAACCCAGACCCAAACAGCTGTAAAATACAAAAATTAACAGGAACCCCCCGAAAGTTGCAGTATGTACTTATTGGGAATGTCAGTCTCAGTGTAACGTCTGTAGAGTTAAGTTTATTGCTTATAAGTTTTAAGATTATTGCATGACCGAACTGAATATTTACATAAATTCATTTTCGTTTGACAATTGTTTTCGTGTGAACTCTTCAATAATATAAATAATCCGTTAAAACATTTTATGGACTATTTTTGTACGGCATTTTGTGTTTCTATTAACTATTGTTTTCGTGTGTTTACTGAAATCTGCGTATACATACTAGTGTAGCGTAATTTATTATTTAAAGTACATTTCCTAACATTTTGTGAAACCTTAAAATGGCTTCAGTACGTGATAATTCCCGCATAACTTTAACCATCGCACAAAAATAATGATATTGAAGGACATCAACAACAAAGTGGACAGTAAACGCAAGATAGCTGTAAAATATGGTATTCCGGTTTTGTCTCTCCACAATTTTAAAAAATCGGAAGAAGATTGAAGATGCGTTTGATAGATGTAAAACGAGCGGTTCCCAACAGCGTGTACGGCCTGCAAAATATGAAGAAGAAAAGACAGAAGAAAAACTGTTCGAATATTTCTCCCAAATCCGATCAGCGAATATATCTACTTCTGGTTTAATGCTTATTGAGAAAGCAAAGTCGTTGGCTCATCAGATGGGAATTGATTTTAAGGCATCAACTGGGTGGTTAGATCGCTTTAAAAAGCGACACAACATTGTTTACCTCGCGGTTTGTGGCGATTCCCAAAAAGTTGATGAAGAGAAAGTTTCGAATGAAATCTCATCTGCTTCGTTACCGTCAACTTCCGAGGTTTTTCATGCCTTATGCCCACTGCGATGCATTGGTTAAAATAATTATACGAGACAGTGAAAGAAATGTTAAAACTAAACAGGGGAAAATAAACAATTATTTTAAATGATCAATGTTAAATATTATTTTATGTGAATAATGTTAACGATGATTTTAAGTGAACAATGTTAAGGCGCCACTTGCAATAATAATTCATATTTTGGCGTTTTTTACGAAAATGTGGGTTTTTATTATTCATTTATATCAAAAATTATTCAATAGATTAGACTTTTTTTTCAACTATTACTTGGATTGGATCTTTACATTAATATAAAACTAATAAACTGAATGTTATTTGTCATAATTAAGACAATACAAATATTATAAGAAAGACCGTGACCATTAGATGCATTTTAGGCATTGTACAAAATTGAGTCAATGCGCTAAACGAATGCGTAGACGAAATATATTTTCTTATAATCTTAAAGCCAAGATTACGGAGACAAATTTGTAGGAAACCAAATCAGCAAAATGTTAAAAATTAATAGAGTTATAAATCATTCAATTTGCAGTACATTTGATGAATTTTTGACGTTTTTAAAATACTTTGTTTTAGTAAAAACATACGTTTTTAAATAATAAACTATATTTACTCACATGCTTTGAGGCTTCAACTACTATTTAAAACTAAGTTTAATATTAGAAACACAATAATCATTTTTTAAATAATATATTTCCAGTCTTATGAAACACGATAATTTTAATTGTCTATCGGACCTTCAGAACCCCGATCAATTCGGCGATGACGGATGTGGCTTTTGTAGTCCGTTGGATTTTCATTAAATTTGCCTATAAAACACATTTTATTACAAATTTTGACTACACTATGAATGAATATTATACTTATTCTTGATACCAATTGCTTATTTTTGTAAATTATATGGTTTTGGGCTGTTTTTATACGAAAACAGATTATAATTTTGACTTCTGAACATAATACATGTGTCAAAACCTACGTTACGGATCTGAGCGCTAAGAATCTGACAACACATGCGCGGCTTGCATCGCATTGCGTCTCTTATCTATGGCATTGCGCATCTAACGCATGCGCCTCAAGGGCATAAAATTCGTTTATTCACATGGTTCAACGTGACGTTCGTGAACCTGTGTTTTTTTTTGTTGGGTTTGGTTCTCATTATATTTTATTATACAAATTATTGTTCTGAAATTACTGCCTCCTGTGACTCAAGATGCCTAAGGTCAAAAAGTATCCATTGACACGCTCTACGAAATATTCCAACAAAATTTTAAATGGTTATCTTCTTGGAATAAAAATCGCAACGTAAGTTGATAATTTTTACCATTTCTATAACAATTATCTATTTGATTTAACAAAACAAATTACATAGTTCAATATACATATATTATGTAGTGCAGATAAATTATTTTTTATTGGAAATACATGTCCTTAAAGATAAATAATCTTATCAAAAGAATTATACATGACAGACTTGTCTGATACAAATGTATTTGTTATAGTCATATAAATGAATAAAGATGTATTTTAATATTTTAGACATAAAAATACTGATAACTAAATAACAATAATAATATTATTAATTATTTTCAGGATGTTCCCGAACTGAGTATTGAATGTGCGGACTCGTGTGAACTTCCTAAATTGGATGGCAAAAGAGTGGTTGACGACATACACCAATTCTTTTCTCTAATTAATCAAATTTACTCCCACAAGTCGATGTTTGGGTGCACATGAACGAATATTGAATATGTGAAAGAACATAAAATTTTGTTTTGAATACGTGTGAAGAAAAAAAAAACGAAATTCTGAATAACGATAATGCGCTCGATGAACAACTAATTATTTAACAGTGAATAATAATACTTTTGTCATATTTTCATTTATATTTTAATATTAATAAATATGTAATTTATTAAAACAATAAATAAATATTTTAAAAAAAAACTTTTTTTATTACAACCATAGTATGATTATTATATAATATTAGCATAAATAGTTTTCTCTTCACAAATACAGCTGCTTCAAAAGTTGTCAATATTATTTATTAGTATGAATTTACGTCAATTTTTTCCTTATAAATCGGGGGCATGATTGTAATAATCATGTTTATCGACACAATGTTGTTTATCATAAACATAACAATTCTTAGGTGAGAACTTTAACAAATTATTTAATTTTCGCCTGATAATTTCAAATGGCAACACATATGTATTATGAATGTTGAAGAAATGCCTATTTTCTGATAGCTTTATTACCTAGGAATTAAAAAAAATCAACAATTGTATACTTGTCCTTTTCTATTGATACCTTTCACTCTAGCAATATTTACGTAAAAAATAACGCACTTTTATGTTTACTTGATATTGTAAATGAATTAACTATTAGTCTCGTCTTGAAAGGGTACGCAAAATGCAAAAATATCTCGAAATTCAAACTGGAAAAATGAAAGTAGCCTCTTAACGATAATTTTTAAGTGAACAATGTTAACGATAATTTTATTATATTTTGAAGTGGTTGCCGCCATCACCGGTAAGTACCTTCGTAATTTATATACGACTCATTTTATAAAAATGCCGCGATTCAAGTGTAAAATTGTTATTTTTGAATTATTTTGAATGTTTCATGCCCAAAACTATGTTTGAAGCGGCTCTACATTTAAACACAATTAAAATATTGTTTTGTGTTTGCAATATTCTGGAATTTACAAAAGTATCTTCCAATTGGTGTTGAATAGATTCTGTTCTTAATTTAATTCCTTTGATTATCCATTTGCTTATCTGTTTTAATAACAAAACTACTAAAAATATGTAGGTATTCAGTTCCCTATGGCCTTCTTTCTCCTTTGTTTGCAGAATTTGCGATCTTTTTTGAAGCCGCGCAACATTTTTATGCGACGGCGCATAACATGTAGTAGAATTTAAAAAAAAATTATTTCGTTATATGTGGGAATTCGTTATTACGAATTTTTATTTTTTGGTCCCTTGGATTTCGTTATATCGCGGTTTTACTGTATTATCTTTGCGCTCTTCTAGGCAACATAATTCTCCCAATTTCTGCGAATGTCAATAAAAAATAATCGAATTTTTAAAATTTTTATATTCATTATCCTAAATTATTATTCAAACTTTTTTCTTGATTTTCGGTTCCCTCAACTTCGAATAAACGGGATTTTACTGTACATATTCTAAAAAAAAATGCGAGTAAGCCTTATGATGTTGTTAGTGAAGACACAAACCTCTCTGTCATTCTGAAAGCAGGTTTCTAAATAATCACCACTAGGCAGCATATATATTACTGGAATAATAACGATATGTATTTAAATAATTTTCAACATTGAAAAATAGGTTTTGCAGAAATACTAAGTGTGGTCATATAGCGACCACCAATGGACGCGAAACGACCACCACTGCCTAGCAAAACCAATGTATTAAATTTTCTAATGTACTAAAATTGCGGTCATTTGCATATAAATCACTTTTATCTGTGGTATAAAATAAACCTGGCAATACAAAAACGAGCTCCGTCCATCAATTTTGTATGGAGGAAAAATGAAGACGTAATTCATGGTGCACCGTATGATATCATCACTGAAAATAATAATTTGGTTTAAAATCCGATATGCAGCGCTCGTAATATCAACTGTTATTTACTGATGCCGCACACTGTCACGTGGGTGTCGGCCATAGAAAAAGGATAGCCAACATGTCATTGTGACGTTTATCGCTCTGTCCCTGTATCTGTCGCAAGTATCCAACGCGGGCCATCTTTGGGTTAGAAATGTTTTGAGAAAATGTACGAGGGGCAAATAAAAAATAAGGTTCCTACATTTTTTTCAGGTATAAGGTATTTTTTATTGCAATAAATAAGTAAACCATCTGAAAGCTTGTACTTTATTCTATTTTTCTACATAGTCTCCTGATTTTTCTATGCATTTTTCCTGACGAGTTATCCACTTCTGAAAACCCGCTTCGAAGAATTCCGCCGCTAGGCCGCCGATGAACTTGGTGACCGCTTCTTTCACCTCTTCATCTGTATTGAAGCGTTGTCCACCCAAGTGTTGCTTCAATTTCGGAAACAAGTGGAAGTCGCTGGGTGCAAGATCAGGGCTGTAGGGGTCATGGTCAAGCAATTTCCAGCCGAATTTGTCCAGTAGGGCGGTGGTCTGTCGAGAGACATGCGGGCGAGCGTTGTCGTGGTGCAGCCTAATGCCCTTGGTCAGCCTTCCTCTCCGGCGATTTTGGATGGCTCTTTTGAGTTTTGTCAATGTCTCGCAGTACCTGTCCGAATTGATGGTGGTCCCTTCAGGCATAAACTCGGTCAGCAAGACGCCTTTTCGGTCCCAAAACACCGTAGCCATCACTTTCCCTGCGGAAAGCGTCTGCTTAAACTTTTTCGGCCTAGGCGATTCAGGATGGCGCCATTGTTTGGACTGTTCTTTTGTTTCTGGAGTGACGTAGTGACACCACGTTTCATCTCCTGTAATAATGGAGTCCAAGAATTCTTCGGTATTCTCGGCGCATTCTCGAAGAAACCCCTCGGCACACTTGACACGATTGTCTTTGTGGGTTTCTGAAAGCATGTGTGGGACCCACCGCGCGCACACCTTGCGATAACCAAATTTATCGGTCAAAATGTTGTCGATGGTTTTTTCACAAACCTCAGGAACCTGGACAGCAAGCTCCCGAAGCGTTACTCTCCGATCTTCGAGGAGAATGCGCTCAATCTTCGCCACGACTTCGTCCGACACCGATGGCCTCCCACTCCTTTGCTCGTCGTGGACGTCTGTGCGTCCTTCGGAGAACTCCCTGCACCATTTGCGGACGTGTTGGACGCTGATGCAAGCTGTGCCATAAACTTCTTCCAACTGTCGATAAATTTCAACAGGTTTAAGCTTCTTCGCGTTTAAAAATTGAATCACCGAACGGATTTCACACCTGGCGGTAACGGCGATGGCGGGTTCCATAGCGGATGGCTGTCAGGCCTTTACTGAGCGTCGCAGCGTTTGCTCCCGGTAGTGGGGATGTAGTTAAGGGACCAACAATCAAGGCAGTGTTGCCGGATTTCGCCTAGCATCTCGCGTGGCGAGTGTACAGCGTAGGGAACCTTATTTTTTACTTGGCCCTCGTATATTTGTAGTACACCAATAAATGTTTAGAAAATATGTTGGTGTTTTGAAAACTTTATATGAAATTCTACTTTCCGAATTCGAAAATATATATTTTGGTCCTCTCATTTTCGTATTAAAGAACTTTTACTGTACACATATAAAAATTACTTCCACAAACAATATACCATAGCCTACCTTTGTCTATCAACAGCTTGGTCTCTCTGTGCCTGGAGCCATACGATGGTCCTAGACACACCGAAGGCTGTGCAACCAAAGAACAGCTGACGAGTTTCAAATGGAAATAAGAAAGGGCACCAGTCCATTAGCTGCGAGCACCTGAGAACACAAATCAATTTGTTGTATTTTATATATACCTTAATCTGCAAACCAGCTAACTCCACACATCGTCAAAAAAGCGATTTTAATACCATTTTTTTCCTTATTTTCATTTTCACAACTAAATTTTGTACCACACACATGTTGGGTTGTTACTACTATAGTTTGGAGAGGTGCAGTCCCTTTCATCATCAGGTGATGACTAAACTAAATACAGTGTGGTAATCTATTCGGGTAAAAGGGCGGGCCTTGGTAAGAAGGGGAAGGTTTCGCTCGTTACCGGAAACAAAGGTGAGGCGTTAGGGATTGTGATGTTGTTAATTAGTATTTTCTCAGAATTTCAATTAATTTTAAAATAAAAGAACTTAACACTTCACAAATTAATTACCAAGAAGGTTCAGCATGTGCAGCGAGGGTGAGAGCATCCTGAAGCTGCTGGTGCAGCTTGCCGGTTAGCTTTTTGCTGAGCAGTGCATCGGGGGGCAGCAAAAGCGAAGGGGCTGTACAGCGTAATGCACGTACCACGCTCACTACTTCCCATAAGGCACACTCCCAACCACCGCTGCATGACAAGCCTGCAATATCATTAAATAACAATGTCACAATCACAACAGAATCTTGGAAATCTTTCAAATAACTCTATTTATCAAACAAAAGAAACAGAGGAAAATTTATTCAAGATCTGCAATAAACTTTGAAATTTTCTTAAATTATTTGATCTAACATATCGACCTTGCCATTCACTGTTTTTCAAACTTCAGTTTAATTTGAAATTATATTGGACAGTTATTGCATCAAGATAAAATACTGTGTAATTATTTTTAGTTTTATCCCCAATAAATATTTTCATTAATATTTTCAACTAACATCATGTCATTTCACCACGAAGGATGAGGGAGGATAGAATATCACACTCTATTCTGACACCATACACCTAGTCATGCTTTACCATACCAGCTTTAAACTAGTCCATTCCCTAATATCTAGTTTATCTGACTTGCCGGGTTTTTTGCCGATATCCTCTACCCTCGTTATCTTCAGCACTCGCATTATATATTTTCTTTACCATTCTCGCTTTACTCATATGTTGCACGTCTCCAAACTATATTACCTTTTTTAATCATATTGAATGGAATTATATCTAAAGGCAACTTGTTAACCGAGGCAAGACTAGCGGTGCACAATGGAGTTCTGGTACCGACACTGATGTATAGAAGTGAGACCTGGACCTGTCAGAAGAGGAATGAAAGTAGACTGAATGCGGTGGAAATGACATCACTTAGGCGTATATATGGCAAATCTATTTATGACAGAGTAAAGAATGAAGAAATAAGGAAAGAATGTAAAGCTAATGTTAGTATAATGAGCAAGATTAAGAAAGGATCACTTAAGTGGTTTGGTTATATGGAACGGATGAATGAGAAGAGAATGGTAAGAAAGATATATAATACAAGTGTTGATAGCACCAGAAATAGAAGACACGTCCGCGGAAGACCTGACACGACCAGGTAAATTGAGGATGGTTCTGTTAGAAGCCTCAACAATCGATGACCTTGTATAAGAAGATGTATGAATGTAGATGAGGTGAGAATTATGTATCAGGACAGAGGAGTGTGGCACTCTATCCTCTGCCTACCCCTGCGGAGAAACGGCGTGACGGTAAGTTAGACTATCCTATGAACTGATTTACATTACTCCTAATGGGTTCATTCTTAACTCCACATAGATTTTCCACACATTCAATCTACTTTCATTTTTATTTTACTAATTCCAGACTTTCCTTCATTAGTACCAGGACCCATTATGTACCGCACGGAGCACCTCTACTGTCCTCTAAAGAACAAACATTTTCAACTATGGAAAAGTATTTCTAAACAATTAACAAAGTGCTGATATTATTTTATTTTGTAATTATAGTTACAAAACCCAATTTTTGCAATATCCAAACTAATAGCGTGTGATCCCTTGTTTGGAGTTAAAAACACAGAGAGCCGCGGAGAAAGGTTGTGGCAATTCCTGGAATAATTTTTATCATAATGTTTACATTTTAATATTTAACCTCTTGAATGCTATTGTATCAACAGTTGACACGGTATGCTGACGAATGACACGGTATGACATGGTATGCACGGCCAACTTTGGTCACCGGTCAAATAGCGTGTCTATTTCATACAATATTTTAATGCACACTAGGGAAATAATCCTAATACTTTGACGGTGATAACATTTTGAGAAATTCCTTGAAAATAAAATCGTATTTCATAAAAAACATTGATAATCGAACAGCGGTCAAATTGCGTGTTGTGGAGGTATGTTTTTGTATGGAGTTTATTCATTTATAAACATCCTATGAGTTTTGACAACCATGGATTTGGTTTCATATTGAACATAACTTTTTATCTGTATCTGAAGCGATACATCTTGCGTAATTGGTCTATTTTTATGATTTAATGCGTATTTGAGTAATCAAAAAATATACAGTGTATGGGTATTGGGCACTCAGGATTGGGAATGGAATTCGAAAGGCTAATTTTAATTAACTTCCCAAAAATTCTAACTGTGCACATACACGGAATGCTGTACTATATAAGTGTTATATCTACTGGGAAAGATGTCAGATTGATAAAGGAAAGACAATAGGAAAAAGATGGCCTTTAGAAATGAATGTACATGTTATTAAACTAATAATAATGGATCTTTTAAAATATAAATGCAATTAATAGCAAGACCACATACCTTTAACTTAACACACTTTCATCCATCAAGATTTTAAGAAGAAACTACAAAATTAGCATAAAATCTCTCAAATACTAAAACAGCCCTCTATGTGATTAACATAATCATGTTTAGATCAAGGAAATAAAATGAAGAGTTGCATATACCAGACAAAATTTCTGTAGATTCTGTAAGTGTGTTTGGTTCATCGTCTTCCTCTACTGGAGGTTGTATGACTGTGTCTGTAGATGCTACAGTTGCTTCAGTTCCATCTGCTTCTTTGTAAATTAAGCTGAAAGAACATTATCAGTGTAAATTTTTTTTATAGTTTTTCAATGGAGAAATGCAAGCAATAAATGAAAAACAAAGGAAAAAGACAATCAGATAATCGAAGGTCCTGAATGAGAAAAAGTGCACTATGGAGTTCTGCAATTAATCGGATATAGTTAATCTGAGATACATAAATACTATACTACCGAATTATTAAGGAAAAATATTGACCATGCAAACTGATTTGATATTGTATTGTTCAATTAAAAATGATACTATATATTGCTAAAAAATATTTATGAGAACTAACGTGTATATATTATCAAACAGTCTTTTGTGCCTATCTTGGCGTGAGGTACCAACCGCCGCAGGACTTGCAGCCTGCAGTGACTGTGCTGCCCTGAACACTGTCCAGTCTGGGTGGCGCCACAGCGGTATAGGAGCCAAGGATGAGCCGGGAGCACCCAGCCAGAGGCAGAGCCCACGTGTGGGCGGGGCTCCCTCCACTGTACCTGACACGCTGCTCCAATCTGGGGGTGAGGAGGGATCTGTGCCAGGCGCCGGCACATCTAGATCTGTAAAAATTATAAACATTATAGTGATATTTGAGTCTGGGACATAACTCCTAAATCAAACACATTTAACCCAAAGAAAGCCCACATCGGATACATGCGATAGAGAAAGAAACAGAGTGATAAATGTTAGAATGCTACGTTGGCTACCCTCATTATGGCAGACACTCACATGACAGCGTGCGGCGTCAGTGAATAACGGTTGATATCACCGGCGCCGTGGATCGGATCTTTAACCAAATTATTATCTCCATATTAGTGATATCGTATGATGCCTTATAGAAATCTGTTTCAACTCAAGAACACAACGAATTACGTCTGAAATTGAGTGTAAAAATTGACATTTTTCCTCCATATAAAATTGATAGTTGGCACTCACTTTTTAGATTGCAATTTTGCTAAATTTGTGAATTCAGCACACATGTCGATGTCAAAGTGCTGATATTTTAACAGTTATTGAATTTTCGTAAACTTTTTTGATTTTAGTTTTATAATTTTTAATGATTTATTTCCTTTCGTGTGGAGAGTGGAGAACGCCGACATTTTAGACATTCCTGATATGCTCGTTATTACTACAGAGTCCGATGATGAGAAGGACGAAATAAGTTGGAAAGTATCTGGAATGTTCCAATTTGAGTAAATTGTCAGCTAGATTTTGTACGTTTGCGATATTTCTCATTTTTGTTGGTAAGTAATTCAAGTGAATAAAATATTTATTAATTAAAATAATAATATGCGCGTTTTAAAAAAATAAATATATATATATATGCGCATTTTACCATAAATACAGTGAGTGCGTCGTTAGGCTGCATTGGCCATTGCCGCGGCCAGCATCATCATTTTATGTGTATTGTTAGTGCTAAGTGCAATGTGAATGTAGTTGTGGGGTGAAGTGCAAATATTTTTTTCATTTTAAACATCACATTAAACACAATAATATTAGTGAAAACAAAATATTCTAGGTAAAGATCAAATTAAATATAACAATAGTTAAATTAATAAAATCTGAAATCGTCCTTCCAAATACAAAATAAATAATAAGTGACCTGTTTATTTTTTCCTTTTTTTTCATCTCAAAACTGTATAAAATCGCGTTTGATGGATGCTTATGATGAAATAATAAAGCTTAGTGTCGCTTTGAAAGAGTTTGAAAAACACATAGGATAACCTCAAATTTCAATACCAATGAAAAATATATAACATGCATACCAGTAGTCTGATTAACATTGGTCCTTCCGGGTCTAGGATCGAAGGCAGGTATGAGCGCAGAGAACTGTCTCTTGAGCACAAAATCATCATCCCAGGAACGTCTCTTGGCTCCGGTCAAGCCCCCTACTCCCGCCCCGGCACGGGCTGCAGCTTCCAAGGCTTCCTCCTCCATCAGCGAGAGAAGGTTGCGGGATACCATCGCCTGCAAACAAATATAGAAACCTCACTTCAAATATGCACCATTCAGTATCTTCTAAAAATGCATGTCATTTTCTGAGCAGATTTTTCTATTACGCCACTTGTGACATATTTTTTGGGTTAACTCATCGAAACCAAGAATGAATCAATTTATAAAATAATAAATACAAAGATCTTCCAAAGATGTCATTTTAAATCATTCAGAGCAATCTAATAAGAGATGGAAGAAGCATAAATGGTGATCTTTCATAACATATGTTAAAATGCTAATCTAACAAAAACACATTTGACATATTTACGTGAATATATATTTCATAGTGCACAATATTTTTGATGATATTGTTCACCCCTTATTGTAAAAACATTATAATTTTAAAAATATGTATACAGTAAAAGCCCTTTAAAGCGGCACCTTCAATAATAATTAAAATTTGCACATTTTTACGAAAATGTGGGTTTTTATTATTCATTTATGTCAGTAGTTATACACTAGATTTGACTTTTTTTTAACTATTACTTAGATAGGACCTTTATACTCATTTAAAACTAATAAACTGAATGTTATTTGCCATAATTAAGATAATACAAGCATTATAAGAAAGACTGTGACAATTATGATTGAATGTCTAGCTACTCCGAACCGGCACTCCAAGGTGACAACTTTAATTAAACTCATATTTTGGCGGGATACCCGGCCCGGTGCGCGGCGGCAGTTTTGGGATGTATTTATTGTTATACTGATGGTTAAACCCCGTAAGGATTAGGGTCTGACCTTGGAGGAGTCCGCGCAGGTATAAAAATACTTGCAAATGTTCAGATTTATAACTACTACATGTAAAGGAAAATTCAAGTTTGTCTTAAAATTATTTCAAGTTATGAATTATTGAGTTTTTCGAGTTATAGGTAGAATTTTGTATGAAAAATCATTTGAGGGAGATAAAATATTATAATAATGACGAATTTCATAATAAAGTTGTTTGTATTAATGAGCTTTTACTATACTATGAATGATGAACAAAGCAATCTTTTTAAAAAGAAATATTCAAACCAATGGATGGACCTCTTGATAATGTGGATCATCTTCATTATTGTCATCCATTCCATCATCTCCTTCGTCATCATCATCTAGCTCAGCCAGTAGCGCTGGTGCGCGACAAGATTCCAAGAAATCTTCCAGTGAAACCTGTGTAGAACAATTTGATTGAATTAAAACAAAAAATAAAATGCTTTTAATGCAAACAATGAATACTTCAGTAGTTAGATATTTTGTGCGCGGAAAGTGTATGAGAGTGTATGCACGAGATTATATGAAACTGAATGGGATCACATCTTTTTTACATAAAATCTGGGTTTTACTGCATTTGAATATTGATCCAATACAAAATGAACTATAACACGTATGTAAGAGCATGTTATTATTTTCTAGCACATTCCAGCCTAAATAAATTGTGCAGCTAAAATGTACAAACATTGGTAACTAATTATTATATTTAGTTATAAAGTTATTTTTGCTGATTTTTCTGTATATAATCAGACCGCATTAATTTGAACTCTGTTTATCCAAAATTTGACACAATTCAAAAAACTTTGAACGCACAAGACCCAAAATGTTAATTCTGTGGTTGATTACTCCATTTATTCGAAAACTACAGTAATTCGTAGTTCAAAATAAGTTTTAGACCCTGGCACCATGAATTAATACCTTTTATTGTAAAATAATTTTAAAATGTATTAAGTTATAAAAAATTGACAATGCATGCGGCTTTTTCCTCGCCCCCGGCTGCATGCTGGTAATTGTCCAATAGATTAATATTAACTTTTTTTAGTATAATGAAAATGAGTGAGAAAACAAACTTTGCTCTTTATGCATCGTGAATCAGTATAGGGACGATACTACCCATTTGGATGGACTATATTAGACTTTGACATTTGATAGGTACATCGCGTAGCGTACGTGTATTTTACAAATTACGGACATTTGACAAAAAATTGAATTGGCGAAAAATAGATCGACAAACTCATCTCATGGTTTTCAAAAATAGCTTTGAATAACGATATTTGATTTATAAGTACAATTTATGAAAACAACAGTTATGAAAACTTTCCAGAGGAATCACATTCTGCTCCAAAACTTCGACTTGTGGCGAATTTAGAATAAACGGGATTTCACTGTAGATCGAAATTACCAACCGCCGCGCGCGGATAATTTTCAAATAGATCGATATTAGCAGCCCCTACATGTCTGTAATTTTCAAATAGATCGATACTAGCCACTAGATAGTTTGCGCTAATTATGGACTTTTACAAAATTAGTTATACAGTGAAACCCTCTTAATACGTTTTCCAAGGGACCACCAAATAAAAGCTTATTAAGCAGGAGAACTTATTAACAGTGATTTCAATATTTCCATGCTTTATTTGACCATAACATCTAATATTGTATTTTAACTAACATTAGAATAATTAAAATATTTTATTTATTAAAAAATATTAAAAAACAATTTTACTTATATAAATATGTATTTGAAAATCATGGCCATAAATAGGCATACCTAAACAAGTAACAAAAATGCAACAAATTAATAATAACAAAGAAGATTAAATTAATGATAATAAAATGTAACTATAAAAATGCTAATAAAAAACCAAATAAAAAATAAAATGATTAAAAACAAACTTATAAAATGTTAATGACTATCTAATAAAATACAACTAATCTCCTAATATACCCTTAAAATATATTAAATACTACTTATAGGTAACTAAATAATATTACAAGGAAACTAAATGAAGTATAAAATTTGAACTATCTAAATAATTACCTATAAAAAAATTACTATCTAAACTACAAAAAAAAAATAACTAAAAATAAATTTAAATTAAACTCACATAAAATATCTGACTACCTAAATAAAATAAATCGACGTAACAAAAGAGAATATAAAACGAAATTAAAATTAAACCCGTAAAGTATCTACCTAAATAAAGTAAATCGACGTAGCAAAGAGTAAAAGAACCACTAACAAGATCAAAACACGAAATGATTTCAAATTCTAATTATTCGGCGTTTTATAGTAAAAATAGGCTAGGTCAAAGTTATTCGGAGATAAAATACGCCACCTGTACGTAAAAGTTCGACGAAAGTTTGAAACTTTTTACGAAATGTAAAATTGTTTGCATGACGTTCATATCTTTTCCTGGCCAACTTGACGAATGCATGTTTGAAAAAGGTACTGTTTGTAAATGAAAACCGTTGGACTGCATATCTAAAATTTATCCCTTTTGATGAGTTTTACATAATTTACCTGTACACTCGCCATATTGCCTTGATCAGTGTAATTGAGACATGGAATACTCGCCCTTACTGAATCTCAGTTCAGGAAAATTATTGTCGGCATTGACATCGACGATGGCAGGCCCGAACTTACAAAAATACGTTAATAGTATTTTTGTCCTTAATTTTACAATTTAAGTTTTTTAATCACAAATATGATTACATTATTTTTGCTTTGTTTATGTATTTCGTGCTGACGTAAAAAATCAAACAAACAAATAGATCAGCCGGTTATGTTAATTCAGTTGTCAGTGCCCTGTGGTTTGCTGTTTTGTTTATTTGTTAATAAATTTTCAAATACGTATCGGTCGCAAAAATAAATAATTTGGTTATTTTAGTTGTTAAGAAATATTAATCAAAGCTGAACCAGAAGTAGTTAAAATGAAACAGCTCCCGATGAAAGCAGTTCCCTGTGGTTTCTCCGAAAACAGATGTTATCAGATTTCAAACATAATAATAAAAAAATATATTTTTATGAGTCAAATTTCGAGTTAAACCGCTTTCGAAAAGTTCCTTTTCTTTCCTGCAAAAAACATGGTTTTAATTAGTTTATTTGACATTCTGATGAAGGAAAAGATATTTTCCGAAACCGGTTGACTTATTAAATTTAACTCATAAAAGTGGTTTAAAACAAAGTTATAAATAATATATGTTTAAATAATTTCGTGAACTACGAGTGAGGGTACTAGTTACAAAGTCAGCAACCTCCATTATTATTTATTATAACTTTTAATGCAGTTGTCTTTTCAAACTTAACTCATTTTTATATTTATTGATCATTCAAAATCGGTGTTAGTTACAAAATCAGTCGCTTTTGCCGTTGCCATTTATATTAGAATTGAATCAATAGCAGTCTTCGTTATTCGGAAATTTAAAGGGCCGCTAGTATGGAAACCAGATTATTTTTGGAAAAATATGTTGTATTTATTATGCATTTCAAACCAGATTATGGGGATTATTATTTATAATAAGAAATGCATTAATAAATATATTGTTCTTTATGCTTCTATCAGATTTCACGTTTTCTCCAAATAAAAAATATAGAGGTAGCTGAGATTGCGACTAAGTAACAATAATACGAAGAAATATAAGCAATTGTATTAAAATTGTTGTAGTCGAACATGTTCAAGGAGTGTGTACAAATTCTGTACCGTTACAGAAAACATTATTAGGAGATTTTTACAAAATCATGTTAAGCTTCAAATAAATTTACTTCGAAATAAATATTTGCAAAATTGATTCATTATTATTATTATTCCATTATCAATCCTTCAGGCCATAAATCATCTAATAAAAATAGTTTGGCTGCTCAAAGCTCAATGACCTTTATTTTTTTTTATAACTAACTAATTTACTATCACGCCGTTTCGCCGCGGGAGTAGGCAGAGAGGATAGAGCGCCACATTATTCTGCCCTGAAACACAATTATCGCCTCATCCACATACATACATATTCTCATACAAGCTCGTTGATTATTGAGGCTTCTAACACAACTATTTTCCAGTATCTAGTTTGCCTGGTCGTGCCAAGTTTTCCGCGGACGTCCTCTATTTATGGTGCTATTAATACTTGCATCATATATCTTTCTAACCATTATCTTCTCATTCATCCGTTCCATATGACCAAACCACCTAAGTGATCCTTTCTTAATCTTACTTACTGTATTAAGATCTGCTTTACATTGTTTGAAGTGTTAGGAAGAGAATATTATCTAGAATAGTATTAATGGTTAATTTTATCGCATAATATTTTTACTTGATGTATATATCCTTGAGCACATATTACATTTCGCATGTACTTCTCGAAAATTCAAAATACGCAGTTAAATTTTTTTTTCAAATTTGAATAATTAACTCCGTATTCCTACTTTCTTAGCACAACAAGAACGAGAAATTAAACGTGAATAAATGCTCCTTTCAAGATTAGCTTTACATTCTTTCCTTATTTTTTCATTCTTTACTCTGTCATAAATAGATCTGCCGCATGTACGCCTAAGCTATCTCATTTTCACTGCATTCAGTCTACTTTCGTTCCTCTTCTGCCAGCTACCGACCTCACTTCCGTACATCGGTGTCGATACCGGGACTTCATTGTGCGCCTTGGTTGACAAGTTCCGATTAGTTATTTTTTGTATTCAATATATAATTTCGAATCCATAAAATATTTCAATTAATCGAAATAATCGCATAACTAGAATTTTTTTAAACACTTGTATCTCTGGCATAATTGAGATTAGATACAGCGTACGCAGCTTCAATATTTTCAACTTGTATTTTTAATCCATATGTATTTACCCCTTGAATATAGCGTTCCACTCAGTATACGTAATAAGATTACACAAAATTTATTCATTCAATTATTTGAATGAATAAATAAACTATAAAAACTCAAAATTTGACGAAGCAATTCGATACTTGGAATTCCCGAAATAAATTGAAGGTTCAGGCCAAACATAATTAGGGTAATACTGGCAAACAGATGAAAATAAAAATGTCAAAGTCAATGTACTACATATTTTGTCTATGAGTTATTTGAAAAGACAAGCTTGTCCTAAAGTGAGGCCTAATTCAAAGCGGATTATCGTAAGAGTTAAGTAAATTGTTGTGTATTCCAAGAATTTATTCTAAGGGTTTTTCTGCCTCCAAAGCAATTAAGAATATTTAAAGGTAGATATTAGTGGAAATAAAGCAAAATTACCAATGCGGCTCTGGTATTGTACATGCTGAATGTATTGTTTATGACAGCTGGGGTTTTGTTTTGTTGATTTTTGGGATTTATTTTGCTTGGGCACTACGTTTTATTAGCCAATTCAAATATTACTGTCTTTGTAAATGGATAAACTTTTATGACACATGGAAAATCCCATTTAAAGAGAGTTCATTTTATTGCACCCATTGAAAGAATATCACTTTCATTTTTATAAATGTCAAACAAAAAAAATTCTGTGAAAAACGTATTACAAGGGATATTTTATAGGGATAAACTGAGTTCTGTCAGAAATATTTAAATTTATTAGGCGGGAAACTTATTATTTGGAAAAACGTATTAAGCATAAAAAAAAGTAATTTGTATGGGACTTTTTCGGGACCGAAAAATGTAATGCTATTAGGCATGAAAACATATTAAAGGTGATCGTATTAAGAGGGTTTCATTGTATATAAAACACGTGCAGAAACACAAGTAGCACGACAGATAATGGAAAGTTTTCATAGATACTTTCCCTGACCTGTTCGCTATCACTACTGGTGGATGTGAGGCTCATGGTGAGTGCCTGTCCCAAACAACCCGGTGGTGGTGGAGCCCCAGGGCCAGAGGCCGGAGGAGGCCCTGAAGACAAACTGGGGTAGCTTTGTGCAGCTGACAATAACCCTCCAGGGAAGTTAGTGGACAAGGCGAGGCGGACAAGACTGGACACACAATTGGGACCCCTGTAAATATAAAATTTTTTTGCAACATGATGAGTAAAAAAAAATTATATAACTGGTTAAAACAATTCATAACTATTACCAAGTATTTTAGAACAATTAAAATATGATTAAAGTCTATACATGAAAATGAGCATATACGATCAATAATGAATAGGCAACTGAAAATTTACAAAATAAAAACCACTGAGCACGCCTATTGTTCATGTATACATATACCTTTTCTTATAAAGATGTCCCAAAATTAACGCAAGATTTGAATTAAATAGAAAACAGTTTTTAGTCTTTAGATTTTTATTTCTTTATTGAATTATAAAGTACATGGGATAGTTATTTATGGAATAAACATCGGGTAAATGGCCTCCACGGATTTGCTGACACATACACACTCTTTTGTTGAAATTTTCCATGACCATTTTGCATAAATGTGGCTGAATTTCGTTGATGCAGCGTTTAATTTCCTCTTATAATGCACGGGTGGTTGTGGGCTTGTTGTTGTTGTTGTGTGTTGTTGGACGGCCAGTATGTTTAGCTTCTCCAACTGATCCAGTCTCTCTAAATTTTTCAATTAATCTCTTCGCAATTGATGAACTTAAAACACTAATCCAACAATTTTCTGCAGAAATGGCGGCAAATTCAAATCTTGCGTTAATTTTGAGACACCCTTTTTCTCCTTCTATCTTTGTTTTTATATATAAAAAAAAATATATATAATCCAAAGTTTTGTTTTAATAATTGAATGCATAATTTTGAAGCTAGCATAATAAAGTCAATGAGGTGCTTGTGATCTAGCGGTCACGATACTCGCCTAGTGATCTAGTGGTCGGGGATATGAACCTCATTCCAAGAGATCAAGTTAGTCCTATTTTCATAGCACAAGCGTTTAGCTTAGCTTAGTTTGAAAATAGTAAGAATATTAATGACACATATTCCGTGTACACATCTCTATTAAAAAAAAAGATTTTTTCTAATAAAACATACATCGATTGGGTCTCATGTAAGCTAGAGCAAACCTCCAAGAAATAGATAAATGAAATAAAAAATAAGGAAAAGTGCAATTTATCGGGAGTTTTTAGTCAGAAACATTAAATGTGACCTTCCTGGAAGAAATTTTTATACTATACGAAATCACATAAATGCAATTGCATATTCCGTATACAGGCGGACCTTGACTTTCGCACATAATTGGTTCCTGAAAATGTGTGCGAATGTTGAATGTTTGAAAGTAAAGGGAAGTAAAAAAAAAATAAAGTTGTGTGTATTTAAAATATTTATTTATCAAGTAAATACAAAATATATAAGATGCGTTAAAGAGATATGTTTAAGTGGGGTTTTTGGATGTTTCCCTTAAAAAGTTATCAAGAGTTAACTGTTTGCCAATCTTCTTTTTCTTTTCTTCATATAATATTTTATAACATGCTATGTCTTTATTGATCGCCCTACGCACTTGAGATATATGCGTTCTCCATTAGGATCACAATCTTCCACGATATTTAAAAAATTGTCAAGATGCATGAAGGCTTCATTCATATTTTTTATTGTTAATATCTTGGTGATTTTATCAGCTTCTTCTTCGTCACTTCCATTATATATTTCATTTTCGCACTCCTGTTGCTCAATTAAATATTCATTTGTAAGGGGTTCTGAGTAAGACTCTATAATCTCATTAACATCTTCATTGTTAACATTTAAGTTTAATTCATTAATTAGGCGGACTATATCAGTTGTGATAGTTTCTGGAGTTTCGTCATCATTTATAAAATCACACATCATTCGTGGGCATAATTGTTTCCATGAACCTTTCATGGTTGACTCTTTTACTTTAGCCCACGCGTCTCCAATATGGTTTATTGTGTTCCATATATTATAGTTCTTCCAGAAATCTCAGTTGCCTTTATAGCCAGAGTCATTATTGACCTCATATAATACCGTTTAAACATAGCTATCATCGTTTGGTCCATAGGCTGTATAAGGCAGGTAGTATTGGGAGGAAGAAACACAACATTTATTTCCGGGTATAAATTCTGTATAGATTTTGGATGTCCTGGAGCATTGTCTAAGATTAATAATATTTTAAATGGTAAATTATTAACTTGACAATATTGCTTAACTGCTGGCACGAAATGTAAAGTGAACCAATCTTTAAATATTAACGCAGTAACCCAGGCTTTCTTATTTGATTTCCAAATGACTGGAAGCAATTCTTTATCTTTCCCTTTCAATGCTCTGGGATTTTCAGCTTGATAAATTAACATTGGCTTCAATTTTAAATCACCAGCTAAGTTTCCACCAAGAAGTAATGTCAATCGGTTTTTAGAAGGTTTATGCCCAGGAGCAACTGATTCTTCCTTAGATAAGAATGTACGACAAGGCATTTTTTTCCAAAATAAACCTGTCTCATCTACATTAAACATTTGGCTAGAGGAATATTCTCCATCTTCAATAATTTTGGATAATGTGGAACTAAATTCTTTTGCAGCATCTTTATCCGCATCAGCCGATTCTCCAGTGAATTTAATATTATGAAAAGAATACCTCATTTTAAAATTGTTAAACCAACCGTTACTTGCTTGAAAAACCGTGGTAGAATCTTCTTTTAATCTAAGAGCCTTTGCTTGAATAATTGAAATACTCAAAGGGACATCTTTTTTGTGCTGGTCATCAATCCAAAATGACAACGATTTTTCCATTTCATCCATAATTATGCCGTGTCTTTTGGAAACAATCTTTGAAGATATATTTCCACAATTTTGAACGTATTCCTTAAGTTTATTTTTATTTTTCAAAATTGAACATATCGTAGATCTGTTTGTATCATACGAACATCCGATTGAAGCAAAAGATTCACCGCTATCAGAACATCTAATAATGTCCATCTTTGTCTCGATCGTGAGAAGTTTATGGGTCCTCAATTTCTTTTTGTATGTATCAACACTGCAATTTTTCCGTTTCTCACTCATGTTTATAAATTTGTAGGGTGAAATATTTCAAATTAATAAAATTATCAAAACACAAGACCCAACACGCCTATATGCGCTCTTGAGCAAGACCAAAGTGTGGAATACATGTTGCGACGGTCGCCCGGACAAACGACAAACGTAGGATGGAGCGCCTCATGCATGCGCGAAGCACTCCCACCACCACTTGTCGGTCAGTATGTAGAAAATTTCATCGGACCCTTGGCCATGGGAGTGCATTGCGCATGCGTGAGGCATTTCATCCTACATTTGTCGTTTGTCCGGGCGACCGTCGCAACATGTATTCCATCTTTAAACCTGTCTTAGCTAGCTCACAAGCAAAGTGACGGATGCAAGCGATGCAAGAAATGTGAGCGAGCGAGAGATGGATATCTTTACCCCACAGCGCGACGTTTTAAAAAAATACATATATATTTTTTTAAATGTGCGAAATAGCGAATTGTGCGAAAGTCGAGGTCCGCCTGTATACATCTCTATTTTTTTTTATATAAAAAGATAAATATTTAGATTGAATATAAATTATCAACAAAAATGTTTCCAAAATTTATATGATTTATTTATATTAACTGTTTTTTCTAGGTTAGTCAGACATTTCAACTCGAACAATCTTACAACTTGAATATGTTAAATAACTAATTATATATAAGCAAAGGCAATGCACCAGACCTTTTCTATTTCTCAATGGCTAGCTACAATCGTAGCTATAAATATAAAGTAGTTTTATTCATATAAATCCAAACCCACCTAACTATGTACATATTTTTCAATGACATTAGAAAATAGAAAACCCTCAATCCACGTGACACAATTTAATTAATTTAAGCTGGTTAAATATTTTCAAATTATCAAACATACACAAACGTCTCCCAAACAATAGAAAGTGGGATAAAATGTACCTGGGAAAGAGATGAGATGCTGCATTATTGGTGAGATTCTGCTGTGGAGGCTGGGCTGGTGATCTGAACCTAGCCATGGCGGCAAAGGTTTCCAACAGACCATGAGGCTCTGCCCCTTGTCCACTGCCGGCCCCTCCTGGTCCGGTTACCCCCCCGCTACCACCACCCCCGCCACCCGTCAGATTAGGCTCACTTGCGCTCATAGCGGATGAACGGGGAGATTCTTTTTTATCGCAGCACTCGGAACCCATCTGACTATCGCACTAAAAAGTCATAACATTTTATAAATAGTACAATAATCTTTAATTTTGTATCTCCATAATTAGGGCTGATTAAATTCATATGAAAATTATTATTCTGCCTAATCTTAAAAATATTTTTAAATACATAATACTTCACCTAATGAGTGATTGTAAAAATAAAATAATTAATATTGAAACAAAATTTGTATCATAAAATAATATTTCTGTTGATATTACAGAAAAAATATGGTTGGATTCATCCATCGCTTATAAAAAAAAAGGAACATTTTAAAATTCCTTGCGTACTTGCACTTTAGATAAATAAATGATTCAGACAAAAAATAGCTGAATTATTACTAATTATACTGATAAAATTGTCAATTTTCAAATTGATTTTCGAAAGCTGGTTACAATAAATAGAAATATTAGAAGTTATACTATAGGAAGACCAAATGAGTAATTAATGACGGACATGGCTAGTAAATGAACAATGGGAAGAGAAGTGAAGAAATTGAGAGACGATTAAAACATTGTAACCAGTACATGACTGAAGTATTGGGAAGATATTGCATGACTCCCAATATGGCTAACTAAAATTAGAAATTAAAGAAATTTAAAGCTGTCAAGTTAACATCTAATTTTAACCTGATCACTACCTTAAGTGAGTTATGTTGTGAAATGATGTTGGGGTGCCATAAATTGTTGTATTTTCAGGCATTATAGTTATTTTTATTATTAGCTTGATAGTTATTTTTATGCTGCAAAACTACCAAATTTTTTATTTGTAAAATTGTCGGTTTGAAAGAATAGTAAAACCCCTTTTATTCGAAGTTGAGGGGACCGAAAATCAAGAAAAAAGTTTTAATTGACCATTTACAATAACGAAAATAAAAATTTCAAAAATTTGATTTTTTTTACATAGGTACAAACTTTTTTCATTACAACTCAAAGTAATTATATATATATCTGTGTATACACATTTTAAAATAACAAACAAGTTGTCAAAATATAGCGTAAACAACGCAACAAACACAATGACGTAATCGTTGAACTTGTCAAATGTCAATACTGACATTTCTCCAATGTATTGAAGTTTCCAGCGCTTTGTTTCATGGTGTCGCGACGGCATTTCGCACTCGCCTGTGATGTCTTGTTATTTTTCTTCTTCAATCTCCGCTTCCTTACTACTTTTCCTTCCATGACATTTCTAGCCTTTCAATGCTAAAGTTCTATCTGTCATCATGCTTAATATTATTGACAATGTCATTAATGGGGTTGTGTATTCTTCTGTTCATTTTATTTTGGATAATATTTTTTGACAATCTCTTGAATTAATTTGATTTTTTAGCAACTGTTGGCGTTTTGTACGAGTTTCGCATTAGTGCTAATTGCGAGATCATAAAATTATCAGTCAAAATCATAAAAATGTTAACAAATTAGAGAAATATCTATATTAAAATAAGTACAAATTAAATAGTTTATAAAACACGGAAAAGTCTGAGGAACTCAACAGCGTACTAGCGTTTGTACAACAAAATATACAAACGCTACGTAAACAAAAATAATGATGGTATTAATACGGAACGAAGATTGGCAAGCACTGACATTCGCAGAAACTGGGAGCAAAGATAATATTTGCTATCTTTTTCTAATGTAAAGAAAACGAGTGAGAAAAAAAAGCATGCCATTAATGTGTCGCAGTAAGGAAGATAAAGATTTAAAAATCGAGGACGCACTAAATATGGTTGTCATCTTTTTCTAGTATACTGAAAATGGGTGAGAAAACAATGCGAATTAACTTTATGTGTCGAGGATCAGTATAGGGGTGGGTGGATACTACCCATGTGGATAAGTGTATTTTGCAGATTACGGACATTTGACAAAAAAAATCGAATTAGGCGAAAAATAGTTCGGCAAATTTATCTGATAGGGTCCAAAAATATAATATTTGATTTATAAGTGCAATTTAGTATGAAAACTTTCCAGAGGGACCATATTCTGCTCCAAACATCTGATTTGTGGTGAATTTCGAATAAACGGGATTTTACTGTAGTTCAACAAACCAATCTAGATTGATACAACTATAGTTTTTGTCAACCCGTTAGATTTGCCATCTAAAATTGAAAAACAGTGTTGCAAGTGAAGGTCGACCGCTATCATATTTATTTATGTCCATACAAATGATTTTAAACTGATGATAAAAATCAATTTCTTATTTATTTTCATGTAAAACAAAAACATTTTCATTATGGTAAACTGGGTCATGTGGGCCATTTTGTAAAATTCCATAAACAAGGCCACCACCGGTGTCTTTGGAATTGATTAAACAGGAAAGAGCAATCCTATACAGTATTGTGTCCCTTATGCAAGGTCCTGTGAAAAATTTGTTAAAAATAATAGGATAATGTTATTGCAGATGAGATTAGATTTATTCAATTTCAAATCTACACACCACATGCTATAACAAATCACATTATTTATGTATGCTCGTTGTGTTCAATTGTTATGAAATGTGTGTAGTAATCTCATATTACCTCCATAGTGTCATTATTTTCACTAAAGTACTTCATTGTGTATATATATATATATATATATATATATATACACACAGTAGAACCGCATTAATTCAAATACTTTTTATTCGAAATTTAATATAATTTGAAGAAATTAATTTAAAAACAATATAAGATAACCAAAAATTCGGCAATATTTTTGTAAATTCTAGAATATCATGCGAATATAAAACAATATTCAATTTTAATTGTGTTCAATGCAAGCATCGAGAGTTTCGCATCTGTCAGATTACAGTTTGGACAGCCTCATTTACTACCTAGTCCAGCCAACTTTGAGATTTTTTTTTTGAATTTCCCTTGCCTTATGCGTATGTCGCGTTCATTGAGATTATGGGGTATCCATACTCCCAATTTACTGACTTTCCCCAATTTCTCGAGGTGGCGGCAAACAGCTGATTGCGACGTATTGAGCTTCTCTGCTAACTCTCTTGTTGTTTGAGATGGATTTTGTTCCAATATTGTCTTCAAAATGTCGTCATCAAAGTCTGAAGGCCGACCCGCCCTCGGTTCGTCTTTCAAAGTCACATCTCCAAAATGAAATTTGACAAACCAATTTCTAACTGCCTGATCGGTTATCACTCCTTCATCGTACACACTGCATATTTTTTGAGCCGTGGCTACAGCACTATTGCCTTGTTTAAATTCCCAAAGCATCACACGGCGAAAGCGTATTTTTTGATTCTTCATTTTTAACATAAATTTTTTTTAACGTTACATGCACAACACTAGACTTCTGTTTAAAGATTAACCAAACTTTTAACTGTGTAACGAAAACAAAAATCCCTTATCTGGGTAACCTATTGTCTGCATAAACAATAGTAAGTACTATCTACTTGGGCGGAAGTTATTTATGACTCAATCTAATATTTATGTAAATGTATCGGTATTTTTTTCGTACGGGACAAAAATAATTTTGTTACACACGTTAATGAAATTTCGTTGTATAAATTCATTTTTGTATAAAAAATTGATTGTAGAGAATTAATTTTGAAAAAAATTCCAATATACATCATTTTTCGACATAGCGGGGCTCGTTTTAACGAGGTTTACTGAATTTGGGAATAAAAGCTGCAGGCATGTATGGCCAAATTCTTTTGAGGAAATTTATTTTTCGCTATATACAAGTAATTGAAATATTGTATGATCGCTCGACAACTGCTTTCTGTTCATTTTGTAGTTTTACTGGGAATAATCCAAGTGTATAAGAGTAATTGAAAATATCAAGTCTGGTGAAAAATCGCCAGCAAAGAAAAAGTAAATAAGATAAAATTTGTGTTTTAAATAAGCTTCTGGTTGGTTACTATGTTTCAATAGGAATTTTCTATTTGGTGTTTAAAAGGATGAAAAATGTAATATACCGAAATATGTAACTGTGGTGTTGGTCTCAGGTTAACAAGCAACGCACCCGACAGTTCACTGGAGAGCAAACTGTTTGTGTTGTTTCGAACAGCTTCTCCACTGGATGCTTTATCCGATATCTACAAATGATAAATGGTTTAGGAACATGATTGATAAAATACATGCACCATCAAAACAAAATTTTCACAATTCTTTGACAAAAATCGAGTAAATTATTTCCCATTTGGCAACATTTTTAGTCATGAAATAAAATACACTTACCATCACACCATTTCACTGCGGGGATATGCAGAGGATAGAGCGCCAAACTCTTCTATCCTGACATAATTCTTGCCTCATCCACATTCATACCATGCAAGCTCGTCGATAATTAAGGCTTCTAACATGACCATTTTCCAGTATCTAGTCTTCCGCAGGCATCCTTTTTTTCTGGTGCCATCGACACTTGCGTCATATATTTTCTTATTATTCTCTCCTCATTCATCAGTTTCATATGACCTTTTTTAATCCTATTCATTATGCTAAGATCAACTTTACATTCTTTACTCTGTCATAATTGGATTTGCCACATATACATTTAAGTGATCTCATTTCTATTCCATTCAGTCTACTTTTGTTCCTCTTCTGTCAGCTCTAGGTCTCACTTCCATACATCAGTGACATTAGTCTTGCCTCGGTTGACAAGTACCCGTTACTCCATTTTGTTTCGGCACCATTCACTTTATTCCCTGCAGTAACCCTCCTTTGGATATCTTTCTCAGTCTTTCCATTACTTACTTTCCTCCATCTCAAATATCATCAACTTGTTAACATTTATAATAAAGTCACTTTCCTTGCGATTCTTCTTCACTATTCGCCATTAATACTGCATTATCGGCATACAACAAACAGCATACAATCAAATTGCCCATTTTCATACAATCCAGTTCTTTCACAATTATCCATAAACAAGTTGAATAGCCATGAAGACATTACACAACCTCGCTTGACACCCTTTGTAATATCAAACAATGGTGTAAATGATCCATTGATCTTTACATATGTAGACTTCCTTAGTATAGGGATGCAATTGCGAGTATAAGTTTACTATTCACCCTGTGATAATAACTGACATAAAGTAATGTTTATTTCCCTTTTTATAATAATATTGAAAAAGGTCGATACTTTCATAGATCTAAATCATGTATGGAACAAATCTTTTAAATATTTGTCAACAGGCTATTTAGAACAGTCTTTATACAAGATAACTAAATAATATAATGTGTGACACAATATAAATATTGATAATACAAAACACAAACAAAAATGTTTAAAATTGAGATTAGCAAATGAATGAATGAATTAATTAGAGGCTCGCCTTATTAATATAATGCAAAATGCATATAAAAAAGTGAAGACACAAAGTCAATGGTAGTAGCCATCCAGTATCCAGTATTATTTATAAAAACAGAGCTGGACAACTTCAATTTGAAAATAGTCCAAATATTTTTGAAGCACCAAAATATAATCCTTATAATATCCAAATAAGGGTAGGCAGAGAATACACATGCATCAAACGCAACTGGAGACAGTACGTGTCAGATTGTACAAATGAATGAATAAATAAATAATGACAACTCACATCGACATTGAGCGAAGTGTGGGGGTCCTTGGCTGGGTAGGGTTTGGTGATGTCTGTAATTGTGGTGGCTGCTAGAGGAGGTGGGGGAGGAGGGCGCGCCCCTTCCAAAGCCTCCCCCAACGTGAGTGACTCGACTATCGTGGCTAGATCTGCTTATTTTATTATACAGAATTCATTATTTTTACAAATGAAATAAAAAGTATGTTAAATACTAACTAAATGTATTAATTAGAAAGATATACATATAAAATCAATTTTATCAATTAAATCATAAATGATCACATTATATTGAAAGCATGATTACTCTCAATTTACATGTTCCCCAATATTACAACATTTTCAGTCCAGAAAAGTGTAAAAATTGGTGTTTCACTGCAGTAGCTTTATCAAGTTTTAAGTTTTATTCTTTCTTTTTCATGTCAAAAACTTTAGCTATACAGTAAAACTCTGTTGATTCGTATCTCACAAGACCGAAGTTTTAAGAAAAAATCCAAATTACAAATGAGAACATAGTTTTTTAAAGGCCACATTAGAAATATTTTTTATAAAAATGTGTTAGTTTACTGCGTCTGCGATTTAATGCGCGTCACCGCTGTTGACATTGCGATTTTCATACTGAAACATGACGGCTCCATTATTTCAGCTCCTTATGTGTCGAAATGTTTATCAAATAACATATTTCTCCTAAATAAGAAAAGTGTATGGTGACGCGGCAGTCTTTCAAGGTAACAAAATCACGCACATTAATTTGATTGGCGGTCAAACTCATCTTTTCCATCCAAATTGGAATATTTAAAATGCGCGTGAAAAATTATTTAAAACTTTTAAATTTTCATGTCTTGCTGGCCTTGTTGGTTGAAGCTTATTATTTTCCTGTGATTTTTCAAGTTCAAACCCAGAAAGGTATTTGGGATTCGATTTTTTCGCCAATTTTATCTTTGATATCAATTTTTTGTCAGTTTTAAAAATAAACTCAATTTATCCAAATAGTCAAGGATTTATACGAATTACAAAATGTTGGTGCCATTCTAGAGAACAAAACGTGAAAATAAAACATCAACGTATTTAAATATGAAGATTTATATAGTTTCTTTAGTACCTACATATGCAAATCGCAACGTTTCATAAACATAGAAACTAGATCAAGTGATTCAACGAAAACATTATTTTAACAACAAATCTTATAAAATGCATTATGGAATTTGATGTAAATATCATATTATGTACATGAGTTTTGCCATATGTCATATGGCAAAACTTAGTTCAGCACCTGTCATGCCAGCAGGTCATTTTTACAATAAGGAACGGCTGGTAGGCGGAGTTAGTTGCAGATGTTTTCAAAGGAACAAAGGTCAAATGCGTAGTCGAGCGAGTTTAGAGATTTAAAAACATTTGCAAATATGCGAATTACGTGAACAAATTATTTATTTTGGGTGTCAAAAACGAATAAAAACTGCAAATAATCAGATTTTATGAATTATCAGTAAAAATTAGTGTAAAATGTTATTTTTGGGGCAAATTTTTTTGAAAAAAGTGTGAATTCCGTAAAAATACGAAATATAGGGTTACGAATTAACGGAGTTTTACTGTATGTAACTCAAGTAAACCAACTTCTATTAAAAACCTCACAAGATAATGTTTCTGGTAAAAGTTGACAACCATATAAGTACAATATATATTTTTAAAAAACCAACTACAATAGGGCTAATGCAGGGAAATTTTCCACAAGGTGTGGCTATAAAGGACAACAAACAATTTGTAGAATGCAGAGATATATTACGTCTCTAAATAAATAAATGTACAACTCTTTTTCACAAATAGATAAACTGATGAATTACTTAACAACGAGATTGTAAAGTAAAATCTCTAACAAAATTGTCTATACCTTTCATGTTCAACTCTTGATATAGATAATACACAAGCGTTAGTTTACACAACATACACAACAGTTTAAAGGTTCGAGCCATCGCAATTCTTTCTGGTGGTGATAAATATCAAGAAATCAAAGGGTTTATGGTAATAAAGGTGGTAATACCTGTGTTGATATGATGCGTAGAGTTGTTAATAGTGGAGAGGTCTACAGTGTGCGGTGGGGGGTGAGGTAAAGATACATCGGCGATGGCTTCAGCTGCTTGCTTGGCTGACAGATTATCCGCTGATGCTGCTTGGTCCGTTGACGCTACGGATACCTGTGCCAACAAAAATATGATAAACGCTTTAGACGCCTTTAAGTGAATCTTTACGCTTGCAGGGAAACCAAAGACATCACTAATATGTAGTACTCTGCATAAACTACACTAATACTAGTATATTGGCTGAATCAAGCACTAAGTTTACATAATCATATTTTTCAAATGTAGTATGCAAGTACCTATTGTGATGTACATCAATGAGTTTTGGTTTTATAAAATATTATATATATATAATTTGCCCAAAAACAGGCTAGCCTAGTTGGGCAATGTATTTAAATGTGTGTAAAGATGTAAATATGATATGTAAATATGATATATTTCTGTTAAAATCAAAATAATGTTCAAATAAAGTTCAAAGTTCAACATACGTACAAACTAGCATACTTTTTCCACATAATTTTTTTTTATGATATTTAAATAGCGCTTTTATCTAATAAAGATTAATTTAAATATACAATGTTGCCATTTCCTGATGTGTTTGTTTCAATAATAATGTAATACTAATACATAAAAATGAACAGTTTGTTCCATTCTTTCCATTCTCCTATAAGTGTATAATTTGTGTTACATTAGTGATGATGTGATAATTATGTATGATTAATCTCAGTGGTAAATTGTTCAACCTGATTATCAGTGGCATCAGGCAGACTAGGGGTGGACAGGGACTTGCGAGAGTTGAGCGGCCGCTGGTGCGGTGGGCGCTGTGGACCCGCTGAGACGGCCGGGGGAGCGGGACTCCCCGATCCCTCCCGCTCCGCAGCCAGCTTTAAATCGTACTTGCCCTCGGCACCCATACGATATGAGTTGCGGCCTCCGTGGTCCCATCTGACACAAGAAGAAGAAGTCATTTAAATGTAAAAATTAAATTAATTTTTTTTAAATAAAGTGAGATAAAAGTTTAAAGCAATTGTAATCCAGAAACATTAATTAGAAAGTCAAAATAAAAATGTCTTATGCCTTCTCACCTGACGTCAATCCACCCATTATGCACATCTCCGCACACAGTTCCCTCGGCAGGCGTGGGCCCATCCTGGTCCCGCCATTTCCAGTCGAGTCCGCGTACCACCCGTGCACCAGCACCCATCTGACGGAACTGCCCACGCAAAAGCCGGCGCTCTCGACGCAAGCGGGCTTCTGCCTCTTTGCTGCCAGCACTAGTGGCACTTGGAGGACAATTTGACTCCTTACAAGTGATATTGCTAGGTGTGGAGGCACCCATCTTGAGGTCTTCGCACACACCAGTCACCTTGAGAAAAGAAAGCAACGGCACAACTAGTAGAATCTCACATTTAAATTTGTTAACACTGTAAACCTACAATCTTCCTTACTTTTATAAAAAAATATTTGTTGAATTCAATTTTTTTTTTACATATAACAAAATATATTTTGTCTCTCAAACTATTTTTAAACATTTTTTACTCTGTAATTCTTTTTTAGGTTAAAAATAATTATTACTTCCCACAATTCGAGGGATGTATTTTTCAAAAATGTTGCATTTAGCAAAACTGCGGTTATTGAGACTAGCAAAAAAATCAAAAGTTTCTTCAATAAAAATATATCAATTAGTGAAAGCAGCCAAAATCAGAATTATGATTATATGAAATACATTATGTACATACATCGACACACAATTGTGATGGCGCCTGGTGGCAGATTCGGAATTTTGCTAAATAAAGTGGTTTTATGTCTTGACTAAATTAAAATCGTTTAACATTTGCTGGGAAGGAATTCGAACCTGCACCCCCAGATCTGATTCTGATTTCTGAACCCGGCATCTTAGCACACTCACCCACGACTAGTAATACGAAATGTATGTATAATAAATTAACACCATATGCTGGCATGATACTTGCCTCAAGAGTAGTGCAGTATAATGTAGTGCGTCACTGGAAAATATATATTAAATATAAGAAAACGAACCTGCCCATATATCTCAAAACCGCTTAGAGACAAATAGTGTGTTTGTCCACTAGCATTCTTTCCATTCTGCTGCAAGCGAACATGTCTGAAGGGACCGTCCACGGTTGAAGTCTCCGGTATGGGCCACGTGGCAGTGCCCCCCGGTTCAGATAGCCCCCGTTCATCATTGTGCTGCAGGAGAGTGACCCACGTCACACCATCTCGAGACATCTAAAGAAATAATGAATTAATACAGTAAAACACCGATAATTCGAACCCTGCTTATTCAAAATTCATGATAATTTGAAATTTTTCTAACACACATTACTCAAAATGTTAATTTTATAGTTGATTAGAAAACCCTGGTAATTCATGGCGCTAAATAATTTTGGGACCATCCTAATACAGTTGCTAACAACTAAATATTTATACTTTTAAAATTAGCAATAATAACTTTGTGGTTACAATTCATAGTTTTTTTTATTTATTACCTTTGTTTTATTAACCACTGAATTGAGTTTAAATACATCTACCGGTTTCGAAAAATACCATTTTCTTCTTCAGGATGTCACAACTAACTAAAAATATATATCATTGTTTCTTCACCAGAATCAATTAGAAAGATATATAAAATATTTTTTTTTTAAATAATTGTTTTTTTAAAAAAAAAATAGATTCTGGTGAAGAAACAATGTATATATTTTTAGTTAGTTATGACATCCTGAAGAAGAAAATGGTATTTTTCGAAACCGGTAGATGTATTTAAACTCAATTCAGTGATTAATAAAACAAAGATAATAAATTAAATAAATAAAATAAAAACTAAATATTTTATATATCTTTCTTATTAATTAATTTAATTTGTATTAAAATACGCTGGACTCTTTTTTTACACAGTTTCGAAATAACACAGTACTATACGCAGAGAGGTATGCGGAAGGGGGCTAGGATAAAGTGGGGCGACCAATTTGGCCAGAATGTGTTCAAACTAACCATATTAGCCCAAACACATTCAGATATCATAACTGTGGCACATGCAATCGGTCGAGAAGGCTTTGAAGAGCTTATGATTGAACATAACTCTGAATTGACTGCTGATGAAGTTGTAAACGAGGATGAAATACTCGAAACTGTTTTAGAGGAGCACACCAGCCCCGAGGAAAGTAGTGACGAAGAAGGCCCAATAACAGCGAATATAATCCTTGAAGGCATGCAACTGACTAATAAACTTGGAAATCATTTTATAACAAATGATCACAACGTAGAACGAGCTCTAGAATTTCAAGATGATTTGACCGCTTACATCGCACGTTACCAAGAGTTATACAAGGAACTCATAAAAAAAACACACACACAAACACACAAACGTCACAGCGATCGATAACAGAATTTTTGTTTAACCTGAAAATTTAGAAAGAAATATTACACAGGCCCTGGATATTTCAAGTGATGAAAGCGATGTCGTACCAAATGTGCGTAAACGGATTCGTCTATTGTCTGATAGTGAATAATCTTTGTTATTTTTAAAGTAATTTTTTTTAATATAACTAAAATACAATAAACAATAATGAATTTTATTTTTTAATATCCTGAATAGATTATTATACAAGGAAATCTATAGACCATTATTTTTTATTTTAGTATATTTTTTTACACGGTATTGCATGGGAGAGTCCAGTGTACCACAGAACTATGTTCTGAAAATGCAATTTCATAACAAAAATGTGTTCTAAGAATTTCTTTAAACACACTTTTTTGCCAGAATAGTGTACAATATCTTCTATATTAAAATGTCTCGATTATTAAACGACAGGTAATATAAAAGAAAGGTATGTATATAAAAACAGAGTTGCTAATTAATACAACTAACCTGGAGTAGCCAGTTTCGAAGGGCCGATCTTCCGTAACCTCTCGCATGTCTTAGGGTGTATGCAGAAGGCACAACCCACACTCCGAGGTCTACACTGAACCAGGCCCGTTTGTCATCTCCTGTGTGGCAATTAAGGGGCTGCGCGTCACGTGATAGGATGTCTTCTGGTCGGCCATAGGGCAGGCCTCGACCATCAGAGCACGAGACCGTTACGAGGCCGTGGGCCCCAGGATTTACCCACTCGCATGTGCCACCATTGGAGCCAATGTAGTAGATGATGCCATTCTCATCAAAATCATGCTAGAAAGATACGTATTTACATCAAATAGATTTTAAAATAATTATCTTATTCTTACTGTGAATTGTTAAGTGTTTTTATTTTTATTTGTAGGTATGGTCAATCAACAAGTTTTTCAAATTAACATTACATACAAAGTTTTTGCATGTGCTTTGACAACATTTCAGTAGATATAAGCACGATAGAGAATTTGAATGTGTGATTTATTAATGCACTCAACTGTGTTGTAAGTTAAGTGAGCAGTTAACTAGCTGTCCATATTGCTAGATGGTCAGAGTGGAAGAAAACATCCTGGCGCGACACAACTGTTCAATATTAAAACTCGGCTTTGCTAAATGAAATTTATATTAAAAATAATAAATAAACTGTGAGATCTGTCACTTGTGTGCAATTATGTGTGTGTGTCCGCCATGAGAATGTGAGTGTGAGGGTGTGTGGGGAGAACCTTTATAAGTCGCCGCACCTTTGGGAAGCGCTCTCTTGTCTACACGACTTCCAATTGTAAATACTTACTCTAAGTGTAAATCTTGTATAAATCCATGTACCTTTTAAGTGTTGTAATAACTCCAGTGTTGTAAGGAAGGCAGAGTTTTATTGCGATAATATCTATTAAGATTCACAATAAACAGCACAGAGGATAAAACACCAAGAGTTACTACATAATCTATTGCTATATTCCCAGCACAGACGCATTACTTAACTAATTAACTTACGTAGGCAGAGGATAGAGCGCCACACTCTTCTATCCTGACACACAAATCACGTCTCATTCACATTCATACATCTTCTCATACAAGCTCGCCGATTATTGAGATTTCTAACAGGACCGTCCTCCAGTATCTGGTTTACCTGGTCGTGTCAAGTCGCCGCAGATATCCTCTATTTCTGGTGCCATCAACACCTGCGTCATATATCGTTCTTACCATTCTCTCCTTATCCATCCGTTCCATATGACCAAACGACCTAAGTGATCCTTTCTTAATCTTATTCACTATACTAAGATCAGCTTTACATTATTTCTTAATTTCTTCATTCTTTGTTCATAAATGTATCCGCCACATATACACCTAAGTGATTTTATTTCGACTGGATTCAGTCTACTTTCGTTTCCCTTCTGCCAGTTTCAGACCTTACTTCCATACATCAATGTTAGTACCAGGACTCCATTGTGTACCACTAACCTTGCCTCGGTTGATAAGTTCCCGTTAGATATAATTTCATTCAAAGCATTATTCACTTTATCCTTGTAGTCACCCTCCTTTCGATATCTTTTTTAGCCTTTCCATTTCTATCAACCTTTTCCCTGCCGGCCATATAAAACTTAGATAGTACCCGTACGCCGGGCATTTTACCATTAATAATTTTTAATAAAAATGAATTAATTATAAACAGTCATGATTTAAAAATGTGAAAACTCACCAAATCACGATGTTTTTCGAAAAAATAACAATTTTTTCTTCACTAAAATCACTAAAATTGTTTGAACAAAATTTATAAACAGGGTTGTCACAAGTTCACAAAATAACACATAATGTATTTATTTTTAATCCATATTGAAAATATTGTAAAACTTTTTTTTTCTTATTATAATTTTCCGAAGAATGGTATTGTTCGAAACATGGTTCAACACATAGAGCTAAGTTACATTGTTTACACGTATACCGCTTTTCTTTTTTGCTAAGCACACAACACATCTTGCAGAAGTGGAGCATTCCTAATAAAATGTGGAATCGGTTTCTTGGCATTATATCGGAAAAAATTGGCGAATGTAATAAAATATCTGTCGACTAATGCTCTTCAATGGTGTTCTTAGAATTTTTTGCCATCAGTATGCAAGACCAAGAAAATTGTAAATTTCATCGACAGTTGTATCGACCCATTGTTGCATTCTGTAGCTTATTGAGGAACTTTTGTTTTTTATACATTTATATTGCCAGTTATTTTCAGTAACGATTAGCTCAACTAATTTTTGGTGAATAAAATTTTTAAAGAAATCTACCTCTTGCATACTTTCATCGGTGCACAATTTAGCGCCGGAAAAAGAAGAATCGAAATTGTGCACTTGCGGTAAAAATGGATCACTGGAAAAAACCTCGCGATCTCCGAACAAAGGAAACAAACACTGACGCCTGTGGGAATTCCTATAGAAACTGTCAAAGTCATGACCCTAGCGCGTCCTGCCGGCTGTCAAATGGAACACTTTACAAAAATACAGATTTCGTCATTTTAAATGCACAATGAGTTGATTATAAGGTCTTAAGATTTATCCCCACAGATGGCAGTAGGAGATGCAATATGTGACAGTTAAAATTTGTGTTTATTTACGCTCTCATGACGACGTAAAGATCGACACAAATTAATTCGCTCACAGCGTGGCGGGACTGGCGAGCTAGCGCAAATATATTCGCTTACGGCAGGGAAAGGATTAAACATACTTCCCAAATATGCAAACTTATCTACTTGTTCCAAACATTCATTACCTACAAAGATCTTGCTTTCCTTCTACTCAAATACCATCACTTTCGACTTGTTAACATTCATAATACGATCACTTTCCTTGCACACATTGTAAATTCTACTCACTAGAATCTGTAATTCATGTTCATTATTCACCATTAATACTGCGTCATTGGTGTACAATAAACAGCATACAATCAAATCACCCATTTTTGCTCCAACATTCATACATTCCAGTTCTTTCACACAATTATTCATATACAAGTTGAACAGCCATGGAGACATTACACAACTCTACTTAACACTCTTTGTAATGTGACATGGTGTGAATGATCCATTGATTCTTTCACACGCAGAACTTTACACGAGAAAGATTGCTTGTATAAGTTTACTATTCACCCTGTAACAGAGAGTACCTTTCATTATATATTCGTTTATACTACACTATCATACGCCTTTTACAAATCTACAAAACCACAAAAAAAGTTTTTGGTTTTTCGCTAAAAACTTTTCCGTCATCACTCGTGGAGAAAAAATCTGATCCATGCATCCTCTTTCACCCACAAAGGCCCTTTGCACGTCCCATACTTTTTCTTTCGTCACCATTATTGCTCTTTTTATTAAAATTCTTCCTTATAGTTTACCAACCGAGCTCAGTAGACTAATTGCCCTGTAGTTACCATATTCCATTTGCAATCCTTTGCCTTTGTAGAGAGGCATAATGACAGCCCTCCTCCAATCAAATGGCGATATGGCTCTCCTCCAAATATTGATTGAAGAGCGTATGAAGCCACGAGACAACTAATGGGTCACCATTTTTTATTTACTTAGCAGCAACGTTATCACACCCCATAGTCTTACCATTCTTCATATGCTTTATTGCACACTTTATTTCTTCTATACTTATTGCATTCATATCGTTTTCGTTATTTACCCCAGAGAGCCTCTCGGGGGATTTCTCATTAGCATTCTCTACACTCTCGTTTCCTGGAAATATTTCATAAATGTATCTTTTATTTCGTCCTCATTCATTAACATCTCTCAATTTACCGACTTAATAGCTTTCAGCATCACATAGATTTTTTGACCGCCTTCCAAAAGAATTTTATATTATCCTGAAAATTTTCAGGCATTACTTATTACATTATTTAATAAAACCTTATTCTTCTTCTTGTTTGCGTGCTGTCTCCTACCAGAGGATGGCAGCCATCATCATAGTGATCTTTATTTAGTACGATATAGTGAAATAGTATAACTTGCTTTATAAATAACATGTTTTAAATAATATTCATCATAAGTGCAATTACTTACAGCCAAACCAATCTCTTTCAGCCAGATGTTTTACCTACCTAGACAATTACTATATACTGAACAGTTTTCTTAGAAACACACTTTTTTATATCGCTTAACACCAGCAGCAAGTGTCTCTTTCAGCTGATTAATGAATCTATATATTATATATGTATAATAATAATTGTCTAAAATACTAACCTTATGCGTGAAAACAATTGGTACATTCCTCTCAGCAGTCTTTAGAAAGTGGAAGGTGGATCTATCAAGATCATACCACTGCCTAGCAACAGCGCGTAGCAGGAAACGCTCTAACTGCTTCACACTGACGAGGGGTTCAGTACGTAGTGTGCGACCTGATCTGTCTAGCAGACCCGTCTCTCCGGAACTACGCTCCAATCGGAATCTAATTTAAAAATGAATGTAATATGAATTAATATACTTGTGTTGGAAGCACATTCTGGATTTACTGTGGACGACAAGAAACACAAATGTCTCTATTCTGTATAAACTGCAGTAAAACCTCATTAATTCGACAAACAACATGATTCAATCACACAAGACCAAAATATTGTTTTTTATAGTTGTTTAACCCCATTAAGGCGGTGCATTCAATAATAATTCAAATTTTTGCATTTTTTTATGAAAATGTGAGTTTTTATTATTCATTTATATCAGAATTTATACACTAGATTTGACTTTTTTTAAACTATTACTTAGATAGGACCTTTATACTCATTTAAAACTAATAAACTGAATGTTATTTCGCATAATTAAGACAATACAAGCATTTATAAGAAAAACTGCAACCATTAGATGCATTTTCCGCATGTTATAAAATTATCTTAAAACTGGTAAATTATTACATAAATGAAATATATTTTCTTATAATCTTGAAGACAAGATTACGAAAACAAATCTGCATTGAACCAAATTAGCAAAATGTTAAAAATTAATAGTGTTATAAACCATTTAATTTGCAGGACATATTTATTATCAATTTAATTTTAAATAATATATTGTATTTACCAATTACCAATTTTGGACATTTTTAAAATACATACTTTGTTTTAGTGAAAATATACATTTATATATATTATTAAAAAAAAAATGTTTTATATCTGAAACACAATAATCAGTTTTTAACTCCTTGGCCGCCCACGTCACAAGTTTCCGACAGAGAAAGGGACGGAATGAGAACTGTCAGAATTTAAGTTTCCTATCATGAGTACAGCAGACAACCATGTGACATTCCGCAGCGTCTATTTCTCCACGGAAATAACCATCAAATAATGCATGATATCACCGGCGCCGCGGATCGGATCTTTAACTAAATTATTATTTCCAGTAGTGATACCATACGACGCCCCATAGAAACCTGTTTCAACTCAAGAACACAACGAATTACGTCTGAAATCGAGTGTAAAATCGTCATTTTTCCTCCATACAAAATTGACAGTTAGCATTCACTTTTGCGTGGCCAAAACACAATTTTATTAAATTTGAAAATTGAACACATGTCGACGACAAAGTGCTGATATTTTTACAGTTATTGAATTTTCAAAAAATTTTTTGATTTTATTTTTACAAATTTAAGGATTTATTTCCTTTCGCACTTAGTGGAGACTAGCGACATTTTAGACATTCCTGATATGCTCGTTACTACCAGAGTCCGATGATGAGAAAGAAGCAATAAGTTGGAAAGTATCTGGAACGTTCCAATTTAGCTTTGTCAGCTAGATTTTGACATACGTTCGCAATATTTTTTGTGTTTGTTGCCAAGTAATTCAAGCGAATATGATATTATTTTTTAATTATTAATTCAAATTAATATACAAACGTTTTACTATAAATACAGTGAGTGCGCCGTTAGGCAGCATTGGTCATTACGACGGCCGGCGGCATCATTTTATGCATGTTGCTAGTACTTTATAAATGTGATATGTAATGTGTCCGTAGTTGTGAAGTGTTAATATATTTTTGTTTTAAGAATCATATTAAACACAATAATATTAAGAAAATCTGATGTTGTCCTCCCAAAAAAATAAATAATAATGTTCGAAGTGTTATGGCCTGACAACACTATCAACTTTTATTTTTTCCTTTTTTTAGTTATAGTTTCCATAATTTCTTCGTAAAAATAAAATTCGAAAAAGCTAGCCAGTGAATTTTGAATTTTAAGAATTTTGGCGCCAATATGGTGGCATGATGCTGTTTCACCTACGATTTTTCTGGGCAGCTAACAGGTTAAATAAAATATTTTTAGTCTTATAAAATATGATAATTTTAATTGTCCATTGAACTTTCGAATATATTTTGAAATACCACTCGATCTGGCCATGACGGTTGTGGAATCTGCACTGTCATTATTTTCGTTTAAAAAACAGACAATCACCAAAATGCCAATGTGGCGTTTTAAATCGATAATATTAAACAAAATAATAAATTGAAGCTGTCATAATAATTTTTAATTTAGAATATTGATTTTGGCGACTATCTAAATATATGAATTATTTATTTAATTTTCGATGGATTAATTCAAATGACAACACACATTTTTATGTCATTCCATATATCAATATGAAAACTCACTCTCGATACAAGTTATTTTTGACACTTATATCGAATGCGAGAAAATCAACATTTTTATTGTCGTCTCTTTCTTTTCAAACCTTCTTCTCTCGCATGATTTATATAACAAATAACATCATTAATTATTTCTCTGATACTTATACGAACTTAACTATTAACCTCATCTTGAAAGCATATCTAATTGGTGTAGAATTTCTCAGATTTCAAATTGGAAATATGAAAGCTCACCTTTAACGCAAGCAGTCGAAACATTGGATATCTAAACAACATAGCGAATAAGTAAAGGAATAAACTTGCAGGTCAAGTTTACATTAAGATATTATTTTCAAACTATGTAATTAAAAGAAACATAACATTCATATAAAGATTGAAAGGTTTAGCGGAGACTACGGATATCGAGGAAGTTTTCGCATTTTTTAGGAACGAGAATTGTTGCATGACAAAATTTCATCATTTCATGACCACATCAGGTAGTTCCAGCACATTCAGAAGTTTCAATAAAAAAAATTGAAAAACCCAATTTGTGTACTTGTCTGAAATGTTTACAATATCAAATTGTTATACTCTTGACTAACCTCAGTCGCCTGGTTAGTATTTGTAATCCGGGGGCAGCGGGTGGGGCATCGTATGCCAACACCGGAAGTCGTTCCACACTCTCCAGCACTGCTACGAGATGGCGAGCCAGTAGCGCAGCTCCTCCTAACATAGCCCACTCTCGCACAACAGTGGCTCGTTCACAGCACAATTTTTCTGCTTCTTCCATCTCACCTTCTTCTATGAATTATAAAAAAACTTCAATGATTTGATGTTCACTATATGTACTTTGATTTCTCTTCCGAAACAGAAAATATGAAAATCACTCGGTGTGGACATGGCATGCCGAGCACAGGTATTTTCCAAAATAATAAATACAGTGGAACCCAGATATTATATTTTAATTCAACTTACGTTATAATTTGCTGGTCCCGGTAGTTCAGGTTAATTCAATTAGCTGGTTCAGTTTCATAAAATCTGGTACTAAAATTACTACGTATACAATTTTCCGCAATTTACACACTTTCCACGTTCAAAATGTTCAACTGTCAGAAGTAAAACTGCAATATTATACCATTTTTAATTGCATTGTCTATTTTTGTAATTTTAGGTAATTACAACATTTTAGCTTATCCCCAGCAAAGTGCAAAATCAGGGTTCCATTGTATTCCAAATATTAAACTATTGAACTGAGAAACGATTTCATGCTTACCAGCAGAATGAGGATAGAGGATGACGCGAAGAGCGGGAGCGAGACCAGAAGAATGAAGTTCATAAGCCGAAAGCAGACCATCATCTCGTAATAATGTTTCCAATTCTTGTAAAGCGGTGAGAAGAACCGATCGCCAGTCACCTGTTAAATCAAAATAACTTTAACAGCCTTCATTATAATACAGTAAAACCGCGATATAACGAAACCCGATATAGCGAAAAATGACGTATATCGAAAAAAAAAACGAAATTTAGTCCCTAAAACCAATTTTTCATACAAAAATGCATTTATATAACGAAATCCCGTTAATATTTATAACAAAATCATTTTTGTCCCGTACGAAAAAATGCCAATACATATACATAAATTTATAACGAAATAAAAAAATGTTAAAAGATGAAAATATTATTTCGCACTTACAAAGCCGCGCCGATGCATCTGCCGTATGCGAACGGTTTTATGGCCTTTTCGGCGGTGCGCGGCCGTCGGCCGACAAAGTAGTAAAACAATTCAAATTTCTTCTTGGGTTCATAGTAGGCCCATAAAACCATTTGACATAATTCTTGCAGCGTTCTCTTAGACACGTTTTACGCACGCATACGCCTCTAATATGTATTGCGATCCCAGACCCAAACAGCTGTAAAATACAAAAATTAACAGGAACCCCCCGAAAGTTGCAGTATGTACTTATTGGAAATGTCAGTCTCAGTGTAATGTCTGTAGAGTTAAGTTTGTTCAGCTTTTAACGCGATTATTGCACGACCGAACTGAATATTTACATAAATTCATTTTCGTTTGACAATTGTTTTCGTGTGAACTCGTCAATAATATAAATAATTCGTTAAAATATTTTATGGACTATTTTTGTACAGCATTTTGTATTTCTATTAACTATTGTTTTCGTGTATTTTAAGTGAACAATGTTAACGATAATTTTTAAGTGAACAATTTTAACGATTATAAATATATTTTGAAATGGTTGCCGCCGTTACCGGTAAGTACCTTCGTAATTTATATACGACTCATTTTATAAAAATGCCGCGATTCAACTGTAAAATTGTTATTTTTGAATTATTTTGTATGTTTCATGCCCAAAACTATGTTTGAAGCGGCTCTACATTTAAACACAATTAACATATTGTTTTGTGTTTGCAATATTCTGGAATTTACAAAAATATCTTCCAATTGGTGTTGAATAGATTCTGTTCTTAATTTGATTCCTTTGATTATCCATTTGCTTATCTGTTTTAATAACAAAACTACTAAAAATATGTAGGTATTCAGTTCCCTATGACCTTCTTCCTCCTTTGTTTGCAAAATTTGCGATCTTTTTTGAAGCCGCGCAACATTTTTTTGAAGCCGCGCAACATTTTTTTGAAGCCGCGCAACATTTTTTTGCGACGGCGCGTAACATATAGTAGGTTTTTATATTTTTTTCGTTATATGTGGGAATTCGTTATTACGAATTTTTATTTTTTGGTCCCTTGGATTTCGTTATATCGCGGTTTTACTGTACCTGTATACTTTCCTGAGTTAGTTATAATCAATTATTAATATGTACACTATAAATTAAATTGATACTGAGTAATAAATATAACATAATATATAAATTAATCTATTGATTCATGTTACACACCAAGGCTATAAGTATTAACAGTGTCGTGCCACTCATCTTTGTTTGTGCAGGGATGTATTTTTACTACCAATCTATTATTATATATGCACATTAGTATTTTTATGACAATTTTGAAAAGGTAAAAAAACCTTTATTTTATATTTAGGGAATCAAAGAACTCCAGTTGATATGTGATGGTTTATAGGTTCACTTGTAGATATTTTCGACTATAACTATTGTTTTTAACAGTATAGATATCTAACGAGGATGTCCAATAACTTAACAAGAAAATTTTTATTGAAAAATATCCAGCAGTTTGTACGTTTAGATGGCTACGAATTTACGAAAACACATATTTTTTGCAAAACTCTCATTACTTACCCGCATTATATTACCGTTTGCACGGAGATTACTTTACTTCAAAACTCCGATGACTAAAGTTATTTTATAACATATTAGTTTTGTTTAATAATTGGTACTAACTTTTGCAACCGCAAAATAGATTAATATTAACTATTTAAATTTCCAGTTATCTGTTTTAATTTTGTGTCTTACAGTTTATTTAGACAATTTAGATAAAATTAAACCCCAGATGTTTTTAAGCATTAAACAATGTTACACATATAGCATCTTCAGGTGTTTGCTGAAAATGACTAAATTAAATAAGTATTCAAATAAAGATTTTGCATAGTTTCTTGGGTTGTTCTGCCTAAAATTTATGTATCTGAGCATTGATATATCAGCCCTGATGATGGACCTTGTGTGGCAATTTGAAACCAGTCAGTCAGCCGAGAAGTCAGAGACACCAGGCAGAATAACCAGAAAATTCAACATAAAATATTCTAAACAACCGTAATAACCTGATATTTTAAAATTAAGATCTGATACAAATTCAGATTACAGATGGAAAAAAAAAATTTACAAATTTTCTCATATCTTATCATTGCTAAGGAAGTGTAAAAAAATGTATACACACGTATATATATATATATATATATATATATATATATATATATATACAGTAAAACCCCGTTTATTAGAAATTCGCTGCAAGTCGAAGTTTTAGAGCAGAATGTGGTCCCTCTGGAAAGTTTTCATACTAAATTGTACTTATAAATCGTATATCGTTATTCGAAGCTATTTTTGGACCCTATCAGATGAATTTGTCGATCTATTTTTCGCCTAATTCGATTTTTTTTTGTCAGATGTCAGCAATCTGGAAAATACACATGCGCTACGCGATGTGCCTGTCCAAAGTCAAAGACCGTCAAAATGGGTAGTTCCGCCCCTATACCGATTCATGAAAGATTTGAAATATTTTTATCTCTCGCTCGTTTTCTGTACATTAGAAAAAGATAGCAAATATTATCTTTGCGCCCTTATAGATAACGCAGTTCTCTAGTTCTCCCAGCTACAGCTGCGAATGTCAGTGCTTGCCAATTTTCTGTTCCGTATTATTACCATCATTATTTTTGTTTTCGTAGCGTTTGTATATTTTGTTATATATTAGTATATTAGTACGCGGTTAAGTTCCACAGACTTTTCCGTGTTTTACAAATTATTTAATTTGTATTAATTTTAATACAGAAATTTCTCTTCCTATTTAAGTATAGTGTCAAGACATTTTAAAGAATGTGTAGTTAGCGTTTCTCAGATTTTCTCGAATCCTGTTGATTATAAATATACATATACATAAAGAACATTATTTGTCTAATATTTATGTGTTAGACATTTTGAAATTCGCGAATGTGTGGTTTGCGTTCCTTAGACTTTTCCATATTTCATTAAATTTATATTAAAACATTTTTATAATTTTGACAGATTATTTCATATTCTCGATAATAGCATTAATGCGAAACTCGTACAAAACGCCGACAGTTGCTAAAAATCGAATTAATACAAGAGATTGACAAAAATATTATCCAAAACAAAATTAACAGAAAAATACGCGACCCATTAATGAGGTTGTCGACAATATTAAACATGATGACAGAAAGAACTTTAACGTTGAAAGGCAAGTGCCAAATGTCGCCGCGACCACCACAAAACAAATGTTTTAAAAGCGCTGGAAACTTTTGTCGCTAACTTCAGCGGAGAAATGGCGGGTTGACAAGTTCGACTATTATGTTGTTATCAAAAATGGCGTGCGAAAAGATGGTCCTTTATAATAGTGTTTTTTTTTAAAATAATATTGTGATTTGTTTACACTCTATTTTGACAACTTGTTTGTTAATTTTAAATGTGTGGATGTAGGTGTATATAATTACTTTGAGTTGCTATGAAAAAAAAAATATGTAAAAAATAATCAGATTTTTGAAATTTTTATATTCATTATCCTAAATCGTTATTTGAACTTTTTTCCTGATTTTCGGTCCCCTCAACTTCGAATAAATGGGATTTTACTGTATATATATAACGGATATCAGTTCCAATATAATTTTTTATTCAAAATACAGAATAAAAATTAAAGAAATGTCAGTCACCTTTATTCTTTAGCTGCATTGGCAGCACCTCCCTGAGACAATACACAAGGGTTGCAAGAACGGCTACAGCAGCACGCGGTTCTCTCTGGGCCCGTGTGAAATGTGCATCATGAAGAGCACGTGCCCTTCCAGCCACTTGTACGCGGAGAGCTTCTGCTCTCCCGCGTACACGAGCTCCGCGCTGTCCAGCCGGTACACCGCGTCCGCGACTTCCGGCTCCACCTGCCCATCCTCCGCCAATCTCAGCTCCTATAATAAAATTTGTATTTATGCATTTTAACAAATAAATTATTAACAATTTCTTGGAGTATTTGATTTTACATCATAATTATTTTTAATAATCGATGACATGTTTTTCCAATTGATTTTTTGATTTGAATGAAAAATATTGAATTTTCTATTTAACTCACCCAAAGATGTTTCCGCTGTAAATGAATGTTTGGTTCCGCGGTTAGATTCAAATATAAATCCTGGAAGATCTTCCCGAAGTAACGTGGCTTGTTGTTGACCATCAGAATTATGAATTTGCAATTCTCTATCTCTGTAAAAAATCACAAATTTTACTGACATGGAAAGACATATGATCAAAACATTACCCATAGCATTTGCATACACCTTTTGTGGGAACCAAAATGAATAAAAATTATTTTAATTACTGAAAGTTAATAAAATCTGTTCATGCAAATAAGTCAACATAAAACTTATATTACAATTTTGAAATTAATTTTGAGTTTAAGTATGTTGGATTTAATAAAAATAACAAATAAAGTATTCTGTTTTTTACATAAAAAATATACTATGTACCATAGCTGGTGGCAGCCGCATAGTGTGAATAAATGGGGTTCTCCTATGACTACTTTTAAAGAACTGAAAACTTAAGAATACATGTCTACACACTGATCTTAACAAACCCGTGAATTATAAGGGGTGTGTTCAGTCATGGCACTTGATGACTTTAGTCAAACGTACCTAAAGGTATGATGAAAATATAATATGAAACAGATTATTTAATCATTGTACATATTTTAAATTCAAATTTAATTAAATTTTAAAATAAGTAAAATAGTCAGTATGTAAAAAGGTACATATATTTTCGATTGATAGTATTTCTGCCAGGTCAATTAATGAAATTAGGAGAGATTTTGTAAAAATTTAATGAATTTTGAAAAAAAAATTGTTTTCAAGTACCTTTTTGATGTGAGAGACCAGTTCCCGACCACCAGCTTTGTTGCACCTGGATGAGATAGAATTGGTTGTGGACAGGAAGATTTAACACCAGCTCTTGCTCTCTGAAGCTTTTCTATGAACTCTCCACGATTTTCTGTTTAAACATTTTACACCAATTGTTATAGTACACCTCTAAACTATCATATAATGTGTACAGTGATTGAAGTCGCTAAGTATGTATGTGTGGTGCTGATGTCTAACATAAAGAAAAAACAATTTCAATGTATTTACTGCAACTCTACAGTAGACTCGCTATTATCTAGAAGATTTTTTTATCAGCAGTGTTCCAATTTTTGACTAAAGGAATATTATGTTAAACTGAATATTCTGTTTAAAATGTATACAGTCGATTCCATTTAGTCGGGCCACTGGTTAATGGTGGCTGCCGCATATTTGTGCGAAAACCAAACCAAGAAACTATCAGTAATTTACATCACTCAATTGGGACAGCAAATTTAAGATCACAACATAACTTTTGGGCAATTCTATTCCTCGCGTGTGCAACGAATGTGTAAACTTGCTTAAGTCAACTTTATTTTAAAATTTGTGACCCTTTCCAAAATGCCGAGACACTTTCAAGTAAAATTGCTTTGCTGGATAAAATTAAAAGCCCGTCATTTAATACAAGTCAACGTCGACTCGCTGAGATAACTGGTGTAAGAATATCTACCAAATTAATATTATTTTCTTATAATTAATATTTCTGTTAAAAAATTTATTAATACATAATGTATATTAAAAAAATATAGTTTAATTTTACACTCGCTTCGGTTAATTGGGGCTTAATTCGGCTAAATGTACTGGTCCCGATGTGTCCCAATTAAGCGGAATCGACCGTATATATTATTTATTCATTTAACAATTTTTTTCAATTTTCCCAATGTTAAAAATAAAAATCTCTTCAATAATCGGGAGTATCCTACTGTACTTCTACTACAGCTACTGATTTTAGAGTGCCATATCAGTTACTGGTATAACTAAAATAGTTTTCGACTAAATAAATCATAATGATTTTTGTAGTTTGCACCTGATGATTCAATAAATTAATTAAAATACAGATGTTTAATAATAAAACAACAAAATTAATAAAACTATATACAAGCAAATTTTTTAAGACGGCATCATGTGAGATTTTGAATCAAGTAAATGGAAAATAAACTTTTACATCAAAACACAATAAGCTCTCTATTGAAGCAAACTATGAAAAAATACAATAAGATTAATGAGTCAAAGTCAGCCATATGAAACAAACACTAGCATCATAATGCATTCATAAGATATCAAAGTATTTGTGACAATTAAACTGAAAATAACACTGTTTATTCGGATTTATTTTTTGATATTATCCAATCTCAGAGCGACTTATCCATCAATACAGAATAATAACTAATTATTATTATTGTTTGTAATAATTAGTTTATTTTAACTTTTAAATTTATTTTAGATTATTAATTTGAGTACATTTTGTTATCAAAAACCATAAATCATATATTTTAAAAATATTTTATAGACCCTAAAAAAAAATTTCTCATTTAATAGAATAAATTTACAATCACCCTTAATTTGTTAATGTGTTATCAATAGGTTAACTTCCTTTATCTATTAATTGTATATCTGAGTGATTAATTTAAATATGAAGCTATCGACCTACGGTACAGCACACGGAGGTAACAAGCGAATCCTTGAAATGGATCTAGACTGTAACTACAATCAGTAGTTATAAAACTATTGTTTACTTTGAAAAACTTACAATGATTGTAGACAAATTTTTCTTTTAAACATTTCATATTTGATCACTCAAGTTCGTCTTAAGCGATTTCAATAACCAAGTACATGGGAGACAAGACACAATGTAAGACCATTTTTTATGAATTTACTTCCAATGACAAATGAAAATTAGTTTTTTAATATTACAACTTAACACAATTAACTTATTGTAAATTAATACATGGGTAAAAAACTTTTGATATATATTAGAATTGTTAAATCAATTTTCAAACAAAAAAAATTTACATTAAGTAATTAGAATATACAGTAAAACCCGTTAATTCGAACCCCTTTAATTCAAAATTATTCAAAAAATTTAAAACACTCGAGACTCTAAATTTTATAGTTGATTAACCCCAGTAATTTGTAGTTCGAAATAATTTTTAGACCTTTACAACATAGATTTTTGTGTACCTTACACACCTTTTACGTCACATAATTAGAATTTTTTAATAGCTATAAAATATTGACAACGTGTCTTGCCCATACCCTGAATGTAATCTCCTTTGTGTACATGCCAAATAAATCAATACAAAAAGCTCTTGCCACGACCCACACGGATAGTTTGCGCTAATTACTCAAGCTAATATAACTTTTTCTAAATGTTTCCCTGGAATGTGCGAAAACATATTTATTTTTTAACGAAATTAGCCCCTTCTTTCACAACTTTTTACTAATTTTGTGAGTTCCAAAATCATTAATACAATTGATTCAATCGGTTCAGAGCGGCATTTTCTTTATTTATGACAGTCTTGAACTTCTAATTGAGGTTTTACTATAATAAAAAATATATAATTCAGAAAGTAATGAAAAAATGTTTCTGGAAACTACATAAATTTTAACAATTAAAAAAAATTAAAAATAATAAATGCAGGACATTTCATGTAAAATCCATGTTTAGTATTATTATTTGGTTTGTTTACATTGTGTTTTGTTTTCATAATTATTCTCATTTGATCACCTCTATATTCAATTGATGTTATGACTATGAAACTACCACTAATAAAATAAACATATGTTTAACAAATATATAAGTACAATATTATCTCGATGGCCCAATCTAGCAATCATACACATTAGCAGGTGCTATAATCAAATTTAGTTCTATAATCAAATCTCCATAACTCTAAAATCTGGCAACACTATTTGCAGACCTATGATATATACATATGTAGAGCAGGATGAGAAAACAAAAAAAAAATTGCTCATTTATTACGCCGCATTCTTTCATTCGTCAAGGTCTGCACTATGTTTTTTCCAATACATTCCAGTAATCAGACATTTTTGATTATTCGACATCACATTATCTGTGGTGTGTGGACTTATCTGGAAAGTACTCTGTTGATAGAGATATTTTTACAAAGATATAAAGTTGCAAAGAAATTGATAAAATGAAAAGAAATCATGATGTACTAAAAATTGCAAAAAAAGAAAATCTATTGACAAACAAGATGTATTTTTATGAAAATAACTAATATTTTTTGATGAAAGGGTATTTATTAAGTGCTTTTACTTATTATGCTTGTTAAAATATGGAGGATGAATTACCTTCACTGGTAAGGGGATCTGAATTTCTTCCTTTGCCTACATCCAGAGAAAAATAAAACAGGGCAGGTTAAACACAATGAAATGAAAATTCAAGCAAATTAAGCAAAACAATAAAATGGGTTTTGAAAAAATAATCATAAATAATATATATACAGAGGTGTATTATACAAAATAGCTTTAACGAAAATAATTTATCATAAAATTTCCAGACTCATAATAATGATGGCATGTAATATATTGATATACAGGGTGCATCAGTTATTTGAGAACACAGTCTGTAGTGGCCCAAACTGTAACTAATTTTTTATTTATTTTTCAGTCCCAACATGGAAGCTTCAAATCTAATGCAGGAAATGAAAAGGCCTGCCACTCTCACCGCCATAGCCGCCAATCACGGAGATTCGGAGATTACAATCTTCTTAAACGTCGGCAGATCCTTTGTGTTTAAAATCAGAAAAGGGCTCTTGGCCTCTGGTGGGAACGTGTCTTCAATAACCAAAAGATAAAAATATTCTTCCCACTTCCTGCCTGTCATGCCTTCCCACATTTTTCCGCGAGGTCTACGTTACGTTAATACACTGGGCATGATTGTCAAGCCTTGAATTGAGGAAGTGGAATTTAAACCTAAAATGACAACTACATTTGGGTCATTATTGAAAGGTAGAACAAGCATATCCTCAATACTAAGGACTCATAGACTGCCATCAAGGATATATAGTCAACATAACTAAGGATCATTTAATCAATGCATGTAATTGTTTTAAAAACAAAATAGAGACCGTTATCGAGGTTGAAGGCTGTTTAATTTAATAATCCTTGATATGTGTATACCAAATTCTACATACGTATCAAATTCTATGAATATATATGGTATTTATACTGAACATTTTTATTTTCTTCATAAAGTAATTTTCGTTCTCAAATAGCTGACGCACCCTGTATTAGATGTCATGGAAAAGAATGTCATTCTTACGATCATCATTTTTAATGGTCAAATCCAAAATGCTGACAATTTAGAATTATCTTGGTCAAGTAGCAGAAATATGATAAAAACATTGGAAAGATACGAAGACGAGAAAAATGGTTATCACATTAATTGTATTTGAACTGAAGACAAAATAGGCGGAGGTTATCGAGAGGCCAGGTAGTAAAACTGACCACTAAATCAGCTTTAACACCAAAAAAGATCTAATTGCCTGTATGGTGAGACTGAAAGGGTGTAATTAATTTTAAAACATTCAATTCGGGCAAACAATAACAGCACTGTTAAAGGAGCACTCTTATGAATCATAATCAAGTGTTTCTGCAATGACAATCATAACAAATGTTTGAGATGTGTCTGCATGTTTCAAAAATTACAAAAGATAAAATTAAGATCTTGGGAAAGATAACAATTCAGCATCCAGCTTCTCTCAAAATCGTGCACCATCAGATATCCATCTTTTCAGTTCAATGCACCATTTTTTTATTTTACTTAATATGTACATTCTTGTTATGAAGAGTTTTTAAGAAGACTCGCAGAGTATTCTAATTCAAAATATCCCCATTTTTAATAAAAAGGCATTAAAAAGGTGACAGAAATATGGAGAAGGATTTATTTTTAAAATGTCATTCTTTTCAGTTACATCTAATACAAAAAATATTTCAAATTTTCAAATTCAATGAAATAACAATAAAATTACTGAATTGTCATGTCTCATTAATAAAATTAATTAACTGATATTAAATGAAAGACAAACCACCAAATGAGTATTTAGAAAGTATGAAGGAAATGAAAAACACTGCATGATAAATAAATGCACGACTTGTACAGCGCAAATACACATTACCAAAGAGGAAATAATTTTGATTTACAAACAATCAAATGGTTTTTAGTATAGATTATTTTATCAAATTTATTATATTTAATATTTCATAATTTAAAAATTTTAAGGTGGAGTTACTTTTTAAAACGAAGACAAAATTAGGCAAAACGAGTGTGGGTAAATACCAGGGACGTGCACCGCATACAAGCAAAAAAGCTGTGCATTACTAAAGATTCTGGACAATAAAAATAAATTAAATAATCCTTATCTTATGAATAATCCTAATCTTATCATTATTACCCGGATAGACGTAGCCCATTGCTAGATTCTTGTCAAGCCGTCAACAGTATGAAAAATTGATAATTATTTGCATGCAACATCATGCCCATTCTTCTACACATTTAGCTAGGGTATACGCGTCGGTCGCGGTTAACTGATTTGTTCAATCCGTATGAGAAATCTACTGAACTACACATTTTCTTACACAACCTATCAGGCATCTTAAGGCAGCCAAGTTTCTGCATTTTTCAAACAATTTATGCTTAATTCGAAAGGAATCCATACTGAAAACTCCATGTCATTTCAGTTCTACATTTTTGTTCCGCTAACTATACTGTTTTACACAGTGTATTCAAATGATCAATTTGCTTCGTCTTGTCAAATTGCCAATCATCTGCAAAGGGTAAGAGAGTGTAATACATGTGCAAGTTGATTATTACTTTGAGTTAATATATCAGTACTTACAGATATACAGTAAAATCCCATTTATTCAAAGTTAAGGGGACCGAAAATCAAGAAAAAAGTTTGAATAACAAATTAAGATAATGAATATAAAAATTTCAAAAATTTAATTCTTTTTTACATACCAACTTAAAATTAGTATTAAAATTAATACAAATTAAATCATTTATAAAACACGCAAAAATCTGAGGAACTCAATCGTGTACTGAGGTTTGTACAACAAAATATACAAACGCTACGTAAACAAAAATAATAATGGTAATAATAAGGAAGATTGGCAAGCATTGACATTCGCAGCTGCAACTGGGAGAACTGCGTTACCTATAAGACCGCAAAGATAATATTTGCTATCTTTTTCTAATGTACAGAAAACGAGTGAAAGAAAAAAATATTTCAAATCGAGGACGCACAAGATATATTTGTTATCTTTTCTAGTATACTGACAGTGAGTGAGAAAACAAACAATGAGAATTAACTTTATGCATCGTCTATAGGGGCTGAACTACCAATTTTGATGGTCTTGGACTTTAGACAGGCACATCACGTAGCACATGTGTATTTTTCAGATTGCTGACATCTGACAAAAAAATCAAATTAGGTGAAAACTAGATTGACAAATTCATCTGATAGGATCTAAAAATAGCTTTGAATAACGATATTCAATTTATAAGTACAATTTAGTATGAAAACTTTCCAGAGGGACCACATTCGAATAAACGGGGTTTTGCTGTATATATATCAATTACTAGTATAAATTCAATCTGTTTAAGTTTTTATTAATTAGTTTTTAGTTATGACCGCGGCAAATATGGTTGTCAGTCTGACGATATTATAAATTATTTGATTGATAAGCCATTTTCTCGATTGTCTCATGATAAAAAGAAACGTGTAATTCAAATTGGTTGTCCAATTCCTGATTTAATTATAAATAAACCGTCTTCGAAAAACATACAACATTTTAGCCATAGTACCTATTTATTAAACTTTTCATGTATTAAAGGATCGGTTAATCTGAATAAGATGATTTGTTGGCTGTGTTTATAATTTTTAAATAAGAGTAATTTGGAAATCTGGATATAATGACTTGAACAATATTTCTACCAGCGTATAGAAATGTCCTTATCTAAAGAAAGTAGAAATATAATTATTTGTCATAATAAAAAAAGAGATAGAAACTGTAATATTTTTCAACGTCTAATTGATATAACTTGTTTTCTTGCAATTCAGGAATTACCTTTTAGAGGGCATAGTGAATCTGTTGAACTTGTTAATCATGGTAATTTCATTAAATGTGTGAATTTATTAGCTAAATATGATGTGCTATATTTATTCTAAATTTAAATTGATAAAATTGTTTAGAAAATTATAAAAAAATTCTAACATTTTTTTGATACCTAGTATACGTATTGTATACTTAGTTAGCATCGTCGGTAACAGCATAACCTAAGTTTGTGCCTACTGCATACCACTGGGTAATAAATACTTGCCATTAAAATATGCAGCTAAAAAAATTTTAATGAGTATTAATCTCCTTTCGGTTCATGCGCCTTATAACAAAGTTTTCAAAATGATATGATTGCTAATGTAGTCAAAAGCCATTCAAAGTGGGATCATCAGTTTAAGAAACATTTATGATTAAAATAATGACAAACAAAATAATATTATGATAAATGACCAAATGCTAATAGGAGGAATCTTACAATGAATTTAATTAAAAAGTAGGCAAAAAAAAGTTTCATTCAATATTGTAAATAGACTACTTTTAATTTGATAGCATCTCTAGTGGAGACCGCTCAAGCCTGTGTGAATAAAAATACCTGTATTGTCTGTCTGGTGTTCTGGGCTACCACTGCTGTACATAGTGGCAAGTTTTCCATCAAGGATGAAACGGAACCAGCCATTGCTACCGTTAGATAGTTCCAGAGCAGCCGAGTCACTCCACAGATACAGGCAGTCTCGCCCGCGACACAGAGACCAGTCGCGCCACCAGTATGCACCGCCCAGCAATAACTCCTGCGCATCGTCTGTATCTAAAAAACGAGTAATGTAAAATGTTACCACAGTGTTAGCTGTAAAACAAAATATATAATGAAACAAAAAATATTTGTGAAGCAATTCTAAAAATTATCTGTCTGACTGCCCAGAATTTAATTCAATGTCAAAAATAATGTTGTATTTTGATAAAGCCCTATTGAATACTGTACACCATTGGCTAAGCCATCACCATAGTGGAGGTTACATTAGAACTGCCCTGATGCAAAACCACTGTTGAGTTATTGACACCCTTTTAAAGATTTCCCTACGCTTCATAATCTGATATTGATAAGTCAATCAGTTCTAATTAAAATAAAACCTTGTTAATTCAACCCCTTTACTTTGCAATGGTTAAAACAATCTATGATTATCAATTTCATACTAAAGTATGTAACTTTTTTAGTACATACAGTAAAACCCCGTTTATTCAAAGAATGTTTATTTGAAATTTGCCACAAGTCGAAGTTTTAGAGCAGAATGTGGTCCCTCTGAAAAGTTTTCATACTAAATTGTACTTGTAAATCGAATATCGTTGTTCAGTACAGGAACAAGAACTGTAGCAATCGCGTAGGGGTTTGTTCGCCGGTTCACTCTGGTCTCGAACGTCGATGTCTGCAGCGGCGTGCAGTGGTCCAGGGGGGTCCAAATCGTCGTCCAGTTGTAGCAGCCAAGTCATAGAATCTTCCGGGTTCAGTCCAAATGTCCTAGCCAAAAGTCAAATCCAGGGAAGAAAGTCCAGGTGAATAGCAGAGGTCAAGCGGAGATAAATGAAACACTATTTTCTTGAGAAGTCCAGAGGTGCAGAAGCGAGCGAGGGAAGTGATTTTTGCAACCGCTGGACCGTTTATTTATCCTAGAGATTCGTCTCCGGGAGCATAAGGCTCCATCATGATGCTGGGAACCAATCAGGGGGCACAGACATCCCCCGCGCTACCCCGATTCGGTCCAGCGCCGCCACCACCTGGCGGCCAGACTCCGCAACTCTCGTCATTTTTTCTGTCGTCCCGTACGAGACGGCGGATTTCCATTTTCGCTTCTGAAAAAGCTCTCATATGTTTATTCTTAACTTTCCAGGCATCGCGAGTACTTTTTCTTACAGAGTTTGGCCCTCCTTGCGATGCCTGATATATTTTACCTTGGGCGATGGCCCAGGGAATTAATAAATGCACCTTAAACTTTAAAAATCCATTTTAACCATCTAAGCGATTAAGATGCGTAATATTATCTCCGGGCGATCGCCCTCTCAAGACTCTTTTTATTTTTATACATCATAAGCTCATCATAATTTTTTAGAACAAGTTATAACATATTTGTAAGTTTCGCTGGCGCCGGGGGCGGGGCCAGCCTCGGCCCGCTATCCCCCCTCCACCCGACCGGTCGCCACGCACAGGGGCGTCAGGGTTCCAGCGGCGCGGAATGCTGGGCGAAATATTTCCGTGAATCGGACAAGATAGATTTTTCGCCCGGCGCTTTTCTTGAGCCGTGGTTATCGCGCTCCGCAGTCGCGTAGCTGTGCGGAACAATCGTTATTCGAAGTTATTTTTGGACCCTATCAGATGAATTTGTCAATCTATTTTTTCGCCTAATTCGATTTTTTTGTCAGATGTCAGCAAATCTGGAAAATACACATGCGCTATGCAATGTGCCTATCCAAAGTCCAAGACCATCAAAACGGGTATACCCTATACCAATTCACGAGACATAAAATTAATTCTCATTGTTTGTTTTCTCACTCACTCTCAGTATAATAAAAAAGATGACAAATATATCTTGTGCGTCCTCGATTTGAAATATTTTTTTCTTTCACTCGTTTTCTGTACATTAGAAAAAGATAGCAAATATTAACTTTGCGCCCTTATAGGTAACGCAGTCCTCCCAGCTGCAGCTGCGAATGTCAATGCTTGCCAATCTTCCGTAATATTACCATCATTACTTTTGTTTACGTAGCGTTTGTATATTTTGTTTAAAAGAAAATTTACAGAAAAATACGCGACCCCATTAATGAAGTTGTCGACAATATTAAATATGATGACAGAAAGAATTTTGACGTTGAAAGGCGAGTGCCAAATGTCACCGTGACCACCACAACAAATGTTTTAAAAGCGCAGGAAACTTTTGTTGCTAACTTCAGCGGAGAAATGGCGGGTTGACAAGTTTGACTATTATGTCGTTATTAAAAATGGCGCGAAAAGATAGTCCATTATAATAGTGTTTTTAAAAAAAAAAATATTGTGATTTGTTTACACTGTATTTTGACAACTTGTTTGTTAATTTTAAATGTGAAGTATATAATTATATATATAATTACTTCGAGTTGCTAAGTTAGTGTGTAAAAAATAATTGGATTTTTGAAATTTTTATATTCATTATCCTAAATCGTTATTCGAACTTTTTTCTTGATTTTCGGTCCCCTCAATTTTGAATAAACAGGATTTTACTGTATTAAAATCCTGGTAATTAGTAAATCAACATATTTCTGAACTCCTTACCCCCTAAACTGACACAGTTTTGCATAAACCAAACGTGAAATTAAAAAAAACAGATGTGAAAATGCGAGCAAAGCTAACTGTTTGGAAATGGGGAATACCTTTTAGTATTTCTTCACCCATTTCCTAAAGAAGTGACTTAAATATTATCTGAAACATTTTGAGCACAAAGAAGTGATTGTAAATTGTGTGTCAGATGAAAAGATTTGCTAAATAATCTGACGCGGTGCGGCGACACAACTCAAATATAGTAATCTTTGTTAAATTGACAGTTTGAAAACATAATATGTACAAGCCTGAATCTTATAAATGTATGGTTATACATTGTGGTTATTTTTATTTCCATAAGGGTGGTAAGGAGGCTAGATTTTTTTGTTTTTCAATTCTGACACAACATACTGCTGAACAAAACACACCATTTTTAAAAAAACTACACTTTCTTACACACTTCTTCAGTTTTTACTTGTCCTCTTGACCTCTTTACCTTCTTCAGAATTTGTTATATTTGGCTGTAGCAGGGTATATACCATCGCCTTGACTTCTAATCCACATTAATTTAAAAAATTTGTCTTGGCCATCTTTTCAAACATTCACAACATATTCAGAACAAACTAAAAAATCTTACTTACCATCACGCCATTTCTGCGGGAATAGGCAGAGAGGATAGAGCACCACACTCTTCTATCCTGACACACAATTCTTGTCTCATCCACATTCATACATCTTCTCACATAAGATCGACGATTATTGAGCCTTTAACAGGACCATCCTCCAGTATCTGGTTTACCTGGTCGTGCCAAGTCTTCCGCGGACGTCCTCTGCTTCTGGTCCCATCAATATTTGTATCATATATCTTTCTTACCATTCTCCTCATTCGCCCATTACATATAACCAAACCATCTTAAGTGATCCTTTCTTAATCTTACTCACTATACTAAACTAACACAGCAAACAAACAAGTACAAAAGATGAACTTTGTAAAACTACAATTTTTTTAAATCTGTCAGTTTGTTTTAATACATTAAAAATTAAACATACCAGCGTTGCTTTGATTGGCCTGCTCTTCTGGAGATTGGTCAGCTGTAGGAGTAGAGGCGTCACCAGCTCCTGAGGCCAGTAGCTGAACTTTGGAGATGACTCCGAGGCGAGCGAACTGCTCGAGATAGATATCGCTGGCCTTTTGCATCAACTCCTCGGCGATAGCCAGCACTGCCAGCTGACCATCTTCATCCTCCTAAAGAGGGAAACATTACCATCAGTAAAATTCTTAAATATATATCCCTTCGAGTATGGATACAGAACAAGAGATGGGTCGCTTATCCGTGCCGTCATGTGATCCCAAACAGTCATATTTAATGTTCATACAGTTTGTATTGAGATATTAAATAATCCAGCAAGATAATGAAGTAGCACGACTGTCTCTCACTGATAAGGTTAAAAAGAAATCACACTAACTATTTAATCGTAAAACACAACTGATCTATAATAGTCCAAAACATATCATTTAAACAATGCAGCATAATGCTAAAATAAAATATTCTTATTAAAAGGGAACAAACACGCAGTAAGCAAAAAAGCACAATCTAAACCATTTGATAAATAATTAACATTTTGGTCCAATGGTTAAAAATATTATTAATTTATTTACAAATATGTTTTTTAATTATTAACAATTACTAACCCTCGAACACAAGCCTACAAACTGCGGATCACGGTCGAATCCAGTCCACAAATTATGTGAAAAACTACACAATTAGAATTTCTTTTACACTACAAATGATCGATTAACTTTGATGATTCTATCTTGCAAATAAATAAGTCAACAATTAGATTTTTGACAGTTTGTTAATTTATTACAGACCAACAGAAAGCCATCAGCTTTCGTTGAGTAATGTTATTAAGCCGTTGTGACCATTTCATGACCATGACAAGTGTCTTTAGAATTGATAAAACAGGATACAAAGGGAGTGATCTACGTTGCATTAATTTTCTGTGTACGAGGTCCCGTAAAAGATTTGTAATAAAATAAATAAACATCCCTGTGTGATGTATAACAAATCACATTGTTGATGTATTATATGAAGTTTACAATAGGCACTATACTTAATCAGGGGGACTTGAGTTGTCATCAAATATCTATATTAACTTCATTGTCACCTATATATCTCTCGAATCACACTGGTTTATCGTAAAATTAATACAATATTATATTTACCTAAATACAAACAATTTTGTAAGACCTCCCCATGGCACATTTCTAAGCTGTTGTTATAGTTGTATTTTATTTTATTTTATTCATATCATGAATTTTCTATGATGATTGAACTATTTCTTATATTACTGGTAGAGTAAGACAAGATTTTAAATATCTTACATATTTTGATTAATTTGTTGTGTGAATGAAAAAATGATTTGATATGAGAGACAAGATGTAACTGCAATTTTAATTGGCGACAGAAAAGTGGATTATTCACGTAAAATATAAATTTTGAAGTTTACAAACTTAACAGACAATGGATCAAAAATATATGAACTAAAATAGGTTATGCATATGTACTATTTATTTTCAGAAAAAGTAAAAAATGTATAAATTAAACTTTTTTTGAATCAAGTTTTGTTACGTGTAACAAAATATATCCTTCCACTGCTATATGGAGTGAGCAGTTTGCTTTATGAATCGGTCTGCCAGCAGCCGTACACACGCATTGTTTTGTTCAGTGCGATTTTGTAAGGGTATATTTCAATGATTCTATGAATTTCTTTTCAACTGATTTTAACGAGTTAAGAATCTGCATCAAATTTTAAAAAAACTGCTGCAGAAACCTATTGTACGCTACGGGAAGCGTTTGGAGATTATGCCATGAGCCAAAGCAAAACTTTTTTTGGTACAAATGCTTCAAGGACGGGTGAACATCTGTCGACATTACAGACCACCGTCAACAAGCATAACACCGGAAACCATAGCAAAAGTTTGGGAAATTATCTTTGCAGATTGTAGGCAAACTATCCACAATATTTCTGGGTTGCAGGATAGTCATTCGTGATAGTTTTACGCATTTTATCAGAAGAACAATTGGTTTCTCACCATGACAGTGCACCTGTTGTTCATTACAGTGATTGCACAACATCTCCCGCTCTCCCCGTGTATTTGCCTGACTTTGCCCCTGTGGCTTTTTCCTATTTCCCCGAAATGAATACGACTGAAACGGTGTTATTTTAACACGATTGAAGAGATCTGGGCAGAATCGCAGCAGGTCTTCAACGCACTCTATCGCACTATGCTAATTTATTGGGCCGATTCGATGCTGAAATGATAAGAAAACCCCTATCTGGCAAAAAAAAAAGTGCTCTTTCAGCATGACAATCCACAGTTCATTCGTTCGCAATCAATACAGCAAAACTGGTTGAATTACATTATGAATGAACCCTATTCTTCATATTTGGTCCCATACGGCTTATTTTTATTTCCAAACATGAAAAATGGCTTGGCGGAATGTGGTTCACTTTAAACGAGAAAGTCATCGCCGAAACTATTTTGTTGAGTTTGACAAATCATATTTTTTGTATGGCTTAAAAAAGTGGAATATTGCCGGACTAAGTGTATCGGGCTGAAAGGAGACATATTGAGAAATAAATAAAATTATAAAATGTGTTTCCTTCCCCAACACGGGTACTTATCATAGAGCCCTCATCATTCATATACTTATCATAGAGCCCATATCATTCCCCCTCATCCTGGCTATCTCACCCCATCCTCTTGTTATAAATTGAATGCCATCCATTTCAAATTTTGCGGTAACTCTTTAGGATCCTGCAAAAAAATATAGGTACCATCCTCCCTATGGCATCCACTCCAAATATGACAGACTTTTTGGGATAACTAACCTGCGCAAAACATAAGCACTCATCATTTCATCTCTCATATACAACATTCCATCTCTTATATACAACATATCATCTCTCTCCCCCTGGCCACCCCACTCCCTCGCCTCGATATAAATGTGTTTTATACTGAATGCTATTAATACCTCAAAACCACAAAGTTTTAATAAATATTGACGAAACACAAGTGTTGGTAGAAATATGTACAGTAAAAGCTCGTTAATATAAACTTTATTTCGAAATTCATTATAATTCGAAAATATTATCATATTTTATCCCCCTGTAATGAATTTTCATACAAAATTCTACCTATAACTCAATAATTTTATGAATTACATGAAATAATTTTAAGACAAAATTGAATTTTTCTTTACATGTGGTCATTATAAATCTGAACATCTGTAAGTATTTTTATTACTCCGCCACGGCCAGACCCTTATCCCTACGGGGTTCGACCATCTGTGAACCAGTAAATACATCCCCAAATGGCTGCCACACGCCGGGCTGACTAAGATGGAAATCCTGCCAAAAGATGAGTTTAGTTAAAGTTGTCATCTTGTCCGCCAGTTTCGGAGTTTTAAAGTTTTTCATTTTCGTATGCCTATCATTGTGTTTTTCTAGATGTAAAACAATTCTTAGTTATTTTTGTGTCAAATAACGTGAAAGTATTAATGTCATATTAAATCTTTTTTATGAATTTCATGAAAACTGACATTCTTGTGAGATTTTAAAGTCTTTATGAAGTGTTATTGAAAAGTGTAAAGAATATTACGTATTTTTATTGCGCCTTTCTTGTGTTTTTCATATTTTATTTTGCCATTAGTTTAATTTTAAATTTGAAATGGCGTCAGTTCACAGTACTTGTAAAACATTAACAAATTCTTTAAAAAAATGTATTTTAATTCAAGATATGGACAGTAAAACAGACAGTAAGAGAAATATCGTGAAAAAATATAGTATCATCAACTCGATTGTTCCAACAATTTTGAAAAATCGTGCCAAAATTTAAGAATCTTATCGTAAGTTGAAGGAAAGTAATGCGTTGACGCATTCGCTCAGCAAAACACATAGAGCTGGAAAGCAGGCTGTTTGAATTTCTGGTCCAATTCTCGTTGACAAAGGACATTCATTGGTCAATGAATTGAAGATTAATGATTTTTGAGCCTCGTATGGTTGGCTCCACAGATTTAATTCAAGGTTCAACATATAATGCTTGTCAATGTGGCGAAAGTAGGAAAGTTGACAAAATATAGTAGGAGAGGGGGGACTTTGACACAAATGAAAGCAACATTGGCCAAATACACATATTTAAAAATTTTAAAATGTTTAGTACACCTATAAATGTTTATTTATACAACTTTAATGAAATTCTACTTTCCTAATTTAAAACTTTTTTTTTAAATTTTGGTCCCCTCAATTTCGTATTAAAGAGCTTTTACTGTATTAACATAGGCACTATGATTGTTCCGCATAGCTACGGGCCCGCGGAGCGCGACAATCGCGGCTCAAGTTAAGCGCCGGGCGAAAGGTCTATCTTTTCCGCTTCACGGGAATATTTCACCCGGCACTCCGCGTCGCTGGAATCCCGACGCCCCTGTACGCGGCGACTGGCCGGGTGGAGGGGGATAACAGGCCGAGGAGAGGCCCCACCCCCGGCGCCAACAAAAATTATGAACCATTATTTCATTTAATAACTTAGTGTATAAAATTATTGTGACTATAAAAAGTAATGTAATAGAGAGTTTTTAGAGGGCGATCACCCGGAGATAATATTATGCACCTTAAAAATCGTTTAGATTGTTAAAATGGATTTTCAAAGTTTAAGGTGCATTAATTAATTCGTAAAATATATCCGGCATCGCGAGAAGGGCTAAACTCTATATAAAAAAGTACTCGCGATGCCTGAGGGTTGTAAAACAAAAATGTAAGAGGCTTTTTTTAAGCGTAAATCGAAATTTGTCGTCTCGTACGGGATGACAAATTTCGATTTACTTTTCGATTTAAATTTCAGGATGTCTGCGCTCCCTGATTGGTTCCCAGCCTCATGAGGAAGCCTTACGCTCCCAACGGTATTTTCTTGAATAAATAATGATCCAGCAGCTGCAAAGATCACTTCCCTCGCTTGCATCTGCACCGCTGGACTTCTCTGACGAACATCGTGTTTCATTCATCTCCACTTTGACCCCTGCTATTCGACTGGACTTCCTGGATTTTCGACCTTTGCTGTGACATTTGGAACCGATCCTGGAAATTTCTACGACTTTGGCTGCTACACTGGACGACGATTTGGACCCCCCTGGACCACTGCACGCCGCTGCAGACATCCACGTTCGAGCACCAGAGCGAACCGGCGAGCCACCCCTGCACGATTCTAGTCTCGTTTCCTGTGCGGAACAATGATGAAGATCGCCATACTCCAAATCTCATCACCACGGGTGAAGAATATAAATAATACTTATCATTGTGTAAGCGAGCAGCATGTGAGATTTGGTAAAATCCCTTTGTTTACAATATTCCCCTAGCATCCTGCGTTAACTGTTTATTGCTCTACATTAAAACACTGCATGAGAATTGAGGAACAGTTTAGGATAAATAAATTGAAAATCTGTTGAGTGATCTAGTCAAAAAATCTCTGAATCTAGTAATAAACGTTTTAAAAAATAATTTAACAGCATTTATTCTACGGTGATGTGAGGATCGGGTTAAAATAGTTATCAAAATGAATTATTTTCGCAAAATGTGAATTAACATTAAGAGAATTTGTTTATTAAATTGACTTAAATTAAAAGCATTCATGATTTTATTAATAACTGAATATATTACAAAAACTCGTCAACATATAATAAGAAGCTATTAAGTTTCATTCATCATATCTTAATTTAGCAGAATATTTCTAGGAAATGTGTCTTTCAGCATCATTGAAAGATATACACAACTTTTCTTCCACATGACGAGAGGAGATATTCTTGGCAGAATCAATAAAAAATGCAAGGAGACATTGGATCAATTTCTGTGAAATAAAAAATTTCAAATAAGTCTCGCTACCTGTGACACTATTTTTTAACAATAGTTGTGTGCAATAGAAAGAGAATAGAAAGAGGATAAAAAGAGATTACTAGTATCAAATGGGACTATATTGATATGCCTTACTGTTTATTAGTGTAAAAAATAAATTCTATGAATATTTATTGAAAATATCATTATTGTTCATTTCATTTTAAAGGATTAATGAACACTGACTTTTAAAAAGTAAAAATCTATACTAATTATTTTCATTTGTATATATAGTAAAACCACTGATTCGTGTACCCATATTTGATATTTTCACATAATTCACTTTTTAAAAATTTTGCCCCGAAAATAACTTTTCATACAAATTTCTACAGACAACTTATAAAACCTGATTATTCGTAATACGTACGCATTTTTTATACCTGAAATTTAAATTTGCATGATCACGTGTTTTTAAATCAAAACTCGTGCGACTACGCATTCATCATCCCTTTGTGAACATCTACTAGCTAATTGGCGCTGCTCTTTATCGCAATATCACAGGACCAGAGCCAAACTGAGTTATGCTAAATTCAGCAGTGTGTTTTATAAGATTTGTTGTTGTTTCAACTGAATGTTGGTGTATTGCGAATTATGTATTTCTACACACAATTGTAACTATTTTCATTGAATCTCATAATTTATAAATTAATTGTGTGCAACAGTTCTATCAATTTTATATCTGTTTTTTTGTTTATGAAATGTTGCGATTTGTTTAATGTAATAAAGAAACAAACCTTTGTAATTACATACACAACATATTTTACTTAATTTATTTCGTGTTTCATTCATTAAAATGGCACAAACATCTTGTAATTCGTGTAAATCCTTGACTATTTGAAAAAATGGAGCTTATTTTAAAAACTGACAAAAATCTATATCAAAAATGAAATTGTGGAATAATTTGAACCCCAAATACCTACCTGAGTTCGAACTTGAAAAATCACAGGAAAATAATAAGCTTCAACGAAGCATGAGGATTTAAAAAATTTTCATTATTTTTCACGGACTTTTTAATATTCTTTATTCTGATAATTTCTTGCCTAATTTTGATGAAAAGGGTGAGTCAGACCACCAATCAAATTAAAATGTCTGTGATTTTGTTGCGTCAAATACTGGTGAATCACTTGAACAAGCATATTTTTAAAATTGGACTCACCACACACCTTCCTTATTCAGGAGAAATTGGTTATTTGATAAACATTTTAACACATAAAACGCTAAAATAATGGACATTCGCCATGTTCCAGTATGAAAAACACGATGTCGACAGTGGCAGCACGCACAAAAATGCGAACGCATTAATCTGACACGTTTTTAAAAATTTCTTACTAATACTGCCTTAAAAAAAATTGTTGTCATTATTCGTAATTCAGATTTCTTTGAATTTCGGTCCCGCGAGTTCTGAATTAATGGAGTTTTACTGTATATATTTTTGTGCCTTACACTACTTAAAATAAACTCAACAATATAAATAAAAATTCATTTTCTCGCTATCTGCCAGCAGTCGAACCAAAAAATTATAACATATTAGCGATGCTAAAAGAGTGAATTAAATATGTCCAGTGACACTAACCAGATATGTTTGTATGACTTGTATTGACCTGAGTGCAGGCATTACCTTTAAACTTTCCCATCCCTGTAATACAGTGTACATTTAGTAGATAATTAAATCACAGAGTGATAATGCTGTAAGAAGGTGTAACAGTCATCATCATAAACAAATTAAGTAGAATCAAAAACTCTTAATTTCTACACGATGATTTCTACAGAATTCTACAACACAAACATCCTTTCAATGAGTATTTAATTGATTGTCTGCCCAAGGCTGAAGTTTAATAAATTATGTCTGCTATGTGAACAATTCTGTATTCAAGTGAACAATTTTTCTTTTATGGTTATCACATAAAAAAAATTAAGGTTAAATTTAAGAACATCAGTGTGTAAACTTCAAAATTGATAATTAGAAATAATTTTTTGTGTGGGTAAAATGATTCTTGAAATTTTCAATCTAATGTTTCGTAAAGAACGCGGGCTTTCTTCAAGGCTTAATAAGTGGAGGCTTTAAATGGTGTATACACACATATATCCCACAATAATCCAGTGATCTCAAAGTTAGTCGAATCGGGAATGACTGTACATAAATTAGATACAAATAAATTCACTGACATTCGGATTGATATCAAGCAAGATGACCACTAGGCGTTGAGAGCGTGCGCACAAAACTCTGAATGGAGGCGATACACTCCGCGTAACAAAAGGTGGGATGGATGCTAAGAAAGACATTTGCCATCCAGTGAGGCATTACCGTGGCGGGTGTTTTAATGTACAGGTGGGCGGGGTGTCGGGGGCCCGCTCGGGGGGGAGCGCTGCCCAGCCACCAGCTACACACCGCATCCTGTAATATGCATTGCTGTGGAGTGAGACTGTCGCACAACTACATCTCACAAATTGCAATATAAAAATCCGTGTATCTGAATCATTTCAAAGTTAACCTCTCTGATTCTTATTCTAATAGTTATCTATACACAATAATTTTATAACACTTATTTCCACAAAAGTTTGTGAGACTTCTTAAAGTTTTCTAAAAACAAAACATAACCAATTTCATAGCTGTATTTACTACAGCCATAAGTACAAATACAATATGTTCATACACAACAACAAAATAATAATATCTATAATAAATTTGTTGTGGTGTCAGATGGAAAGGTTCCATTCATTCTTACTGTTTTTAATTATAAAAAAAAAAACCCACAAAATAATAACAAGTCAATCTAAATACATGAACTGATGCACGCATAAAAGAAGCATGAAAAATGGTTCTACACAAATGCAATATTAATTTACAAAAATCTTTATTTGTACTTATGACTGACTTTCAATATTAATTAGTAATTAATATTGTGACTATGATTAACTATTCAGACAGTGTTCTCCAACCTCATTATCCAGAACTGAGGCGATGAGTTGAGTGAGTGCAGCAGCCGCCTGAGTATCACTGAGGGGAGGAGAGATCAGAAGTGACGCCGGACAGTAGTGGACCATTTTTCTCACGAGACTTAGGCACGCACGCCTCACTCCCGCAACTACCGAACCCAGATAACGGCCACAGAACACAGGCAGTAGACGGCTGAAGACAATATGTATCAGGATTATAAACATCTTATTTTCAGAGTGTAATGTTTTTTTATATCATCAATGGGAATCCATTACCGCACATGTCCCCTGCACTGATATGTGTTTGATAAGGAAGGCGAAGAAAGTTTACTAGGGAAAAAAACAAACATTTTCTTAAAGCATAGAGAATCATAGTACAGTAAAACCGCGATATAACGAAACCCAATATAGAGAAAAATGACATATCAAAAAATTGAAATTTAGTCCCTAAAACCAATTTTTCATACAAAAATGCATTTATATAAGGAAATCCCGTTAATATTTATAACAAAATCATTTTTGTCCCGTACGAAAAAATGCCAATACATTTACGTAAATTTATAACGAAATAAAAAAATGTTAAAAGATGAAAATATTATTTCGCACTTACAAAGCTGCGCCGCTGCATCAAATGTATTAAAACAATTCAAACTTCTTGGGTTCATAGTAGGCCCATAAAACCATTCGACATAATTCTTGCGGCGCTCACTTGGACACGTTTTACGTACGCATACGCCTCTAATATGTATTGCAATCCCAGACCCAAACAGCTGGAAAATACAAAAATTAATAGGAACCCCCCGAAAGTTGCAGTATGTACTTATTAGGAATGTCAGTCTCAGTATAATGTCTGTAGAGTTAAGTTTGTTCCGCTTTTAACGCGATTATTGATGACCGAACTGAATATTTACATAAATTAATTTTCGTTTGACAATTGTTTTCGTGTGAACTCGTCAATAATATAAATAATTCGTTAAAATATTTTATGGACTATTTTTGTACGGCATTTTGTATTTCTATTAACTATTGTTTTCGCGTATTTTAAGTGAACAATATTAACGATAATTTTTAAGGGAACAATTTTAACGATTATAAATATATTTTCAAGTGGTTGCCGCCGTTACCGGTAAGTAGCTTCGTAATTTATACACGACTCATTTTATAAAAATGCCGTGATTCAACTGTAAACTTTTTATTTTTTGATTATTTTGTATGTTTCATGCCCAAAACTATGTTTGAAGCGGCTCTATATTTAAACACAATTAAAATATTGTTTTGTGTTTGCAATATTCTGGAATTTACAAAAATACTTCCAATTGGTGTTGAATAGGTTCTGTTCTTAATTTAATTCCTTTGATTATCCATTTGCTTATGTTTTAATAACAAAACTACTAAAAATATGTAGGTATTCAGTTCCCTATGGCCTTCTTCCTCCTTTGTTTGCAGAATTTGCGATCTTTTTTGAAGCCGTGCAACATTTTTTTGCGACGGTGCGTAACATATATTAGGATTTTTTTTTATTTATATTGTTGTATGTAGGAATTCGTTATTACGAATTTTTATTTTTTGGGCCCTTGGATTTCATTGTATCGCGGTTCTACTGTACATATAATGATAAAAGTAAGTTTTTTATCCTCCTGGAATGTAGTGAAATATGATTTCAAATAATGATGGATTCACATTGATGACATGTCAACAGATAATATATTAATATGTATATAATAAACATTCCTTATGATATTATATAATATAAACAGTTTGTGTGGAAGAATTATTTTAAAATCATATTTTAATAATATTACACCTCCCCATCTACATCCATGACTTTTTGTATGTGGTGTAGCGGCTTTGATATTGTCACTTGTGGCTGTAAAGTGTTTGCTTAAACAGCTAGGTCAATGAGACGCGAGCAAGACAAAAACTAATGTGTTTTTAATATCTCTAGGTTAAGATTACTTAAATGTTTTCTCTTGTATATTATAACGTTATACGAGGCTTGTCCATAAAATAAGTTCCACGGACTGCCGCTGGCGCTAGGATCGTTTCTATGCGCGACCAGACAGCAGAGGCAGGTTATTTGGTTCCTCCACTATAATTCCTCACCAAGCCAGCGTCGCTGCGACGTTTAGTCTAGGCCCAGCAGCCGTCAACGATGGAGCTTCCTCTTGCGTCTCCCGCCAGCTGCGAGTTGCGGTCTGTTATTCGTTTCCTGGCCGCTAAGAAGAAATCGGCGAAGGAAATTCACGAAGAACTTTGTGAAGTGTATGGAGAAGAGTGTATGAGCTCCGGGATGGTGCGCAGATGGGTCAGGGAATTTAAAAATGGCCGAACAGACGTCCACGACGAAGCCCGTGCAGGGCGGCCATCGGTTTCCGACGAAACAATTGCCAGAGTCGAAGCGGCAATGCTCGAAGATCGACGGATTACAGTTAGGGAGCTGTGCGAACAGATTCCGGAGGCCAGCAAAACCACAATCGACAAGATTTTGACTGAACATTTAGGCTATTCAAAGGTCTGCGCAAGATGGGTACCAAAAATGCTCACTGCAGATCACCAGCGGCAGCGGGTTGAAGCGGCCCAAGAATTTCTCGCTTTTCACGGAACAACCGAAGAGGAATTTCTGGACTCTATTGTTACTGGCGACGAGACCTGGATACACTACACCACACCGGAAACAAAGGAGCAATCGAAGCAGTGGAAGCACCCTTCTTCGCCAAGAGCAAAGAAGTTCAAAGAAATCCTGTCTGCCGGAAAAATCATGGCTAGCGTTTTTTGGGATCGAAAGGGCGTATTGTTGTGCGAGTTTATGCCTCGCGGGACAACAATCAATGCTGAACGGTACTGTGAGACCTTGAAAAATCTTAGACGTGCAATTCAGAACAAGAGAAGAGGAATGCTGACCAAAGGAGTGCGTTTTCACCATGACAACGCCCGACCGCACACCGCCTATCGAACCACAGCCCTCATCGAAAAATTTGGATGGAAAATGGTGTCTCACCCACCCTACAGTCCAGACTTAGCACCAAGTGACTTCCATCTCTTCCCCGAGTTGAAGAAAAACCTTGGCGGAACCCAATTCAAGACAGATGAAGAGGTACAAATGCGGTTGTTAGTTTTCTACGCGGACAGGCGGCAGAGTTCTATGACTCTGGTTTAAAGAAGTGGGTGCCTCGAATGCAGAAGTGCATAGAACGCAACGGCGATTATGTAGAAAAATAAAAGAAGGACTGAACTTTCCAAAAATATACTTTTCTTTAAAATTAAACCAGTTTTTTTATGTGAAAAAAATTCGTGGAACTTATTTTACGGACACGCCTCGTATGTGGTACCTACCGTGCTCTCATGTTGGCAACACGGACCGCGTGGGGAAAGAATTCCGAGCAACGGTCTTTTCGGGTGACAGCTAGCATTGTAAGCGGACGGACAGATACGATCCATAAATCGCATAAAATGTGACTTCATATAATAAGTGAGGAAGGGTGAGAACAACTGAATATTTTAACATCTGTGTTGTCCTGCATCATATTTGAACTTAACTGTTGACTAATTATATGTGTAATTTTAGAATGGACGCACCCCTTCTTCACTAAATTTTTTCTTTACTAAATTCCTTCCTCAGTTATTTATTCATTCACTTTCTCATCTCATTCCTAGTTATTTTCACTTATAAATTTTGTAAAAGTGATGTTATTGTAACTTTTGTTACAACTCATTTCGTGGACATGACGGTAGAGGAGTCATGCCAAAACACGCATGCTACGGGAAGGATTTCTCCCATATAATGGATGAGGGGTACGAGTTGATTTGCCTCTGACAGTACCCGACGAGATGATTTTTTCAACCAAGGGAGACGCAAGCAATCCATGAAGAACCAAATGCCAATAGATAATTCAGCCTTCCTAACTTGCGGCAAGTAAAAGTGACAAGTTTTAACGGATACCTTGGACTGGCCAAATTAAAATGAAGACTTGTGAATCTCTGCAGAAATTGACAATTACTATGCGAAAACTGGTTGTAAAAAATGCATTTTTATTGTGTACAAAGAAATTAAAGCTTATGATTTTTTTATTATGGCATTAATCTTTCTTTTCATATTCTTATTTAAAACAAATAATTTTCTATTGTAGCATATTTGTTTCTTTATTTTATTTAAAACTAATGGTTTTCATGCTCGTGTTAACCAATCCATTAGCCAAGTTATTTCTGTATTATATCTGATCCGACAAACTGTCAAGCGAGAAATTATGTTCATTTAGTTCTGGCAAGAATAATGAATTTTATTGTGGCAAAATCATCTCTTTCATCGCATCACATTTGTGATGGAACACTTAATGTTTTCTATTTTAATATTCTATTTTCTTGTTTCTTTTTTTTATATTAAACTTTGTGATTAAAATTTGCAATAATCTTTTTATTTTCCCTGAGAATGCTGGCTAAAGTGAAAGGCAGGAGATTATGTTGAATTCTGTGACCCAGACCCACGCACATCATGCAATCCTTTGAGCAAGCCGATGGATGTGCAAACATGGCGTCCTATCCTGACGACTACACGTCACATTTAGGTGTCCACGTCACAATATATTCAATAACAGTATATAAACATATATTCAATTTGAAATGAAGTGTACATTGTCTTTATTATGAGTAAGAAAAACATACATGACATCTGTCATTTTGTTTTGGTCAGTGCGCGGCCATTGGTGACTGCTGCGCGATCAGGGTCTCAATAGAATCTATATTTCAAAGATAGAACTTTCCCCAAAACAAACCACACGTAAATAATATGCCGATGTAATTAAAATGACATATAAGAATCGCAAATAGGCAATTTCTATGGTAAGTTAGATTTCTCCCTTACCATAGATAGCATAGATAAGAAAAGATGACAGACGTCAATATACTTCAGTCTCATCAGTCGTCTCATATGATTTTGCTAAAATATGTTTTTTTTTCTTACTTGTAATAAAGTCAATGTAAACTTAATTTTAAATTGAATATATATTTACGTACTGTTATTGAATATATAAAGGAGAAAACATTTAAATAATCTTAACCTAGAGATTCGTCTCATAGACCTGGCCGTTTAATTAAACACTATACAGCCATAATCACACTACATTCAATACATCCAGAAAGTCATAGAAATAGATGGGAAAATACAATATATATACATATTTTGATATTATAATAATAATGATTATGAAGGGATTATTTAAAAAAAAAAAATTAATAAGGACTAAGTGAAAACGTTCCATGTGACCAAATGAAAATAACTGAATAATTATTATCATAATTTTCTATTTTTATTGATTTGTTTACACTGTATTTTGACAACTTGGTTGTTATTCTAAAATGTGTGGAAGTAAGTGTACATAATTACTTTGAATTGTAATGAAAAAGTTTGAATATAAAAACAAAATTGAAATTTTCATATTCATTATCGTAAGTTGTTATTTAAACTTTTAAATTTGAATTAACGGAATTTTACTGTACTTACGAAAGATAGACAGGTGCCATCTCTTTATCGCCCTGTGATTGAGCGGTCTCGGACTCGGGTTCAGTATTGCTAGCGCCCACAACAAGCCACTCCCCTGGGCACTGTAAAATGGCTGCAACTTCTCTGTGACCTGGAGAGATAAAATAATTAACTAGAGATTTTTCAAAAAACATAATTAATCAAAACAAAAACAAAAAGTGTAAACAAATCTCAGGAAAAAAAATTCAATTTTATCTCACCTTGATCATGCCGTTCTCTGGCTTTATCCAAAGGTGTTTTTCCATCTTCATCCCTAAGATCAGCATTGGCACCGTGCCTAAGGAGAACTTTTGCAACCGCTGGCCTACCAAAGCACGCTGCGTAATGAAGGGATGAACTGCGTTGGCCTTTGTTCACATCAGCACCTGAAAGATCAAAAACATTAGATACCTGTAATAATAGATAACTGTAGTTTGAAATGGGCACCACTAATAAAGGACAATGGCCAAGTACACAATACAGGCACAGAGTTGCTTACACAATTTAAATTCTAAATTCCCCTTTAGTTCGATTCTTTTTACTAATAATTGTTTGTGATGTTAAAATGTTTTCTTTTTATTGACTTTTTGTATTATTTCACATATTTATGAATGATTGTATTTCTAATAAATGGGTTTGTTGAGTTAATAATCGTTATTTTCGTTGAACATCATTATTTGTAATTTATACTGCGGAAATATCAAAAAATGAGACAAGGAAAAATAGATCATTTTTTGAAGCCGAAACATGGCTGACCATTAAAAATGTTTAAATTTGTTCTTATTATTTTTAGTTTAGTGTTAGAGTGTACTTTATTTAATGATTGTTTAATTTCCTGAGAACATTTTAAGATAGGGATCTTCACTCATTACGAGTAATAGATGTAATATTCTGACCAATTAGATTCAGCAGTTATATATAATAAATTACATCAGGATTTTGTATTAGTATAATAAATATTGCGTTTTCGAGATAATTTCCATGAAATTTTCAGTTTTTTTTATGAATTTTGCAATTTTAAAAATTTTTTTTTCTGGTCCCTTGCATTTCTTATTTATTTGTTTATTTTCTAATTTAAAAATTAATTTGCGATGGTTTACACACAACTGACTTTGACAAGCATTTTAAAGACACCTGAAGATCAACAGCAAATTTTTTCTCGTTTCTTACTTCCCTGTACACCTGCTGTCACAGGTCGTATATAGCAGAACATATAATAATCCTTGTTTCGGTAATCCACAATTGATTGTAATCACAATCCCTAATTGGTGTTGGTATTTGTTTACCTCTTTCACAGAGAAATTCAACCATCTCATGTGTCCCAAACGCCGCAGCCCAGTTGAGCAGTGTTTGCCCGACGTCATCCATGAAGTTTACATCCACATTGCCCGACTGTACAGCCTCTATAAGGGCATCTGTGTCTTTGCTGCGGATGCAGTCAATCAACTGACGGTGAGACTTGTCACTGCTTCCTGCTTCTCCACGCCGTCCACATGCACTACCACTACCGAGAGAACCACCTCCGCTAGATCTGTGGAACATAATTTGTCTGAATGATCAATTTCACCATAATTATTTTTGTAACGGAAATGCACACATCACCAATATTCTTACTATTTTCAAACTAAACTGAAGTATTTGCACTCTCTTAGAAACCTCTCCTCTCCTAGAAACTCTGACCGATTGATCTTACTTGACTAGACCAGGGTCATACTACTAAACCAAATAAGCATATTCATTACTTCCATTAAAAAATAATTGTCCAGATAAATCTTAAATGGATTGAAGAATCTGACATTGTCCAAATGTATAGCTTGATGAATCTGATTTAGTGAGGATTATCTCAAAAAATGATTTCATCATTTGCAGGATAAATATCAACAACAACAAATAGTTTTAACAAATAATCGGTTATACAATAATATATAGAGACAATTTTACAATACAACATAAAGAGGGTCTTTCATTTTTCCAGTTTTATAAATTCAATTAGTTTTGAATTTGAATTTAGTTTTGTTAAAAATTTTGATATCATGTCTTTAAAATTTTATTAGGTTGGTGAACTCTCAAATTTTTTTTCTCAAACAGCTCATGACCACGGGTGAGATTTTTCTCGGAGATTTGTATTGAAAGAGGGTAAGGTGTTTTATGAATCATCATTGCATGTGTTTCACTCTCGGATTAGAATAACATAATAATCAGTGATATGTAACTTTACTGACTCTTTTCAAAGAATCATTGAGAGATCACCTTGGACACGGGCCATAAAACTTCTGAAAATTAGTTACTTTCTTGTTATGGAAGATTTATATACAAGTTAATTATTTAGTTTTCTCTCTATTGCAATAACTGTCTAATAATCTACCATTTTTACATTAGACATTCTCTTCCTATCAACAAATAGGTAACAATAAAAAATTTAAAATACTACTGCCTCGATTGTAGCCCAGAGTAATGAAGACCGACATACCTTTGAATGGCATGTCTCCCTTCACAGAGTAGCACCAATAGGAGATCTACCAGCCGCATGCACTCCAAACACCAGCGTTCGTCCGCTGCTACAGCTCGCTCTAGCGCTGCACAAAGATCCAACCGCACTAAACTCTGTAAGTAAACAATTAGTTATTTTTACAAGAACTCACACGGGAGATCTACCTTTTGAGGTCCAAATTCAGGAGTCAATGGAACAAACATTATGTGAAAGAATTGTTAGGAAGGCAGACTCGTCATTCCATTTTCGAGCCTCGGTAGCGTGTTCATCAGTATATTACTTATATAATTATTGCAGTATAGTGTCATGTAAAATACCAAAGTAAAAACATGTGAAATATCCAACATATTAAAGATATTGTAGCATAAATGAAACGCCTGTTATTTGTGTAAGGACTCACATATGTAATCTGTGGAGACCCGCGGCACAATGTGGACAGAAGACTGACTGTGGTGGACACCGAGGTGTGAGCGTGCTGAGGGGCATTTTCCTCGCTGCTCTCGGCTGCACCCCCACATGCTCCCAGGCGCCTCACCAACTCCTCAACAAGACCTGAAAGAATAACACTTATAAATCTGATAAAGAAAGATTTAAGGCACGACTTGCAATAATAATTCAAATTTTTGCATTTTTTTACAAAATTGTGGGTTTTTATTATTTATTTATATCAGAAGTTATTCAATACATTATAAATTTTTTTAACTATTACTTACACTGGACCTTTACATTAAAATAAAACTATGAAACTGAATGTTATTTCCCATAATTAAGACGATACAAATATTATAAGGAAGACCGCGAAGATTAGATGCATTTTCCACATGCAATGGAATTGAGTTAAGACGCTAAATTAATGCATAAACGAAATATATTTTTTTATAATCTTGAAACCAAGACTACGGAGACATATCTGTAGGAAACTAAATTAGCAAAATGTTAAAAATAAATAGAGTTATAAATCATTCAATTTGCAGTACATTTGACAAATTTTTAATGTTTTTAAAATACTTTGTTTTAGTAAAAACATACATTTTTAAATAATAAACTATATTTACTCACATGCTTTGAGGCTTCAACTACTATTTAAAACTAAGTTTAATATCAGAAACACAATAATCATTTTTTTAAATAATATATTTCCAATCTTATGAAATACGATAATTTTAATTATCTCTCAGTGTTAGAATGCCGTTCTACACGGCCACAGCGGTTGTGAAATCTGCGCACCGATAGATTTTAATTAAATTTGCTTATAAAACACATTTTAATACAAATTTTGACTACAATATGAATGAATATTATACTTATTCTCGATACCAATTGCTTATTTATGTAAATTGTATGGTTTTGAGCTGTTTTTATACGAAAACAGATTATAATTTTGACATTTAAATATTAAACATACGTCAAAATTCATGTCACCAATCGGAGCATTTTAGAATCTGACAGCGCATGAAATTTATTCATTCACAAGATTGAATGTGAAATTTGCGAACCCGTAATTTTTTTTATTGGGTTTGGTTCTCATTAAAAGTCAATAATATATTATTATATACATTATTGTTCTGAAATTACTGCCTCCTGTGACTCAAGATGCCTAAGATCAAAAAGTATCCGTTGACACGCTTTAGGAAATGTCCCAATAAAATTTTAAATGGTTATAAACATCTTGGAAAAAAAATTGCAACGCAAGTAGATAATTTTTACCATTCCTATAATAATTATCTATTTGATTTAACAATATAAATTACATAGTTCAATATACATATATTATGTAGTGCAGATAAATTATTTTTTATTGGAAATACATATCCTTAAAGATAAATAATTTTATCAAAAGAATTATACATGACAAACCTGTCTGATTGATACAAATGTATTTGTATCAATCAGACAGGTAATACATAATAATCGTATAAATGAATAAACACGTATTTTAATATTTTAGACATAAAAATACTGATAACTAAATAACAATAATATTATAAATTATTTTCAGGATGTTCCCGAACTGAGCATTGAATGTGTGGACTCATGTGAACTTCCTAAATTGGATGGCAAAAAAGTGGTCGACATACACCAATTCTTTTCTCAAATTTACTCTCACGAATCGATGTTTGGGTGCACAGGAACGAAAATTGAATGTGTGAAAGAACATATGGTTTTATTTCTAAATTCAGTTTAAAGTGTAATATATGTGCATCAAATTTTATTTTGAATATGTGTAAAGAAAAAAAACAATGAAATTCTGATGAACGATAATATGCTCGATGAACGAATTATTTAACAGTGAATAATAATACTTTTGCCATATTTTCATTTATATTTTAATATTAAATATATATGTAATTTATTAAAACAATAAATAAATACTTAAAAAAAACCTGTTTTTTTTATTATAACCGGAGTATGATTATTATTATAAATAGTTTTCTCTTCACAAATACAGCTGCTTCAAAAGTTATTAATATTATTTATCAGTATGAATTTTACATCAATTTTTTCCTTATAAATCGGGGCAAAATTGTAATATTTTATAATCATATGTTTATCGACACAAACAATGGTTTTTATCATAAACATAATAATTCTTCATAGCATAACAATTCTTAGGTGAGAACTTGAACAAATTATTTAATTTTCACTTGATAATTTCAAATGGCAACACATATGTATCATGAATGTTGAAGAAATCGCTATTTTCTGATAGCTTTTACCTAGGAATTTAAGAAAACCAATAATTGTATACCTTTCACTCTAGCAATATTTAAGTAAAAAAAATAACACACTTTTATATTTACTTGATATTGTAAAAGAATTAACTATTAGTCTCATCTTGAAAGGGTTTGCAAAATGAAAAAATATCTCGAAATTCAAACTGGAAAAATTAAAGTTGCCCCTTAATCCTCATAACCAAATAATTTTGCTATCCATGAAAGTTAACAATATTGTCTTCAAAATCTGTTTGTTAATACTTAGTGTAATTAATAAATTAACAAACAAAATTAAGTCAAGCGTAGTGTACCTTAAATTTTCACTGCATATTACTTATTCATACAGTAAAACTTGATCATTACTTTTCAAGGCACTGGATCTGATTTTCAAGGGGTACCATGGTCGTGGAAAAGCTTTTAAAATCATTCCAATTGTGTTTCTCTAGAATGTACCATCGAGTACATACTATGCAAACCACTTGTACTAAATACTATATAGCCCATTTGCACAAGTATGTGTCCCTAGCATGACTCTAAATTACCTCTCACCTTATAATTAGTCACGTGTGGCAACTCTAGTTTGAAATGTGCTTAAATGGATGAATAAAAATAAAAATAATAATATGGTTAAGGATTCGATCCGCAGTGCCGGTGACATCATGTGTTATTTAATTTCCATGAGAAATAGACACCGCGGACTGCCACATGGGTGTCTACTATACTCACTATAGCCAACTTAAATTCTGAGAGTTGAAAATGTATTTTGTATATGCAAGAATTTTCCATATTAAGGCAATTTTGTGGCACACGGAAGATGAATTTAATAGTCACGGTCATTCTTATAATGCTTGTATTGTCTTAATTATGGCAAAAAATATTCAGTTTATTAGTTTTAAATTAGTGTAAAGGTCTTATCTAAGTAATAGTTTTAGAAAAAGTCTAATATAGTATATAACTTCATATATAAATGAATACATAGTAAAAACTCACATTTCCATAAAAAATGCAAAATGATAAACTATTGAAGAAACACAACTTACTCATAATATAAAAATAGGGAATGAAAATTTTCCTTCAGAGTAATTAGGAATAAAACTCACCATGCTGTGCCAGGGGAGCAGGATCTTGTTGGCGGCGGGCAAAGCGATCAGCGAGGGAGGCGAAGCAGCGCAACGCCCCATCTGCCACACGTGCATCTGTGTGTCTCAACAGTCTGCTCAGGGCTTCCACACTTCCTCCAAGCGCTGGATCGCCTGGTTCCATCTTTCCACATACCCTGACACAAAATATTAATAAGTAGCATCTAAGACCCGAGGAGATTTTATTCCATGTCATAACTGATAAATATACACGGAAAAAAAAACCATTTCACAGCAATAGGAATAATCATTAAAGTACACCAATTACCAGGGCTTTTTTATCACGTAATGCGGTGGAATGACGTTCCAGCACTTTCTTTTACGGTATTTTTAATGTTTCAAAAGCAATTAAATGAAACAGTGTTCATGCGTACATAATTACAATCCATATTTATACAATTCACACAGATGATAAAATATTATGTTTTTAAGAACCAGATGAAATATGAATGGATTCGAAATTGGCGCTCTCATAGTTTGAGTTCTGGCACATTTTTTTTTAAAACCCTTCCAAATAACCATTAACTGTAATGAAGTTCCTTCGAGAATTATCAGTTAGGAAAATACATTATAACGCTTTAAGCCTTGAGTTTGACATACATACATACATAGACAGAATAAATGTGCATCGAATGATAGGATAAACTGAGTGAAATCTTCATAAAATTTGATAAATTTATATTAATTTTGATACATAATATTTTCAATTCACTATGTCTAAGTAAAATGCGCATATCCCCATACAGAATCTAAAAAATTTGAAATTCGAGTACCAAATACTAAAATTGTTTTGAGGACAAATAACTATTATGTACAGTGGAACCTTTCATAACGAGCACCTCCCATAACGAATAATTCGCATAACGAGCAAAACAGATTGTGGAAAAAAACACTCCCTTAATGAGCGACATTTCGTTGTTTTGCATGGGAATAATTGTTTCGTTTAACGAGTGTTTCACATAACGAGTAAGATTCTAGAACTAAATAGTCTCGTTATAGGAAGTTCCACTGTATTTGAGTTAATTTCATCAATCAGAAAATACGTTTATTCATTAAACAATAATGAACAATAATGAAACGCGAGACATTATATAATAAGAATATATTATTTGTAGATAAGGTATTATTACCTGGATACAACTGCCATAGCAGAATGTAATGTATCTTTGTGAACTTGTGATCCATGCTCTGTTATAAAAGCCAGAACACAAGGCAACCCGCCGCCTTCCCAAACAGCTCCCGCCTCTCTTGTGCACACAAGCTCTAAAACCTAAAAGGGAAATAAAATAGATGCAATACAAATTAAATGTATACAATTATAATTATATAATGTATATAATTAGAAAGATATACATATAAAATCAATTTTATCAAAAATATATTTTTGTCGCTATCAGGACTCAAACCGATATCACAGACCTATGTTCTGAAAAATAGCAACTTCACAATAAGTGCCGGTTGTGTGATCAATAGTAACTTTACACTTACTTACTTTACACACCATCTATTTTTCTGGGTGTTGCACAATTATACTAAAAAACTAAACTAAACTAAACTAAACTAACCTAACCTAACCTAACCTAACCTAACCTAACCTAACCTAGTGGCAATAGAGAATACAAAAACATCTTCATGGAAAGCGTTTTGTGAGTCCCAAAGCAAAGAAAGTGCCTGGGGAACAATACATAGAGTATTGGTCAAGCAACGGAAACGAGTACCACTGGCAACGTTAAAAGATGGGGATGAATATCTTGAATCGGCAGAAAGCACAACACAAAGACTAGTCGATAGGTTTTTTCCCGATGATAATGAAGAAACGGATAATGATGAACAAGCAGAAATAAGGAAAACCGCGAAAACTCTACCTTGCACAAATAACGATCCGCCATTCAATAATATAGAAGTTGAATAAACTATTAAAAGTATATCTCCTACAAAGGCACCCGGGGAAGATAACTTTACAGCTGATATATGCTTGCATGTATATAACAGCAGCCCAGAAATAATAGTTGAACTCTATAATGCTTGTCTACGGCTGCAGTATTTTCCTGTGTGCTGGAAAAAAGCTAGCGTGATAGTGATACCCAAACCAGGCAAGGACGACTTGAGAGACGTAAGCTCCTATAGACCGATTGGACTGATCTCAGTTTTTGGGAAGGTGCTTGAAAAACTTCTAATCAACAGAATTAACTGGCACCTACACAAAAATAAGCAACTTAGCGAAAATCAGTTTGGGTTCACCCCTCAAAAATCTACAGAGGATGCCCTAATGGCGTCATTGGAGACTATAAAACGAGCTTATAGGAACAAGAAACTAACTATCGCTATATCTCTTGATATAAAAGGTGCATTTGACAATGCCTGGTGGCCTTTCCTGTTATCGCAATTAAAGAAGAAGAAATGCCCACGAAATCTTTATTGCATGGTATTGAGCTACTTAAATAACAGACGAGTCACCATCACGCACTTTGATTGCACTAAAACTAAGGAGACAAACAAAGGTTGCATTCAGGGGTCTGCATGCGGACCAAGTTTTTGGAATGTGATCATCGATGACCTCTTGCAAATACATTTCGGCGAAGGGGTAGAAATTCGAGCGTTTGCAGATGACTTGTTTCTTATCATAATAAGCGATAATCCTCATGAATTAGAAGAGAAAGCGAACAACGCATTAAGTATTATAACAGAATGGGAATCTAAAGCGAAACTGCACTTCTCTGAAGAAAAAACGAAAGCAATGTACATCACGAGAAGAAAAGATCCACCACCAACTATCAAAATGAGACAGAACACGTTGAAATTTGTCGACGACTTCAAACTACTAGGGGTAATAATTGATAAAAATATAAACTGGACCAAACACGTAGATGAAACGTGTAAAAAAGCATCAAAAATGACCAACAAAATCATACGGGCGGCAAAACCTACATGGGGAGCATCTCCCATGGTAATAAGACAAATTTATGTAGGAGCGATAGAACCTCTAATTACATACGCAGCACCAGTTTGGGCAGAAGCTGCAGGTAAGAAATATAACGTTAAAAAACTAAATGCAGTTCAGAGGCAAATAGCCATACGGTGTTGTAAAGGGTATAGAACAATATCGTTAACATCAGCTCAAGTTCTGTGCGGTTTAATTCCATTAGATATAAAAATTAAAGAAATTGCTGAACTATATCATGTCAAAAAGGAAAAATATTTAATGGACCTACCGAAAGATAGAAAATATCAAGCATCAAAAGAATATTTTGATCTACCACACCCAGCTGACAGAATAACAGTAGACTGCAAAATATTTGGAGAAAATCTACCTGCAAATCTGGATTCTGAAGTTAAAATATATACGGACGGCAGCTTATTAGAAGGGAAAGTGGGAGCTGCGTTCGTCCCTTTTGAAGGAGACAGAGAGCTACCAGGTCGAAAATTTAAGTTGGAAAACTATTGCTCTGTTTTTCAAGCGGAACTGTTTGCAATTAAAGAAGCCATAATGTATGTTATATGTAAACCACGTAGCCGCTGGAAAAATATTTTTATTCTGACCGATTGCCAATCTTGTCTAGCAGCAATCCAAGAAACTAAAGCTCTAAACCCAATTGTGTTTGAAATTAGAGAAAAGCTAACAGAACTATTACAAAGACAACAACATGTGCAAATCGGATGGATTAAAGCGCATATAGGCATCCCTGGAAACGAGCTGGCAGATAGCAAAGCTAAAGAGGCTACCCTGAAGAAAACGAAGCCAGATTATAACTTTTTCCCGCTAAGCTTCGCTAAAAAGAGGGTCAAAGAAAGAATGATAGAAGAATGGAACAAACGATATATTTCATCAACGACAGGAAGCACTACAAAACAATTTTTTCCTGATGTTAAAAGTGCTATATCGTTCCATAAAATCTATCAAACTAACTATGAACTAACGCAAGCAATGACAGGACACGGATGCTTTAACAGCTACCTGCATCGTTTCAAGCTGGTTGATGACGATACCTGCCCATGCGATGATACAAGCACTCAGAATATAATACACCTACTGAATACATGCCCGTTCTTCAGCTACGAAAAACATCAAATGGATGCAGTATGTCGCAGATACAATATAAACTTGGACGAAGTGTCAAAACTGATAGACCATAAGGATATAACACCTAAGTTTATGTTATATATGAAAAAAATAGTTCAAACAATTGAAGAAATTAATCTAACTAGAAAGCGAAAGTGAAAAACATATTGAAGTTTATATAATATTTTGTTATTCATTAATTATTATTGTTTCTTATTAACCTTATAAATATTTTCTTTTATTGTATTTTTAAAATTGTTATTATCTTTAATGTTTGCGATATCTTTTATGTTTATGATAATCTTTATTCATTATTTTACATTCTTTATTACTATGTCTATGATATATCTTTAAGCTAAAATTTTGTATTTACATTTGTTAAAAAATCCTTGTAAACAAAAAGCAAGGAATAAAAATAAAAGCAACTAAAATTTTAAAAAAACCTAACCTAAGTTTCAAATACCCTCATTTGTGGCACCTGCACTCGCCCTTTCGTGGTTTTAATTTCCACGAGTGGAATTGCTTGAATCAATTATTTTTGTCCTTGTACAATTCATGAAGTCGAATCAAATTAAATACCACATCAGAGTAATAAACCACTTTTCAAAAATGCCAAAACAAAAGGGTAATAAATTTTAAACATTTACAATCTAATCAATTTGAATTTTAATTGGGCACTTAATTCTACCGGAAAACACTTTAAAAAATCTGAGAATGTACCATTTCCGCCAATCGGAATTCATTATAGGTCATGGTTCTCTCTTGTCTACAGTTTTGTAAATCATACTTTTTTTACAATTTTGTTTGACCGCCATGTTGGTTTGAAAGACATTTGTCAGTTCACATTTGGTAGTCGTAGAGTAGTTGATTACAATTTATTATGGAGCATCTAACGCCTCAATGTGTTGAAGTCATAAAAACATTTTATCTAAATAATCTATCGACTTTTAGAAAAAAATCACCATTTCGACTTGCCAGGTTTTGTTAATAAACAAAACAGCCATTATTGGATCTTCCAAAACTTGCAGGGATAAAAGTCATATTTTTTAATAATTTTACCATCTGTGTACGACAGGTTCCAGCTTTTGATAGATAAGTCAAGACCCTTAAAGCCTGGTCTTACCCTATGTGGTGTCTTCCATTTCAAATAGAGTTGGCAGTTATTAAAAGGTTAAAGATATTGGTGAATACCATAAATTATTTACCTTTATGCATTGCTCGGCTAAATCTCTGCTGGTTCTGCTGTCTAATTCAACTGTGAGCAATCTACTACAGATGGCCTTGACTGCTCCATCAATCGCCACAATACGGCGTGTGCATTCAGCTGAAAAAATTTAATATTCATAAAATGAATCGCTAAAAATAGTAAAGAAAGAAAATAGATGTCCAGTATGTATTTATAAATGTAATATAATTATTATTTTCATATTCTTCTTTTCCTCCGTCTGCTCATTGCTGAGCGTTGGGCCCCTGAAGTATCTGGCACTAGTGTACAAACCTTTTCATTCCTTCCGGTCCTGAGCCATGTTGATGGCAATTTTCAAAGAGAACCCTGTTAACTCTTTTATTTGGTCTAGTCATCTTGCATGAGACCGTCCTTTTGCTGCTCCCCCCTCAACGTCCCTTTAATCACAAGATTCTTGCGACTCCCATAGTTTCTTCGGGCAACGTGTCCAAAGTACGTAAGAAATCTTTTCCTACATGATATGTTGAAAGTCTTTATAATCCTTAATTCCTGAAGGACAGAGACATTTGTGCACCTTGTGGTACACAGAATACACATCACCCACCTTCGGCACCACGTCTTAAAGGCATTCACATATATATTCCTTTCCTTCTTTCTTAGTTTCCAAATTTCCATTCCATACAGTTGTGGTCCATCGCCTCCACAATCTACACGCACCCTGCAAATACCTAGATGCAAGACTGGGCTCTCATCAACCTTAAAATCACACCAGTGCCAACTGAAAAACAGGTGCCAATACAACACCCTGCAGTCTATTATAAGTAGTTTTCAACATTGGTCTACTGAAAGTAGTATTTTCTTGTTCCACCTGCTCTGGCCACACATACACATACACGTTATAATTCAAACAAACATGTGAGCGAATGGGTGAAATATAATGGGGCATTTATTTTACTCACACTAAAGCACGTCCTTCTAACTCATCAACATTTAGACAAATGCACACATTAAACATCACACTATCTGATATCCAATACAGTTAGTGGCATGCAGTAGGCACAAACATGGGTTATGCTTTTACTGACGATGCTAACTAAGTATACTAACAACGCTGCTAACTAGATACTACAGGTATACTAAGTATCAAAAAAATCTTAGAAAAATTATTCTGATTTTGAGAACAATTCTATCAATTTAATTTAATAGGAGTATGCATTAATTCATGCGGTTTTCTAAGAGAGGGCGTTACTAGTATTATTTCGCGCCGTGTTCATCCGTGACTATATTCATTTGAAAGCTACTGTCATTGCGCGTCTTTTTCAGTATATGTCATTTGATTGAAGTGTAAACAACATTTTTTTCTATTCATTTGAACATGTCGAACTTTGTGCCAGAAAAAGTGTTTTTGCGGGGAGTTCTTCTTCATTACTTTAACATGAAGAAAAGTGCTACCGAAAGTCATCGTATTTTAGTAGAGGTTTATGGTAACCATGCTCTAGCTGAAAAAACGTGCCAGAAGTGGTTTGCACGGTTTAGAAGTGGCGATTTCAACTTAGAAGACAATGAACGACCCGGACAGCCAAAAATGTTTGAAGATGAAGATCAGGTCAGATGATCAAAGGGGACCTCTACCGAACACAATTAATTCGTTTGAAGAGAGCGATTGCGGAAAAACGACCAGAATATGCAACCAAACACGAATCCATAATTTTCCATCATGACAACGCTCGGCCACATGTTTCAAGACCGGTTCAAAACTATTTGGAGAACAGTGGGTGGGAAGTTCTACCTCACCCGCCTTATAGCCCAGACATAGCCCCTTCTGATTACTACTTGTTCAGATCAATGCAGAATGCCCTCACCGGAATACGCTTCACTTCAGAACAGGGTATCAAAAATTGGCTTGATTCGTTCTTCACCACCAAGCCGGAGAAGTTCTTTTGGGATGGAATCCACAAACTGCCAGAAAGATGGGCAAATGTTGTAGCTTCCGATGGACAATACTTTGATCATTGAGTGTATAACCATTTTTTCACAATAAAGCCTTAATTTTCGAAAAAAAAACGCATGAATTAATGCATACGCCCAATAGAAGATAAATATGAATTTATTATTTTAAAAAAGACAAGTTCTTTGGTTGCTCTGTACCGTACTCTGCTTTCGATTTCGCTTAAAATTATCATCTATGATTTCTCCTTCGGACAACGGATTTAAAATATTTCATTAACAGTGCTCAAAAACATATATTTAAATAACTAGCTTTACAAATTATCATAGCTGAAACTCATAACAGAAATAATTTTATTTCAACATTTCATTTAATATTGACAGATAATAAATAGACAAATATTTTATCTATGCAAACGACGAAATATGGAATGATTGAAATACACTATGAAAACAAAATGTTTAGTCTGCCAAACAAAACAAATATGTAGGTGTACATATTTAAGCAGTTTTCAGTAAGGATTAATCCCTTTCGAAGTTAACAGAATTAAGCACAAATCATTTAAAAAATGCAGAAAATTGATTTTGATCAATTTGCAAATATAAAGATGCCGACATAGGACGAGTATTTAGTTCAGGATGTTTCTCATAGGGATTGAACAAACAAATTAGATGGGTACATCCTGGCAAATTCCCTACCAGAAAGACCATGAAGTTGTACACAAATAATTTGCAATTTTTCAGAATAACCAATGGCTAGACAAAAATCTAGCCATAGGTTACGCTAATCCGGGAAATAACGGGTAGAATTTTAAAGGGTCTTTTCAAAAGACAAGGATTATTTAATTTATTTTTATTTCCCAGAATCTTTAGTAATGCACAGCTAATTTGCTTGTATACAGTACTATGGAGAATACCAGATATTTAGCCAAACGGATTTTGATTCCATTTAGGGTGGACCAATTTCTCTGTTTGCATTCCAATTCGTCTTCAAATTTCTGTTTCACATCCTCAAATGTTTTGAAATGAGAGTACCTAGATATATAAACTCACTCATCAACATCTTCATAGTCCCTTAAGGAATTGTTCCTTGTAAGATTTTTGAATAGATCGACAATGAAGACTTTTTTGTTTTTATTTTTTTCTAGTCCAAGTTTACTGGTTTCTACTTCTACTCTGCGAAGTAGCTCAGGCACTGTATCATTTGTGAATCTTAAGTTGGAGATCTTGTGACCTCCTACGGCAATATCGCCTTCCCACCCATCTAGCATTTACCTCATGTATTCTCTATTTATGTTGAACAAATCTATTCTCAGAATTTTTGACTTCATCTATTCTCACAGTAGTCTCATTGTGTACATACAGGTTGTGAATCAGTGCTATTAGCTATCTCGGTACCCTCTCATCTCTGCCAGGACTATCCGAAGCCAATCCCATTTAACAAAATCAAAAGCCTTTGTATAATCTATGACACAGATTACCGTGGGAACCTTGAATTCTAGACTTAATTATTTGCCTTATGTTTAGAACTTGTTACATTGTGCCTCTATCTTTAAAGAATATGGCTTGTTGTATTGGCATCTGCCAGTCAAAATAGTATTTTAATTTTGCTTCATGTAATATTATTTTACTAAAATGTACATACTTTAATACATGGAAAAATATTTTTCTAGCGTAACGATAATAATAAATAAAAAAATAATTTATTTAAAAATTTACAAATTCATACCAGATACATCAAGATAATAAGTGATAGCTCGTGCAGTCACTTCGAGCACATTATCTGGAGCACACTCGTCAAGGAAGATCTTACATAAGGCTGGGAGGAATGTACGTGGTGGACAGCTGAAAGAAAATGAACCGTTTACTTATTTGCGCAGAATAAAAATAAAACCAATTAATGTTTGAATAGCATAGTGATGGGAATTGAAATGCATCTAATAAATTGGCAAATCGCCAAGTACATAAGAGGGCCAAGCATTGTAAATAATCTCAAAAGTTGGACCAACATTGTCCTACATTTTCTCATGATAAAATGGAAAAATCATCTTTAAAAAGGTCATAAAATAACCACTAAGGTATTTTATAAAAATATATAACTCAAAGGGCATACATTACAAACGCTATTTGCTAAATAATGAAAACAAAAAAAATTGTTTCAAATAACTCCTGGGTCCTGATTACATATTTATAAATTGAAAGGATTTTTGCAAAAGGCGTATTTTTCGATAGAATCGAGTGCACTGATTTAAACAAAATTCCCTTAGGTCACAAATTAAACATTTGCAATCGAACCAATTCATTCATTCTTTTAAAATAAGGGCACTTGATTCTACCGGAAAACACTCCTTTTGCAAAAATCTAAGAATTTACCAGATTCGCTAATTGGTATTCATTATAGACCATGGTTTTTTCTTGTCTATGGTCTAATCAGTGTACCTTTAGATAAAGTATCTGAATTGTCAAAATGTATAGTGAAAAATCGAAACTTTTTAAATATTTATGACCCAATCAATTATTTTTCATCTTCCAAATCAAGGCAACTCGACTCTACCAAAAACCATGACTTGCAAAAATTTGAGCATGTACCATATATGCCAGTAGATACCAATAAATACAACAATATCACAGATATTTAAAATATGAAACATTTCCAACTATACCTCTCGAAACATCTATCGACATTATCTGACATGAGCAGCAACATACAGAGCTGTTCCAGTGCTATGAGCTGCATATCCCTCTCTTCCCCCTGGCCGGTGCAAAGCCATTCTAGCAGAGTTTCCGGGTCCACCTCAGACATCTTCAAAAACCATGATAAAACACTGATGAACGAGGTATCTCAATTCTGAAGTCCTCACACATTCTTTACAAGTATAAATTTATTTCAGTGCAACTGGGTTGTAAGCACAAGCCGGAACTGCCACATAAATAAAACTTTATATTTAAAAAATATTATAAAATATTTTTAAAATAAATAATAATAGAACAGTAGATACATAGTCTCGCTTTGAAATACTGAACTAATCATGTTTGTACCGAGAATAATACATTAGGACTAGATTAGGTAATATATATGAAATCATGATAATCTGATATTGTTGTCAATGTTTGGATATTATAGCCATAAAAAATTTATGTTGATAAATAAATAAAAATATAATCAGTCATTTCTAAACAATACTTAACAAACAACTTCATATCTTGTATGGCACCATAGTTTTATTTTTAGATTATATTTTTTAACCTATTTGTCTGCCATTTCATTTTAGAATTGGTGATTCTTTTGTTCTTTTAAATGGAGCCTTAAATAAAAACTTTAAAGCTTTAAATAAAAACTTTTTACTACTTTCCATTTGTTTTTTTTTTTTACAGGAAATATTGGATCAATCACCAAAAAAAAAAAAAAATTTTAAAATGTTTTTCTAATTTATGTATGTTTTTCAATGGGAAATCATAATTAAATCGCAAGTGGTATGCCAATGGGTTAAAGCATTTCCCATAAGAGAACATATGACTATTACCGCTATTGTCTTTGGAATTAATAAAACAGAAAAATGCCAAAGATCAATATGGTATAATGGTATGCCAAAGATCAATAAGATCAATACAGGACCATTGAAGAAGAATGATAGAAGGTTAAAAGTTAGGTACATTTTTCTCTGACACCTTCCCCAAAATAACGATGATCTTGTCCATTGGGTGCCTGCATATAATTTAAGACTTGATAAATCCGCTGAACCATATTAGAAAATAATTCTACATGAGGGCAAAATGATTCCCAATTTTGCGAGCACTGTCTGAGAGAGCGAGGAAGAAGCTGTTTGTTATGATGTTTGATGGCATCACAAGTATCAACAAAACACTAAAAAAATTGAAAACACGGTGGTAAAATAATCTACAGTTTTAAATATTTACTTCTCACATATTCCTAGAATAGACAACATTGCAGCTGAATATATAGCGATTGGCTGAAAAACAGTTGAAAGAGACTTATTTAAAGATAAATGTCTAAATCAAACTATCAATATTCACACGGTTTAGTCACTTTATCATTGTACTCTGTATTAACACAATGAATAAAGGTAAAATTCTCATATGTACAATTATCTTCACACTGACTTAATAATACAAAAACTAAAATGTAAATTTAAAGAGAAATTGAACTATGAAAAACGGGATGCTGTGTAGTGAAATCAATTTTCGAAAAAACATACTGGTGGTACCCATATAACGGACAAGTGTCATTTCATAAAACAAAAAGAAAGTGAATTAAATACTGACTTCATGCACATATAACACGTGCATGAATTATATGTGCATGAATTCAATATTTAATAGTAAACCATTATTGAAAAAATCAATTATATGTATTTAATGAATAGTCACTTTGGTAAAATCGATTAACAGTTCAGAAACAATGAGTATAAAAAAAGATTGGTATCACTTCAAAATATCGAAAATTTCTTGTGGACTCTTACCTACTTATTCGCTTACGGAAGTGAGAGGCACATTTCTTTATTGGAAGAAATTATGGATTAATTCATATTTTCAATATTTTTAATTTAAATGACAAAGTGAGAGAAAATAATGCAATTATTGTGAAAAAATTCTCAAAGATATGCTGTTGATTATAAATTATGATAATTCACCACTTTGCTTTAATCATTAGAAAAATTATTGTATATTTCTATATTGACTAATTTATGACTATAAAAACAATTGAAGATAAAAAGGGAGTGAGAGTACCTTAGTTATACCACCAAATTAGTGCTGCAGAGCAGGTGAACTGTAAAAAAAAATTGGTATTTTAAATTATACCACAACATTTTTAATCGGTTATGCTGCAATTGTAATAAAAGTTTAAATTGTTATTTTTATTTATAGACGTACTAGAATGTAGTTCGAAAAAAAATACAATAGAAATTCGGAACAAACGAAAAAATCATCTGAAGAAACACATATCTTGCTGATCCATCTAGCGTAACTTACGTTTAATTGTAAATGCAGCAAGCAAACACTACAATAATTATTTAATAAGATGAGAACCATTTACAGCCCAGAAATCTTCCATCAAACAAAATATTGTCTATTTAAGATAGATTCTGCTGAAACAGAGGTAAAATAACATTTGTCTGAAATAATCCAGTGATAGAAATGTTTAGGGAGAGGGATGGAAATTTGAAAGGAAAGTTTTGTTACTATGAGTCATAGTGGCGATATTCTTAGAAGTTCAAATTTGTCTAAGATGTTAATAATTACCGAAAAAGATCTTGGATATTTCAGAAAATATTAATAAAAATATTGCGAGAGCATGGCTTCCTACCATATCTCATAATGCATTTAATGACGAAATCATCGCGTGACAGTATGAACGAGAAATACTTTAATAATATTTTATTATATCTAAGATATCTTGGCACTTTTAGAGTCAATATACATTTTGTTAAGACGTCATGAAGCTAGCAGAGAAAACAACAACGCTTAACAATGAATAAGGAGACTAGACAGCTACTAGGTACCTTACCTAACGGGTATTGTGGATGTCGATGGTGGGAGAAACGTCAAATGTGGGTTAAATCGAAAACAATATTCAGAAAACAATTCATTACCTGCTACGCTTAATCAGTATTTCATATTTCACGTGTCAAATAATGAATGGTGTACTCCTTAACCTTCACACGCAAAAAATAAATATTTTCCGATTAAATCGTCATACAAAATATATCGACTACCTATTTTCTCCTAATTTGCATTGAATTGAATGTTGCCAGCGTTACAATAAAATGATTGCCACTTACCACTATTTTATATTATCCATTTATGGTCGAGAAATCGTAAAATGGCACATAAACGTCTGTACAAAAACTAAAATGAGACTAGAAAACTTTTTCTGACATGTATCATGATTATGTATCAAAACAATTTTTAAAAAATCCCTGTATACCTCATTAATGTATAATATTAACTCTATGTAATTAATGTACAATATTAATAATTATTAGAAAATCATGATCCTCAGCAATGAGGGAAGTTACTAAAGAATAAAAAATGTATTATCTGTAATGCCATCAAGTAATATGTATACATTTATAGTGCTATTCTTGTAAATAGTGTACAGCATTTGATGTACTCTCCGGAACATTGGATCCTGGATCAACAAGACTGTCACCAGAATAAAAGTTATCACTAGCTTGAAGTATTGTCTACAATGTATAGAACCAAATGTACCTGGATATACTCCATAAATAAGAAAATATGTTCTCATAAAGGGGCCTTGAGTTAATACATATTGGGGGGTCCAAATTGGCATCTCTTTTGACGACATTAATTTTTTCATAAAGTTTTTCAATAAATTTTTTCCAATTGGTTTAGACCTTGAGCTTTTTAGCACCTTTAAAACTCCTTTCAATAAACCTAAGCCCACCAATATCTCAGTAGGATCAAAAATATATATACTCGTTCTTCTGCAAACATTTTACCAGCACTAGTACCAGAACAAACCGAAAATAATTCTATGTATATTAATGTTTTACATTCTTATTAACATAGATAGATTATGTAAATCAAAAAGATTTATCCAAAGAGTTGAAATATCCCGTTGTTCTGGGTTAAATGGTCTTATATAATAGTATGTGAGAAGGCCATTCGGTTGTTAGGCAATGATATGCGATTCTCGAAAATACCCGAACATAAAGAGCGTTATTTACAATTTTCTCAAAATAATAAATTACGTAAATTTATTTTATTTTCAAACTAATTTTGTTTATTTCTTAAAGTCGATATTTATATCGTGTTTTGTTTGTTTCAAAATGTTTCGTTGTCATTCTTTGAGATGTTTAAAATCGTCAAAGTAATGTAACGTTAAAATACGTTTTATTTACTGAATTTACGAGTTTAATGAATACGACCAAGTTAGTGGAGATTTGTTACTAAATTAAACAGGATTAGATTTGCTGGGCAATTATGGAAATAAAAGTACGGCTATTGTTTCTGTAAAACAAATACTATGTGATTCACGAAGAGTTTATCGAATTTCAAACTGGAAAAATAAAAGTACGCCCTTAAATGTGTTAACGCCGAAATAGCTAATTCACATAATAATTTTTACATGAACAGTCTGCGTGCACACTAAAAATTACAAATTTATTGTAATACTGCATTTTGGTAGGTTTCATATTTGTTAATTTTGTAAGATACCTTACTCAAATAGACAAATACCTATCAAGTACAGCTTTCAACAATTGCAGTTCGTAATTATCTACAGGATGCGTTTCTTTACAATTAACGTTTAAACTGTAAAAGAAATTTACATTTAAATAATCTCTTTAATGCTTTTAAAACTAAATTATTATCATATTGTTTGAGAGGGTGTTTTGTAGTGTATCCCTGTAGTATAGTTTTTAGCATAGATTCTGCTCGTGAACAAATATCAATAACATCTTGAGATGGATATAATAACTCTCCCCTATCTTTCTGTACGATAAAACTATGGCGAACTGATTTCTCGTTGACAAAGAGACTGTCTATACAGGTCGTACAACCTAACTTCTTAGTCGCACAACTAATCCACCAATATAAGAAATTATTTACTTAGAAAAATTCTGATTTTGATTCATTTTCTATAAATTCCGGTCTATAATTTCAGTTGTGCTATTAATTTTTGTTATTGCTGAAGAATAATTCACAATCTGTATATTTCTTATTTCTCGTAATTTCAGATGCATTATTATTTTTTTATATGTTGTGGTAAACTGTCGTGGCATTTAATATTTCGTTTCGTGTTTAATATTTTTCGATAAAATTATAATTTTTTCACACATATATTCAATTCCATTTATTGGATTAACTAATGAAGTTCAACTTGAATAAAAGCAGTTCAAGTATATTAGGTCTAAAAAAACTCAAATAATTGCTTTATTTTCATTATACCTAAACAAGATGATGTACTATATATTAATTTCTAGTAATTAATTAATTTAAAAATTTGGACTTAACGCGTTTCTGTGATGGGTGCCGATATCAATGTACGAGCAAAATTAAAACTTAAAGGAAATACTTCTTACCGATGAAATCCAATAACACTAATGTTTTTGATATTTTATTTGAGTTTGATGAACACAGTTTGACAGCACAAGTCACCATTTTGAATAATTAGATCACTTAAAAAGTGCACTTTGTTCTAATAATGACAGCCAAGCGTCACCAGCGAAAGACGGAAGGTGACTAATCGACGTGTCCGTACGAATTTCATGAAATCACCAATAAAGCTTCAAATCACCATATTTGTTTCGACTTTTTGTAATATAACCTCATTGATAAAAATATATAAACTTTTGTAGTTTTAGTTTAATTAAGTTTATTGTCATTTTAATAACGTTTTAACCGGTTCAGCAAACTAAATATTAAAATTGCAGAAGTTTGCAGAACCAGCGAAAAATATTAAGTTATTTTTTATCTATATTTTCATGGAATAGGAGTTCTTCATTAACAGAGCATTTATCCGTTGGCAAATTTATACATTTTTCCATCAATCTCAATCTCAATCTCATTTGGCTAATTGGCAAATTTATGCATTTTTTATCAATTTGAAATTTCAATTTCAGATCGCTAATTTAATAGATTACAAAACAATGTTTCTAAAATTTTAGAATATATTGATTATTGTATAGTCCCATTACTATATGAGTCAAGATGTGAAAGGTCATTTTTTCAAAAATAAAATTTGCCTATAGACAATATCGGTACATCAATTGAATAGAAAACTAAATTAAACCATTGGTTTAGTTATTATTTTTCGTTAATTTGTTATTATAAATTAAATTCTCTTAATATCCAAATAAAAATGTAAAATTTACAAATGTTTGAAAAACTATAATAATTTATAAATTGTAAATAACTTTAATTGGTAAATATGGAATAGTTTAGACTAAATTTCTTAAAAAACAAATATTTTTTTACATGTGTCAATCATTTGACGTCCTTGTGGTCTAGTAATTACAATACTCATTTAGTGATCTAGTGATCGGGTGTTCGACCCTCATTCCAGGAGACCATCAAGATAGTCCTATTTTCAAGTGTTGAGCTTAGTTTGAAAATAGTAAGAATATTCGTGTACGCATTTCTATTTAAAAAAAAAGTTTTTTCGTAATAAAATATCCATCATTTGGGTTTCATGGAAGCTAACATCCAAGAAATAGAATACTATAAAGAAAAATGCAATTTCAATTTTTCTGAGTTATTTGTTAAAAGATTAAACGTGATCTTCAAGGAATAAAATTTCATACTATACAAAATCACGTAAATGTAATTCTACAATAGAATAACATCATTACGTATTATTCATTTTATATTATAGTGTTAACTTCTCTTAAATACTCTATCTGCAAAGATAATTAATTTTATTGGAAATAAACAAATTTTCCAGAAAAAGGAAGGAAAATGTATTCCTTTTTTTAAAATAGAGATGCGTACACAAATGATAACGTGTCACATTAACACTTTTATAGGAAATTAGGACTAATTTTATGGACGATTCGTTGACCATTACTGCCATTGAAAATATCTAAAAAATTAAGAAAAATTAAAGTTAATTTATACAGCACCCAAACTACTTTTTACTAAGAGCGAGTGTACACTGAGAACAAAATAGGCGTACAGTAGTTCGCCTCCAACGATCCAAAATTAAGTCGTCAGTGTGCACACTGCCATACATTCTCATTGTACTCGCCATCACATCAGAAAGTCGTCGGTATACGCTCGCACTTACACTATTTTGTGACATCTATTTATATTAATATTATATTTAATAGCAGTACCAATTTATTAATTTATCTACCTATTTGAAATAAATTCAATTTTCAAAATTCAGCTATAATGTACTCAATTTACAATGGACGAAGTCAAACATGTATTTTTCGTCGCTTTTTAGACTTACATTATCGGTTATTAGTTATAGGAAATAGAATATAATATCTTATATTTTTATGTACGAGTATGTATTATGGAGATATGTATCCAATAATTTCCCTCAAAGATCTTGGATTGTTGACGTCGGCCGCCGCTTTCTTTCATTTTCAGTGTTATATTAAATACTGCCCTGATCTTAGTCAAATGCACGGCATTGTTTTATCTGCAGTCGTCGATCATACTAGGTTTGCTAGACAATTTGCTTCTAAAAGAGAAGCATTTATATCTGAGCGAGTCTATGTTTGATAACCTAAAATATTGAACTGTATTGAAAATCGAATAATTTGACTTTTTACGAACACACTTTACGAACAAACTAAAATTAGTGATCAAGATAACATTTTAAATTTATAAACGATTTTATTACGATTATATTAGTCCATAATATTCTACAGGTAGATAGCTGTCTAAATTATGAGATGAAAATGTTTAAGATGTATATGAAAATTTCTTATTACCTTGGAGATAATCTAAATTCAATTTTCATTTTTTTTATTACAGAATTCGACTTATTTCGACGTATTGATTTGAATATCGTGTACGATCCATTACTTATATGATTCCATCAAAACGAAATTAAATCATCTAACAAATAAGGCGAAAATTCCTAAACATTCTCAATTGAATCTATCGTAATTTAATCGTTCTCCACTCTTTATTCTATGCGTAAGATCCCTTAATAAGTCTTTGTGACTTGACTCTGACGCGAGCTGAAAAATAATCAAAAGATGCTGCATATATGTAAACTTGATCACAGGGACTCAATATGAAACTATTTGATAAATAAATAAACACGACTAAAATTAAAATAAATTGTTTAATAATTATTGATATTTTATAAATCAACATTTAAGAGTTTTATTAAAATTCATTAATTAATTAAATATGTAACTCATAGATAAGAGATATAATGTAACTTGTGTGTTTCGCATTAGTTAAATTATTTAAAAGTCTTCTACCCATGCTCTTTGCTTTGAGTGCATACCTTATCTATGGTGGATACCTCCACATCTTCTACTCTATTATTATTAAATTTATGTAGACAATACATACCTATCTTTTCTGTGAGTGCTTATCATAGATAAGGTGCTTATCTATGTGTGAGTGTTTAGTTTATTGTCTATAATATCAGTGACATTTCGACTGCATAGAAATGATATATATTCACGGTTGTTTGTAGTTTGTGTAATATGTTCCATTTATTTACCGGTTATAGCACTTGAGATATCGGAGACAAGAGAACGCGTTCTCATTCCTCTATCACTATCGTTAGACCCCATGTAATATGTACTGCTGTAATGTAATTCATTGGTTAACTTTCATCCTGGTGACATTTGGTGGAGACTATTGGAGAGAACATGCAAAGATTTTTTTTTAATGATCTAGTAGTTTCATTGTTACTTTTAAGTATCTGTAGATAAAGGGATATAGATTTATCACATCAAACATTTTTGACAAACGACTGTTTATTTTTATATAATGTCTTCAATTCAATTGCTATTGGAATCTGATGTTAAAAGCGAAAAAAAGGTTTATATTTGCCAATGTTGTCTGGCAGAAAATGATTTAAAAAGTATGACACAGTCCTATTTATTTGAAAAAGTCGTCGAGGTGTACTCTCAAATGCTTTCAAAATGTTTTTCTATCCAGGTTTGTTGATTGCCTATCTTTTTTATATTAAAACTCATGATTTTTCATTATTATTTTATAGTATGAGGAGCCATCATTTTATTTTGTATCTTTTATTTTATAGTGGAGAACAATATGTATTATCTAAAATTATTTGTTGTATTTTTATTATGTTAGGGTATATTTAATCGAGCAGGAAAAATCACAGCAAATTTGTTTTATCAATGAAGAGATAGCAACTAGTGAGTGATCCCTATTCTTTTTTAAAAATATTTCATAAATAATTATTTTAAAAATAAGTCGATGTATAATTATATTAATTTTTATGTAAATGTATCAAAAAATAATACACGCATACTTTTAGTTCTATCACATTAGGCATACAGCTAGCAGAGTGATTAGCATGTGAAAAATTAAGAATAACATTGATGTTCACTGGACCAATTCAACAAGCAAGCAAACTTTAAAACTTTACTTTATTAACTGAACTTTACTGACAATAATATGATGTTCCATATTTATTGAATATACTTAGATCAAGTACTCACCTCAATACGATTTGCCTTAAGCCATCAATTTACTTGTGCACTCTTACCTTGACTTATCTGTTCACACTATAGTAAAGGTGTCCAGTGGAAAATTTTCAAATTTAATATCAAATTAAATTAAAAAAACTACAATGTTATTTTCATATTTTATTTATACAAAATGGAGTTTAACGATGCGGATTTTACGTTTTATAAACAATATTGTCTAAATGCCATCCATTTCTTTCAAGACACTCTTGCAATCGGACTCTTAAATTTGCCAACACGCGGGAGCAAAGCGTTGGTTCAATGGCAGCAACTTCACGGCGGATATTTACTTATAGGGCCTGAATTGTTCGAGGATTGTTGCTGTAAACTCTCAACTCACAAAAAAAAGTCGCACGGTGTAAAGTCCGGGGACTGAGGTGCCCAGGGTATATCTCCGTACTTGCTAATTAATTTATTGGGAAAAATTCCCTTTGGCTTCTCCATTAAAACTCTAGTTGTGTGTGGAGTGGCCCCATCTTGCTGAAATTGTGTTCTGTTGTTGAACCCGGGAAACAGCTGCAGTTGCGGTACCAAAAACTCGTCGATCATTCGGCAATATACATCAGCAGTGACTGTCTCTTGTTGGTTAAAAAAATAAGGGCCAATTATCCCTCAGGCAGAAATTGCACACCACACTGTCGTTTTTGGACAATGCAAACATTTTTGATGGTGTTGCCTTGGGTTACCCGGGCACCTGTATCTAATGCTCTGTTTATTAACATAGCCATTGATATGAAAATGTGCTTCATCAGTAAACAATATGTTTCCAAGCATTCGTGCTGTTCCAAAACATTCCAGCATCGTTCTCGCTAAGGTTTCACGTAAAGAATAGTAATTTTCATTGAAAAACTGTACGATTTGCAGTTTGTATGGGTAAAACTGTAGTTTCTTTTTCAAAATAACTGTTGATTTTTTTATTCCAGTACAGTCTGCAATCTTCCTTATCGATTTACGTGGATTGCGTATAATTTCACGTCGAACTTGAGTCACATGTTTTGGTGTCACTGCTGACGTTATTGGTCCCGAAGGAGTTTGGTTAACCGTTGTCCCTTGTCTGAACTTTTGAACCTAACGCCAAGTTGCATGCTCGGCCCATCACTTACTAGTCGAATTTAAAATGAGTACAAGAAGTGCGACGCGCACAAATCAATGAATCACCTCACTTTAAATATTGCTCAACCACGAAAGCACGGTGAGCTCCCAACCAGTGACTCATTGCGACTAGCAAATCATGCGCATCGAACAATACCCCTCCCATTTACCTCACCCTGATGGTTTATGATCAATTACAATTTAATTTTGAAATTTTTCTGCTAGACACCCTTTATTAAAAATATCATAGAACTATGTTTTGAAAAACTATAACTTCACAATAATAATGTGTTCTTAAAAAAAAAGTTTTTTTTACAATTACTACAAAGAAAACAATGTAATTAATTAAGTGTTAATTAAATTTTCAAACGGTATTTATACAAAAACAATAAAAGTCACACTCAAGTGTAGTCCGACAAATACAATGCACATTAGCAGTAGTCCGATACATAAAATGCACTCGAACATTTTCATCCGATCTGCATGAACGCCACCGCAAAACTTATTCCCTCTCATCTCCTGCTTGCCGTGATCTCAGTCTCCCTGTTCGTAAACCGAAATTCTGTTCGCAAACTGAGGTACTTTTTCAGCGATTTTCTTCATAACTCGAATTATTCATAATCAGAGTTGTTCATCTAACTTTCAACAAGAACAAGAAATTAGTCTTCCGGAAAATAATCCTATTTTAAAAAAAAATAATGTTTTAAATGCACATGTGAAAATTTCTCCAATGATTTTAAATCTTCATCATCGTCCGATGAGCACCCTGGTCTAGGTTCCTTCCACAATGATGTATCTCCAGAATGAAATTTCACAAACCAGTTTTGCGCTTGACGGTCAGTTAAGATTCCTTCATACACACATACATATTTTTTTCGGATGCATATAGATGTTTCCCACAACATTACATAGCAAATATGCTCTTTCAATCCCTCCATTTAATCGTCTGACAATTTTTTATTTTAATAAGATTTGTAAGCTATCACTGTCACAAGATAGAGGGATACTTGTTTTCTTTTGATAGGTAAAAACTTGACAAGTATGAGTCATTAGGATTGATACGAATCATTACAATTTGTTCTTGATAAGAGAAATTAGTTATGATTCAATCTATTATTATTATTTTTACTACTATACTATTTTTGTTTCTATTTATAGTTTTATTTATATAGAATTTGGTAAAACATTGATATGACAGATAATAAGGGTGAAACAGTGTCTGTTAAATAATAAAATAGATTTTCTGAATGCGTATGTTAAAAAAATTGACAAATTGTTTTGTTCATCTATTTTTTCTTCAGTAGATATGATTGTATAATTAAAATTAAGTATGTATGAAAAGTTTAATTTAAGAAAATATTTCTATATGTATAGGGGTACCAGTCGAAAATGTCGCATTTTAAATAAAAAGGCAAATATAAATTTAAATCATTTATTATTTGAAAAAATTTATATTATATATTCCCCATTACTTTCTAATACAGTCTTCCATCTATTTTCAAGCATTTTTATGCCCTTTGAATAGAAAGTTTCTGGTTTCGACTGGAAATAGTCGTCAAGGGCAGATTTTATTTCGTCTAAGTTGTTGAAATTTTTTCCCGATAAAAAATGCTGTAGGGATCTAAATAAATGGTAATCTGATGGGGCTAAATCCGGTGAATATGGGGGGTGATCGATTTGTTTCCAGCCAAAGGCGTTTATTTTTTTTCGAGTAATCGCTGCAGTGTGGGGTCTTGCGTTGTCGTGTTGAAAAAAAACTTTGTGTTCTGCATGCATTCTGGGTCGCTTAACTTTTATTTCTTCATTTAATCTGTCTAGTAGATTACAGTATCCGAGTGTGTCTGCAATCTGCTGAATTGATTTTGTTGGATTTGCTTCGACTTCACACATTAAAATGTCATCATCCACTTTAAAGACCTTTTCTTCTCGAGGCTGGTTTTCCGTATCAAAATTCCCACTCTGAAATTTTTTAAACCACCTTTGCGATTGGCGAATGGATATCACATCACCGTATATACTGCAAATTTTTTCTGCAGCCTTCCTCGCAGAGTTTTTTTGGTGGAACTCGTAGATCAAGCAATTGCGCACAAAATTTTTATCTGGTATAAACCCTTCCATTTTAAATGTATCGCTAACAAAAATAAAAATAACTTTCGAAAAATGATCTCCAAATGTTAAGGAACAAAAGTAATATATATTACGTGCTGACGACTCGACGAGACGGACGCGACTGAGGATCAAACAAGGGCATACCAAATGCGACATTTTCGACTGGTACCCCTAATATTATTGCTTATATACTGACTATAGTTTTGAGATTAATATACAAGTATGTAATAAGTAAACATCTTTCTGAAATACGAGGGCTGTATGATAAGTACCCGTGTTAGGGAAAGAAACACATTTAAATTTTTTTTCCGCGATGACTTCCTCGTTTGTTGTGAACCTTTTTCTGCCAAGCCATTTTTTAATATTTGGAAACAAAAATAGATCACATGGGACCAAATCTGGATGAATAGGATGGACGAGGCAGCAATACATAGTGTAATTTGACTAGTTTTTCTATGGCAATTGCAGACAAGTGAGCTAATGCATTATTATGGTGAAAGAGTACCTTTTTCTTCACCAAATAGGGCCTTTTTTCATCAAGTCAGCGTCAAATTGGCCCAATAATTAGCATAGTACTGCTCTGAGATTGTCCTATCCTTCTCCAAATAGTTGGAGAAGATAATGCCTCGTGAATCCCAAAAAACGGTGACCATGACCTTTCTGGCGAATGGAACCGTTTTCGCCTTCTTTGGAGCAGGTTCTTCAGGTGAAGTCCACTGTTTTGACTGTTCTTTCATTTCAGGCATGTAGTGATGGATCCATGTTTCGTCAACTGTCACGAAATGCCGTAGAAACTCTTTCGAATTACACTTAAACATGTCCAAACAGTGCTTCTAAATTGTCATGCGATTTCGTTTTTGTTCCACTGTGAGCAAACATCGCACACATCTTGCCGATAGCTTTCTCATGTCCAATTTTTCAAGTAGGATATTTTGTACACGTTCAATTGAGATGTTTACAATGTCAGCAATATCTCTGATCTTCACCCAGTGGTCTGCTAACATGACATGGATTTTGTTGACCATGTCCTCCATTGGACAGCTTGGGTGCTCTTTATCAAAAGCAGAGATGTTCGGCCATACTTGAATTCGTTACGCCAATATCTGATGGTAGTCATTGAAGGTGCATGGTCCTTATAAACGACATCTAACTTCACTTTGATATCCTCACATGTCTTCCCATCCATAAAAAGGAATGGAATCACTGATCAATATTTCTCTTTTTCCATAGTTGCAAACAAAAACAAACCTGTCCACTTTCAACAGCTATCAAAATAAAACTACTTGATAAATCTATCTGAAATTTTGACAGGCGTCATTCGAAAGATGGCGTTAAACAAAGGTTTACAGATTTTGAGTTAGTGGTGCCATTAGTCGTTAAACACGGATACTCATCATACAGCCCTCGTACGCTTTAATTGAATTTAACTAAATAAATATAGAATGTTCTCAAAAACAATACAAAATTTAAATGACACTAACAAGATAATTGGTACTCTTTTTTTTTTTCATAAATTTTTATAATCGTATCAGTCATGACTATGACTATTTTTTATGAAATTTAAAATATCAAATTTTATTAAATATTTTTATTGAGTTCTGCTAGTTTGCGTAAAGTATTATTTAAATGTTGCAGCTATTTCGGCGGTTAATGCCATTTTCAAACTATAAATGAATCACATGCAATTGACTTATTTAAGTGATTTTAGTTACATAAAATTTTTATATCAATAAAACCATTAGCAAACATAGATAATGTTCATAAACGGGGAAAAAATTTTAATGATAAGTGCCTCTGAAAAAAATAATTTTAATACACATCGGCTTCACCGAAACCAACTATTATAATTACCCAAAGAAGGAGTAACTAAAATCACTTAAATAAGTTGGTTGTACATGGTTTATCCACAATTTGAAAATGACTGAAACAGCTATAACATTTAAATAATGCTTTATGCAAACTAGCAGAACTCAATAATAATATTTATTAAAATTAGATTTTTTTAATTTTATAAAAAATAAATGTGGAGTTCTACAAACTAAATACAATATCAATAAATAAATCAATGATGATGGCCATTGAAATATGGACTGAAACGTTGGTTACAACCCACTAACCCAGGGGTCGGCAGACGGTTCGCGAGCTGCATGCGGCTCTTTTCATAAGCATTTGCAACTCTTCAACTCCAGCTCATATTTTTAAATACAATCATATTTGATACATGGAATAGTTTCCCTGTAATATATGACACAATATAAGAATTAGCATTTGCCATTCTCACTATCTTTGGCTCTACTTATTTATGCGAACAAACATAATTAAATAAAAAATATATTAAGATTTTATATATTAAATATAAAAATATTATATATAAAAAAATATATTAAGATTAAGAAAATTAATTTACAATCATGCCTTAAATTGAACAAGTAGTTACTTGCCACACACGAGTTGTAAAGCTTCGAAAGCAATGCAAGGTCGCCATTCTAATTAGTTAACTTTACAAAGCCCAAAAACTGTTTTATTAGTGTTTAATTATTTAGATTTTCTTGTTTTATAAGTAGTACACTAGGCTATTGAAACTTACAATTCCCATATATTATATTCTTTTAAGTAGCCCGCGACTGTATTGTGAATTTGAGTTTTAAACAAAAATCTTGATTTTACTTCATTTTTTTTCTTCATTAAAATTGATATAGCTACAGTGAAAATGCTCTATGAAAATTTTGAGATTCTGTTTATTAGGTTGTATTTAGCTCTTCTCACTAGAAAGTCTGCCGACCCCTGCACTGACCCAACTGTAAAATAACCCAGAAGAATATTCTGTTATCAATTCTTTCAAACTTTAAAAGTATATTAATTATAAGGGAGTACTACTTATTGAAATTATAATTTTTATTGAAAAATAAGCTTGAAATGTTTATAATTATTGTAGACAATTACTTCATATTCTCTGCATTTTATTTGTTTAGGTTGTGCAGAATGGTGACTGCACATACTATATATGTAAAGCTTGCATATTAAAGTTGCGACAGTGCTATTACTTTAGACATCAAGTGGAGAAAGCACAAAATGAATTAAAAATCGGAACTGATGGAAATAATGATAAACATTTTTCAGGTGCCTAGTATATTTTAATCGATTTGATTGCAATAATTTATTATCTATTTTAAAACTTGGCCTGATTTAATGTACATAATAAATTTAAAGAATTACATTGATTTCCTTATTCAAAGTTATTAGGATCCTGTAATATTTTTTGTTAGAATTTTAAAAATACACATATTATTTTGTTCAATTAGAAATTTGTTAGAAAAAAAGGAAAAACTGTATTCTCTGTAATTTTTAAATACTTTTCCATTGTATAGTTAGCTAGAAGTTTTGGTCGCATAGTTGAAGAGTTTTAATATAGAATGTAATACACATAAATAAAACAAGTAAGATAGAACAAATGTAATTAAAAATATTATTTAAAAATAAAAAATAGCAGAAAGTGTACCAATAACATAATCATTCCCTTCCAGATGCAAGCATGTATTATGATGATAGCTGTCCGAGTTATAAACATGAGAATCAATATGATAAACAAAGTCTTTCCAACAGATTAACAAAATCTAAACATATTTTTGTTGATGAAATAACAAACTCAAAGAAAGTTACTAAAAATAAACCTAAAACTGAAGTGGGAATACAAATAGACATGGATGATTCTGATGGCAACATTCCTAAGAAGAGAATCAGGAAAAAAACTTTTAAACCAAAGATCCCTAAGAATTCAATAATTAAAAAATGTCACAGTAATCCGACTAAAACAGATGTAAAAATAAAATTACCCAAAAAAACACCCTCTGTTCAACCATGGAAAACGACAACTTTAAAATTTAATGAAAAAACTTCAATGTGTTCTATTTGCAATGAAACATTCACAGGTCAGAAAAGACTGACAGCACATATGGGACTTCATTTCCCCAACTTTGTTTGCGATCTGTGCGGGAAGTCTTTTGTTGGAAGAAAAAATTTATCAGCGCATCTAAAAAAAACTCACGATGACGATAAGGTCAATTGTAAAATATGTAATAAATTATTAAAAAAGAATAATATAACTAGACACGAACTCAGCCATGAGGGAATCCAAGATAAAAATATTTATGCATGCCCTTCCTGTCCAGAACGATTCGACTCTTTCTTCAGGCGTATTAAACATATGAGCGAAGTTCACGATAAAACCTACTATAAATATGCCTGCAAATTTTGTTCTAAAGTATATCGGATGTCTAGTGCTCTCTCTAGGCATGTTAGAAGTTACCATCTGCAAGAAAAAAAATTCATTTGTGAAGAGTGCGGCCTCGCCTTTTTCAGCAACAGTGATAAAAGAGATCACATGGTAAAGCACAATGGAGAGAAAATTCACCAATGTAATGTATGTCTCAAGAGTTATGCCAGAAAAAAAACACTGAGAGAACATTTAAAAATCCATGATTCTTTTAAAAGGTACAAGTGCATTGTTTGTGAGAGACAGTTTACTCAGAAATGTTCTTTGGTAGGACACATGAAAACTCACGAAAAAGATTCTGAATCGACATTAGTGTTTTTCTAACCAAATATTCTGTTAACATTTTTAAAAATCATGTTTATATCAGTTGTTTAGGTTAACACATGGAACACTGCTGCTGAATTTATTTTGCTGCTCTATTTTCCTTATATATAATATGACAGTTCATGCAAACAACTTCTTAAAGTTTTGTAAAAATATTATTTTATTTTTTTATAAAATTTTTTTAGTTAATTTTATTAAACATCGTACTAATAAAATATTTAAGAAAAATGTTTTGTTAATTAGATTGGTAAACTTGTCTGGATCCAAAGGTTGGGGTCATCCCCGCATACTACATTGGCATTATGAATCGCCAATCTTATTTTAGTAATTCACGTACCCAGTTCTATATAAAGTTCAGTATAGAAATAAAAATACACGTACGCTTGTTATATCAAAAAGAAAGTTGATATTAAAAATATTTATATAATAGTAAGAGCTGTTAGTATGTGGTCCAGAAAAAGTTGGTACAGTTATGAAGGTGTTTCTGTGCGAAGACTACTTATGATCAAGAACATTTTCATATTTAACTCCTTCATTGCTATGCACGTAGCGAATCATGCCTCCAGCGCTACGCTACGCATATATATATATATATATATATATATACGCGTTCAACTTGTCCTGCCGAATACTCTGTGACTGCGCGGCAAATTTGGTAGAAAAATGTATAAGAATTAGTTTAAATAAGTACATCTGATATCTCGCGGTCACAAATGAAATCTTATAAATCAACACAATAAATCGAATACAATTTTTTTGGTTCTGTATTTAATTTTTTCATTATTCATTATAATTATTTGGAAAAATTAAATGTAGAGCCAAAAAAATTGTGTTTGATTTATTGTGTTGATTAACTATGAGTTTTATAAAATGAATACTGTCTGTATTAAAAAAATAATTTGAATTTTGCAGTCGTGCTATTGTGTGTTATTCATATTTGTGATGGTCACTTAAATATCATCAGACTACTTCAATATGGAATAATGATCATTGCCGATTTTTGTTTTGTGGTCTATTGGAAATATTCACAGTAATTATTATTGTGGATATTTGTTTGGAAGTGTAATATATAATAATTATTATAATGTAATTTATTTAAATGATTTAATTTTTAAACTTTGTTATTTTTGAGTGAAGTTATCTTCTGTGAGAAATAATTTGATTTGACTAAGTCACTTGCGGTAAGAATCTAGAAACTTGTGTTGTGCTGCATATTTTTGTTGTAATTATCTATATAAAGTAAAAGGTCTTTACTACAAAATTGAGGGGACCAAAATTAAAATATAAAAAGATTTTCGAACTAGGAAAGTAGAATTTCATATAAAGTTTTCAAAACATCAACATATTTTCTATACATTTATAGGTGTACTACAAATATACATTTTCTCAAAACATTTTTAAATACATGTTTTTGGCCAATGTTACTTTCATTTTTGTCTAAGTCCCCCCCAACTCTCCTATATTTCGTCAACTTTTTGACTTTCGCTACATATTAACAAGCATCTTATGTTGAACATTGAATTAAATTTGTGGAGCCAACCATCGGAGGCTCCAAAATCATAAATCCCCAAATCATTGGCTAATGAACTTATTTTCTTGGTGAGAATTTGACCAGAAATTAGAATTTTGGCCACATGCATTTGAGAAAAAAATTCAAACAGCCAGCTTTCCAGCCCTTCATGTTTTTTCGGGGCAAATGTGTCAAAGCGTTGTTACTTTCCTTCTCTTACGATGCAACTTTTAAATTTTGGCTCAATTTTTCAAAATTGTAGAAACAGTTGAGTTGGCGATACCATTTACAGACATACAAAGTACAAAATAAGCATCCATATACAGCATGCTGGTGACAGCATGCCGACATGCTAAAATAAATTGCTTGGAGTAAAATGTGTGAATCATTAGTGTAGATGTACAGACCATGCATCCATCCATTCATCCAGGTTGATGACACAAAAATAATTGCAGGAAGCAGCTGAACGAGAAGTACCGGTCATCAAAAGACCTGTATAGAAATACTGAATCAATCAATATTTATATGCTTTATCTCTTCTCGTGTTTGTGAGGGCCGTGTTGTCAGATCCCATAAAAAATATATGTTAGTAATGCAATTTTTATTTTATTTATTTTCAATTAACACACCATGTGCTGAGGTCCTACATAGTATGCATCGCAACCAAAAAATAATAGAAGCAAAAGTGAACATTTCAGATTGGAGCTGTTACCTGCTACATCATAGACCTTATAAATATTATTTATCCGAGTACATGGTTTTTCAAAATAATATATCATTGGAGAGGACTATCATGTGCCACCCTAGAATATACATCAAAAAGACGTTTCCTAAGCTTGCTAAGCATTTAAGTTTTAGATTTTTTAATATAGTTGGTTTTTTTTTCAAAAAGTTATGGCATTTGGGTCAATTAAAAATGTTTATTTTTGATGAAAACACATTCATGTTGTGATGTTGCAATTTCAGAACATAGTTCTATGGTATTTTTATACAAATTTAATGAATCAATTAGGTATACAGAAAAAAAAGTATTTATCGGAAAAAATATTTTGTTGCTCCTAGGATTTGAACCTGGACCATTTTCTTTCCAGGAAAAATATTTTTTTGGTGAATAGATTTTTTTCTGTAGGTATATCTTTCTAATATTTTATTTCATATCATATTTAGTATTTTAATATCTGCCTCACTGGGCTACACCCGTACTGAGGCATACATTTTAAAATGTTATCAACAATCATACATAACTAGTTTATCATCTATAAATTTAGAATAAAAAAAGGAAAAAATAAAAAGTGTAAGTAATAAAATACGATGCAATATTTGATCTTGAGAAATTTATAACCTACCTGAAATTGGTAAGAGTTCGTTTTCAACAAGTTTAAATAATACAGTACAATTTAATTTAACACGCATTAACAGGCTGCTCACTCATTGGTGTTGGGTCTGCAGTCTTGACTCTGTATGTGTTCATATTGAAGGGGTCCCCATGCTATGAACATACGTTCAGTCTGATTTTTTAGCCTGAATTTTATTACGCCCTTGAACTGTCTGTTAGTCAATGTTTTTTATGTATTTTCGGAGAGTATTATACAATTTGGGTACTACAAAAACAGCTTCTTTGCTGTATGTGGTGCACATCCTAGGAATTGCTAAATTGTTCTCTGCGATTCTGGTATTTTTGGCATTTCCAAAGAAATTACAGATGTCTTTATTGATGAATATGTAGTTTTTAGTGTAGATCTGGACAATGTCCAGTATCCCCAGGCTGTTGAAAAGTATATTCGAGCTTGTTCTAATTGATAATTTGAATATAACCTTAAGTAATATTTTTTGTGCTGAAGTCAGAGGTTTTAGGGCAATTTTTGTAGTACATCCCCATCCTACTACTCCATATTCAATGACAGATTGGGCTATGACGTAGTATACTGTCATTAAAAGTTGATTTCTATATGTCGGTTCTATTTTAGGATGGGGTCAATTATCACTCCCAGGTATTTTATTTCCTCTGTGTGTGCTATTTTTGGACACAGACATTCTAGGTTTTGATATTTTTCTTCGCAGTCGTGTAGTTTGAGGATAAAATTGCTCAGTGGGTGCCCTCGATGCACGCTGCTGAAGGCCATGTGTCCCGTTTTTTTCTACATTGAGTGTAAGCTAGTTTGTATCTAGCCACATCTTGATTTTCCCCATAACAATTTCAGTTTTTATGTAGGCATTTTCCCATGTATTTGATTTAATTATTAGAGTAGTTTCATCAGCGAAACTTACAGCATGGTTTTTCTTGATTAGATCACATAGTTCAATTATGTATATTATAAACATAATTTTTTTTTTTTTTAAATAGAGATGCGTACACGGAATACATGTCACATCAATATTCTTACTAAGCTAAATGCTTGTGCCATGAAAATAGAACTAACTTGCTGGTGTCCTGGAATGAGGCGCGAACCCCCGACCGCTAGATCACTAGGCCAACGTCTTGACCACACCAACAAGCTACTCAATTGAACCCAAAATGATGCCTTGAGGTATTCCGAATTTGATAGGAAGGGTATCGCTTGTCGTATTGTTTATTCTAACACATTGAGTTCTCTGGGTCACATATAGCTCATGATCCAGTTAAGTGTAATTGATTAATTTACTGATGTATAGAAGTGAGGCCTGGAGCTGGCAGAAAAGGAACGATTGTAGACTAAATACAGTGGTAATGAAATCACTTGGGCATATATGTGGCAAATCTATTTATGACAGAGTAAAGAATGAAGAAATAAGGAAAGAATGTAAAGCAGTTGTTAGAACAGTAAGTAAGATTAAGAAAGGATCACTTAGGTGGTTTGGTCATATGGAACAGATGAATGGTGAGAAAGATATATGACGCAAGTGTTGATGGCATCAGAAATAGAAGACGTCCGCGGAAGATTTGGCACGACCAGTTAATGGAGGATGGTGCTGTTAGAATCCTCAACAATCGGCGAGCTTGTATGAATGAGGATGAGGTGAGAATTGTGTGTCAAGACAGAAGAGTGTGGCGCTTTATCCTCTCTGCCTACCCCTGCAGGAAACAGCGTGATGGTAAGTAAGTTTGATTAATTTAATTTGTGTTTAAAAGGTTTATATCAAGCAGGTAACTACTGTAATATGATCATTGCTACTTGATATTTTTTGTTCTCAATCAGACTATTATAGCAGATCTAAATACATTTTTTAAAGAATTTTATTTATGTAGCCTTTAAAACGATGTTTCAGTGGTCACTTTATATTTTCAGTACGTAATTGCATTATCTTTATACAAAATTTATGCAATACTAATAGTACGTACTTCATACTGTTTGTAGGCACATCGATACTATCTTTATTCTATGATCGATACTATTCATTTCCAATTAACTTATTAGAACTAATTTTTCACTACTACGATAATAAGTGCATACTTTTAAGGCTAGAAGTGGTGAAATACAGATACGATTTACTAGAAAACTTAATGTTCAAACACACCCCTAGAGCATAAATTTATAATATACATATCTATCCTACTTTAATTATTTTTTTATGAATATTCTCGTTTACAGGTCTCGTGTTTTTTTAAATTTGTCTATGCTCACATCTGTCAAAATCTTCCATTACCTTCGGTTGTGTTCTGTTTTGTTCGGCGTTTCCCGTTTTGAAATCGGTGAACATCCACTGAATCCGACAGCTTTTTGTACTCAAATCGCAAATTACGTATTTTAAAATGGTTGCTCCCAAAGGTGGCGGTGATGTTATGAGGAAACAAACCGGTGTTTACAAAGATAAAAGCAAACCGACCGATATTAGGTTAAGTAACATAAATGCTGCAAAAGGTATTATTAATTGTATTTTTATATTGTATGTCGATATTTAAATTGTTTAAATATGTGTTTGACATGAATGATGCATTTTGTCGCCCTTTGAGTGAATATATTGACTCTATTAATTTGTTCTGGATCAATGAGTGAGCAGTTGCTAACACCCCCGTACTTGGGTGTTTCCGATCTAAGATGTTCATTCTATTAAAGTGTGTTGAAGTGATTAATTTGTGTTACGTTTTTACGATAACGTTTAATTTAAAGGTTTATTATTTTCATTCAGTTTCCATTCAAAATATTTAATGGAACATTATAATAAAAAACTTGAACGTCCGGCAGGGGTGCTTCAAAACTAATGTGGTCTATGTAGTGATGAGATTTATATAATTGCTTTTCTTTGAAATTTGATCTTAATTGTTTTATTTCTTGTATTTACTTGGACCACATTAAATAAAAGTCATTCTCGGTCCAAACAAGGTGCATTATATCAAATAGAAGTATTGTCTCGAAGATATTAGCCATGGGCGATATGGCTCAGATAACTGAGCCAGTTTAATCACTCAAATTGAACATGAATCATTGGTTCAGTCGGGCTGGGAATGTATTGCTACTCGGACGTCTGCGGAATATTTATGAGTCATATTACTATTGCTCCCTGTCGTATATCAATATTCAAATAACGTCAACTATTTTTAAAATCGTTTTCATTTATTAAAGGTTGCTTTACTACATCTAGTGTAATGAAATCGAAATTATTCATAGAATTGAAATAAAAAATATTTCGTTATAATGGTATTTTTATTAAAATTATTCAATTAAATAGACAAGCTATGTTTAAACAAAAATAATTAAGATACATGAAATAACAATTTTTTAATACAAGTTATTTTTATCATTTTAAATGTTAGATTGTACATCCTGTCTCTGTAGTATAACATTATATGTACTTCCTATCTAGTGAATGGCAGATGAAACATGTGTATTGTAATTTTCAAAATGGTATTTAAAAGTTTTTCTTTGTTATTTATTAGCCGAATTTGTTTACATTCCTTCGGTTGTATAGTATAATACATTTTTAATTATGTTATGTATTTAAATGTAGTTATTGACTTCAGATATTTTATGCCGTAAGCCTTTAAGTAAAGCATGATTAATGTTAATAAATAAAAAAGACCAGCTGTTTTTTACATATATTTTCATAAATTCATTACATAATAAGTTTTACCCGCCAAGCTAAGCGCAAATATCACTTGAAGCTGCATCCTATGTTGCAAATAGCACAGAATGGTTCAAAACTTCTTTGATATAGAATATATAAATCCATTATTTCAAATACTAAGTTTGACTTAGTTAAAAAAAGTTTAAGTTAGTAAAAACAAAAATATGTAAAATATTATCTAAAACAATAATGCTTCAGTAGAAATCAATCCTTGTGATCTAAAAAAATCATTGTTTTATGTGATAATAAATTAGAAAATATAAATATATGTACATATAAAAGAAAGCTAATCATTTCTGCTACAACCAAACAATATTTAAAAAAAAACATCAAAAGAAAATCTGTATTAATCAAAAATTAACATTCTTTAAAATAAAAATGCTTCTGAAGATTATACTAACTAGATACAGCAATATTTATTTTTCATAGACGTTTCAGTTATATAGTAACCTCATAATTATTTTTTAAATAACATTACACGGGCTGATATTTGAGAACGTAAGTAATTGAAACAAATATTTTAATAATAATTTACTTTTAAAAACGGTTTGTTTTATAACCGAACACCCTGATTACAACAAGGTAACTCTGTGATGCGTTGTTCTAACAATTTTATCTGGGATCGACTCAGTGAGCCGGTTTGTTCGCAAACGATGCACTGCTATAAGATATACTGATGATATTACACTCATTACCAAGAATGTAGCAGAAATTTCAGTATTTTAGCAAAGTTGAATGTTACAAATTGGGTCTAGAGATAAACAAAAACTGAAGGTGAAATTTATGCTATAGATAGATAGATAAATAATGTTCTTCGAGCAGCGGTGTAAGTACCGTTATCAATGTGTCTCCAGATATATATCTCCTGCTTCGCCCGCGCACATACACGTAAAGTCTTGGACACTACAATAACTAATTAATAAATTATATTTGCTCTTTGTAAATTGATATTGCGTCAAATACCAGAAATAGTGAGAACAAGTAAAGCTATAAGTAATGAAGTACACTCATTTACTTAAGAGAACCTTATAAAATAGTTCTAATAAAATATTACATTAACAATTGTATATTTCTAATAGTCAAAATTAATGGAAAATCCTCTATATCATTAGTAATATGTAAACTCAATATATTTCAAATGTTTTTCTAAAATTACAAATAAATTGTTTTATTTTAGCTGTGTCCGATGCCATAAGGACTAGTTTGGGACCGAGGGGAATGGACAAAATGGTAAGAATAATATTTAAAATCTGCCAGTTATAAATTTATGCAATCATAAGTTTGGATAGGTGTCACACCTTTTCATCTTGAGCAGTACACGGAGTCATTAAAGTAGCTAATTGCTGTTGAAAAATCAAAATAAAGAAGAATCTATTTATATATTTTTAATGAACACTGAATGTATTTGTATTTTAAAATGAGTGGTTGTGTGCCATTCATTGAAAAACCAAATATTCTCCACTCAATTTACAATTCCTTGATGAATTTTAATCTTATGTTCACATTGAAATGTCATAAAAAATTAAAAATACTATTCAACCATATAATTGTAGAAATTAATTAAAAGAATTATTTTAAAACTGATAAAATTTATTATCTTAAATTTTAGATCCAAGCTGGCAATGGCGAAGTTACAATAACCAATGATGGTGCTACCATTTTAAAACAGATGAATGTTCTTCATCCTGCAGCTAAAATGGTAAATATTTTCTTTTCAGATTTGAACTATTCCTGAGATATTTATCTAGTCTCAAATATTTTTGGCAAAGTATGTAATGCAACTATTACAATTGTTTAAAGCTGTGTTGTTAGGGTATGCATCTTTTGTACTATTCATGGTATTGTTTGTGTTGAGTTAAAAGTGTTCAAGTTATATGCGCAAATTCTTAATGTTTTGTAGATATAAAAATTGTACTACAGTTGACATCTAGGTTTTTTCAGTTTTTAATTTTTTATTGTATTCAAATGATGTACAGTAATCTTCAGCAATCCTATGGACCGGTTGTGTAATCAGTAGTAACTTTTTTACTAATGACCGCAGTAAAAATCTTTTGCAGGTTGTTGATACATCAAATTTACTACAGTTAAAGACAATCTCGCCTCTCAGTGTAGCAAGATGAATTATCATGAAATGTGCTCTATTTTCTGCTTTATCTGTGGCTTTATTCGCCCCTGCGTTCAAGACCTGTCACTTCGGTGGCAAAATTTTCAGATTATGTTCTAATGTATATTAAACGAGATAGTCATTGGACGAACTCTGATCACTATAATAGTGGGATACTGTATGATTAATTGTTATATACTGCAATTTTCAAAATATCATAGTGATGAATGACATTTGAAACAGTTGTGAAGAGTATATTTAACCATCAATTCTCTTTTCTACTATTATCTGAGTAAAATCAGTTTACTATGGGTCTACTTTCGAGAAGTAATTTTTTTTTTTACTATAGTAAAGAGTTTACTACTGATCACACAACCGGCAATGAAATGAAATGTATTATTCAAAATTAGGGTGTTGGGGGAATTTAAAAGAATCCTTTCTTTAAATTCTATTTATAATTCTATGTTAGTTTTATTTTACAAAAGGTTAAAATTTTGTATGTTTCTTGCCTTTTTAAAGCGATTTAACTTTTCATTTAAAATTTGAACTTTGCTCTGCTTTTGAAATAAAAGCTTGGTTTTTCTATAAAATGTGTTCTTTATTTATAAACTAAGAAAAAATCAATTAACACAAACTATAGCTAATTAGGATTGAATTGAATTTTAAAAGTAGTGGCATGGGAGGGGTCTTGAAGTCTAGTGACTATTATTATTTTTTATATTTAAATTTTTCAACAATTTAAATATATATTTTTTTTTACAATTTAATTAGGTTTTGAAGGAATTGTATTATTGATAAATAATTTCTGATAATCATTCATAAATAATTATTGATAATAAAATTGCAATTAAAAATCAATTATTGTAAGTCAATAACAATGTGGAATTTTCATGCATGGCCTGAATATTTTTGTCTCAGAATTAGGTAGCAACACAATGTTGTGGACTAAGTATATTACACCTGTGTGCGCCATTTTCTTAATAAAAAAAAAAACTTTTTTTTTTAACAAAATCAGCGTGAAGTTTATCGGTCTGTCAATAATACATTATTTCAATTAGCTTTCCTCAGAATCAATACATATTTTTAAACTGTTATATTATATTTTTAATATTGGTTAATGGAGTACTTATTGTATAACAGAATGCCATTAATTGTATGTTGAAAACTTTGTTATATTTACAGCTTGTAGAATTATCCCGTGCTCAGGATATTGAAGCAGGAGATGGCACCACATCTGTTGTTGTAATCGCCGGAGCTCTGCTTAATGAAGTAGAGAAGCTTTTGGGGAAAGGAATACATCCATCAGTTATATCCGATGGATTTCAGAGGGCTGTTCAGCAGGCTGTCAAGGTATACAATTATGTGAATGTTTTTAAAAAAAATTTACCTCTGATTAAATGTGTTTATCTTTTGATATGAATTCAAAAAATGATGTTATTGTCTCAATAGCATGTGCTATGTGGTAGTCAATCGCAGTGTGTTTTAAAGTACCTTTACTATATTATAGATAATACATAAAAATACATTTTTTAAAAAAAAATCAATTCCTTTAGATTCTGGAAGGTATTGCCAGGCCAGTAGAAATGAATGATGAGGATTCACTCATCCAAGCTGCAGCTACATCGCTCTGCTCCAAGGTTGTCTCTCAACATGTCAGTCTGCTTGCTCCTATTGCAGTAAAAGCTGTGCTTGCAGGTATGGGTATTATGTTTCTAACATATTCTAAAACATGTATGAATTGTTTATATAAATACATAGCTTGTTCATGGAATATAATTTATCAAGATGCTTATTTATGTACTTGAGCTGTGTATACTCGAGTAGGCCTATTGATGAGAAAGAGTTACAGATGAGGTATTGTTTCAGTGGTGGACCATTCTGCTGGTATAGGTAGTGGTCTATCGTGTGATCTTCGTGATGTCCGTGTTATTGAGCGTCTGGGGGGAACTCTGGAAGATTCAGAGTTGGTCCGCGGGCTGGTGCTGCCACAGAGAACAGCTAATGTTTCTGGACCGCGTAAAGTTGACCGTCCACTCATCGGGCTCATCCAGTTCTGCATTTCTCCACCCAAAACTGACGTAAGTGGCTGTTACATATTATTTTTTAACAAGGAATTCTCACACTTAATTCTTTTTTTATGTAAATAAATCCATCGCTGCGTGACATTAACTTTTACTGAAACGTTGTAAATGAAAACAAGTGTGTTGAAACATTAATTTTTTACGTTTCCTTTGTAAAATGCTCGCACAACATACTCGGGGTTAAAAATAATTATGTTTTTATTTTATTTTTTAATATGTAAATTTGTTGACATGTTATGGTAAAATTGTATAAAAGAATAGCATTTTATTTAATGATATTAATTATAAATGAGGTCAAATTATAAAGTAACAAAGTGAAATAGGTTGGTTCAAATACATAATGTTTCTGTATACTTTTCTTTGATGACATATCTCTATGGTGAAGTTATGTGCCTAGGTGAGAACCCACTTTAGATGTTTGAAATCATCAAAAACATATAATGAAATGAAGAAAAAACCCATCAAGTTGAAGTAATAATGTTGATGTGTTTATTACAGATGGATCACAACGTTGTTGTTTCTGACTATGCAGCGATGGATCGTGTCCTTAAGGAAGAGCGGGAATACATTTTGAACATAGTCAAAAAGATCAAAGCCAGCAAGTGCACAGTTTTACTTGTACAGAAGTCTATTCTCAGGTAAGCTAGACACTATTTTCTCACCTTTACAGTAATATCAGCTGATACCGATTAGCTCAAAATTCTAACCAATAGAACATCCACATAAAATAATTATAATAGATTATCTATTATTTTTCTAGGGATGCACTTTCTGACTTGGCTGTCCACTTTTTGGACAAGATAAAAGTTATGGTGGTGAAGGATGTTGAGCGTGAAGACATTGAGTTTATCTGTAAAACTCTGGGCTGCAGACCGATAGCTTCTTTGGACCACTTTACTACTGAAAACTTGGTGAAGGCGGAACTTGCTGAAGAAATCAGTGAGCCATGTGGAAAATTCGTAAAGGTATGTGATGTACTCATTTACTTATGCATGTTACGCCACTGTTATTTATAGTATTGTTACATAGTTAAGATACTTTAATTTATTTTTGACGAGTTATGGTGCAGTTAAATGTCCATCTTGGCAAACAAATTTACGTATTTGACTTCTTAGTACGTCTTTAGTGTACACCTCGTAATGTGAAGGTCCAAGAAATAGACTTTGTAACAATTAATCTTTTATTACAATAAGCTACAATTTAGTACAAGGTATAGGTCAAACTATTATGCCGATGAACTGCAGATAAAAGAGATGTGCGCACTCCTGCGCGCCGTCTTTATAGTCACACCACCCGCACCGGCGCTGCGGCACACATATACACACCATTCCACCATTCCAAGGACATCATACCATATAATAACAAACTCAAGATTGTAAGATAATATGACCTTTATTGACATATTTATACATTTTTTACATTAGAAGGTGAACATACAATAATGAAATAATAATAGAAAACACTTGTAAATAAATTGCTATTAAGTTTACATTACATATTTTGAAAAAACTAATCATTTATGTATTAAAAAATGATTTTTGTGTACTAATTTTTTAGAATATACTTTAATTTTGCTTAATTAAAATTTTGTTTGTTTTGAAATTTTCAAACCAGACTGATCGAAGTCGGACTCTGCGAGGTATTACTGTAGTTACTATAACTTTTATTATTATATTATGATTTTCCTATTGACTAGGCCGGTATCTTGTCATTTCATTTAACATAAAAAATTATTTTAGTTTCATGTCAAACGATCCCCATTGTATTTGTATACTGATGATTGGATAGTAACACAAGTTAACAGTGGTACCAATATATCATCACGTCACCGAGGCAACTGTTATGAATGTATATTACACATATTTTTTATTTTTTCTCTAGATAACCGGCATAACCAATCCAGGACGCACCATATCTGTCATTGTACGTGGTTCTAACAGGCTTATGTTGGCTGAGGCAGCCCGTTCCTTGCACGACGCGCTGTGCTGTGTTCGTTGCTTGGTACGGCGCCCAGCACTGCTGGCTGGTGGTGGGGCGGGTGAGGCACATGTGGCGTTGGAGCTAGCAGCGCGAGCGCAGCAGGCACCCGGCGCAGATCACTATTGCCTGCGAGCATATGCTGATGCACTTACCGTCATCCCGTCTACACTGGCTGAGAATGCAGGTCAGTTTTATCACATTTTGGTTATTAATTCAATTTTAACATATACTGGATCAAAAAACAAGTGAGTTAAATACAAAGTACATATTATGTAAGGTGTCTAGCGGAAAAATTTCAAAATTAAATTGTAATTGCTCGTAAACTATCAGGGTGAGGTAAGAGGGAGGGGTATTGTTTGACGCACGTGATTTGTGGATTTCTCAGTTGTAATGAGTCACTAGTTGGGAGCACACAGCGCGTTCGTGGTTGAGCAATATTTAAAGTGCGGTGATTCATTGGTTCGTGCGCGTCGTGCTTTTTGTACTCACTTTAATATTTGATGATTAAGTGATGGGCCGAACAAGCAACTTATCTGGTGTTGGGTTCAAAAGTTCAGACAAGAAGGGACAATGGTTAACTAAACTCCTCCGGGATTATCAACCAGACTCCAGAACGTGTGGCTCAAGTTCGATGTGAAATTATGTGCAATCTGCGTAAATTGATGAGGAAGATTGCAGCCTTTACTGGAATAAAAAAATTAACAGTGCACGTTATTTAGAAAAAAAAACTACAGTTTCACCCATACAAAATGCAAATTGTGCAGTTTCAGCAAGAACGATGCTGGAACGTTTTGGAACAGCACAAATGCTTGAAAACATATTGTTTACTGATGAAGCACATTTTCATATTGATGGCTATGTAAGTAGAACATTAGATACTGGTGCCCCAACAATCTAAGGGAACGCCATTAAAAACGTTTGCATTGTCCAAAACGTTTCTGTCCGAGGGATAATTGGTCCTTATTTTTTTAACCAGCGAGAGAGTCACTGCTAACGTGTATTGCCGAATGACTGAGTTTTTGGTACCGCAACTGCAGCTGTTACCCGGGTTCAACGACAGAACACAATTTCAGCAAAACAGGGCCACTCCACACACAGCTAGAGTTTCAATGGAGAAGCTGAGGGGAATTTTTCCCAATAAATTAATTAGCAAGTACGGAGACATACCCTGGACACCTCAGTCCCCGGACTTTATACTGTGCGACTTTTTTTTTGTGAGGACATCTAAGTCGATACTTTACAGCAACAATCCTCGAACAATTCAGGCCCTACAAGAAATATCCGCTGTGAAGTTGTTGCCATTGAACCAACGCTTTGCTCTCGCGTGTTGGCAAATTTAAGAGACTGATTGCAAGTGTCTTGAAAAAATGGATGGCATTTAGACAATATTGTTTATAAAACGTAAAATCCGTTCGTTAAACTTCATTTTGTATAAATAAAATATGAGAATAACATTGTAGTTTTTTTTAATTTAATTTGATACAGTAAAACCGCGATATAACGAAACCCGATATAGCAAAAATGACGTATATCGAAAAAAAAATCGAAATTTACTCCCTAAAACCAATTTTTCATACAAAGATGCATTTATATAACGAAATCCCATTAATATTTATAACAAAATCATTTTTGTCCCGTACGAAAAAATGCCAATACATTTACGTGAATTTATAACAAAATAAAAAAATGTTAAAAGATGAAAATATTATTTCGCACTTACAAAGCTGCGCCGATGCATCTGCCGTATGCGAACGGTTTTATGGCCTTTTCGGCGGTGCGCGGCGGTCGGCCGACAAGGTAGTAAAACAATTCAAACTTCTTGGGTTCATAGTAGGCCCATAAAACCATTTGACATAATTCTTGCGGCGTTCTCTTAGACACGTTTTACGTACGCATACGCCTCTAATATGATTGCAATCCCAGACCCAAACAGCTGTAAAATACAAAAATTAACAGAAACCCCCCGAAAGTTGCAGTCTGTACTTATTGGAAATGTCAGTCTCAGTGTAACGTCTGTAGAGTTAAGTTTGTTCAGCTTTTAATGCAATTATTTCATGACCGAACTGAATATTTACATAAATTCATTTTCGTTTGACAATTGTTTTCGTGTGAACTCGTCAATAATATAAATAATTCGTTAAAATATTTTATGGACTATTTTTGTAGGGCATTTTGTATTTCTATTAACTATTGTTTTCGCGTATTTTAAGTGAACAATATTAACGATAATTTTTAAGGGAACAATTTTAACGATTATAAATATATTTTCAAGTGGTTGCCGCCGTTACCGGTAAGCACCTTCGTAATTTATATACGACTCATTTTATAAAAATGCCGCGATTCAACTGTAAAATTTTTATTTTTGAATTATTTTGTATGTTTCATGCCCAAAACTATGTTTGAAGCGGCTCTACATTTAAATACAATTAAAATATTGTTTTGTGTTTGCAATATTCTGGAATTTACAAAAATATCTTCCAATTGGCGTTGAATAGGTTCTGTCCTTAATTTAATTCCTTTGATTATCCATTTGCTTAACTGTTTTAATAACAAAACTAGTAAAAATATGTAGGTATTCAGTTCCCTATGGCCTTTTTCCTCCTTTGTTTGCAGAATTTGCGATCTTTTTTGAAGCTGCGCAACATTTTTTTGCGACGGCGCGTAACATATAGTAGGTTTTTTTATTTTTTTCGTTATATGTGGGAATTCGTTATTACGAATTTTTATTTTTTGGTCCCTTGGATTTCGTTATATCGCGGTTTTACTGTATTAAACTTTTTCCGCTGGATACTCTTTACATTCTTTTATAATTTTTCTATTTGTGTTTTTATGAAAATGTGGGTTTTTATTATTAATATATATCAGATGTCATACATTAGACTTTTTTTTAAACCATGACCTTATGCTAATTTAAAACTAATAATATTAAAAAATATTTTTTGCCATAATTAAGACGATACAAGTATTGTAAGAAAGACCATGACCATTAAATTCATTTTCCGTATGACACGAAGTTGCCTTAACTCCTTGGCCACCCGCGTCGTAAACTTGTGACAGAGAAAGAGACAGTGATAAATGTCAGAATGTCACATTGGCTATCGTGACTAGCTGACAAGACGTGACAGCCTGTGGCGTCTATTTCCCACGGAAAATAACACATAATACGGTAAAATCCCGTTTATTAGAAGAACATTTATTCAAAATTCGCCACAGGTTGAAGTTTTAGAGCAGAATATGGTCTCTCTGGATAGTTTTCATACTAAATTGTACTTATAAATCGAATATCGTTATTCAAAGCTGTTTTTTGGACCCTATCAGATGAATTTGTCTATCTATTTTTCGACTAATTCGATTTTTTTTGTCAGATATCAGCAATCTGCTACGCGATGTGCCTGTCCAAAGTCCAAGACCATCAAAATGGGTAGTTCCACTCCTATACCGATTCATGATGCATAAAGTTAATTCTCATTGTTTGTTTTCTCATTCACTCTCAGTATACTAGAAAAGATGACAAATATATCTTGTGCGTCCTCGATTTGAAATATTTATTTTTTACCGCGACGCATTAACTTAAGATTGCATGCTTTTTTCTCTCACTCATTTTAATAATTTTATATTCTCGATAATAGCATTAATTCAAAATTCGTAAAATGCCAACAGTTGCTAAAAAATCGAATGAATTACAAGAGATTGACAAAAAATATAATGCAAAACAAAATTAACAGAAAAATACGTGACCCCATCAATGAGGTTATCGACAATGTTAAACATGATGATAGAAAGAACTTTAACGTTGAAAGGTGAGTGCCAAATGTCGCTACAACCACCACAAAACAAATGTTTTAAAAGCGCTGGAAACTTTTATTGCTAACTTCAGCGGAGAAATGGCGGGTTGACAAGTTCGACTATTATGTCGTTATTAAAAATGGTGCGAAAAGATAGTCCATTATAAGTGGTTTTTTTTATTAATATTATGATTTATTTACACTGTATTTTGACAACTTGTTTGTTAATTTTAAGTGTGTGGATATAGATGTATATAATTACTTCGAGTTGCTATGAAAAAAGTTAGTAGGTAAAAAAGAATTGAATTTTTGAAATTTTTATTTTCATTATCCTAAATCGTTATTCGAACTTTTTTCTTGATTTTCGGTCCCCTCAACTTCGAATAAACGAGATTTTACTATACCACTGGCGCCGCAGATCTGATCTTTAACCAAATTATACTTTCCAGTTATGACATCATACAGTGCTCCATAGAAATTTGTTTCAACTCAAGAAGACCACGAATTATCTCTGAAATTGAGTGTAAAAATCATCATAAAATTGACAGTTGGTGCTCACTTTTGCGTCACCAGATTTATTTTATACCATAGATAAAAGTGATTTATATGAAAATTATTGCAATTACAATTCAATTTGAAAATTTAACAAATATTCCATGTTGCTGTCAAAGTGCTGATATTTTTTGCTTTACATAATGGGGGAGGGTGATTTATTTAGTTAGTGGGAGATATTGCCAACTTTTTAGATATTCTGATATGCTCGTTACTACTGCGGAGTCCGATGATAAGGACGCAACAAGTTGGAAAGTATCTGGAACATTTCAATTTGATTAAATTGTCAGTTGGATTTTGATATACGTTCGCAATATTCCTCGTTTTTGTTGCCAAGTAATTGAAGTGAATTAGATATTATTTTTCAGTTATTAATTAAAATACGGGCATTTTAATATAAATACAGTGAGTGCGCCGTCAGGCAGCATTGGCCATCACCATGGCCGGTGGCATCTTTTTAATGGCATATTAGTGCAATGTGTACGTAGTTGTGATGTGCTAATATTTTTTCATTTTAAGCATCACATTAAACACAATAATATTAATAAAATCTGAAGTCATCCTTTCAAAAAACAAATATAAAATAAATAATAATGTTCTAAGTGTTAATGGCCTGACAACACTATCAACTTTTATGTTTTCCTTTTTCTTCCAACTTTTTTTCATCTTAAAACTGTACGAAATCACGGTGGATGAAGTGATTTTTTTTTTTTTTTTTTTAGTTATACCAACGTTTTCATGGTATTTTTGTAAAAATAAAATTTGAAAAACTAGCCTGTGAATTTTGGTCCCAATATGGTGTGGTATGATGCTGCTCCACTTAAAATTTTTCTGGGCAGCTAACAGGTATATGTGGAAAATTCTTGCATATACAAAAGTTTATAGTGTTACGTTTAAGAAATTATTATTTATTTTGTATTTGGTTTTAGGAAGGACGACTTAAGATTTTATTAACACCAACTATTGTTATATTTAATTTGATCTTTACCTAGAACATTTTATTTACACTAATATTACTGTGTTTAATGTGATGCTTACCTTAAACTCTTCTTCAGTGTGGTATGTTTCGAAACACAGCAATATATTAACGAAATGAAAGCCGACCGTTGAAGAGCAGAAGGCTTTCATCATCTTAATATTATTTAAAACCGATTCCTCGACATTGTATCCGAGTAGATCGATTAACTCAGCAATCGATATGTCTAACAATACTCGCTCAGGGCCAAAAATACATATAATTCGTCACTTGTGGTATTGGCCTATCTTCTCAATCTTTCAGTCAATGGTGTATTTTTGTTGCAAATATTAATTGGCGGTTTGTTTCATCCACAATAGTATAGATCACTGCTATATTTAGATACAGTTTAAAATAATCTATTTCTCGCGAGTCTTCCGCAAGGTCTGAGTTAAAACTAGAACTCGCCGAAAATTGATGTATATTTGGAACAAAACAATTATCTGTCTCCCATTCAAATTCCGGCTTAAGCCCTACACTTGTTGATGGCTGGTTTTCTTTAACAGTATTGTCAAGGTCTTCTTCATCATAGATGTGAATCTCAAAATAATCATCCTCAATGTCGTTCTTATCATCGGATTCTGCGGTAGTATAACGAGCATATCGGAAATTTCTAAGAAGTCTGCAATATCTCAATTTGCGAAAACTTCACCCTCCGCCATTTTGTAAGGTAACTATAAACAAAAAGAAATTTAATAGCACTTATATAGCAGTAACACATGAAATGCCATTCACGCTAATTGCCAATATGGACTATAACGAAGTTTTACTTTTTTTTACACTGTTTTTTAATAGTAAAATGCGCTTAATAACAAAAAAAAAAAAATATCTTATTCACTTTAATTACTCAATTACAAACAAATCGACTCCTACGTAAAGTATCATTAGTAAAAAATGTAATTTTTAATCATTTAATATTTTACACGTATTTGATACATTTTTAAATGGCTGTAATTTTTTAAATCTGCCACATAAATAAGTATCAAATATATGCAAACCACTATAATGATTAAAAATGTCATTTTATACTTACGATGTACTTTACATATGAGGGGCCGAAATAAGGATACAAATGTTAATATATTGTGTTGCAGGATAAATCTTGATAACATCCCATACCAGCTGTAATCAAAATGTAACTGACGAGTACTTTCCTTTTGGAAAGTTCTAGTATTTTAAAAGTGCGTAATTAGTATGTGCAATGCATTTGTCGTCGATATATTATTGAAAATCCTGTCATTTCTATAAAGAAATCTGGCAACACTAAATTATTGCAACCTGCGCGCGTGCGCTGTCATGTGGTGCAGTGTCTTTTTTATCTGTGACGAATATTGTGATGTTTATCGCTGTCCCTTTTTCTGTCGGCGATAGTCGATGCGGGCTTTCTCGGGGTTAAGGGAGAACAACATTTTCTTGAACAAAGTAAACATTTTATGTGCATTATTTTTATTGTAATTCGCAATTAAATATTTTGTTTATATATAACACTGTTGTATTTTAAACACTGGGTGTCTGTTTCGTAAATGGTATGTAATTATGAAATAGACATTGTAGGTTGGTTTGCACCATTTACTTGAGCACCTTAAATGAATTCTTGCTACACATCATAAAGTTATTTAAATGGGTTCTGTTTTTGGTGATATGAATTTATTTAATTGATTTACTGATTGATGGAACGATCTTATGAAATTTTGAGTGCAAAAAAAAATCGTTTGAAATATTCATTATTCCAAATTCTGCTAAATGTCTTTTAACACATTCAGTGCTGATTGAAATACACACAACAAACAATTTGAGTCTTACTGGTCGATATCTGTGCTGAAATTTAAGAGGTCCTCCAGTCACGGTGCTCAGTTGTGTTGTAATATATTATGATTAAATTACAAATTATATTATGATATTACTCATTTTTTTATTTCTTCATTGTATCATAAAATTGGGTAATCGCAGGTCTAAGCCCCATTGGCATCGTGACCGAGCTTCATGCAGCCCACGTGGCTGGGCAGATCAACGCCGGTATCTCTGTCCGCCGAGGTTGCATTGCTGATATGGTAGAGGAGAAGGTTTTGCAGCCACTGTTGGTCAGCATTAGTGCCCTCACACTCGCTACAGAGACAGTACGCTCCATCCTCAAGATTGACGATATTGTGAGTACTGCAGACTTTTTGTTTTTAAATAATGATTCAATACCATACAAGTTTTGTTATAAATTTATGCATGTGAGGGAAAACACACAGTTTACCCAGTTTTTCCAAGGAACTGGGTTAATTTCCTCAGCCAACAGTTATTCACCGAGAACTGGATTTTATCAATTCAAATGGTTTTATAGTATGCTCTAAGAAATTGATTATATTACTTAATTAAATGCAATAATAATATTATATTTGAAGCAATAACTTGTGATTGGACATTTTTGACAATTAAAACATTATTTATTTTCAAATATTTGAAGTATAACTTTGTAGTTAGACAACTATTAACCAGGAAGAACAAATATTAAAAATTAAGGATTAGCTTTACGTTGTTCTGGGGAAAAAGTTAAACTTAAAAGAAAAGATAAAATTATGTTTCCTGAACTTGTATTTTTTTATTATGTGGATTTATTTAAAAAAAAATCATTTTGATTATATTTGTTTTTTGGAGCGAATTAAAAATATTTGTACCAAGCAGGCAATCAGTCAATAGCTATGTGCAGACTCACTATTAGATAGAAGAATTTATAGTTATTTATTTTAAATATACAATTGTTTTCATTTGTCTTTTTTTTCCCCAGGTTAACACATTCACATAATTCCAAGCATCAACATCACCGCTTCATCGTGAATCCCATCAGTATTGGAATTTTGAGTTCACACATCGCAATTATGCTTAACCACACAATATTATCATATTAACAAGGATATTTGAGCAGCACCAGTGTTTATTAATTATTATTAATGATCTGAAATATGTCACAAAATATAAAATTTGTTGCCGCATCAAAACTGAGGAAATGTTACATGTATACGAAATATAGTATATGAAATGTACATCAAAACATTATTTTTAGTAAAGACCTGGAATGAATGTGACAAAGCATACATATACTATTTTGATTTAACAATGTTACATGTATCACATTGATGTTGCTGCAATTTTTATTTATTTCAATCAATCTCTTATTATGATAAGGTATTATCATTCAAAAGCTTTATTAAAATCAAGCATTATATTTTAATAAATTTCACTAAACTATTTTTTTGTTTCATTAAGTGTTGCTTTCCTATTAGAAATTTGAGATTTTACATTTTTAAGACTTCCATATTTCAGTGCGTATAAGCATCATTAGAATTTTTTGGGATATTCTATACTATTATCAACAAAGTTGGGATTTTTTTATTTTACTATGGAACACTGCAATCTTACATCCAGTAGTTGGTGACTAATTTCAGCGGGAAGAATTGATTACAGAAATTGACAATAAGGTACACAGCACTCATCATTAAGGAATACTCTTCATCAAATTATAAAATAAATCAAAACATGAGAAATTGACAATGATAAGTCAAAGCTTTACATATAGTTGTAATCGAACATTAACCTTTTTGCCACTAAGCGACCAGAACTTCCGTGTGGTCATCCCAGAAGAAACACCCCAGATCATATTCATACAAATGATAATAAATAACTATGACAGGCGAAGTGATCCCAACCGCCTAGCTGGACGTCTTTTGTCCGAATACGGCAAGTCGCGATGTAGCTATCTCTCTTTCGTTCGCATCTGTGGTATGGGGCTACCCAGTGCATTAGTTAGAGTGAAACAAATAATAAGCACAATAACTTAGATATGACACAGGGGTATGGTATCGACATGCGCAGGTGTATGTACAGCGTGAAGATCACTGGACCGAAAACAATATTTTTAAATATTATACGCTTTGAAATTTGAAAAACAAAAAATGACAACATTTTTATCACTATTTCCGTGAAGATTACAAAAAATAAGAATGAAATCGTTTTCATAATTATTGAGTTATCGAGTTTAAAGTGATCTATGGGGAATGTGAATACCCCATTTCGGGAAGGCAGGGTTAACTGGATATAAAAATCAGACTAACTTGCTGGTCTCTCAGGGTAAATATTGTATTCATGATTTAGTCAAGGAAGATTTTTTCTACCAATATACAAAGCAAACTGATCAATTGCAATGCCGGCTTATAGTTTTGTCAATAAAATAGCAACTCCCAGAGAATGGCGGAAGGTGTGGCCAAAAAAAAACACTGATTATTTGGTTATTTATTTCAGTAAAATGTGATAAAAATAATTTGATTTTATTCTATAATTTAATATGCCTATACAGTAAAACATTGTTAATTTGAAATTCAAGGGACCAAAAAATAAAATTCTAATTACTTGAAATTCACGAGACCAGAAAAAGCTTGTTGAGCAGATTGAGTCAATCAAATTGATGGATTTGGAATTTGCGAAACCCAACCAAAGTATCGCACAAGTGGGCTCAGATGTGTCAGGACGGCGTGTCAGCATACAAAAAAGGCAGAGGGGCACAGCCAGAAAGCCGCGTGTGTTGTAAATTTTTTACAATACATTTTTTTTAAAATTATGTGACTTAAAAAGATTTATTTATAGCGCAAGGATCTCAAACTATAAATTACCAGAGTTAATCAACTATAAGATTGACATTTTGGGTCTCATGTGTTAGAATTTCAAATAAATGGGGTTTGAATTATTGGAGCTTTACTGTATGATGAAAAATATTGAGCGGCGAATGTGTTAATCTCAGTACTGTATAAATCTAATCATAGGGTTGTCATGAAGATGAATCAATATTTTTTTCAATGAAAAAATGTCTTTTAGATAAATGTTAAATAATTAATTCTAAGGGATTTGAGAAGATTGACTATACAATAGGTACATTGAAAACAGTACTTGATGTTCACATGAGTCCAAAGTGAAGCTTATTAATTTGTTTGCGGTTGGTAATATTATTATTTTTATATTTTAATCACATCTTTTTCAAATTTATTCTGAAGACTCAAAAATAAGGCAACGTAGATCATTTTAAATCATTCTATAATACATTTAACCACAATTTGTCGCAACCGTTTGATGCACAATTTCCATATCAGGCTCGATAACGAGCGAATGTAAAATCTTAAAAAATAATGCATTAAACTACAGTAAGAGTATCATCGCTGTTGATATGGGTGTATCTGTGTTGCAGCTTTGATGTTGGTCTTAATTGCAGAGGGGGCCTTGGGCAGGGGCGGGGCGGGAAGAGGAGGTGGAGCTGCCCGCGCCTGTCCTCCGACTGCTAGGGGAACGTTTCCCCCCACCCCGCGCAACCCTTTACCCATTCCGACAGCTGTCACTAATGCGTGGGTGTCAGCCAGGCTATGTGTTTGTTGAATACCTGTAAAACAATGAGATTTTAAATATGGTCACAGGTTTTGACATGAGTTCTATTAATTCATACCTTGTTGGTGCTCGGCCAACAGATATAATTTGTAAAGGAGCACTCAGTTGTTGGCCGATCGCTGAAATGTTGATTGATTCTTTTATTGTCAATTTTCACATGCAAGAGATGAGTTGAGTATGTTATTTTTATAATACAGGTAACCTCCGTTAATTGCGACCCCGGTGAGTGCGGATTCGTTATAACGCAGTATTTAAAAAAAAAGATTTTTTTCTCAATACTTGTCCGGCTTTGACACATTCCAGGAATTGTCATGTGTGGTTGCGCGAGCAAGTTATCTTTCTTTTTCGTTCACTCACATAATACACATGTATATATATGTAAATTCACGAGCGCAAGTGAGACAAAATGTAACGTTGGTTCCTGGTAAGTTTGGGTTTTTCTTTCAATCAGCTATCCTTCAACTTCAGTGTAAACTTAGCTGAGTGTCGAGCGCACACTCCATATTTTTATCCCTTTGTTAAAATCACACACAGCGAACCCTTAACTAATGAAGAGCTGCAGGAAATAGACTGTCATATTGTGTCACAAGAAAATGACGTCTCGGAACCTGTTCCCGTGTGAAAATTAAGTGTTAAAATAATCGAAAAGGCCCTTTCTCTTCACAATCAGTGCATGCAGTTGTTAGAAGAAAATGACGAATATTATGAGGGAGTGAGTGCTGTAAAGCGTGATTGTAATGGATTATTTGACGGTTATAGACTAATTAACAATAAATGTAGAGAGGCCAAACAAGGAAATCTAGATTCTTTTTTGCAAAGTGGAAAAAAAAAGAATTATATTTTATATCACATTGTTATTTAATGTTTATTTTTAAATCTCCCGTTGATCGCGGAATTTCGCTTATCGCGGTCATGTCCAGAAGGTATCTCCCGCGATCAAAGAAGTGTTAAGAGGTGTACAAACATAACCCGGTGCCAAGTCGCGTTTTATCAGCGCCACCGACATCTGCAGGGCCCAATTATAGAACACTCAGAAAAAACAAGACTGTTAGGAGTGAAGTTCAATTTAGACAAGTTTGATCAGGACATCACGTATTTATGATTTTCATTTAGTTCATACGACATTACCGACTATGAAAAAGGTACTGGAGGTATTAAAACAAAATATAAAACACACTGGAAGCCTTACTTGCCTTGGACGACTACTTGCATATTATTTAGTATTTTATTCAATTATTAAGACAGGAGAAAAGTGAATCATTTACATCACCATGTGACATATCAAGCGGTGATGACATAAATGGAGTAGAAGTATTATTATCCAGGGACTCGATTAGTTACATAGAATAGAAACATTATTATTAAAATATCTTTAACATTTCATAGAATTTCACCTCAAAAATAATATACTGACCCTTATTGATAATACAGTAGAACCTCGATACAACGGATTTAACAAAATTTGCGCACCCATTTTCGTAATTTTAGAAAGTTAATGATAAAAAAAAAAAAAAACAGCAGACTTCAAAAGTTCAAACAGAATTTCATTGGTTTTTTAAAGTAGGATTACCAAAAGCGAGCGCATCGACACCGAACATTAACTTGACTCTACAATGGATGTGTTTGGATATATCATCTGAAGAATAATAAATAGAATTTTGATTGTGTTTTTTATATTTTTTTAACCTTATACCTACATATAATTAAAGTGTATTTATAATTAAATTTTCATACATCACTCATCAGTTTTTTTAAAATTACATAATATTTTAAATCCATTTATAAAATTATCACTATTCTTGTACATACAGTCAAACTCCGTTAATTCGTAACTCACGGGATCGAAATTTAAAAAAAATATCTGAATTACGAATAATGAGAACAATTTTTTTGAAGGTAATATTAGAAAAACATTTTAAAAAATGCGTCAGTTTACGTTCAGCATTTTTGCGCACGCCGCCTCTGTCAACATTGTGACTTTCATACTGAAAAACATGACGATTGTCTATTATTTCAGCTTGTTATCTGAATTTTTATCAAATAATTATTTTCTCTTGAATAATGAAGATGTGTGGCGACGTGGCGAGTCCAATATTAAAAACAGGCTTCTTCAAATGATTTACCAGTGTTTAACGCAACAAAATTACAGACATTTCAATTTGATTAGCGATTAATATATATTAAAAAGATCATAAAAAATAATGAAAAACTTTTAAATCTGTATACTTCGTTGGAAACTTATTATTTTTCCACGATTTTTCAAGTTTGAACTTAGAGAGGTATTCAGGACTGGATTTTTTTCCGCTGATTTTATCTTTGACATCAACTTTTGACAGTTTTAAAAATAATTTCCACTTTTCAAATGGTCAAGAATTTATAAAAAATACAAGATGTTCGTGCCATTTTTGAAAATGAAATACAATTTTTTTTTATTATAAAATAGGTTGTGTATTTGAATACCAAGGTTTCAGTTTCTTTATAACATTAAACAAATCGCAACAATTCATAAACAAAAAACCAGATATAAAATCAATAGAACTATTGCACACAATTCATTTATTTATTTATTTACACTATCACGAATCGTTTTGAGAGTTGTTTACCCTTGTTTCGATTCGTCATAATTACATATATTTTTATTTATTTTATTATATTCAGTCATATCTTCATAATACCATCATAGGTTGACTCCGGTATCGTCGTACCAGAACCATACCTGTGCAATATGAGAGACTTGTCACATTAATTTCAAAAGGCAGCCAGAAAGAAGCTATAGAAATCACACACCCCCAAAAGGGAAGGGTAAACGTCACATTTATGTGTTTCAGTCGCAGAACTCGGTCACAGTCAGGCAGAACTTCACTATCCAGGTCGCAAGAGTGCGAGAGAAAGCCAGTAGAATGCTCAGTTAGATCTTTCTAGCCACTGCTCTTCCAGGCATCACTCATCCCAGCAACCTCCAACGGGAGACCCATACTCTAATAAATACCCGGAAATGTCTGAGATTCCTTTCATTTCTTAATAGGTCATCGTTCCGAGGGATCCGATGACCTATTCTTTCTAATCCCGCAATCATGATCTCACGTGCATCATTCATAATCACACAGTCCCAGAGGTGTGCTCCAGCGTCTGCCTCATCTGAGCGCAAACACACCACGGTTTAACAGACAAGTCGTAAGTCAAAGAGTTAACTTATGAAATGTCCATGACCCGAGATCATCTGCATCTTGTAGTGGTCCAGCGCCGGAGAACCACCTCCACCTTTTATTTTCACCTCCACGAAGGGGAGAAAGGTGTAAGTCCATCTGCCCTGCGTGACAGCGTCCCACCTTTCTTGCCACTTTCTCAATGTGACTATTCGCATTCGAGCAACCAGAACCTGGAATCGGTCATCCGAAGGCCTGAGAGTCGTTCCAAAATGATCAACCTCCAGACTATTCCTCAGGAAACGGCGGGCCAAATATTCCATTACTTCAAGGTCAGCCGGGAGGACGCCAGCCAAAATTGGAAGTGCCATATTGGAGACGGTCCGATAGGCTCCCGTCATAGCCAGCAGGGGGATCCGCTGGCCTCAGATCAACACTGTGGCGATAGAGATAATTCTGATTCTGTGCACCCATACCTCGGCAGCGTACGTGATTTGCGACACGTATGTGGCCAAGTATATTAGGCGTACCGCAGGAGTTTGTAGTCCCCATTCTGCCCGGTGTAATTGACGAAGTTGCATAAAAAGGCCTTCCGCTCGTTCAGAGACGGTCTTGACATGAGACAAATAACAACCTGCCGGATCCAAAGTTAAGTTATTTCACATTATTTTCAAACTTTACACTTACATTACACAATCGCACCGTCGCGCGTCTAGAAAATCTCCCTTTCAACATAATGGCCACGGTCTTATGAGGCGCAAGAGTCAGAATGTTCCTACTACATCATTCTGTTATCATTTCTAGTGACCTTTTACTTCTATGCTGAATTTCTTGCTGACTTGCCGGATACCAAGAACAGTATACCATCCGCGTAAGCGACAAGTTTACATCTAATCGGTAGCATTAACAGAAGCAGATCATCAAAGAGTACGATCCACAAAGTTGGTATGAGAACAGAGCCCTAAGGGCAGCCCATGTTTGATACACAATTCATTTGTAAATTATGAGATTCAATGAAAATTGTCCAAATTATTTTTATTAAGGGTTGCAAATATATAATTCGCAACGCGCCGACAGTTATTGTCAAAATAACAACAAATCTTATAAAATGCGCTGTCGAATTTGGTATACATAAATATGGTATTAGTCAGTTCAGCTGTAGTCTTGCGAGTTGCGAGCTCTAAGCACGCCGATCTATTACGATAAGGAACAGCGCCGTTATTGGCTAGGGGTGGAGCTAGTTACAGATGTTTACGAACGGATGATGAATTGCGCGAGTTGTGATTTAAAAACACGTGAATATGCGAATTACGTGAACAAATTATTTAGTTTGGGTATAAAAAATGCATACAACTACGAATAATAAAATTTTACGATAATTCGGTTGAAATTAGTATGAAATGTTATTTACGGGGCTAAAATTTTTGTAAAAAGTGTAAATTACGTGAAAATACAAAATATAGGTACACGAATTAACGGAATTTAACTGTACATGTATTGTGCCGTTTATTTCCTCAGTAAAAAAAAGCGCATTTGGAAAATGACATTATAGTATAACGGACTTTTGGCTTTAATGAACACCCCCTCAGCCGCATTAGTCCGTTATATAGATGTTCTATTGTACTGCTAATTTTACTTTTACTTTTTAATTTTTCGACATTAATTTAATCAATCTGTATACAAGGAATGCATATGTGTGAGTACTGTGCTAGTACCGGGCGCTCTACACTGTTATTTATATGACTTTCGAAACGAGTCTCATTTGTGTATGTGTACTATTATGTATATCTGAAATTATCATGTTTTTAATTTAGTAAAAATAATATTTTATCATTTGATTTATTTAAAAACAAAATGATTATCGAAAAGATTGATATTTTTTTCAACATATACCAGAAAGAGTAGAGGCATAACTTTATAATTATCAGATTCAGATAAAATGTATAACCAAGTTACACCAGTTATGTCCACTGAATAAATATTTTTTTATATTATTAAGGAGAACACATTCTTATTGCGAAGTTGTAATTATTTAGAATATAGGTCTGTGATGTTTTAAATACTAATTTAATGTATTAATTATAAATATATACATTAATTTTGTCGAAAAATATTGTTTTTGCGCTACAAAATAATAAAAGCAAATAATGGAACGACAGATGTATTCATTTGAAAATGTGTAACATATAGGTTCGAAAATTTGTCATGAAAAATACTGGCGCTATAACACAATTGGTAGTGTACTTCCCCGGATCGGAAATAGTGATCCAGGTTCGAATCCCGATAGCGCAAAAACAATATTTTTCGACAAAATTATTATGTATTAATACATTAAATTAGTATTTTTTATATAAATAATTAGTGCTTCTGTATCAGATAAACAATAAACAGAAAAAGCAAGGGGCTTACAACAGGCGACACATGAGTACATGTATGTACAGCAGCATGTACATATATAAGATTTTCTCAAAGTACTCACCAGATCTCAGCGATTCACCTTCCCAGTCCTCTCTTCCTTTAGAAACTATTTCCCAAACATGTCCGACAACTTTATTAAATTGACTAACTTGCTTCTGAAATAAATAATAAAACAACCACATGCATACAATTTTTCTGTTTTTTTTTTAACATGTATTAAAAATTTTGGCTGACATTTTTCTATCGCAACAAGATAACTTTTTCACCAGTATTTAAAATTTCAGGCAGTTACATTTTTAGTGGTCTTGGAACTCGTGAGATACTATTCAATATCCAAATATTATACAGAGATGTCAAATAAAATGTTTACACTTGCTACATTCATTTTTAAAAGCGTTTGACAAGGTTCAACATGAAATATTGATACAAATTCTAAAAGCAGCTGGGATTTACAATAAGGGTATTCGAATATAGTAAAACCCCATTAATCTGAACATTTTCATACATACTAGGACCCAAAATGTTAATTTTATAGTTGATTAACCCAGTTAATTCGAAAACACCGGTAATTCGTAGTATGAGATAACTTTTAGATCCTTACACCAATGCGGAGCTTCCTTTGTGTAACGCGGTACCTGCCAACACAGTGCGCGCCTAAGAGCATACTCATATGGAACCTCATTTGTGTCTCGGTTTCAACTGACGCTACACGCTGGTAATTATCAAATAGATTGATATTAACAGCCACCGCTGCTGACAAATTTCAAATAGATCAACCGCCGCATGCTGATAATTCTCAATTAGATCGATACTAGCCACCATCGCACGTTGGTAGTTATAGGATTGAGTGTAGCAGCCGTTGCACGCTGGTAATTTTCAAATAAATGGATATTAATACTTACAGCCCGTTGGGTCAAAACAAAACACGTCTGACGGTGGTAGGTCATTTTAGACCCATCTCAAGTTTTTGGTTTTTCAACCACACGTCTGACGGTGGTAGGTCATTTTAGACCCATCTCAAGTTTTTGGTTTTTCAACCGTTTTGTGGGAAATTTTTTATAGATATTTTATTTAAAATATGATTTAATGAAATGGCATGATGTGCCGTAATGTTTCTGCTAAAAAATTAAAGTTAAAAATTAAAAAATATTACAAATAATGTACATTCACGCATCAACAGATGCCCTACACACCCAAAATACAAACATCCACTGACCACGTGATCTTCTCATCGGAACCCGAGCAGGTAGTGTCATAAAACTTACAGGTAGGTGCAACGCCCCTCAAATAATTATATTACTGGCATTGTCTAGGGGTCGCCAGACGAAAACAAGTGAAAAGAAATACACAGACGCATACCTCGGCGTAAGCGCTGAGACACTGTCTAGGTCAGTTTTTGAGCGTTTTTTCATATTTTTATCAATAACTCATTTGAATCTCGTCCGATAACATTTATTTGTATTTCATTATTATTTTTAAATATTTAATAAAAGATTAGCTAGAAGGAAAACAGCATTAAACTAATATTTGTAGCGTAATTCATATTTTTACAAACACCCGGGTCAAGTCTGACTCACCACCGCAGAGTATGTGTTAACGGCCACTGCATGCTGATAATTTTCAAAAATATTAATATTAGAAGCCGCTGCATGCCGCAAATTGTCAAATAAATCGATACTAAAAGTTCTCACCTGGTCTCACGTTGATATTTTGTAATAATTACTTGTACTAATACAGTATTTTCAATGTGTTTCCCGAAATATGTGAAAATATATTTCAATACATATATTTACTTTATAACAAAATTAGCGTCATTGTTCATGATTTTTTAATAATTTTGCGGAAGTGTTTGCAATTTCCGAACCATACATTTAATTGACTTAATCAGTATCGTGCAATAATTTTTTTAGGTCCCTTGAATTTAAATTTAACGGGGTTTCGCGTAATTCGAGATAAAATTTTTTGGTCTCTTAAATTTCGAATTAATTAAGTTTTACTATGATAGGTAACTTGGCATCAAAAATCTACAGTGAAAATAAAATACCAATAAACTGAAGTAGTACAAATATGAAGAGGAGGTTGTATTCTTTCACCAATGCCCTTTTTCAGCCTTGGCTTTAGCTTCTATGCAGAAAAAATATTTGAAGAGGCTCTCTAAGAAGTAGAAGAAAGTTTGGTAATAAATGGGAAGAAACTAAACAACAAAATGAGATGAATGATGGTGGGCTGTACATAAGGCTATATGAGGCAAAATTACGAGTAGAAGAGAAAATTACGAGCTCTAAAAAACCAAAGACATCCTAGCTGAAAAATCTACAGCAATGGTTAGGCAAATCCACAGTCTAACTATTTTTAACTGCTGCATACAAAATAATGATCGCCAACGTAATCACTAATATTATCGCACAGAAGAAGAGGTCTGATTAGAAGCCTCAATAATTGATGAGCTTGCATGAGAAGATGTATGAATGTGAATGAGGCGAGAGTTGTGTCAGAAGAGTGACTTTCCATCTTCTTTTCCTACCCCTGAGGAAAAACGGTGTGATGGTAAGTTAGTTACAATTGATGAATAAAACAAAAATAATGATGTACTCCTGATGAATACAATTTTTTTTTTAAAAAAAAAAAAAAGCTAAACGCTTGTGCTATGAAAATAAGACTAACTTGCTGGTGTCCTGGAACGAGGTGCGAACACCCGACCACTAGATCACTAGGCCAATGTCTTGACCACTACACCAACAAGCTACTCAAACAATGAAATGACTGGGACGACCCTGTCGCCTGACCCTATCCTCCGTAAGCAGATTCATTTCTAGTATAGCTAATCAGTGCTGAGGTATGGATATAAATATGAGTAATAAAACTATACAATAACTTTATTTAAACACATGAGTATTTTTTTAAAAAACCAACCGGTTTCAAAAGATCTTTTCTTTCATTAGGACGATCAAAAACTAAACTCGAGTATTAAATTATTGTATTTTGTTTTAAAAACTCAATATTTCAAAAATAACTACAGTATAAATTATTAATTATAATTGTCATTTAATTTATAGAATCTGTGGTTCATCTTGATGGCTAATGCTATAATTGCATTATATAGATAATTCAGAACGGCTGATCTATGTCCAAATCAACGATAGCTCATTCATATTTTTAATATTTACTGCAAAAGCATTGAAGTTAGTTATTTTTAGCAAAATTTATCATTAAGGTCATTTTCTCACATCTCATCATCATATTATTTTTATATTTTGTGCAGTTATTTAATTTATAATAAATTTTGCAGTAAATATTAAAAATATAAATATGAGCTATCGATGATTTGGACATAGATCAGCCGTTCTGAGTTAATAATGCAATTATAGCATTAGCCATCAAGATGAAATTAAATGAATATTGAAAATGATGATAAATTAAATGACATTTGATGAAAAATATTCATAAAAAATCATATTTCACACACCTGAGCTGTATCAAAATTTAGGGTATTGGCTTTATGCATGAGCTGCTGCATTCGCTGTTCTGCTTGTGGCTCAGGCTTTGTGCGGAGGTAATCAGGGACCAGATCATGGGCAAAGGCTGGAACTCTGCCCTCGGAGAGCCCTACGAGGGCCTCATCGCGCTCGCAGCTTAGGAGTAAAGGCAGGACGGCCAATCCACGTAGTGAGGGAGACAGCTCAGCACTCAGTATTTTACTCAATCCGGTTAACTGAAATTTTAAACATGATTTGAAGATGACAAAGAATCTAAAATTAATTAGAACATTCTATTTTATATAAGAAAAATTAAAATAAACCATACATGTCCAGAGAGTAAAGCATAATTGTCTAACAATGTAGGCCAATTTATGGTTTCGTATTCAGTTTCCAGCTTATGGATCATGGATGCAATTGAGTTTTTCAATTCATTAACTCTAATAATGATGGCAGTTAAAGCTGCATCCAGCTGTTTTTCCTCACGTTGCATTTTAATCTGGAATTTTATTAATAGATGCATCTGTTAGTATACGAAGAATAGAAATAATATTTACACTACATTTGTTTAATTACTGAACAATAAATACGACACACAAATATGTAAAACTGGATGACTTACGAAATAAACGTCCAATTGAACTAATATTTTTAATTTCTAACAGTTAATAAAGCCTTATTTAAGAATACAAACTTCCTCATGCCCTCACCTGCGACAATTGACATAATATCAACAAATATCGAAACAACACCTCTTTTCTCCAATTTTGACAGCGACAGTATATCTTTTATCTATGGTTTGACGTTTATATAAATTCACAGATAAATGTTATATCGTGGAGATAAAAAATTTACTACTTATTCGAGGTGTTCGTGAATTTTCTCATAGTTTCGAGTTTTCGGTGTTGAAATGTTGTATCCCGACCTCGATTGTTAAGCTTGTGCGCCTGATTCGATAGTATTAATTGAATAATTGATCACGAACGCGTAGTGCCACGTATCTCCGCCGACCGCGGTGGTCCCGGCGAGGGCGCCGCCAATTTGACGAAAAACATGAGTTCAAATAGATTAGATATTTCTTTGAAAGTGTCGTCCCTAAAATACATTTTGTCGAAGGATGAAATAATTACTCATTGGTCACCCACAATAAGCGATATATCACGTTAAAATGACGGGTATAAGTGCTACCACGACCATTAGCCGAGTATTAGGCAATAAAAACGTTGAACAATGACAGATAGCAATCGAAAATTAACGGCTCCCAAGTAAAGCATTTTGTTGTACTCCGGCGCAGATGACGTGGTGCTATCATATTGATATAAACGCAACGTTCTGGTCGTTGTGCAATCAATATTTGTGGTGGTCACGAAGAGATGGCGGGAGGATAAATTAAATTAATACGAGTTTCTATATACAAATTTACACATTTATTACAACAAAAGAAAAATATGTAAATGAAAAATTCTTAAATCTAACCTTAATTAAACGCGGGTGCATGACGCGTGTGGCTCGCCGTAGGCGCGTGCGATAAGAATCTAGAGCCCGTCCCTGGTCCAGTTCACAGACGCGGGTTCCGCAGCTTCGCTCGCCATGTGGTCTCTGTGGCCGCGTCCGGTCGTCTCGTGGTGGGTGTCCTCCGGTTCTCCGTTGTGAGTGGCGGTAATATCTGCCGCTTGACTCGTATCTAAGGCAGGATCCTCGGATGCCATCCAGGAGGCACATCGCAGCTTCCTGGCGGCTTCGTCTCAAAGCAAAATCGGTATGGTCGGTATGGAGCTGTCCGGAGGCCGGCCGCAAAGCCAGCGGTGCCCTGAAGCAGGTCCGGTGCGTTCGACAGGCGTAGAGCGAGAGCCTAGCTTCGACCCGAAAGCGACCCTTCTTCCGCTGTGGATGTATGTTAGGAGCGGCGTGAGGAGGGGCTTGCATTGCCCGGCGCGCGGCCCGCACAGCAATATTTGAATATAGCTAAATATTAATTTAAAATTCGTGCTGAAAATAATATTCGTAATACGTAAACGTCACACGTGAGATGCGACCGTAACAATATTATTGAAAAAAATTATTACGAGACCATTTCGACTCGGCCGATTAGGATCAGGCCACATCTGCCGCGTGGCGGATATAGTTACAATTTTAACAATGTAAAAGAAATTTGCCTTCGATATGAGACGGCTCATCTTCTTTTGTCATACTGAGTGCATTAGTAAAGGTAATTTATCTGAGCGGAGAGGTGAAATATAAGCCACGGATAGCTCGTTGATCATTCAAAAATTACTCGATATATCACGTTTAAAGTGACAAGTAGAGATCGCTCGCAGTGACATAGATTACAGATAAATAATTACTTCCTGGATTCTTCTGCAACTCGAGAGGGATAAAAAAGCATAAGACAACTGCCTAAATTATTACCCAAAACCCGAAATTATTTTATTGTACGAACGGAGGAAGATCTGTGGTGGCTCGCGGCTTCCTCGTTCTGTCATTTCTCGGTATTGCGCTATCTCTCGCGGACAAAGCGGAAGCGTTCGAGGAAGGCCGGACTGCGCCGCCCGGCCTTGCCGCGGTCTTGTCGGCTCACGTGCCGAGCAAGACCGCCAATTCGCTTCATTTCATTTCATAATACACGTGCATCTTCTACATCTTCATTCATTCTTTAATTCTATCTTTCTTCATTGTTTTTATCATACTGTCATAATAAACCTCACACAAACAAACTAACATTTATTTCATTTAACCACCGTCCTGACCCCCAAAGATGTGTACCAACGCATGCAGCAGAGGAGGCGGTATACGAAATAATCTGCGCCCAGTACCCGAACCAATCGGACCGCAGATACACATCCCGACTCACCTTTCACTAACCGTGCATCGTTTTTCCATAACCTTTACGTATTCTGTGTTGTTTCTTACTCTCGATGGTTTCTCCCCGATGAGAATAAACAAGTTCGGATAAAAATGGTTTTTACCAGAACACAACCAACCTTCCCACAGATCCATGCCTGGATCACCATGTAAGAGACGATTCTAAAAAGTCGCGTTTTAATAGGTACATATACGTATGTAGGGAATTATTTTTATTTTTTAAAAATAAAAATGAATGTTTAGGATTAAAGTAGGCTTTGTCCTGTCGGACACTAATTGAAAATAGATATAGGCAGGCTAGCGACGTGGTGGATATGATTTTATCTGAGTATGTGCGATTCAATTGTGAATATAATTATATCAATTAATTGTAAGTATTATTAAGTATTAAGATTTAAGGAATACATAATTGATCCAGAATAACAATAGGTGTGTGTATATCTCTACAGTAGCAGAAAAGTTTTTATTCGTTGAATGTAAAGCGAAATAATTATGTAAAATGATTTATCTAATAAATAATCGACTCGAAATAAAATACCCTCAAATGCGACTAGTTATAAAATTTATTTATCTTTTTTAACGATGTAAATAATTAGCCCATAAGTAGATTTAAGCTAGTTTCGAGTCTTTTATTATGTTAAGTCATTATTATAGTGAGATGGGTAAAATTAATATATAAATATATAGGGATAAGTTTAATTATAATTTAATGTAGGAAACGATGTCTAGTATTATTGATATAACCGGAGTTGGAGTTTTTTTAGTGATAGTATAATAAAGTGGGCAGACACTAGTGAATGATTTGATAAGAAAAGTTAATCGGAGATTAATTATAAAACGGGGGGGCGGAGTCTGAATTTAGGCCTACAACAAAGGCATGACCCCGCGGCTGGAGAATAGACCAATGGGACGCTGCCAGCCTCGGAAGGGATGGAACTAACTAATAGGCTAGGAAACGCCCTCGCCACGTATATATATTTGGAGGTTAGGACGGTGGTTAAATGAAATAAATGTTAGTTTGTTTGTTGAGGTTTATTAGGACAGTATGATAAAAACAATGAAGACAGATAGAAATAAAGAATGAATGAAGATGTAGAAGGTGCACGTGTGTTATGAAATGAAATGAAGCGAATTGGCGGTCTTGCTCGACGCGTGAGCAAGACCGCCAAGCAAGCGGTCACTAGCGTCAATGCCGACTGAGATGGCGGTGGATTTAAATTCCGGTCGCTACATATATGTAGCATGATGCGACATGCGTAAACCATATGTTACACAAGATACAAACCAAAAATAATCAATTTAGAAAAGTTCGGAATCGAAAAATCACACATGCATACGTAAAAAGTACAAACTATGCGTTCGTATACGCTCATATTAACACCAGTGACGTAACTATGCCGATGTAGTGCCAACTTTTGATAAAGGCACAAAAAGATCGCGCCTTATAATCCATCTGGCATTGACATTTTTGCGAGTATAGATATCTTTCCCAGAGTTAATAGTAATCCACACCAAGAAATGGTATTTAAAAAATCGTTTCTTACATGTATCACGAAAATATTATTGATGTATGTAGTAGCAGTACCTTGCTAATATGTCGTGTTAAGGAATAGACTGTGAGTAGAAGTGCATAAAAATACCTAAAAACAGTAATCTAGTAATATCTTCATAAATATGAATTAAATATATTAATTAGAAAGATATACATATAAAAACAATATTGTTGTTGCGCCACTGGGATTCGAACCTGAAAATCTTTCCAAACCGGGGAAGTTGCATTATCCAACTACAGCGACGAACCTATATGTTACCTTTTTGATATTAATCTTATACACAATATTTATTTAGAGGGTCCTTTTTTCCGTTCTGCATTGTGAACCAATTTTTGTAGTTACGCTATTAATCAACATGCATACTGAAAATAAACTTTTAGTGAAAACTAATGAATCTCTTATATAGATGTAAAGAACACGCATCTATATACGCTGATGTCATCACACATACGTGCAGAAAGGACTCGGAGCTAAAAGAATCGAAAATTTCGGTGCAATGGAGTCGATTAATTTCGATTTTTTAGGAATCGTTCTAAATGAATAATTCGCTTATACTGGAACACGCATAGATAAGGGAACACGTCTACCATTTGTCTATGAGCATTGCTTGCCTGTGGTATTAAGGAATATTCTTTATGGATTTATGATCTGAGCCTTATCTATGATTTGAGCTCTGCGCATACATAGTATATCTCTTATCTATGGCATACATCTCTGCGCTTTCTAGCTGTCATTGTCGTTTGATGCGAGGTCGCTTGTGTTTTGAGCTGTTCACCGGTTTCTTAACGTTGTCTGAGTTAAATAACTGCATTTGATAGTTCAAATTAAATGTTTTGAATAAAATACACAGAATTATAATATTATGGTAATACATTTTCAATAAGTTCACAATTTGGACAACTACGTTAGGGTTAACAAATTTTTTCCTAGCCTGCACGTTATACTACATAAGTGTGCAAACAAATTCTTTATATACCTTATGTTTATAGGAACCTCCAATGAGTCAGGGTGGCGGCTCAGCGGTGCTCGGTGCTCCGATCATCCCGCCTCCCGTTATGGGCGCTATGCCTCCGGGGCTGCCGCCTGGAGTACCGCCAGGGGTGCCGCCTGGAGTGCCGCCCATGCCTATGCCGCCTATGCAAGGACTCCCGCCCGCTATGCCGCCCAACCTCGCTTCCATCCCACCCCCAATGGGTTTTCAACCCATGATACCACCTTTCTCTATACCTCCACCGGGATTTGGTTCATTCAAACCTGTAAGTATCAGAATACTTATTCCTAATTTTTACACTGCAATATGTTAGTAAAAAAATGTATATTTTAATTTTCTACTGTTTTTTTTAATGAATCACAAATTAAATTGAATATAATCCACATAATTTATTTCTATAATTAGAGATTGGCTGCCAATGCCACTACTTTCCTAATGTATGTGTTCCGAATATGGTAAGATATTCTACGATATATCTATATCCACAATCATATATCTACACTATCCTCTAATTTGAAAGGTTATTAAAAACTACTCACCCCGTTATGTGAATCAGATGAAAATCTATAGATAGTTAACATACATGTTTGTGCATGCATGTCTATAAGTGAGCAAATTTTTCTGTCGCTTTTTTACCTACAGAATTAGACAGACATGAGTATTGTTTTAGGATATCGGTGTGGCCCCTGCTCCAGACATAAATCCTGCTATTGAAAAAGGATGTCCATGGACAGAGCACAAAGCTCCTGATGGAAGAACATATTATTATAATTCCGCTACAAAACAAAGTGCTTGGGAAAAACCAGATGAGCTTAAAACTGCATCGGAGGTAAGTTCTTTTAAATTTGTGTATTTTTTATCATCAAGCTGTATTTACAACTGAGAAGTGAGCGGCTGTGGGAAAGGAAACTTAAAGAATAAACAACGTAACAACTGAATTCCAAATTGTCCTCAAACTGCAAATCAGATAAATATAGTTATTTAAACATCAAATTATGTACATAGTGATTGGTTTAAAATAATATTTTAGTGGATATGGTTGCTACGCACAAGTACCGTTAGGCACAAGTACGTTCCAACGATAACAATGTGGTCGCCCAGTCACGCTGCCGCTAGGGAACACCTAGATGTCGCCGAACACACTGAAAAGTGCGGACTAGTCCGAGTGCTCCAATTTTGCCGGCGGTAGTACTCCGATTTGCTATATTCGTACAGATGCGAGGCATGCAGGAGAGAAGTAAAAAGCCGAGATGTTTACTCGGGAAGGCCGCAGACGAAAACTCATCTCTCAACCGCGGTACCCCCCCTATTTATTTCATATTTCATTGAGACATGGCCAGTAGTGGTGGGGGGGGCTCACAACCCCTACCACTTGACTGCTGCGACGCGACCGGCGCCATGTGACGGTCCGTTGAACTACAATATCCGGAGCCCGACAACGCACGGTCTTAATACCGTTCCAAAGTCGGGCTCCAGACATAAAATAAATAAAATGCAAAATAGTTGTGGATAATCGAAGGCAATAAACAAATACCAATAATACTTAGCTCGCGATATCCACAACATAATCAAAGCATTTATTAAACAATAAACAATTAACATGGAATAAACAGGGTTGGGGGTGATCACCCGTAATTTACATAATCATTTTCAGTGGGTGATCACCCCATACAAAACAATACAAGTGTGTGTGGATATTGCGAGCATTAAACATTAATTACCAAGACTAGCTCGCGATATCCACAACAAAAAGTTACAAATGTGGGCGACCGTCCGAAATCTAAATTCACAAAACAATTACATTTGGTGGATGGTCGCCCCATACAAAATACAATGGGCGGCCCTACTGAGGGCCGCCTGCGGCCCCACCATGTGCTCCCGCCACTGATGCTCAGCGCCCATCGGCCCGCTTGGTGTCACTGGATCGAACAAAAAAAGGCCCTTTTCAGGGCCGCTGAACCGTAAAACACAATGGGAGCCCATTTTAGGGCTCCCGATCGGAGAATTCGTCCAGTGGAATTCCAAATATCATCTCCAAGCGGGCCTTTCCGAGTCTGGCCGCCGGCGCTCTGCGCGCGGCGACTCCTCACGAAAAGCTGCTTCCTGAGCCTGTCGTGAGGCGGAATCCTGTGTGCAACAATGGTGTTAGATCTCACATTATCTTATTTACGCTGGATTACTTCACTTGGAATCTTTTGTACAAGCAAAAAAGTAGTAAGATAAAAACGAACCACTTACAGTTTGAATACGATAATTCAGTTTCTACCACAGACCAGTAAATTAATGGACATGAAATAAAGTTTACACATAGGAGAGGGGTTTGGAACATTATTTGCGGGATGAGGGGCATTCTACACACATTCTTGGTGGAAACATAAATCCGATAGTTCATCTTTGTGTAAACAATATGTATTTTTTTACGTTCATGCATATTATATTGTCAGTACAGTAAAATCTCAATATAACGGACTAATTGAGGTGAGGGGATGTCCGTTAAAGCCGAAAGTCCGTTATATAAAAATAGGTTTAAAATAAATCAAAAAACTTTTTTTTGAAAATATGTACACTGTATTTAGATTTAAATAAACAATACAAAACACAAACAAAATTCCATTTATTATCTTCGGACACTCGTCGTGAAGTGACGTTGCTGTTTGATATCGACGCGCTTACTTTCGGTAATCCTGCTTTGAAAAAGGAATCAAGTTTTGTTTGCACTTTTGAAGTTTGCCTTTTTTATTTTTTATAATATTAAGAGGACGTTTTTAATTTTTTTACATTTGACTGAATTTTTTATCTGTTATATCCGAAGTTCGTTAAATAGAGGTCTGTTATATCGAAGTTTTACTGTATTTAAATTTTCATTCCAAACGAGTCATATTTTTAAAAAAAGTCACAGAGCTATTGATTGCATAATTGTTACCAAAATGATCACGTGGGTGACACCAAAAAGAAAATATTGTGACAAGAAATTTCCATTAGTTCATGTCTATATATTTGGTGGTCTGCGATTTCTACTCATTCATAATATGCTAGGATTAGAATTATACTCATAAGGTTTATCATCACCATAATCATCGAGTTATAATAAATCACGCAAATTCGTGATGTTAATGCGTGTAGAAAGGCTGCTGAACTGGGCGGTGAGTGAAAAGGCTATCAGGATTCGAACCTGAACCTCTTTTCTATTTTTTCGATACATATAGATTTTTTCTGTACATATATCTTTCTAATTGATTAATTTAATTTGTATTGAAAATGCCACAGAACTTTGTTCCGATATTACAACTTCACAAAAAATGTGTTTTCTTTAAAATGAAAAGTATCTGCCTGCTGCCCGCTTGGCATCACTCACTGTTCCGGGTTGGTGGCCCGGTGGTCCACTATGCATTTGTCTCTGAGTTTGCTCTCTGCCAGTATTCCTGAAGTGCATCACCTCACTAGGTTATGTCCATATCCCCTACAATATTAATACAGCCAGATGCAAAATTGGAACAGCTTGTATAGTGTCACCCGTGTAGTGATATTTTGAGTTCTTTCATTCATTCAGAGATTGCTGTTTACATTCATTGATAGGCCATTGGGAACATTCTGAATACTTTTTTTACTGATTCAAACATTCTGAAAGAATCCAGTCCTGACAAGCCATTCCAAGTATATTAAAACGTTTCGCAAAAACGTTGTTAATTTGGGTTTTTACCTGAACTAATATAAATTTCGACAAATTTATGAACTTCACCTTTGAATAATTCTGTTTATTATTATTTTTAGCGTCTGTTATCTCAGTGTGTGTGGAAGGAGTATACATCGGAGAATGGTAAAGTTTACTACCACAATGTGACGACAAAAGAATCATGCTGGGTCATTCCTAAAGAACTGGAAGACATTAAAGCAAGGATTGCTTCAGAAGGAGCTAATTTGTAAGTTTATCAGTAAGGAATCCAATTCGAATACTGAATTATTCGCCCATTTTTAAACTATTCGATATTCGATATTGAAATATTTGTTCTTATTTGCAGGGAAATATTTTGATAATTTTAATTTATAAATATGTGAATGTTTTACTCGAAGCGTATTTGGATAACACAGATAGTCCAGATTATCCGCTGAAATATTTATGACAGTCCATCAAATCATATTCCAGCCTATATTGAACGCATTTCATGGTAGAATTTTCATCTTGACGTTTTGACAAAATCAGTGCACATTTTTCTGTCGTCAATAAGAAAGGTTTTTTTATTGTACATTTTCTGTGCAAATTTTTTGACAAAACCACAACCATTAATAACTGTTCTATACAGATATATTATTATATTAGTAATTAAAAAAAAAAACAGATAGCCATGTCAAATAGATCAGATGTATGGACTTATTTAAAAAAAAAAAAATAATAGTCTTTTTGGTTGTTTTTTATAACAGAAATATGTATGTACCTGTATTCATCATTCAAACTGCTTTTTTAGATTCTTCATAACTTAATAAATATATTTAAATATTCATATATTTTATCTTTTACTATTCGATATTTGAATAGTTGAAAGTAACAAATATTTGGAAACTTTATTTATCAACCTTTTTTTTGATAGTATCAAAATACCTACTATTATTTTCTCCATAATCCTAATCCCGGTAGTTAAAAATAAAAGTTATTAGTTTCTTATTGATTTTTAAAATCTGCATTCACATCGTAATAATTCAAGAAACAAAATTTGAAATCAGTTTAAAGTAGGTACACACCATTCTGCGAAGCAAGCTAAATTAACAAACAAGTGATCTAAATACAAATCAATATTATTAAGGAAAACACATTCTTATTGTGAAGTTGTAATTATTCAGAACATAGGTCTGTGATATTTTAAATACTAAATTAATGTATTAATTATAAATATATACATATAAAATCAATTTTGTCGAAAAATATTGTTTTTGCGTCACCGGGATTCGAACCTGGATCTCTATTTCCAATCCGGGGAAGTGCACTTCCCCAGATTGGAAATAGAGATGCAGTGACGCAAAAACAATATTTTTCGACAAAATTAATTTTATATGTATATATTTATAATTAATACATTAATTTAGTATTTTATAAATTAATATCCCCTTTTTCAATAATGAAGGCTGTTTTTTGGGTTTTGGTGCACTGTGTCAGTTTTAGCAATATTTAATAATAATCCTAAGCGATAATTGGATAAAACCGTGCCAGCAGCATTCATTCGGCCATTAATATATTTTACAAAATCACAATGATGCACGACAGAGCAACCCAGAAGAATCTGCATTATTATATAATGACCTAAAAAACCTACACAAGCATACATTTGCACAGCCTTTAAAAATATGTATTTCATTTATGTTATGCTTTAGAAAAAATCATTTGTTATGCTTCAGAAAAATTCACAATGTAATGGATTATGTATTGCACAAAATTGCTTACCGAGGAGGCGCCAGTTAATTAATATGATAAAACACGTGTTAGTAATTTAAAAGGTATAATCGGCGTGGTGCCGAAGGACCCGTGGGATAAATTTCGGGAAGCAAAGGCTATCATTCTTGATAAAAAACGTCACAGCAGTGGCCTGTCACTATGTACTTGCAAATATGGTGGGAAAATATTATATGAATGTATGTATTGTGTGTAATTGAAATAAAACAGTATTCTGTAAGCGGGAACGGCATTCTCAATTGTGTCGCCGTAATGTACCCGTATTGAACATTTTTTGTATTTTATTTTTATCATCATCATTGTCAGTTGAGAGAAGCTGAGATCAGCGGCCATCCTTGTCTACATTTCTTGTTTCCTGTACAGAACAGATTGACCAGATAAGACATAAAATATGTAGTCTTAATTGTGGACATATTACACTTAGTAATTTCAAGAATGTGTATTGCACATTGTAATTTTAAAAATATTATGGGATGAGTTTTGTGTTATAATAGCATCTAAATTTATGATGTAGGGTTTATTCTCACTACATACTCTCAATTTTATGTGTACAATGATTGACATGTGTTTTTCAAACAGTGATAAACATACTTTAAAACTAATTTTTGATCTATTTCCATTATTGGGCGTGCTCTTGATGAACACAGACCTTTTACCAGGAATATCCTGCCAACTTCGGCACCCCCGGGAGCTGCTCTCGTGATGTCTGCAGGTGGACAGTCCGCCTTGGACCAAGCTATGGCTGCCACGTTGGCTGCTATTGATACACCACCACCTGTACTGCCGGCTGGACCAGTTGGTAAGATTACAAATCTGTGTTCTATACATAGACTTTATTCTTATTAATGCTAAAGTTATCATCTATTTTTAAATTTATCAAAAATTGTTTTTTGGGTCTTTGATTTTTTAAAATAGAAGTCCATACACAAATACTACTGTAGGGATTGACTATACTTAACTTCGATTTGTTAGGTCGCTCAGATGGAGTGACGGTGTTTGTCGGTTATGAGTATCAGGTCAGAAGGTTTTGATTATGGTGGGACTAAGGGCCCTATATACCTCTTCAATTCTCACGCGTGTATATGCATGTCACAATATATATAAATTTGTAATGTACGAGTGAGTGTATATGAACTGTGACTAGATGAAGAGTATTTAAGTAAAACAGGACTTACAAATGTTGTCATTTATTGTGGGTCGATACACAATTTACAGTACAATGGTTTGAAAGTTAACAATAAAATGATAGACTGGAGATGCTCGCTAGAGGTGGTTCCGGAAAGGCGGGTAGAAGAGGCTTTTCGGACTGGGTCAGCTGTGATGTATTGTCTGCATTTGATTGGTACGGTGCACACCTGAATGGCTGTAGAACGTTCAGACCTCTACACTATTAATTTGCTACTTCAATATTCTTTACTATTTTTTTAAAACAGTGCCAAGCGCTTGTGCTGTGCAAAATAGATGAGGTTAACTCCTCTAACCAATTGACTGTAACCAATTCACTGGTAATATCACATTTTATTATTTACTTATTTTGTGATGGGAAAATGCCTTATTTAGTGTTTCTTAAAATGTTGTTTTCAACCTTAGTTTTTCACGGCAAAGTCAGCCTACTTATTTAATACACCTTTCTTACTTCTTAATCGATTATTGCCAATTGGTGTTGCAAGTCCCTGCAAGTAGTTATTTTATGGCCACTGCACAACCATATAGTCTTCCAAAGATATTCAATTATTCCATAGACACTGGTATATAATACACCAACAGCGCCTTTTAAACAAACTTCAAATGAATAACAATTGACTATTTTGAAAAAAATTAAAGTTTCTGACATTTTTCACAAAATCATCAATCCCTTAGAATTTAGGATCTATGAATTGAGCCTCATGGTGAATGTTTACTTCGAGTTCTTCCTCTGTGTCCTAAGATGTTTTTTTTTTGCAGATGATGAGACTGTTGATACTCCGAATTCCCAGCCAGATAGTCGGAATTCAACACCTGAACCTAAATTAATTTTCAAAGATAAGAAGGAAGCAATGGAGGCATTTAAAGAACTTCTCAAAGAAAAGGTATCCATTATTATTGTGTAGTTCTGTACAACGATTATGTATGTTAATCCATGTATGACCATTATCATAAAAATACTTATCATTCATCATCACGTCAATCACTTACTATTTTTCAAACTTCAAGCTAAGCTAAGCGCTTGTGCTACGACTAATACGACTAAGTACTTTGACCCCTCCTACGTAAAATACTGTAACTAACAAATACAGTAAAACCGCGATATAACGAAACCCGATATAGCGAAAAATGACGTATATCGAACAAAAATCGAAATTTAGTCCCTAAAACCAATTTTTCATACAAAAATGCATTTATATAACGAAATCCCATTAATATTTATAACAAAATCATTTTTGTCCCGTACGAAAAAATGCCAATACATTTACGTAAATTTATAACGAAATAAAAAAAAATGTTAAAAGAAATATTATTTCGCACTTACAAAGTCGCGCCGATGCATCTGCCGTATGCGAGCGGTTTTATGGCCTTTTCGGCGCTGCGCGGCGGTCGGCCGACAAGGTAGTAAAACAATTCAAACTTCTTCTTGGGTTCATAGTAGGCCCATAAAACCATTTGACATAATTCTTGTGGCGTTCACTTAGACACGTTTTGCGTACGCATACGCCTCTAATATGTATTGCAATCCCAGACCCAAATAGCTGTAAAATACAAAAATTAACAGGAACCCCCCGAAAGTTGCAGTATGTACTTATTGGAAATGTCAGTCTCAGTGTAACATCTGTAGAGTTAAGTTTGTTCAGCTTTTAACGCGATTATTGCATGACTGAACTGAATTCATTTTCGTTTGACAATTGTTTTCGTGTGAACTCGTCAATAATATAAATAATTCGTTAAAATATTTTATGGACTATTTTTGTACGGCATTTTGCATTTCTATTAACTATTGTTTTCGTGTATTTTAAGCGAACAATGTTAACGATAATTTTTAAGTGAACAATTTTAACAATTATAAATATATTTTGAAGTGATTGCCGCCGTTACCGGTAAGTACCTTCGTAATTTATGTACGACTCATTTTATAAAAATGCCGCGATTCAAGTGTAAAATGTTAATTTTTGAATTATTTTATATGTTTCATGCCCAAAACTATGTTTGAAGCGGCTCTACATTTAAACACAATTAAAATATTGTTTTGCGTTTGCGCAATATTCTGGAATTTACAAAAATATCTTCCAATTGGTGTTGAATAGGTTCTGTTCTTAATTTAATTCCTTTGATTATCCATTTGCTTATCTGTTTTAATAACAAAACTACTAAAAATATGTAGGTATTCAGTTCCCTATGGCCTTCTTCCTTCTCTGTTTGCAGAATTTGCGATCTTTTTTGAAGCCGTGCAACATTTTTTTGCGACGGGGCATAACATATAGTAGGATTTTTTAAATTTATTTCGTTATATGTGGGAATTCGTTATTACGAATTTTTATTTTTTTGTCCCTTGGATTTCGTTATATCGCGGTTTTACTGTAGATCATTTTTAGTTGCTTTAGTACTTCATATATTTGATATATTTTTAATTTGCAGTAATATTTCTTATGTTTTATTATACACAATATATTATATTAAAAAAACTGCTCTTAGAAATATATTAAATTCATTCTAAATGCTAAAACAACTAAATATGATCTCAATCAAACGGCCTGGGCATTCTTCATCAAAAACGGTTGTTCGGCCATGCGTGAATTCATTAAACCAATATCTGATGGTAGTCATTGAAGGTGCATCGTCTTTATAAATGGCATCCAACTTCACTTTGATTTCCTCACACGTCATCCCATTCAAAAAAAGAAATCAAATCACTGACCGGTATTGCTCTTTTAAATGGTTGCAAACAAATACAAACTTGTCCATTTTTAACAGCTATCAAAACAAAACTACTTGATAAATCTGTCTGAAATTTGAACTGGCGTCATTCAAAATCATCAGTCGTTAAACACGAGTACTTATCATACAGCCCTCGTAAAGTGATTTTGTAAGTTTAATCTCTAACTTCATAAAATAAAAATTAAATTAAATTTTGTAATAAAATATATAAATAAGCTTCAATTTTAGAATCATTTAATTTATTAAGAGAATGAAATGAGTAGTATTATAAATATATATACTTATAACATATATTTTTAGAACGTTGCATCTAATTCAACATGGGAGCAATGTGTAAAATTGATATCCAAAGATCCACGGTACCCAACATTGAAAAGACTTAATGAGAAAAAGCAAGCTTTCAATGCTTATAAAGTGCAAAAGAGTAAGGAGGAAAGAGAGGAACAGAGGTAATTATTGAAAATAATATTTTTATTACAATACCTATATAATGAAAATATATATTATGCAAATAAATATTTTGGACCTTTAATCGAGTACATAATTTTTAGATTGAGGACAAAGAAGAATAGGGAGACTCTTGAACAGTTCCTTTTAACATCTGAAAAAATGACTTCCTTGACCAAATACTACAAGTGTGACGAAATGTTTGCCAATCTAGAGGTGAGTCTTTTTTTTTAATCTTTTTTGACAATGAAAAATTATAATGGTTGCGTATTAAGTGCCTAAGATACAAACACGACAAATCAATTATTATATAAATATGTAACTATAGTAACAGCAAGGAATTTAAAACACTTTGTGTTTATGGATGAAGTCAACCACAAAAATTCAGAATACTAAAGAATACATGACAAAATTGAAAAAAAAGATTTAATTATGTGCACAACTGGAGTGATTTCTCGATAGTATCGTACTTAGTACATATCGCTTCCTAAAGGTAGTAAACCAGATAAGGTACCAGAACCTACTACATATAGACTACAATTCTGAAGAAGATTAGTATAATCATTCATAATTAGTATTCTTTCATAGAATCATTCTTTGTAATTGCCGCGTTACAGTAAAAGCTCGTTAAGGGAGTACTTTCATTTTTCCAGTTTAAAATTTGAGAAATTCTGCGCGAATTACATACGCTTTCAAGATGAGACTAATATTTGAATTCTTATGAATATCACATAAGTATTTAAGGACATTATTTGTTACATAAATCATGCGAGAGAGGAACGTTTGAATAGAAAGAGATGACAATAAAATTGTTGATTTCTCATATTCGATACAAGTGTCAAAAATAACTTGTATCTAGTCTTTTTCATATTAATATTATGGAATGAAATAAAATGTAAGTCGTCATTTGAATTAATCCATTGAATATTAAATAATTTATTGAAGTCATTTAGAATATAGGTAACATAAAAAACATTAATTTATAAAATTTGCTACTAATGTTGTGAATAAGTTGAATATTAATTCATTCATAAGGGTAAAATATGTGTGAAAACATATATTTTCAGCATTTTTAAACAAAAATAATGACAGTGCGGATTCTACGACCATCATGGCCAGATCGAGCGGTGTATTGAAAGTTCGATAGACAATTAAAATTATCATATTTTATAAGACTAAAAATATATTATTTTAAAACTGATTTATGTATTGTATTTTTGATATAAAACTTAGTTTAAAATAGTAGCTGGAGCCTTAAAGCATGTGAGTAAATATAATACATTATTTAAAAACATATGTTTTCACTAAAACAAAGTATTTTAAAATGTTGAAAATTGATAAGTCCTGCAAATTGAATGGTTTATAACACTATTAATTATTAACATTTTGCTAATTTGGTTCAATGCAGATTTGTTCCCGTAATCTTGGCTTCAAGATTATAAGAAAAAATATTTTGTTTATGCAATAATTTACCAAAATTAAGATAATTTTGTAGCACACGGAAAATGCATATAATAGTTGCAGTCTTTCTTATAATGCTTGTATTGTATTAATTATGGCAAATAACATTCAGTTTTTATTATTAAATGAGTATAAAGGTCCTATCTAAGTAATAGTTTTAAAAAAGTTAAATCTAGTGTTTAACTTTTGATATAAATAAATTTTTAAAAATGACATTTTCAAAAAAAAAGCGAAAATTTTAATTATTATTGAAGGTGCCATCTTAAATTAAAAATTATAAAAATGTACCTATGTTGTTTTTGATCTTCACATATATTTTTTTTTATCTCTGGGTAGGTTTGGCGCTGTGTACCCGATGCTGATCGCAGAGACATATATGAAGATTGTCTATTTACAATAGCTAAGAGAGAGAAGGAGGAAGCCAAAGTGTTGAAGAAGAGAAATATGAAGATGTTGGGTCAGGTTCTGGATAACATGGCTGAGATTAGTTACGGTTCAACTTGGAGCGAGGCTCAAGTCATGCTTTTAGAAAATTCTGCCTTCAAAAATGATGTTAACCTCTTAGGTATGGATAAAGAAGATGCTTTGATTGTTTTTGAGCAGCACATCAGAAGTTTGGAAGCAGAATACTTAGCGGACAAGGAACAAACAAAAAAACGAAACAAGAGAGGTCAACGGAAAAATAGAGACAACTTTTTGGTAAGCCATTGTGTGATACGTAGTTATGGTGCAAAAGTTTCCAACCTGAACAAGTTGAGCGTGTGTATGTCCTGGGGAGGAAACTTTTGGACCTTACTAGTAACTATACGAGGATGGTTTGATAAGTAACTTAATTTGAATATTAATACATGGCGCTAACGTCATCTGTATATGCAGTCATAAAGTTTCCTTATGATTAAATAATTTATGGTCTCAAGTCATTCTGACAGTAGCATAAACAGAAGTATTTCGAGTAACAGTGAAAAATGAATATAATTGAAATTCGTGGTGTGATTTAATTCTTTTTTCTGGAAGGGAAAACAGCGAAGGAAATTCATGAGAAGATTTTGGCCACATTGGGTGACTCATGTCTTTCCTATGAAACTGTTTGACTTTGGGTAAATGAATTTAAATGTGATAAAACAAATATTAAGGATGCACCACATCCTGGAGCCCTGAAATCATCGATAAAGTCTGTGATTTGGTTTTAGCCGACAGACGAGTAAAAGTGTGAGAGTTAGGAAAAGCCACAGGCATCTCAATTGAGTGGATTCACTTCATTTTGCATAGTGAATTGCACATGAAGAAACTATGCGCAATATGAGTGTCACGCAGAGCAAAAGCGAATTTGCTTGCGAACATCTGCTGATAGTTTGCAAGTGTTTGAAAATAATCCAGTGGAATTTTTGCATTTTTGTTTTTGGGACGAAAAAGGAATTCTAATTGACTACCCCGAAATGGGGAAAACCATTACCGGAGAATACTATCATCACACTTGGACCAATTAAGGTGGTAATAGAGAAACGTCCGGGAATGGCCAAAAAAGGTGTTGTTTCATGACAATGCATCGGTGCATTCAAGCTGTGTCGCTGAGCAAAAATAGGCCGAGCTGCAATTTGAACTGCTTCGGCATCCTGCCTATTCACCAGATTTAATCCCTCGAACTATCATGTATTCCCAAAACTCAATAATTCCCTAGAAGTAAACGAGTATTTTGAGTGTCTTGAAGAAATTCATTTCCGTGAAGAAATCGCGAAACTGAAGAAATGCAGGGCAAGTGCGTTGAACTTCGAAGGGACTATGTCGAAAGATAATATATGTTACAAAATTCTAATAGTTTTCTTTAATATTAAACCAAGTTACTTATCAAACCACCCTCGTACTTCATTAAAAAATTATGTGCAATTTGTTTACAATTTCAATACATATTCTTACGTAGTAATTATAGTAGTAATAATATTATGTTTAGTTATGTATATTACATTTTTCAGGCACTTTTAGATGGGTTACATGAAGAAGGAAAATTGACTTCAATGTCACTTTGGGTGGAACTGTATCCTATTATTTCAGCCGACCTTCGATTTTCTGCAATGTTAGGTATGAATACTTTATTATTATAGTAATTAAATAACTAACTAACTTACCATCACACCGTTACTCCGCGGGGGTAGGCAGAGTGGATGGAGTGCCACACTTTTCTGTTCTGACACAATTCCTTGACACATCTTCTTCCCGTACAAGCTCATCAATTATTAAGGTTTCAGACGACCTTATTTCTTCATTCCTTACTCTGTCATAAATGGATCTGCCACATATACGCCTAAACAATCTCATTTCCACTGCATTCAGTGTACTTTCATTCCTATTCTGGCAGCTCCAGGCCTCACTTCCATACATCAGTGACTGTATCAGGACTCCATTGTATACTACTAGTTTTGCCTCAGTTGGCAAGTTCCCGTTAGATATAATTCCATTCAAAGCGCCGTTTACTTTATTCCCTGCAGTCACCTTCATTTCAATATCTCTCTCAGCCTTTCTGGTTCTATCAAACATACTTCCCAAATATACAAACTCATCTAGTCACCACTTATTAGTATTTTTCATGAATACCTTCTCGATTACAATCACTTTCGACTTGTTGACACTCATAATAAAGTTGCTTTCCTTGCATACATTGTATGTTCTACTTACTAGAGTCTGTAATTCTTATTCACTATTCGCCATTAATACTGCATCATCGGCATATTACAAGCATGCAATCATATCGCCCATTTTTGCCCCTGTATTAATATATTTCATATAATTATTCATATACAGCCATGGAGACATTACACAACCCTGCTTGATACCCTTTGTAATATCAAACCATGGTGCGAATGATCCATTGATCTTTACACACGCTGAACTTTCTTCGTATAGAGATGCAATTATGTATATAAGTATACTGCCCTGTAATTAGAGAGTACCTTTCATAACCTTTTTCTTATTACTCTATCATACGCCTTTTGCAGATCTACAAAGGCACAAAAAAGTTTTTGATTTTTCGCTAAAAACTTTTCACTCGTAGAGAAAAGATCTGATCCATGCATCCTCTTTCACCCACAAAGGTCCCTTCCACGTCCTACACTTTTTCTTTTATCACTATTCTTACTCTTTCTATTAAAATTCTTTCATATGGATTGCTAACAAAGCTCAGTAGACTAAATTGCCCTATAGTTTCCGCATTCCATTCAGACACCTTGCCTTTCTAGGAGGCATAATGACAGCCCTCCTCCATTCTAACGGGGTATGGATCTCGTATATATGGGTATATACTTGACAGCAACATTATCACAGCCCATAGCCTTACCATTCTTCATATGTTTTATTGCACACTTTATTTCTTCCATACTTATTGCATTTATATCATTTTCGTCATTCATAATTACCCCAGAAAGCTTCTCGGGGGATTCTTCGTTAGCATTCTCTTCACTCTCATGAGTTTGCTCTTTCATTCCATTTCATCTCATTCATTAACTTTTCTCCATTTACGGACTTAATAGCTTTCATACTATTGCTTTCAGCCCCACATTGGAAATTTTGAATGCTTTCCACAATAATTTTATATTGAACTGGAAATTCTCTGTCATTTTCAGCAGCGCTTTTCTTTCCTTCACATCAGATTTATCTTTTTCTTGAATACATTGTACATATCTTTCGCTCTCGAGTATTCATCCTCATTCACTGTCCAAAGATAAAGCCACACATTTTTCTTTTCTTTCACAAGTTCCTTTATGCCATCATCCCACCGTGGATCGCCCTTCTTCCTTCCTTAGGTAGCTATGCCACAGATTTTCTTCACTGTTTTGCATAGAGTAACCTTAATGCGATCCCATGCATCATCTATATTCATATCGCTCGCTCTTTTCTCACTCAGCCTTTCCTTTTAAATTTTTCTCTGACATACTTTTGCAGATTCTCAAATATGTATGTGTAAAACAAATCAAAATAAAAACAATAAATATATTTCTTTCTCCTTTACTAATCTGTAGTTTGTTTTTAGGTCAAAGTGGTTCTACGCCTTTAGACTTGTTCAAATTTTATGTAGAAGATTTGAAAGCCAGGTTCCATGATGAAAAAAAAATTATAAAAGAAATTTTGAAGGAAAAGTCATTTGATGTAACAACAGAGACATCGTTTGAGGATTTCGCAACCATTGTGTGCGAAGACAGCAAATCTGCATCACTGGATGCTGGAAATGTCAAATTAACTTATAATTCTCTTTTAGAAAAGGTACTTTTGCAGATATTTTTTGATATTACTTTAATTATCACATAATTATATTCAAAATTATGACTAATTTACTAAATAAAGAAAATGACATTAAAATTTTACCAAACAGTCTTAAATGTTAAGAAATTACTGATAAATTAAGAGATCAAAGTGAAATTTCAAAGTGTAAATGGGATTATTCTCCAAATATTAATGCATTTATATAATTTTTAAGGCTGAATCTCGAGAGCGAGAACGCATGAAGGAAGAAAACCGGGCAATCAAAAAGTTAGAGTCCGCATTCAAATGGGGTTTGAGAGAAGCCAATATAGATCCATTACTCAGTTGGGAAGAAGTCAAACCGTTATTGGATTTCACCACTAAAGAATTTGAAGCCGTCAGTAATGAAGATGATCAAATAAGAATATTCAAAGTAAGACCGACATATTGTAATCTAAATCTTTTTAGTTTAAAATTTTTATCAAATATTTTGCTAATGATTCTTTAATTATTTAGACAAATCTTTGTCAATATTTTTTGTAAAACTCATACAGTTGAACTCTGTTATAATGAGTATGAAGGAACCTGCTAAATTTGTTCATTATAACCATTACTCGTTATTACAAAAAATATTTAATATCCAATAAAAGTAAAAGCTAGTCAAATGCATATGAAAAACCAAACATCTATAATTGTATGAACAAAAATATTTTAAAGTAAATTCTTAACAAAATTCAAAATACTGCTGTTTTAAAGTTTAAAACTTACTACTACACACACAAAAACACACGTGCACCCATTTTTTTTTCCTATGAATTCACAAACCTGAAAGGAATCGTAAACAATAAGGAACCTCGTCGGCAGACGCTGCTTTTGATTTTATGACTTCTCAAGAATAGTGTATTTTTTTACGTTATATCAGTGAAGCGAGCTCATTATAACAGTGAAGAGTTGTATGAAAATAGGCCTGAATCAAAATAATAATAAGTATTTCCTCATTATAACCGAGTTCGACTGCATTTTTATAAAAATTTATGAAGTGATATTTGTTTTTATCAAATCGTAATAGAAGAATTTATAATATATGTTAATTTATATCATACACTTTTAACATTTACATATATGTATTATAGACATATTCCAAAAAATTTGTTTTTTGTGCCTGGCTAACTTTTAACAGTTAATTTTGTGTTGTTTGTCAGCTTGTCTGCGTGTATTTTTTGTCTACAGTGTTTTTTTTTTCTTTCTTACGGAACCAATTCCACACTCAAAATATTAAAAAAAAAGCATATTAAAGTGCAGAAATTTATTCTTAAAAGGCAATTTTTACACAATTATCCAAAAAGCTTCACCAAAACATTTAGCAGCTACAGTAACCGGTAACATTTGCACAGCTTACTGTAATATATTGTGGGTTTATTTAAAAATTTAAAATTGGGAGATTTTTATGTATAAATTATATAAGACAAACTTAGAAGTGGAATACTTAAAGTTGTCAATAAAAATTTTATAGCTGCTGAAATTGAGGCTAATCCGGAGATGTCCATTAAAGAATTAATTAACAGGACTGTATATCATAATCCAGTGTTCAAAAATACACTAAAAAAATCAGGAAGGTTTGGAAAAGTAGGATATGGGTATCTCACATATTAATCGATGGGAACGAAGTGACACATGTAAGGATACAGTAAAAATAAAAAAAGCATTTTGTTTCCAAAAATGTCTTTATGGGGTACCCCTAATAGGTTTAGCTTCAGATTTTCAGTTGTTGGAGATTTGACTAAATGTAAATTTAGAATTTTCCAAGGTCTAATTTATGAATTTTTTTTGGTTGTGATAATTTATATAATATTTTTTCAGGAATATCAACATGAAATGGAAGAAAGCTGCACTCATTATCATTCACGATCAAAAAAATCAAAAAAGAACAAGAAAAACAAGAAGAAATCTCGATCTCGTTCTCCTTTGGTAAGTTTATTATTAAGCACATTTTAGTTCAAGGTATTATCAAGCATATTATTAATGTTAATAGAATTGTGTAACAATGACTATGCGGTTAAAACATAAAGTAAATATTTAATTTAAAGAAAATACTATAGACCAACGAAATGTTGAAAGTTTCAGTTTATAAGTCTAAACCTACATGTCGAAGAATATTGTTTGTTACTGTTTGTTACATAAATTTTGATTGTTTTCTTGAGTTTTATCATAATTATATTGTGGAATGAAATAATTGGTGTGTTGTTAGTTACTCAACCGAAAATTAAATAATTTATTGAAGTATCTACGTACAGAATTTTTAAACTGATAAGGTTTTCCAAAGAGAAAATCATAAAAAATATTCACGCATCTTCTTCAGTTTAATTCATTTTAAAAACCAATGTTGTGTTATTATTTTATCATTTTAGTTTTTCCACATTCATAATTATTTGTTCATCTCTTCAATGACGCCTATAATAATTACATAATATTTAGCTATGTTTAAAAGACGACGATGTTAAATATATACAGAATATAAATCTGTAAAACTGTTTAAATTTCAAAATTTTCAATTTTTGAGAATAAGTATAATATTTATTCAAATTATAGTAAAAGTTTGCATTTAAATATGCTTTATTAGGCCATATTCAGCCATAAACTAAGGGACTGATTGAATCCATATCAGCCCTTGCCAGATTGAGCAGCAAATTGATCATTGAATCATCATTAATATAATTGTCCTTTATATGGCTGAAAATATATTATTTACAAAAAGTCCTCTGATTTAACAATTTATAATGTCATGCTTTTTAACATTTTATTTAATACATATTTGTCTCTGTAATCTTTGGTTTAAGTTTAATCCATATTTTTCCGTATTAATCCGTATTTTTGTGGGACACTGAAAATGAATTTAATCTTCACGGTCTTTATGCAATATACAATAATACCTATATTGTATTAATTATGGCAAATAATATTCAATTTATTAGTTTTACATTAGTGTAAAGGTTCTATCTGAGTTATGGTTTAAAAAAATGTGTAATCTAATGTACGACTTCTGATATAAATTAATAATAAACGCCCACACTTTCGTAAAAACAATGCAAATATATGACGTATTGAAAACCCCTCCTTAATTGTGTATCACTTTTAAATTCTTCTATATCTATTAACATTTTTGTAGAATTCTGAGAGCGGCGGTGAAAGGGAAAGGAGAAGAACCCCTTCGCCCCCCGCTTCTCTCAGCTCCTGGAGCTCGGAGAACGGGGAGGTGAGAAAATCCAAAAAGTCCAAGAAGTCCAAACATCGCAAAAGAACGCCCACACCGGTGAGAAACAAACACCTTTTCGACAATGAATATTTCTATTAAATAAATTTATTACTATTTGTATGTTCCAAATCTTCACTGTGCCTAATTATGTTTAGTTTATGCTTAATGCTTATTAATAAAGTTTTGGTGCCCAAATATACTTGTGTTCAATTTATTAATCGTTAGATTGATATATGATTAATACCGGCGCATACTTTTCTTCTCACTTTTAATTATATTTTTGTACTAGATACATATAACTAATTACAATATATATTTTTTTATGGTGGCAACAACATTATTCTTCATTGAAAATAATATCGTGTACATAATGTAGGTACATATTCTGTTTTATCACTAGTTTTTTTTATTGTCAACTATTAACTATATTAATTAGCTTAACCTCTGCAATATCTATTGCCAAATGCCTATTTTAACACAAAAAATAATCTAATTTAAATGCATATAATGTATATATATATACATATATATGTAATGATTTATTATCAATATACATGCCTGTGCAAATCAATAATGCAGGATTTCTTGTTGTCTTGTATGCATGCAAATTGCTTTTTTCACATCATGGTTTTTTAGTTCTCTATTTTTATGTAAGATGTATAATACTTAACTCTGCTTTCGGAACTGGGGAAAAGAATAATAATCTTACCTGGGATGTTTTAATTTTTATTATTAAAATTTCTTATATATTTCTGTGAAGCACATTTAAAAAAAAATTGGCTAATGAATTTAAAGATTTGGGGCGTTTAAAACTATGTTTTCATGACTCCCAGTTTTTGTGTGCAATTTTTCAAACAGGGATCTTTGTTTTGCAATATGAATATATTTTAAACTAAAATGAATAAAATAGGTATTTTAAGTCTCATTGAAAAAAAAAACCTTTTGTAGAGTAAGAATGAAAGTGTGGTATTAAAAAAGAAATGGTTAAATTTTTTCAATTTATTTTATTTACTATTATTATTTAAATGCTGTTTAAATGGGATTTATGTGGTACTTCTTGATTTGCAACTAAGGAGTTTGTTTTAATTTCGACTAAAAGTTTGCAGAATAATGTTTAATGTATTTAAAATTAAGTGCTTTATGGCAATTTATCAGTTGTTCGCAATTATACTTAGGTGCAGTATATTATTTTGTATTTGTACCGAATGTACAATTTATACCATGTAGTGGAACCCTTATTTAATGCATTTCCGCAATTTACATGAAAATTTGCTAGTTTCCACTGTCATAACTTGGTATTAAAATTACCTGCATTTTACCTAGTCAAACTGTTGTATGTTAAACTGTAATTTTAATTTCAAGTTTGTAATTATATGGTGGTATTGCTGAAACCGAAAAGAATTCTGTGAAATGGCTGTGTAGAAAATTTTTCAAAATTCTAAGCGAATTATAACACCGTTTAATAATAACAAACTATAATTTTGTGCGATGGATAAAAATACCAAAAAAAAAAGAAATTGCTTGTTGAAACAACTCTCAAACAATGGAAAGCAAGCAAAAATCAAGGAATGAAAAAATAACCACAAGTTTGTGAAAAATTTATGAGCCATAGAAGAAAATAATCGGAAGTACAAAGAATAAGTAATATGGGGCTTTATGGCTTATTTTTTTTTTTTTTTAATATTTGAGAAATGAAACATATTTTTACATACAATATATGAAAAATATGTATTATTCTTATTATGATTATAAAGGATCTATTTGTAGAATGCTATATATTGGTTCATTTTAAAATGATAAAACGTTGAAAATTGATAATATGTCCTGCAAATTTAATGGTTATAACTCTATTAGTTTTTAACATTTTTTTAATTTGTCTTAATTGAGATTTGTCCCTGTAATCTTGGGTTCAATATTATAAGAAAATATATTTCGTTTACGCAATAATTCTAAATATTAAGGTAATTCTGTGGCACATGGAAAATGTATTTAATGGTCAACGTCTTTCTTATAACGGTTGTATTTTCTTAATTATGGCAAATAACATTCACTTTATTAGTTTTATATTAATGTAAGGTCCAATATAAGTAATACTTTTAAAAAAAGTTAAATCTAGTGTATTACTTCTGGATATAATTGAATAATAATAACTCACATTTTCATAAGAAAACATGAAAATATGAATTATTTTTGAAAGCGCGCCCTTAATACATTTGCTAGCATCAATGTGTGCTATGCTAAATACTTGATGATGAAGATATTACTTTAAAAACAAAGTTTAAGAACCTGTGAACTTACTGAACCAATCGATCATTTTATATAAACAAAAGGTTTTTTGGGTGTTTAAATTTTGATATGTGAACACTTTTCTGTTGCTGTCCCATGTTGGTGCGAAACTCCAGCCACTGCAGTATATTTGAGGATTTTAACACTAAAAGTCAAATATGTATATCCAAATGCAATGTAAAATTATTGAATGTTGATTCTCAGATATCTTCATTATTATATTATCTTCTCTGGAATACAAAATATAATAAACATTATCAGCTACATGAAATAAAATAGTAAATTCCCAGACCTGTCAAAAGAAATACATATTGCAAAATCTCAGAAATCTAAAAGTATGTCTAATAGTGCTTTACTGTCATTAATAACTTAGTTCTGATTTTTAATAATAAAGGATGTTGCATTATTTTCACTTTTATAAATAAAATGAGGCGCACGCTGTAATAATTGAATTATAAAATTGCATTAATTTCTTTCCATCTACCTATATTGTAATATTTGCACATTAAGATTTTATAATTCCGCTGTCTGTTATATAAAGGCAGTGTTGTTGTATTTAATGCGTTTTTTTATATTTGGGAATTGGTATATAATATTTTTAAACTTTGAAAACGTGCATGAAACGAGTTTAGTCTTTTAGTTTGTTAAAGAATTTTGTAAATGTTGAATAATTTAGTGTTTCATAAATTTTGTAATTTATTTTGGATTCAACAATATTTTTCACAAATTAATATTTTAATTTACCTGTTAATTTAACGCAACTATAATAATAATGCTATAGTAAATCTGCTAATTTGATTTATTCATAATTAATCTACGTTTTTACGAGTGTCATGATAGAGCAGTGTTGAAGATGCAGAAATAACTTAAAACTAGAGGTGATTGTTTCCTACATATTAATATTACGCAGCTCCTGACTATAGCACACATTACTCGCTGTATAACCCTAGATGTTTCAATAATTATAGCGATCCCCCAATGCTTCACCCGTGCGCGGTAATTCACCTGATGAAATCCGCTACAAGTCAAAAAAATCTAAAAGGTCTGCTCCAGAGACCCCTGAAAAAGAAGAATCTTCAAGCTCATACAAACCTAAGAAAAAGAAGGACAAAAGAAAGAGTCCAGATAAGACAACAATCAGGTAATTATATTTTGATACTTTTAATCACTATAATTCATTCTTTTGAAAAATAAATTATATGACTTTCTTTTACATAAAAACAATAACATTAATTTGTAGGAAAAAAAGGTAATATATGCCTATACAGTAGAAATTATTTAACATGAAAAATCAGTTAACATAAAATAATATTCTGGTCCTGACAAAATACTATAATTTCATACGTTTTCTTTTAACACAAAACAAAAATCACTTAATATGAAAAGTTTTCGCCTCTTGGAAGAGTAACAAAATATACCTGCGGTTGCCAAGTCGCATAGTCACTAAAATGTTTTATGACTATTTCTTTTGATTGGGCCGATCAGTAGAATGGGTACGGTTACTGCTCGCCGAACATCATGTTTAAGTAGGTAGCTGTATCATATACAAATGGGATTAACAATTCTCAGAAAAAACATTTCTACCAATTCTCCAGTTCCGTTTCCAATACATCAGAAATGCAAAAATGTATAATTAGTGTGCACAGATATTTAGATGTACATTTGAGTGGCAAAATAAACTAAACGATAGGCGACATTGAACAATATGATGATAAATAAGATGGTGCAAAAAAAAATTGTTTGTTTTCGAGGTTTATATCTTATTCAGATTCTTCTCCGAATTCCATATTAATAGGCCATATTATGTTTCAAATTAAACTTGTACAGAAACAGGATCTGTAAATATCTGTTGGCATATATGGGTGGCGAAATAGGTTCACCAATTATTTAGAATAATAAATAAGGGACAACACGCTTTTGTCTACACTGAATAATGGCTACTCTGCAATTAACTGAAATTTGATCACTATGGTGATTCGATTTTAACTGAGCCAAAAATAGCATATATGTAGTAACAATGATCATATGAAGAGTTATGTTCCAAACGTTCTAATATTTCTCGAGTGGATATTCTTGAGAACTCAAAGAATTTCTAACCTAACCTAACCGTGATACATCAGTGCGGAGATACCTTTAACAGATTCTTATTTTCAACATATGTAAATAGATTTTCCATGTAACATAAGAAAAATATGTTAAATAATGTTAAAGCAATCAAATTGTTTAATTTATTTGGTTTTTTAAATGTTATGAATGTATTGGTATGGAGATCAGATATAATCAATTGGTGTATATGGATTTTTACAGCTTCACTTATTTTGAGGGCAAATTTTATCCATGTACGTGCACTGTTATTATATTGGTTTATTAATATTTATGTAAGCCAGTTATTTTTTAAAGAATTTAATAATATAACTGACTTATTAACATTTGAATTGATTTGAACCTTTTCTGTTATTTTCTGAAGTCATTTACCGAACTACTCTTATTCATTTAGGTCCCCGCCAGGCGGAGAGGCCGGTGCTCTAAGTGAAACAGAATTAGAGACACAACGCGCCGCTCTCCTCGCACAACTTCACGAGCAAGAAGGTGACTGATATCCGGCCAACACGCGATACTACTAATATTGACTCAATTGTTATCATTTTATACAATATTTGTTACAAATAGCCATTAGACTAAGTCTTAAATAAATGTGTGAAATGATCATTTTCCGTTTAATAATTTATTAAACCTAATCGCTATTTGTCCTTGTATTATTTTTAAATAAAATTATTAATGTCAAATAATAAATTGAATAAAAAAAAGGGTTTTCAAGAATTGAGACGATGAAGATGCATTATAGTAATAAAAATGAAGTTTATGTTTATTTCTAGAGTATATAACATAAATAGTTGATAGAATAATTTAAATTAACCAATATTAAAAATAAAACAGGTTATAAATAAGATTAGTATTAAATCTAAGAAAATACGTCACTGAAAAAATGCAAAGAACAAATCTTTATTTTGAAAAAAATTACAGCCGTCACCAAGCCAATCAGCATCTTGTTGAATTTCTATGTAACTTACTTCAATGACATGTTTAATTTTTCCAGCGGAAAACAATCACATTAATTAAAATGCAACTTTTCTCGGATTAAGCTTTAATAAGAGATAGGCAAGGAAAAGGTTAAAGTTTAATTTATTACTTATTTAAAAGAGATTGCCAGATAAAATGAAAGAGTAATTCAAAATAGCTTGCTATTATTATTCTCTTGCACAGGAGATAAAACTTTAAGATTGTCTGTTTCTTCTCCTAAGCTAGATATACAGGAGATTTCGATAAGAAGGAAATCTGATTATGAAGTTAGATCTGGTCATGGAATTTGACAAAGTTGTTGCTGTTAAAATAACAATGACGGTGGGGGCCATGCACAAAGGTTTACAGAAGTTTCTGCAGTTTGAACAACAGGTTGGATTTCATAAGTACCAGCATGGCAGCACTGTGGTCATCTATACAGATACGAACATGGCACTGTATTGCTTAATTCAATAGCATTTGGTGCACGCGCAACCACCTAACTGATTGCATGTTTTTAATGTGAATTCTGCTTGTTCGTACTATATTTTTTAAAAAGGAATCCAGAAATATAAAAATAATTTCAATATATAAACTATTTAACAGTAGCACTTGACAACACACATTTATTTTTACCACCTAACTATGCTGAAGTTTTAACGACTGTTCTAAAGATGCTGGTTTAAGAGGAAATTGAGTAAAAGAAAAGATAATGGGAATTATTTATTTATTTTAAATTATATAAGTAGGATCCGGAATTGTCTTGGCAAAAGTGGTGCTATAGTGTGGCATGAATTAATAAAATTTACAAATATTTTGAGAAATAATACCTTCAAACATTGTAAAAATACAATTACATGCAATTAATATATCTGTACATTTAATAAAAAGACTTCGGGGTAAATAAAAGTCAGGCGCATATTACATATATGTATACTGATATCTATTCCTTTTTTAAGATATAATTAAAATAAATGAGCCATTCACTTGATAACAGTGGTGGACGATGCAGCTCAGCTAACTGATACGAATCAGGCACTCAACTGAGCGGTGAGAACTGTCTGGATCTTTGAGCGGATTAAACTGCCGATCTTTTGAGTGGTAGAATCAGTTTGTTTGAACTGTTAGACTTTTTGAGCCGTTGAATCATCGGTTTGATTGAGCCATTGGATCTTTCGAGCTGTTTGAACTGTGGATGCTCAGTTGGTTGACAGATGTGTTGTTCCCCAGACGTATGCGGAATATTTTCTTATGAGTCATGTTTCACATTATTATTGCTCTCTGTTGGATATCAGTATTCCAATAACAATAATTAAAACAACTAATGGGATCTACTTTTAAAATCATTTACATTTATTAAAAGTTGCTTTACTACGTTAAATCAAAATTCTTCATAAAAATATATTATGGTATTTCATTGAAATTCTTCGATTAAATAGTAGACATATTGTTTAAACAATGAATTTAAGTTGCACACAAAAGTTATTTTTCAGCATAAATTTTATACAATATATTCTGACTCTACAATAAAATATTTCTTGAATACTATAAACATTGATTTTCTTTGTAGTGTACCTATCTTTAAAATTTGTTTGGTTAATGCTTTTAATATTGGTAACTCAATGATGAGTAGGTAATAACAATAAAATATCAATTGCCACTCGGTCTATACTTAAACATTTGATGTTACTGTAAAAGTAACTTTGAGACAACGCATATTATGATATGTATTAGTGTGTAACTTATGTATGTATTGACATCTCATTGTCGTGTGTCATTAATCGTAAGCAATCCGTTCGGGCCGTAGTTTAATTTTTGACTGATCTGTTGTGACCATCGCCCACTGCTCTTTTGCTTAAACTGAACTGTTGGTCCATTGGTGGAAGGGCATTAGAGATCCAGCTCAGCGAGCCAGTTCGTTCGCGAACGACACACCACTACTTGATAAACAAAAACATATGTGTTGAAAAAAGCAGAATGCTTTTAAACTCATGGACCAACAGTTAAAATTGCATGTTTAGTTTTGAATGTAGAACATCATTGACAGACATTCCTCTAGTATGTAGGTACTTGAACAATTTTTACTGTTTTCAATACATAGAAATAGTAAAATAAAATAATTTTTACAAAAAAAAGCATTTTAAATTATATTAATATTAGTGTCGGCTTGAAAGAGTATGAAAAATACACATATGAAAAAGGTTAAAAATTAAAAATGTACATTTACTACAACGCATTGGAAATAACAGTTTTGCTATGAGAATTCTGGACTCTAGTTATAAGAATATTTAAGTATTTTAATATTTGCCTCTGAGTTGTCTCGCAAGTCTGTGCTCAGGCAATATTTTACATTACTCAATAATCAGCTATATATCACTGGATTTACTGTAGATCATACCAATATAGATAATATTGGTTTTCAGTACTTTATATTTTTTTCCAAATCTTGCGTTAAGCAAATCCGCTGAGATAAATAGGCAGCAATGCAATTCCTTCTCACGTACTTGTAAGTATACAGTATCTACCCAAAGAGTCTGCTGCACATGAATGTCATTTGTGCCCCGGTGATTTTTAACTGGTTACCATCAAGTCACTGGGACATTTAGTTATATATGAAGGGTTACACTTTACAACTAAACAAACAAAATAAATTTAAGTTTTCTAGGAATTTTTTGAGTCGGGGGTGTAGATATCGAGTAGGCCAACTTGGACTGACTGATAAGTAGATAGATGAATTATCGTTGACACTTGTGCAGCCTCCTCAGCTTCTTGCGAACAAGTCAATGAATGCTGCACCCTGCTCCTCAAAATGGGTGATGAAGTTTCTTATCATATTTGCATTAGGAGCTGTTGCAGCATTAAAGTGCTCACTGTATTTTGTTTATGTTGTAACAATAGATCATCGGGAAACATAATAAAATTCAATAATTTTTACCTGTTCTTTCTTCTGTATAATCTGCAAAAAAACAGAAAAATTAAAAATGCAAAAGTTATAAATTTTAAAAAAAGTTGAAAAAAAAAAATTTTACATTGTTGGTGTATTGTGAAGCATCTTTATTTATTTTGTAAATTGAGTTAAAATATTTCGTTTTATTCCACTATATTTTATTATATTAAACGTTAGAACGTTTTCGGGAACATCTTCCCATTATCAATAATACAAGTCAATTAAAATTGTTTCAACTCAACGATATGCCCCAGCGACAATAGTGTCGCGAGCGTATTTTGATTCGGACCGACCAATTATTAATTGACAGCTGTGGATACTGGAGACCATCTGGTCCACACTCGGAGAAAGCTGTCAATTTTGACATGAAGCAGGACGGCCAGGGCGGATGTGAAAGCTCTGAGACCCAGCGGTTGGCCGTGCGTAATATCCATTAAAGAAACACAATGGCGAAAGAATTATGTTCACGGACGGGATATTCTTGGGGAGTGCATTTCGTAGGGACCCGGGTCCCGCAGGAACCTTTTCTTCCATCATTAGAAAGCTATTGATTTATTTCGGCTATTCATCTGGGAGATTTGTCTCTTCAACGGTTGGAGTAATTACGAAGCGATGACCACACACATTACTCCGATACATTATGTTCGGAGTGGCAAATATAATAAATGGCTGAAAGAGAAACCAACGTTTTTCCCAAGATGGAGTCATAAATTGTTCCTAGATAAATCTCACTCGAGAGCGGTATAATGGCTTAAGAATATATCTACCGGTTGATACATCAAGTTGGTTGACAATAACCGCACAAAAAAAGGCCATTAGGTTGCGGGTCTATTGTCACCCGAGGGTAATTAACTTATGGGTACTGGAGAACAAAGAAAGTAGCTATTTTGTCGAATTCGGACCGGAACACATGCAATGCATGCACATGTACTCGGATTCATATATTTCACATTCATGCACCTTATGTGGTGCGTAAATCGGACTATTCCGTAGTCAATTATTCATTCCATACGGCCAAACAAGTTGAGCGAATCTCTAATCAATCACGATTAGGTTTATTTAAAGTGTGCCGTAGCACTTCCGCAGTATTCAGTTGGCATTCGTTCATAATGTACTAGCGATAACCGAAACAATTAGAAATAAATATGAATAATATACAATTATAACTGGGTAGGCAGGAAGGAAAAAATATGTAATAGGTATAAGTGTATGCGATGCGAAAATCGCTCATGTAAACACTGTAGCTTAAAGTTGAAATAAAGAAATGACCAGACCCCACATGTACCTACTTATAATAAAAGTTTTCTTCTCAGAGGTAATACGAATAAAATGATTAGCTCATAAGTAGGATTTTTATGTGAAATGATTTTGTATCGATTGAAGATGTAATAAAAGAAAAATCGATATGTAATTAGATATAATAATTCTGGTAAGAAGTAGGTTTGATATGGTAATGCAATGAAAATGTATAGAATATGTTATTAATAATTTTAATATAAGGAACGGTGTCGTGTATCGTCAATGGATTATTGTGGGGGATTTAAATAAACAATTCCAAGGTGGACAGTGATATCGTTAAATTATTATAGAATAAAGTGAACTATAGTTAATTATAAAGAAAGTCGGCGGGACCAAAAATTAAACCTACAAGCAGAGGTTTAACGTTGCTCTCACAAATGGACTAATAAGGCATCATCAACCCTGTGAAGACGGACCGACCCTCGAACAAGAAGTATGCTCTCGTCACGGGTACTTTAAAAGTTTAAAAACAGGCAGTTGAGAACACCTAGTTGAAAGTGGGAGCTCGATCTCGGAAGTCGCAGAAGGAGCGAGTGTTGGAGTTAAGAAGGTCGACAGTTGAAAGTTGGAAAGTCAAAAATCGAAGTCGGAAGTCGAAAGTTGAAGATCAGAGCCGGAAATCACAGCTGAAAGTTGGCAGTCGAAGACCAGAGTTGAAGATCAGAGTGGAAAGTTGAAAGTCAATTTCGGAAGCCGGAAGATGCTGCGAGATCGACCAGCAGAAGCAAATAACTAACTTCAGAAATCCTATACGAATATAACAGAGTTGGAGGATAGACAGCCACAGTTCTCCGCAATCTAATAGCCTGTCATCGGAACAGTCGCGGAGCCAGCCTGGAAGCAATCAGCAGGTAGCCGCCTACGCCAGGTGCTAATGGCATCACTTTGCCGGCCTGAGACCAGGACTCCGGAAAAAGATTCAGAGAAGCATCGCAAGATAACCCGAGGTAGAATTAATAATAGATTAGGTTAGTTATTTGGGGGTTATGTCGGTGGTTAAATAAAAGAGATGTTTGTTTGCGCGTTTGGAGGTTTATTATTATTACATTATGATAAAAACAAGAAAGACATAATGAAATGGATGAATGATGTAGAAGGTGCGTGTATATTACGAAATGAAATGATGTGAAGCGAATTGGCGGTCTCGCTCGGCTCTCGCGAACCGGCAAGACCGCCATTGTGAAATGCTGAAACTCGAGAGACTGCCTAGCGGTGAATTCTGAGCCAGGCTTGTGGCAGCAACCGGCAGCGCTGTCGCTAGCGTCGATGTCGACTGAGATGGCGGTGGATTTGAATTCCGGTCGCTACAGTTACAAGTATTTCCACCTGCCCACGAGTGTAAATGTGTAACTAATAAATGTCTAATTTGTGTATCTTCCATATATTTATATTCACCTGTATCTTCCTATAACTATGGTACTAATGAAGACATGATACCTGAAGGATGGGTCGCGAACATAGATGAGAGATATGTCGCGAAGCGAACATTCTATTAAAGTGTGTCGTTCTAACGAGCGATCAAGAACTTGATAAATGTTCGATCAATCATCGATTAATCAAGTTATAACACCCGAAGAACCCCTACTTTTATGTCACAATTTACAAAATAATCATGGATTCCACGAAGTTTCACCAAAAACCTTTGAACAATTATTATTATTTAATTTAACTTCTCGTGTTATTATTTATGTAGGTACCAATGTGTATTTTGTAAAAGAGTAATACCACAGATAGCACAGATCCTGGCAAGATTTAAAATAGCTGTCAATCTGGTTTTGACGTTTGTTATTTCTTCTTATAGCGGTCGATTTCTAAACATTATTGCATATTTTATTTATTTATTATGAATTAAATTACTAAGTATGGAAGTCATAATTAACAATTTAGAGTTGAATTCTCTCTATTCTGCGAGAAAGTTATGTCGTGCGTGCCTAAGTGATCATGAAGACATGCAAGATATTTTCCAGACATGTTTTTCGGATGTATTCTCGTATTGCACATCTTTGCAAGTCGCTGAAAATGATGGTCTTCCCTCGTCTTTATGCAGGAACTGTGTTACTCTTTTAAATACACTGTACTATTTTAAACAACAGTGTATTCGGTCTGATGAAACTTTGAGACAAATTATTATTCAACAGGTATTTAGACTTTTGAATTTATTTATTATGTTACTAAACGTGAAATTTCAAGCAGTTTAAAAGTAAAATTATGTTGAATCTTAATTTGTATAATAATAAACATAAGTAAATGTAATTATTTGAGCTCAGCAAACCGTGTCAAAATACTTTTAAAAATAAATTTTGTCATAATATTTATAGGAAACAGGAAATATCAAGGAAGAAGATGGTGTAGTAGACATGAAGTATGACATGAAATATGAATTAAATCCCCAAACTTCAGCTCAGACAGTTTTTCTGGAAGAAGATGAATGCAGTACACTTGATGATAACTTTATTTATAATTACGATCACAAAACTGCAGAATGTGAATTGGAGAACCTAAGTGGCAGTGTTTCACACGATAAAAGTACAAATAAAGTAAATGAAATTATAGAAGAAGAATCCTCGGTAATAGCAAATGAATTTGTTCCAGGTAAATTATAAAGCCTTTGGGTGCTTTCACTCTTCAATAATAAAGTTATTTAGGTTCAATTCAAATAAATGTAAAATTATTTTAGGTATGCAAATAAATACACTGGAGAATACTGATTTCAACACATTCAAATGCAAGATATGTTACGAAATATTTTACAAGGAGAAATTGTTAAAAAACCATATGAAAGAAAAACATTGTAATCTAAATAAAAGGTATTTTATAATCCTTTAATTATTTGTATATGCATTATTTGTAGGCGAGATATGATCTGGTGATATTTTCTCTGTTAATAAATTTGGCAAAAAAATTCCATTAGTTCCTGGTTTGAAATCTCTGTTTAGATAAACCCACAAATGCTATATAATTAAATATCACTGAATATTAGGGGTACCAAAAAAGTAACTTTTAAGAAATTAAAATAATTTTTTTTAAAACAAATTTATTGTAACTACATTATTTTAAAATATATTCTCCATCGATAGATGCGACGTTTCTTCATGGCAAACAAATTTTTGATTCCTCATTTATAAAAACTCGTAGGCTATGAAGCAAAATATTCTGTTAGGGCTATTTTTGTTTTACTAACATTATTAAATCTTGTGAAAAGATTGTGGCTATAAGGAAGGTGATCCACAATTTTACATCCTAATGCGTTAATTTTTGCTGTATGAGGACGAGCATTATCATATTGCAAGAAGATTGTTGCCGTATGTACCCTTCGATAGCTAGTCCCGGGTTTTCTATTGGTATTGTTGAATACATTCATTGGATCCATGCAAATATAAAGACACTAACTTTTGTGAATCTGGGCTGATAGTCGCCCATGATTGCTCTCCTTGCAGTCTTGAAGCTTCTAAACTCTGCTGGCCAGCCTTTCGAAATTTTATCACAACCGATAATCTGAAAAAATACAATATAAAGTGTCTTTATATTACCGCTATAAATATATCCGATCAAACCGTGAACCGTATCTCATCAGAAGCAATTTCGTTTTTGTTTTCTGTTTTTAAATCCACACAAATAGAATGCACATATTCAAACTTTATACCAGGCCTACCTATCGAAGCATAAAATGCATAAACAAAGATTGTGCTTCGATTTACTAAAGTACGTACTTTGTTTTCAACAGTTGATGTAATCGATCCAGCTGTTCACAGTACTTCACTGCTATTATTTTTTCACCTGCTTTGAAACTGTCCTGTCCCACTAAACAGACAATAGAATCTTTTTCGAAATAAGATCAGGTTTTGGGGTTATACTCGCTACCTGCTTCTTTGGTACCCGTTGCATTTTGTATCTTTTGTTATCATACAGTACCTACTTCTCATTCTCAGTTGCCACATGATGCAAAAAAGGTGAAATTGTTTTCTGTGCAGTCAAAGCGTCACACGTCTGTTTGCGTGCCCCTTTGTTATCTTTGCTTCATTTATGTAGTACCCATATCCCGTGTTTACAAACCTTTGTGATTTTTTAATACATCTTTGGACAAAAAAAACACTTCCGATAAAGAGATATGTAGTCAAGCCGGCAAACAAGTGACAACTGACAAAGTTCCTCAGGTAAACAACACAATTTTTTTTGGTACTCCTAATATGGTATATAGTATGAATCAAATCTTGAAAAATACTATATATCTAACTACACATATAGTTATGAAATATTAGTAATTATTATATGTGTGATTTAGTAATGAAATCTGAAAAATATCAAACTCCATGATATTTGTAGAAAAGTTCAACCAATGACGTCTCGCTTGTAGTTAATTTTTTTTAACTTTATGTTGTTTAATGTAAAAATATTTAGTTGCCATTCTTTGATATATTATATTTAACTTTTGTTTTGAAATTATGAAATGAGGTTATAAGGAATTTTTTTCCTAGAAACTTCATCCACATGTATTTTAAGTCATCTAAGCGTTTTTGTACAGGGTTCGATAGTTCCTCTTTAAGAAATTCTAATCATTATATGTAGTAGGTTCTCAAGTCACACAGGCAATTATTTTTCTGATCTTTCTCTGTTATTCAAGACAAAAAAGTGAAATTACCCCATTATCACATACCATTGAATAAATGTTTTTATTACTTTTATTTATATATTGTGATGGATGAATACATCATTGTTATCCACACATTGTGAACAACAGGCAAAAAGTTACAACTTGACATCTATTACAAAATATAAAAAAGTTTACAATTAAATAATAGAATATTTAGTTTTAAACCACTTTAATAGTATACATATATAAATGTCAACTAGTTTCTATTGGACCCAACCTTCTTCAGGACAATATAGTATAATATAGACTAACCTAACTACAGACATTTACATAGAAGCTTAAGGCAGCATATCAGAGGGGGCATAGTATCAGGAAGGGTAGGAGTTACATGAGGAGAGAGGAAACAATTTTAAAATTGGACTGTTGGATAAATTAATTTGATTATTTAGAATTTTACTCTTATTATTATTTAGGCGCAAACCTATTCCATTTTTGTGAAAATTTTGTACCTCTGTATTTCTATCAAACATATGGTCAGCTGCTGTACTAAATTAAGATGCTTCCCTCGACTAATGGGTACATTGATACTTCCAGAGTATATTACGAAATCGGTAATTCTCTTGCGATATGGGGCATGCTTGTTTATGGCGGAATAAATTTATATCATTGGTGCAACATTTCGTTAATGTCTAGCTTTTAATAAAAATTACATAATATGTTATTTTATTGTGCAGTCTAATGATAAATGCGTAATTATAATGCCAAAAAGGCAAAAGTATTAAAAAGAAGCATAGGAAAGTGCTTAGTTTAGAATTGAAATTAAAAAGTGCAAATTTTGCAACTTTAGGCCAGGAGTCAACTGTTTGTATAAAATAATCAAGTCAAATGATTAAACCTTTGATAATATTTTTGAAGAAGTATACGTATTATGTTATTTTTTAAAAATATAGTATGCACGTAAATGAACAATATTTAAAAATTTTTTTATTTGAATTACAAACTTTGAAAGCCTTGTTATTAATTTCCTCTGCCTGGTGCAGTTTTTCACTTAACGCGGATCATCCAGAAAAGCTGTTAAACAGTGTTCATCTGTAATTTAATTACAAACTTGTTTTGTAGAAGTAAATATAAAGACAACCCAAAAGATGATTTGTTAACAAAATGTTCCAGTAAATGTACACAAAAAACACAATTTAAGTGTCCAAAATGTGATAAGCAATTTAAAATGTCTCACCGACTTGACGCTCATATAAGACAGCATTACGGACTCAAGGTATTTTATTTGATTGCTTTATCAGTAAGAAAATACAATCACATAATGCAATTTGATTTTAATACTGTATATTTTAATTATTTCAGCCATTTGACTGTAAAATTTGCCATAAAGAATTCTCTAATTGGAGAACACTAAAAATGCACATGAACAGACACAGCGGACATAGAAGTTATGTTTGTGACATCTGTAAAAAGGCTTTTGCATATCCGACTGTGCTCGAAATTCATAAAAAGATTCATTCGGGTATCAAAAAATTCAGTTGTCAAGTTTGTAATGCCGGTTTCATCCAATCGGGCCAATTAAAGGTGAGAAAAATATTTGTTTAAAAATAAAGTTTATTTTGTGGGAATCTAATTATAAAAAAATATTTTTTATACTACCACTATAACATAAAAATATTATAGTCACAGAAAAGTTTCTAAAAATAAAAATCTATAGTAAGCCGTTTTGAATTTTTGTCATTAATCAAAATAAATAATTTTTCTTTAGGTTTTTTCCTGTATTTTATTTTTATTTTTGAGTACTGTAAACCTTGGATTTAATGGGGATCAATTGAGTCAAATATAATTCAGGAGGGGTACTTTTTATTGCTTTTAAGTAGTGTTAGATTTCATACATACTGTGGTATGTGCTTGCCGGTATAACTCAACGCAGGCTGCAAAAGTTGGTGTACATGTGCTACTAAAAACTGGCACAATTTTATTTAACATTTGCTCTACACATTATCATAATCCTCCAATGAAGTATCAATAATTTTTTAATTCTAATTGGACCTTTTCTTGTACTTCAATTCTGTGCCAAAAGTTCATGTCTCTATTGTAAAGATCAGTTTTTTTTATTTGTGTGTTTAGATCTCAGTAAAATAATCCTATTATTATTTGAGGCATATAGAAGCAATATCAGCAATGTCCACAACATGGCTTAATTGAAGTTAATGTGCAGTTTTTTATAGAAAGCTTTTTATATTTCAGTGTCAAAATCTCTTGGCAACATAACCATCTTAAACGTGTAAATTTTGTGTGTAAAAGTTTTGCTTTTGTAACAAACATGGCAGTGTCCACTTTTTTCATAACAAAAATGGCAGTTTTAGAAAGAACTAATCAGAACATTACAAATCCTGATTTCAAAATGGCGGTCATACTGTATTTATTACTCGCGAGAGTCGCTGAGTCAAACCGTTTACATTAAAACTAGCAGTATCCAAATATTATAGAAACAAAGATGGCAGTGTCCAAACGTGGAAAAACAAAAATGGCAGTGTCTATCACAAAAAAGAAAAAACAGTTATTTTTAATAAAAACCGATTCAAAGTATTAATCTCATATATTAGAATAGGACAAATTTTAAATGTTTTTTTTTCAACATCTACATGTCTCAGTTAATTCTCAACATCTTTTCTCATATAGAATTCAGGAATGTTAAAAAAAATATAATGGTATTGGTGATGGTAATGCATAATAAAATCATTTGAATTAATCCTCACTATGTTTGATAAGTTATTTTTACCTTTATATTCCAGAGTCATATGCGCACACACAGCTCTGATAGACCTTTTGAATGCAAACAATGCAGCAGGCTATTTAAATCAAACTCCATTCTCAAGAGTCACATGGAGAGGCATAAGGGAGTGAGAAACTTTGTGTGTTCCATTTGTGGTAAAAGATTTCCTACCAATGGTGAACTGACGACCCACATGCAGTCTCACACTAACGAGAAACCTTTCTCTTGTGCCGTTTGCAAGAAAGGTTTTAGAACGAAAAGTTTACTAACCGTCCATAATAGAAAACACACAGGGGACAGACCGTACAAGTGCCACTTATGTCCGAAACAGTTTATGGAATCTCAAGTCCTCAAACGGCATGTCGTGGTTCATACTGATATGAAACCTCATATTTGTGAGCTGTGCCATAGGGGATTTGGTCAGAAGTGCTCTTTAAAAAAACATATGAAATCTCATGAGCAAATACTACAAGGAGTCTGCTTTGAAAGTTTATAACATGAATATTAAAACAGCATTGTACAACTGTAAATTAAAATTGAATAAACCAATTAATAATATGAAAGTTTCATTATTTCTAATTTTGATACTGTCAATTCATAATGAATTCCATTTTAATAATTTAATGATCATTAAAATTAAAGTTTCAATCCTTCTAGTATATGTCAAATTTAAATGAAGAGGCTTGAACTCTATCCTTTTATTGCCAAGATTTTGTGGTAATCTATATAATATAAAGTAAAGGTAGGTGAAAATTGAAATGTAAGAACAATATAATTGAAGTTTTATTCAACATGTATATTTAGAATTTTACATTTTATATGAAGAGCAAGGACTGATACCATCTTGGTTACAACATACCATTAAGTTCGTTAATACAAATTAAATGAATTAACTAGAAAGATATACAGAAAAAATAGGAAATCTTTTCTGTATATTTTTCTAGTTGATTCATTTAATTTGTATTGAATACCACAGAACTATGTTCTGAAAATGCAACTTCACAACGAAAAATGTGTATTCCTTAATCGAGTTTGTTGTTTACTTTTTCATTCATAAAGGTAGCAGGATATACTTTAGTATCACCTGTACAGAACTCTACTCATGATGCGGGTTATTTTCTAGAAATCAATCCATAATTTCTGTGATTGTTGCAATATCTTTCCTGAGAAAGTCCCTTAATCATACCGCACCGCTCCATAGCCAACTGTATTTAATTTAGTTTATTTTACACTGTAGATGGGAAGGACTGCTCTTCCCGAAACTAGTAGTTATATTAGTTAAAAAATTGTGTGTGTAGTACAAAGTTCTAAATTAATTAAATTGTTTAATCAAGTCTTTTGTTAGTGCATAAAATGTAATATAGTGATATTTTAATATTTATATTTGATTTTGGGTCCCAAACAGAGCAAACAAACAAACCAGTGTGGATTCTGTCTTCAATTTCTAGGCATTGCTGTAATGTCTTTAAAATATATTTACTCAAAACATATGTTTTATTGTTGAGCGTGGTGATTGTGAACTCTTTATAAATACAGGTTGTGCAGATATTTTTTAATCCAAATATTCAGCATGATTCACTTTATCACCGGGGTAAAAAATAGCTTTTTAAAGAAACAGTAAAGTTGTTATGAACCAACTTACAAGAAGCCAGCAACTAAAATTTATTAAGAACGCATTCTTATTGAGAAGTTGCAATTATTCAGAACATAGATCTGTGATATTTTAAATACTGTCACTGTAGCATAGTTGGATAATGCTCCTTCCCCGGTTTGTAAAGAGATCTAGGTTCCAATTCCGGTAATGCAACAATATTTTTTGAAAAAATTAATTTTATATGTATATCTTTCTAATTAATACATTTAATTAGTATATAAAACTAAAGTTTGTCAGTTCACATTCTTATCTTTCCAATCTTCCTGTACACAGTGGAGACGTGGACAGCACAATGCACGAATGCTCCAACAAATCAAACCCTATTGAACAAAAGATTTTTTGAGTTCTTCGGCCACATTAAGCATAAAAGCAACAGCCTAGAAAATAGGATTATCTTGGACCGAAGTGAACCGCAAAGGTGTATAGATGTTTTGCATCTGACTGGAGACAGTAATGAGGGTGACCTGGGACTAGGAATGTGGAAGCGAGCCATGTCTCATCTGATTTAGGCCATTATATGTCATTATTGACATGAAGGAGGAAAGAAGTAAAAAGTTCTTGATTATTTTTTGTCGGTTTCATAAGAGAGAAGACCTGTTAGCTAAACAAAGACCTTTTGTTGACATTTATACTGGCATCGATTGGCCTGATTATTTTAATTATACCAATAAATTGTTACAGCATCAGTAGATATATTGGGTCTGTGCATTTTTTTTTTTTGGCAAAAAATGACAACTATTCGATAGCATTTATTCTACTCTAAAACATGTGTCGCTGTTTTCCTGTATCTTATAGTTTTTCTTCATTTATGGGCTTAGTAATGGAGTGTCACGGAGAAAAACAACCATTTTTGACACATACTTTTTCACCTTTAATCAAGGTCCAAATGGTCATCCAGGAGCTCGACTGAAAATTCTGCCGCATCCAATCTATAGTCCCGACTTCGTTTCATCAGATTATCACCTTTTTCGGTCGCTCTCCAATCAAATGTGTGGCATTACGTTCAACAACGAGAATGACCTCAGACATTGCTATTTCAATACCAGACCAGCGGATTTTTATAGAAAAGGCATCAACAAATTGGTTGAATCATGGGAATACAATAATGGAAAATACATAATTGATTCATAAATAATTGAGCAGAACTGCAGACTTATTAGACAATCCAATACAAAATAAAACAATTACTATGTAATTATTTGGCCTAAGAGTATATAAAGTTTTGTTATATTGGGTTATTAAAACAAATATTGATAATTTTACTTTTTTATTATTAAGATTATATTAATTTGAAGATTAACACTTAATACAAATTAAGATATTTATAAATTGGTATAAAACTAAGGAATTAAATACAAATTCGGACAAAATATTTTGAAGACCATGATACAATTTTTTTTAAAAACCGCTGATAGTTTCATTTATTTCATCACTCAAGCTAAGCAACTTCTTCCACAGATCCACGGGAAGACTGATTCCCTTTTTGCCAGGTAAAAGTTCTCCATTCTTTTCATAAAACTCGCGGATATCTACATATGTTTTCCCCTTGAATTCCCTCACTTTGACGAGTTTGTTATTTTGAAGCACCCAGGTTGGCTCCTTGTCCTTAGTTCTGGCATCACTCGTATTGCCTTTAGCTTTTTTTGAGGGGGGTGGATTTTTCTAAAAACAATAAAAGCATTAATTTTTTTTTATCCTTTATGATAGATAAATACATGTAGCTGAGTATTTTTAATTTAAACAAACATTAAAAAAACAGTGCACTTAAAATTTTCCTATTCTTCTAACATAAAAGTTAAAATATATTGAAGAAAAGTTGATGATGAGTTATAAATAAAAGATATAAAATTATATAAAAAAAATAAATAATAATAGCACATTATGCAAAATAAATTGGTTTTATTTCAAATTATATTTATACATGTGTGGGAAGGTTGGTTTGTGTTCTCGTGAAAACCATTTCTATCCGAACATGCCGGTCGCTACACATGTAACATATTTATAAATATAAATCGAACTTATATTTATTTATAAAGGGTCCGACAACAGGTATTGTGTGATTGTTAGCTTAGTAATTGAATCAGAGATTAAAACGAAGCATATATTCTATACATAATGCAGTTTTCAAATATGCTTATTCTTTTAAAAATTACGTTAGACTAATGAGCTCCTTCTTATCTTTTACATTCTTGGAGCCGGTACCCTACCATTTGTCATACCTTTTCAATGTTTTCTGCTGTACACATACATCTCCAGGTTGCTCGGTAAATGTTCAAATTTCTACTTTCATTAAACCGTCAATGCCATTGCAAAATTGTTCCATATAGGGGATCCTACCACACATAGGAATATCATATTCTCAATGAAATTGCAGTTGAACCTTGATTATGAAACGTATTGTGCACTATACTGTTCGCCGCTCAGTGTCTCGTCTTCACAAATACATCAATACCTATTGCCGGACCCTGTATTATACCCATAATAAATAAAATGATATTATCCATTAAACCTACATCGTAATATTAGGTAAATAGATAATAACTGATATATAGTCATCTTGAATGTAGTTTACGCTGAGTGCGGTTAGCATGCAGAATTTTTATTTTCAAGTTAAATTCTGACAAATGTATTGTACTCTAGAAAAATTTCTTTCCATTTTCTCAATCTGAGGTTAAGTTACAGTCTAGTGAGTAGAATGTATGCAAGGAAAGCGACCTTATTATGAAAGTAAACAAGTCGAAAGTGATTGTATTTGAGGAAAGCAAGACAATGTGCAAAATATTTATAAGTAATAAATGTTTGAAACAAGTAGATGAGGTATGTATGTATGTATGCGTTTGTGTATTTGGGAAGAATGTTTGATAGAAACAAAAGGCTGAGAAGATATCGAAAGGAGGGTGACTGCAGGGAACAAAATAAACAGCGCATTGAATGGAATTATATCTAATGGGAACTTGTCAACCGAGGCAAGACTAGTGGTACACAATGGAGTCCTGGTACCGACTCTGATGTATGGAGTGAGGCCTGGAGCTGGCAGAAAAGGAACAAAAATAGACTGAATGCAGTGGAAATGAGATTGCTCAGATCCATTTATGAGAGTAAATAATGAAGAAATAAAGAAAGAATGTAAACCTGATCTTAGTATAGTACAGTAAGATTGAGAAAGGATCATTTAGGTAGGTGGTTTAATCACATGGAATATCGGATGAATGAGGAGAGAATGGTAAAATATATGACTCGAGTGTTGATGGCACCAGAAATAAAGGACGTCTGTGGAAGACTTGGTAAAACCAGGTAAACAAGATACTGGAAGATGGTCCTGTTAGAAGCCACAATCAACAGCCTTGTATGAGAAGATGTATGAATGTGGACGAGGCGAGAATTATGTCAGGACAGAAGAGTGTGGCGCTCTATCCTCTCTGCCTACCTTTGCGGGGAAACGGCGTGATGGTAAAATAAGGTTAAGAAAACTAATGTTAGAAAATTGTTTGTAGTAGGTACATCATATTTTTACGTTTATGATTAGTGCGAATTTAACATATGGATAGAGTTAGAAATCAGACGTTAGGAGAAGAATACCGTGTGGAGATCTGTATAATTAATTTACGTATTACTTATGACAGATGAAAAATTTCACAATTCCGTCTACATTCAAAGGTGTTGTATCTACTTAGATATAACTTCAGATACCGTTTGATAAACGCACGCAATATAAATATATGTATAAATTTTCTTGGTATATTGAGTGTTTAAACGCAGAGGAAATAAATTGAATATGCGCCAAATTTACAAATGCGGGGTCATGCGCCCATTGATAAAATACATATAAAGATGAATAAAATCCATAAAATACCATTAACAAGAAAAACTATACTGACGTCAATTGGACCTTCATCGCTGTCACTTGAATCGCTGGCGACCTTTTTAGTTTTAGGCATTTTTAATTTTGAAATGTTCTTGAAGCTCGAAAAAACACGTACTCGCGGCAAATCAAAAAATAAAGCTCATCGACGACCATAGAAAAAGTGATCAGACAAATGAACTAGCGGTGGAATATTTTTATTCCGCCGATTTTTAACCGGTTACCAGCAATTCACCAGTTACTCGATATTATAAGAATTTGGTTTCACTGGCGACCGCAGACTGTCACCGGTTACCTGGACTCGGCTCGCGATAAGATTCAATCCGACCTAATCCATTAGGTCAAAGTTATCTAATCAGATTAAGATTTGCAATACAAAATCTAAATCAACCAATGAAGTTAAGGTTTGCGATGCACAATTTAAGTCAATGTTGAGATGAATAAGGCAACTCAATCAAAGTTAAAAGACTACAAGTCATTGTTATTTGAGGCGTCAACATTATATGCTGGAATTATATCTATTGCTTACTGTTTTTACTGTTAGCCTTCACTGTCCTTTACCAGAATCGAAATATGATCAATAAAGTTACGATTTATGATACGCATCTTCTTTAATATCATTGCATGAAATTTCAACAATTGTACTAATTTAAGGTTAGGTTAGGTTTTTCCTTTAGTTACGACTAGGTGTCTTCAGAAACCCAATACAAATATTTATGTGCACTATAAGATTTCGGGACTACCTAATTGCTTCAATACGTATTTCACTAGGGATAAAATAAATTAAATGTAATTACATATAAATAATTTTGTTATTTCAAAATATGGACATATTTATTAATATAAAAAAAAAACGTCAGGGAGTAAAACGGATAATCTCACATGGACAAACCACAAAGGTATTGCTGTCATTGTACAACAAGATTTCCGTTTAATAAAAATACTCCATTTTAAAACTTTTGAGTGCCTCAGGTGCAGAATAGTCTCTGCAGAAGAGGGTTTAACAATCATCACGATGTATAGGCCTGGCTCACAACCAACCTAAGCAAGATTTTTCTCAGAAATCAAATCATTACTAGAATGGATTGTAGTTCGCACAGAGACTGTTATAATAACAGGCGATTTAAATATTAGATTAGATCGTCCATCTGAAAAAGGCTATAAATATTTGAATAGTCTACTAAGTGGCTTTAATTGCACGCAGTGGGTGAGAGATTCTATACATGATACGGGAAGAATATTAAATATCATCATTAGTCGTAAAAGTTATAGACTCATAACTGGTGAAGTGATTTATATTGGACTTTCTGATCACCGTCTTGTTCATTCCAATATTGATTTTTGTAAACCTATTCCATTATGTGAAACCATAACACCGAGGTCTTGAAGGAAACTGGATACAAATCATTTTCGTAACGATGTCAGTGCGTCTATGATTGATAACGATCCCGATCGTCATAAAAAAAAAAACTACTTAACTAGTGGATGTACATAATACTACATTATTACGCATACACGCTAACATGTTCCGGTTACCACGAAAATTAAGAGGAATCGTAGGTCCGAGTGTTGGTTTGGTGAAGAATGTTGGGATAAAAAGAAAGAAATGAGACGTTAATGCTAACTAATTAAAAATGCTACAATAGACCCCGAAGACCTTATGAATTATCGCCCGATTTCTAATCTGCCACTTCTCTCAAAAACAATGGAAAAGATTGTTATTTTAATGTATATTTAACAGAAAATGCTTTATTTATCAGAATGCAATCTGCATACAGACTTTATCATTTTACAAAAAACAGAGATGGTTCAAGTCCTGTCTGGTATTATAATACTTACTGACTCGGGCTATCTAGTCCTGCTTGCTCTTTAATACTTTTTTTTTAGTACTGCATTTGACACAGTCCACCATAAAATCTTGCTTGAGAGACTGCAAAAAACCTATGGGGGTAATGCACGTGATTGGATTAAATCTTATCTTTGTAATAGATCGCAATCGGTGCGATTTCAAAATTCAACCTCCCCTACATCTACTTCTAACATCGAGGTACCTCAGGGATCAGTTCTCGGATCACTATTGTAAATTTTATATACGAAAGATATATAATATACAATAACATCGTCAGGGTTATGGCCTCTCTGTTATGCAAATTTATTTTTTCTGTAAGCCGGGTGAGACAGAGGTATTAAAAGGAAAAATTGCAAGATGCGTCAAGAAAATAGGCCAGTGGATGGCACAAAATAGACTACATTGAGTCCATATAGAACAGAACTACTATGGACAGCAACACCTAGAAGGCAAAACTTAATACGAGAATCAATGTCTGCGAATGTTAAATCTGCAGTTAAGTTGTTGGGCGTGCACATTGATTCAGATCTTTCAATGAATTCACAAATCAGCAAAATTGCATGCTTTTATCAACTGAGACAGATTAAAAGTATTTGGAGACATATTTTTCTTGAGGCATCCCGTCAACTTAAGTATTTGTGGTGTCATGTGTAGACTATTGTAACAGCATCTATGCTGGCCTGCCAATGTTTCAGCTAGATTACAATTCATTCTAAATGTGGCAGTATGGATAATATATAGAGTTTCCAAATTATTCCCCCTAACACCCCTTTTACATAAGCTACATTGGCTGCGGTTCCCTGAAAGAGTTAAATTAAAATTGTGCTGGTTGATGTACAAAGCGACACATAGCATGGCGCCTCTGAATCTTCAAGAGCTTTGTATCCTAGGTAATTTGAAAGGTAGACGTTAAACTCTCAGGTTAGCCTTTACTTCAGTCGCAGGAAGGGTCGTAGAACCGATCAGCCGTTGCTAAAAGTCCAAGTTCAGTGAACGGGCATTACGATGGCAGGCCCAAAAGTGTAGAACTCTTTGCCCTCCACCATAAGTCATTTCCATAATTTAAAATAACAATTTTAAATTTTAAAAACAAAGATAATGTAGAACTATAAACAGTTTATGTGTAAAGCGTCCTTGAGGTCAAAGTTTTTACGAAAATAGCGCTACACAAATTATACAATATTATTATTATTATTAACGTTGTTTTAAATAACATAGTTAAACAATTTAATTTAAAAATAATATTATTACATTAAAATGTTACACCATGAAGAAACTCAGACCAATTAATGGTAGTTAAACAATATTTATACAAAGTTCTAGTTTTTTTATTTACAGAATTTTATAAATTCTGCATATGGTGTACATTAACATGTTAATGCCTTAAATAAAAAATAATTTTTGCATAGAGTTTTGACCCACCTCTATTTATTTAACACAACATTTTTAAACGATGAATGTCGAAATAATAAACCATAATAATATCAATCATTTCAAAAGTTAGAACCGGTTCCAAAAGTAACTGAAAAAATGATCCGATATTTATTTGGATGTGCTGTTCCGGTAGATTTGCAATATCAACTATCGCAAAAATGAACATTTAGAGCATAGATAATATTTAGGGATGGCTTTAAATCGATATTATAAGAAAATAAAAAATCACCCAAGATGGTATCGAGATGACGGTGGCCGCGTTCATAAAAATTTATGGCTATATAGTCAAATAAGTGCCTTCGTTTCGCGTAAATAAAATTCGAAATTGGACACAAAAAGTAGTGATCATGTGTGCGACGTTCCCGTAGCATAGGGTTTCTATATGGTTGTTACGGCCGGGTCTCACATGTGACGTTCATGTATTACGTTATTATTTCAGCGGGAAATTTAAAATGAAAAATATGTAAAGTCAGATACTGCGTGCTGGGTAACACTAACCCTCCTTCCTCCACACCTTTAACGGGCATTTACGGTTGAGCGAGGCTTACCCCAACCCCTGCGAGTTAGCCAATATAGGCCGGCATGCGAGCCCGCAAAGCTCTCTCGTATCTCTTCCTCAATGACTGTTCTGCACTCCGGACCCAAGTATCTGTTCCCAAGAGGCCGCCGGTTGGCAGCTGATCTCCGGATAGTTCCTGGTCGGCTGCCATTGCTCTTTAGAGACATGAATTACCATCAAGCCCCGACATGAAGCTGTGAAGTCATTCTAGAGGGCATCTGAAGACCTCGTTTTGGATACAAGGCAACTGGCGGATATTCCCCGCCGCATACCTAGAGGATCAGAGATCAACCAGCATAAGATGACCAGAAGCGGCCATGGAAACCACGTGGCACGAGCGAAGCTGCAAAGCCCGTGCTCGTGATCTGGACCAGGGGCGGACTACAATCCGCAGCTGGTCGCATGTGCACATGTGTGAAGATGGACATGACAGTGAGTGAATAACTTTAGAACCATAAACAGGAATAAAATCAGTGTGTCTACATCTTAGATAAAGATAGTTAAAAGAATCTCTTTTTCTTATGTATATATAGTATAGTTTGCTTAATTAATTTATCTCTCCGTCATCTCCCCAGTGACGAATCCAGAATTGTCAGGAACTTATATTCAACATAAATTTGTTATTAAAATTAAATTAAGTATATTTCCTGATGCACCAAAATTGGAAAAAAAATGTTTACCTAATAAATATCAGTTATTAATTATAAAAATAAATTATCGGCGCAAAAGGTTGCAAAACAAGAAAAAAAATTCAACTCCTGAAATTGACAGAATAATTACTTTACCACTCCTCTTAAATGTGAAGTCACTAAAGTGTTGCACTTTGCTTATTTGAGAGATCTATGATAAATATAAACTCTTTTTAAAACAGTACATATTAGAAAAATATAATAATAAAAAAAAATCATAATTTACAAAATCAATTATTTATTTACTGAATAATAAAATATAATAAAATTGTACTTAAAACAAGATCTATAAAGTAATAATACCTTAAACTAAAATTGAACCTAAATAATATTGGACGCTGAAGACATGCATACCTCAACGCCACATGGAGAAGGATGGATTTCTGAAATGACAAAAAGAAAAGTATTATATAATATTTCAATAATAATAATCAATAATGATATCATTGATACTATCGTTTCGATGGTTAATACTGAGCTTCTTTATGTAGTGCTGGTGAGTTTTGGTAAAAAAAAAACACATACAGATATTTATTCAAAATTTCATGTAAAAATCTAGAATGATTCGCGGGTCACATGCAGATCGCTAGTTGGAAAGCACTGCCCTTAATCAATAAATTATAATTAATGGTGAAAAATGTAAATTAATATTTTTAACTGTTTTTACTTGGTCACAATTATGTTCACAGATTTCAATTACTCAAAGAAAAGGTTAACACGTCCACTGCTTAGAACGTGTCTCACACATCTGTACAAACACCTTCACTGTATGCCAGGCGAATTCTGTCAGTCTATGTTAATAAATTCATAAAAATATTGCACCTCTCTGTTTGTCACCATTATATAGTCGTTTTTATCTTATCTTAGTTAAAAAATATATTACAAATTTTGTAAACCTAAGGCCCGGTTGTGTGATCTCAGTGGTAAATTTTTACTATAGTAAATTTTTTTGCAAAAACGGGTTTTCAATCTTTGGTAAAAACCGTAAATGGTTAAAAATGGCAGACTCTTCACAACTGTTTCAAAAATCATTTTGTTACATTGATACTTTGAATATTGCAGCGAATCATTCAATTTGTTCAATTCGTATATGTGAATATTCTGCTATTTTAGTGATGAGTTTGTCTGATGACGATATCGCTATACATTTATATTACCACAAAATTTTTCAACAGCAAAGTGACAGATTTCGAGCGTAGGAGTGAATAAAGCCATATAAAAAGCATAAAACTGAATGTGTTACCAATGGTGAATATTTAAAATAAATGAATTTTGGTAAAACTCGTAGGTATTTGATGATTATCCGCTTTGCCACACTATAAAGCAGGATTAATTTTGTCAGTAGTAAACTCGACGTTCTAACAACCCGCAAACATATTTTTACCATGGGCGATGGTAAAAAGGAAGTATTTACTTTATTTCGAAATTCATTGTAATTCAAAAATATTACCATATTTTATATCCCTCAAATAAATTTTCATACAAAATTCTATCTATAATCCGAAAAACTCAAAAAATTCATAACATGAAACAATTTTAAGACAAATTTTTATTTTTATACCTGGGTCTACTCCGTTACAGCCAGTTTCTAATCCCTGCAGGAATTGACCAAACATAAGGGTTTGACTATCTGTATAACATTAAATACATTCCCAAATGGCTACCGGGCCGAGTAAGATGGAAATCCCACCAAAATATAAGTTTAGTTGAAGCTCTGATATCTTGCGTGTCGGTTTCGGGGTTTTAAAGTTTTACATTTTCATTTTTATATACCCATGTTTGTGTTTTTCTACATTTAAAACAATTCTTAGTTATTTTGTGTCAAATAGCGTGAAAATATTACTGATTGACTCATTTTTTGTACTTTTATTTGTGAATTTTGTGAAGACTGAGTCTTTTGAGATTTTAGACTCTTTATTAAGTGTAATGAATATTGCTTATTTTTATTGTGTACTTGTGTAAAATTTTAATCACTTTGCCTGTAGTTTCAATTAAAATTTAAAATAGCGTCAGTTTGCAGTATGTTTAAAACATTAACAATGTCTAAGGAAATTGATTTAATTAAAGATGTGGATAGTAAAATTGACAGTAAGGGAAATATTGCGAGAAAATATATTATCGTCAACCGTTTCAAAATTTTTGAAAAATCGTGGCAAAATTGAATAATCATATCACAAGTTGAGAGAAAGTAACACACGTTGGCGCATGCGCCCAGCATAACACGAAGATTTGGAAAGAAGCCTGTTTGAATTTTTCTCAAATGTGTGTGGCCAATATTCCAATTTCTGGTCCAATTCTCATTGAGAAAAGACGTTCAATGGTCAATGAACTGGGGATTAATGATTTTGGAGTTTCAGATGGTTGGCTCCACAAATTTAATTCAAGGTTTAACATAATATGTAAGTAATACAGGGATCCCGCATGTTCCCGACAGTGCAGCGACATATCTAATAGCATATTAGGAACATAAATGCATTAGGAGATTAAGACACATATCCTCACCCTTGGAATGCTGGAGCGGCCGGTTGAGCGGGAGGAGATTGTTGGGCAAGGTTTCCAAAGGTAATGGTGCTTTGCGTCGCCAGATTCTCAAATGTTGATGATTGAGAGTTTCCAAAAGCTGTTTAAACAATTTAAATTTAATTAAAATACTATTATCACTAATTACGTGATAAGTGACATGATGAAATGAACAATATAATATAATATAACAATGAAATATATATTCAACCATCACAATTATTAAAAATCATCAAACAGTTGGCAATTCTCATTAATCATCTCTTAAACAAGTAGAGTCAACAATACTTTAAGGTGGGATTTTGGTTGAAAAGTTTATTTGTTAAAATTTTTTTTTAATTTGAATCATAACAAAAATATATTATCTATATGCACCCCCAATACAAATGATGCGAAAAGAAATGTATTTTTTTATTATGGTGAGAAAAATATTTTTACAAAAAAAATATACAATATTTAATCTGAAAGATAATTTTTATTGATATTTATGATATTTTTCCACAATTTAAGTAATTTTTGAATGCCTCTTTTGTAAAATTCTCGCAGTTGTGATATAAAAAAAGAATCTAGATGTTTTCTGACATCATCTATTGAATTGAAATTTTCTTTTCAAATTTTCATATATTGGAATAAATGATAAACCGACAGTGCTATGTCAGGAGAATAAGGCGGATGTGGTAAAAGTTCCAGATCCAGTTCTATTATTTTGTCCTGTGTAATTTTCACTGCATGAGGTCTCACATTGGTGTGTTGTAAGATGCGCCGTTGATTATTCACTAGGACTAATCGTTTTTTTATAATTCCACCTTTAATCTTTCCAATTCAGTACAATAAAATTCAGCTGTGATGGCCTGACCAGGTTTTAAAAATTCATAATGAATAACACCCGAAATATTCCACCAGACATAAAATTCTTTTAAGGTCAATGATGGTTAAGGTGTTAAAACTGGTGTTTGACTTGGGGAAAGCCATTATTCTTTTATTTGGATTACTATAAAGGATCCATTTTTCGTCTCCAATAATAATTCATCTCACAAATGGATCGGCCTTGGATCAATCGATCGATTGATCCAAGGCTCTCCGGAACCCAAACGGTGATACTCTCTGGAACCCTAACTCCTTGCCTATGATTTTTGCTAAGCATTTTCATATGATCTTTAATCGATGACCAGGGACAGCCAATCTCTTCTGATAATTCCTTGATGGTTTTGCGGGGATCTGATTCAACAAGCAAGTTTAACACGTCGTCATTGATTTTTTGAGGTCTTTCTGACTTTGGTTTATCACCGTTTTTGAATTGTTTAAACCAACGCTGGATATTCAAAATACCTCCGTAAGTTTCACAAATGCTCTCGGTAGTTTCTTTGGGTTTTAATCCCATGTCAAATAAAAACAATAAAATACATCGCATCTGCTTCTCTTCGATCTCAAGCCTCGAGATTTTTATTAAGGGTGAAAATGAAAAAAATGAAGTGAAAACAGTAAGAGTATGAACAAAGCTGCAAAATAATAGCAATACTGATGTACTTACTTAACTGTAGCCGAAAGCAAACTGACTTCAAAACAACATTTCTTTTAGCTTTACCTAATATAAATTTTTGTGAAAGAATTTCTAATTCTCTTGAAGAAAATATTGGACACCTTTATCAGAGAATAACATGGTTGGAGCTGTCAAATATTAGCAGATCTTGAACAGTCACACAATAAAGCTAAGGATATTGAACATGGAGGAATTCCATTAGGCCAAAGCTTCCAAGAGTTGCAATGTCTGCGAGAAATGTGCTATATTATAATAAGAAAAAATGTTATGGAAAAATAAATAAAGAGTCATACATTGTCTACAAAAAACAAAATAAAACATTTTTGAAAAGGACTAATATTAAAACACAAGTGAAAACCACACGCGATATCAAAAATGGTGTCACACCTGACTCTGTTCCCGGTGAACCAAATGATTTAATGGGAGAACCGAACGAAGAAGCAAAACCCAGAGGCGCCCCGAACCCACTTGGACTACCAAATGAAGGACTCCCACCGAATGCCCCTGAAAACAGGACGACCAAAATACAATAATGAATTAAGCAATTGGTGCACTCTGGATAAGATAATGCTTTGTTGCAAAATACATCTTTTTTTAAGGCGAGTCCACAAATCATTATCATTCTGGACAATTTTACAGAGACTACATGTCATATTTTCTGAATATAACAAAACTCTCACTGCAAAACATATAACATGAAATTATTTATATGGAACTACAAACATTCTATTCTGTGACAAAAATGGAAAAACTAATAATACATATATACATGCTGTTACATCACATCAACACATAAGCTATAGATCTCATGACAACTATGTATAATTAATACTATGTGTAACCTGTCAATAATGATAAAAAAATACATAATAGTTTTTATAAGCTAAGCTTATTTAAAAATTAATGAAAAATATTTTTGAATTTTTAATGATCAAAATGGTAGTGATAGAAACTTTAAATAAACATAATTTATTTTTAAATCGTTAATATGTACAATTACTATCGTAAATAATAAGAATTACATGCAATAAGTAAAAATTCTAAATGAAATGAAAATTTAATGTGGACTATTTTTTGTAAATAAATCTGAAATCTTTATTTTTGCACTGAATTATTTTAGCATTTTTGTATCTTATCATTGGTCTAGTGGCTAAGGTACTCGCAGTGATTTAGAGGCCGGCGGTTTAAACTTTATTCCATGGGACTAGCAAGTTAGTCCTATTTTCATGGCAAGAGTGTTTGGCTTAGTTTGAAAGCAGTAAGGATATTGATTATTGATGTGGCATGTATTCCGTGTACGTATTTCTATTTAAAAAATGCTAGCCTAGTTAATGGAAGGTACATAAACAGTACGAGATGATTGGTATATATGTTTGTTCTTCTAAAATGCTAAATCTTTTCATATTAAAAAAAATAAATATATAAAATCATATAGCATTTTGCCAGGATTAAAATATTTTTCACTGTACCCACTTATCGTGTCGATCAAGACTAAATAATTGTGACAAATTCTCAGAAGTCTGGTATTGTTTATTTATTAAAAAATATTTATGGAACTATAGGTATTTATTAATGAATGCAGGGACACAAGCCTATTATGTAAAATATTGAGTGTAATAATAATAGTAAGTAATAATAATAACATAATAAGTAAATTTTTTTATAACAGATTATTTTCAACAAATCTAAACATTTATTTTTATTATAGAATTTATAAGAAAAAAATTAAACAAGGGCCAATAACAAAATGGTAGACATTAATATTTGTTCAATACAAATTAAAATGTATTAAAAATATCACAGACCTATGTTCTGAATCATTACAACTTTACAATAAGAATGTGTTCTCCTTAATAATATTTGTTGGCACACATGGACCAGTAAAGGAATATACATGAAATAAAATGTACATATAAAAGAGGGATTTAGAACATTACTTACAGAACGAGGGGCATTCTACACACATTCTTGGTGGAAACATAAATCCGATAGTTTATGACACATTTATGTAACAGTAAAAGTATTTCCTATTCGAAAATTAAATCTTTGTGTAAACAAGATGTATTTTTTACATTAATGCATATTATATTATAAATAAAAATTAAATTAAACTTAAACGTTCGTTCCAATCGAATCATATTTAAAAAAAAAAGTCGTAAATCTATTTGATTGCGTAAGTGGTACCAAAGTGATCACATGGGTAACACCAAAATGAAAATATTGAGACAAGAAATTTGCATTAGTTCATGTCTATATATTTGGTGGTTTGTATTTACACTGATTGGTAGTGAGTGACTGAAATTCCATATGTAGAAATTGAAAACACTGTTATATTTGAGTGCAAATGATTTTAATTAAAAATATCAAAATTTGATTTTCAGACCTTTTTTTGGAGTATTAAGTAGTGTGGTCTGGATTCCATAACAAGAAATTAATATTTCTGTGATTGTTACAATTGTTCATCAAAATATATTTAGAAATTTTAGAAAATAACTGAACTTGAAGTTAATATTTTATGCAACGGAAATAATATAATTTTATAGTTGTAAAACAAAATTACACTGTATCAGGTGCTATGAATGGGCTGCAAATAACTAATTATTTATCATCGTAAGAGAATTTTCCCTGATCCTTTTTTAGAAGACATATGCTTTAAAACATTTTTTTGCCAAAAATGCATGCAATATTACAAAAAAACTAAAACTAAATCATTATAATATTGATGACACAAACTTTTTTAAAAAGTAACTTACATGACAAGCGTCCCCAAAGTAATTGAAAAAAGCAGTGAATAATAATACCTGGAGGTTTGCTGAACGCACTAGGGGAACCAAAACCAGCTGTAGCAACATTTTGTTGTTCTCCGCTGCCTGAGAATGAACCGAATCCTCCACTTCCAGTGGGGGATGATCCAAAGCTGTAAATAAAATATATTTGAATAACTACCGAATGAACAGATCCATCAGCAGGTTTGTTTTTGTTGCACATGAATGGTAGGTTTTACGGAAACACTAGCCGTGGCACTACCTATTTTCTGCTATGATAATCTATAATGTCTTCCAGAAGAGCTGGCAGTATTAAACAATATTTACTCTGAAAATGCTCAAACTTAAGATAAACTAAACTTAACCAGTAACAGAGCTCCATTGAAAGCAGGATAAAGATTTAAAAGCGCCAAATTATGCAGCAACTAGACTACATTCAGAGACATAATGTCAGGCGCTGTTAAATGATATGCAAGTGCGAGTGAGAGGAAACTGGGCGCGAGATTACAGCAAGATGTTTCGTGGGACAATTACCAACTAGTCGAAGCCCGGATCGAATCAACCACTACAGCAAAGCCCTCAGCAGATTGTCTTACAAGGCCAGCCTTGAATCGATATTCAGATGATGTTATAATGGCTTACCGCAAGTAATTTCTAATCATACATATATCTATAGGGTGTCCAGTGGAAAAATTTCAAGATTAAATTGTAATTGCTCGTAAACCATCAGGGTGAGGTAAGTGGGAGGGGTAATGTTGATTTGCGGATTTGCCAGTCGCAATGAGTCACTGGTTGGGAGCGTACCGCGTGTTCGCGGTTGAGCAATATTTAAAGTGCTGTGATTCATTGGTTCGTGTGCATCATGCTTTTTGTACTCACTTTAATACTCGACAAGTGATGGGCTGAGCACACAACTTATCTGGTAATGGGTTCAAAAGTTCAGACAAGAAGGGATAATGGTTAACCAAACTTCTCCGGGACCAACAACATCAGCAGCGACACCAGAACATGTGGCTCAAGTTTGATGTGAAATTATGCGCAATCCACAAATCGATTAGGAAGATAACAGCCTGTATTAGACAAATAAATCAACAGTGCACGTTATTTTGAAAAAGAAACTACAGTTTCACCGACACAAACTGAAAATGACTATTCTTCATGTGAAACCTTAGTGAGAATGATGCTGGAACGTTTTGGAATAGCACAAACGCTTGGAAACATATTGTTTACTGACAAGCATATTTTCATATCGATGACTATGTTAATAAACAAAACATAAGATACTGGTGCCCTGACAACCCAAGGGAACGCCGTCAAAAACATTTGCATTGTCCAAAAACGACAGTGTGGTGTGCAATTTCTGCCCGAAGGATAATTAGCCCTTATTTTTTTAGCGAGAGACAGTCATTGCTGACGTATATTGCCGAATGATCAACAAGTTTTTGGTACCGCAACTGCAGCTGTTTCCCGGGTTCAACAACAGAACACAATTTCAGCAAGACGGGGCTACTCCACACACAGCTAGAGTTTAAATGGAGAAGCCGAGAGGAATTTTTCCCAATAAATAAATCAGCAAGTATGGAGACATACCCTGGGCACTTCGGTCACCAGACCTTACACCATGTGACTTTTTTGTGGGGATACCTTAAGTCGAGAGTTTACAGTAACAATCCTCAAACAATTCAGGCTCTACAAGAAAATATCTGCTGTGAAGTTGCTGCCATTGAACCAACGTTTTGCTCTTGCGTGTTTGCAAATTTAAGAGTCCGATTGCAAGAGTTTCTTGAGAGAAATGGACGGCATTTAGATTTTATTGTTTATGAAACGTAAAATACATTTTGTATAAATAAAATATGAGAATAACATTGTAGTTTTTTTTTATTTAATATTAAACTTGAAAATTTTCCACTGGACACCCTTTATATTTTTGTAAGCATTAGCGAATAGACATGTGATACTATATATGTACATAATTGTGTGGGGTCAATCTGAACCTATAACACAAGAGCTTGTGTAGCTCGTGGAGTGTGTACGTGGGTAGTAAGATACATATTCAAACATCCATAAAGGTATCAAAAAGTTGGCAATACATATGATAGTGGATTTTACCCACGGTTTGCAAATTCGTTATGTTAAGCACTATTTCATGACATAGATAGTGTAGTGGTCAGATTTGAAGATGCAGTTATATCTTCCATTTCTATGCTTCCTCTTCTCTCACAGAGTCTATTAACAGACAACATAGATTGCGTATTGATATTTGAGATGGCATCACTTGTGGGTTGACTTTTAAAGAAGCAGGATACAAATTATATAAATGATTTCACAAAACGAGAAAGAATTCCTATAAGAGGAAGCAATCTCCCGAAAATCACATAATGAAACAAATATTTATTTTGCCTCCCTTGAAGTATTTAGATGGTGTAAAGATCTTTTACAAAACAGGACAGAATGATAATACATAATAATAGTAGACTTTTATGACTTCTACACAAGTGGACAGAAAATATTGTATGCAGTGCTTTCATTTACAGCTTTACATACATATGTGTTATGAGATAGCAGTATTGCTGACAGTTGAGGCTGTAAAGAAAACGGTTTTGGTTACCCTCACTATGATTCTACCATTAATTTTCTATTGCATTATAGTTGACTGTGCTTTCCCAGCTGAAAAAAATTACCCTTTTTCAGATTCTTGTTTTCAGATTTAACGAATGTGAGCATATATAATAGAAATTAATAAAATGATTAGATGTATACAATTCGTTATACATAATATATTTTGTAATTAATATTTCAAACAAAGTAATGAATAATGTTAATAGATCTAAATAATTAGTCAAATTATAATACAAATCAATAAACCATTTTAAACTCGGCTACATTTCTACAATTCCATTTCTTCTAAGTGACAATTTTATAATGAATAGAAAAAGAGGAATAATTATGATAATAACATATTACCTTGTTGTCTGCCCGAATACTGGTTTGGATCCAAAGGCTGCCGCACCCCCAAACACTGAAGCTGGTGACAAAATTACAAATTAAATGTATCAATTAGAAAGATATACAGGAAAACTCAATTATGGGTAATTTTTTTAAATAAAATAATAAACGATTATTTTTCAAACTTACATTGTGCTGATGGTGATCCAAATATTGAACCACCCTGTTGCGGGCTGCCAGGTGAAGTCGTTCCGGGAGATCCGAAGATGGATTGCCCTTGTTGAATAGCCCCACCACCCCCAAACAAATAACCCTGATTTGTCAAGCTGGACGGTGCACCAAATATGCTCCCCGTTGTCGCAGGGGATTGAGCGAACACGTTAGCCGGAGACGGCGTGGATCCTGTGAAGTAATAGACACATTTAGATTCAGAAACTAATTATAAAGTACTGCAGGAACAGGAATACATTTGCATAATAAAGGGTGTCCAGCGGAAAATTTTCAAGTTTAATATTAAATAAAAAAAAAACTACAATGTTATTTTCGTATTTTATTTACACAAGATGCGAATTTAACGTTTTATAAACAATATTGTCTAAATGCTGTCCATTTCTTTCAAGACACTTGCAATCAGACTCTTAAATTTGCAAACATGTGAGAGCAAAGTGTTGGTTCAATGGCAGCAACTTCACGGCAGATATTTTCTTGTAGGGCCTAAATTGTTTGAGGTTGGTAAGGTCCGGTGACCGAGGTGGCCAGGGTATGGCTCTGCACTTGCTGATTAATTTATTGCGAAAAATTTCCCTCAGCTTCTCCATTGAAACTCTAGCTGTGTGTGTGGGGTGGCCCCGTTTTGCTGAAACAGCTGCAGTACCAAAAACTCGTTGATCATTCGGCAAAACACGTCAGTAGTGGCTGTCTCTCGCTAGTTAAAAAAATAAGGTCCAATTATCCCTCGGGCAGAAATTGCACACCACACTGTCGTTTTTGGACAATTTTATTAAGATAGCCATCGATATGAAAATGTGGTTTGTCAGTAAACAATATATTTTCAAGTATTCGTGCTGTTCCAAAACGTTCCGACATTGTTCTCGCTAAGGTTTCATGTAATGAATAGTCATTTTTGTTAAGAAACTGAACAATTTGTAGTTAGTATGGGTGAAACTGTTGTTTCTTTTTCAAAATAACGTGCTCTGTTGATTTTTTTTTTCCAGTAAAGGCTGCAATCTTCCTTATTATTTACATGGATTGGGCATAATATCACGTCGAACTTGAGGCACATGTTCTGGCATCGCTCCTGACGTTGATGGTCCCAGAGGAGTTTGGTTAACCGTTGTCCCTTCTTGTCTGAACTTTTGAACACAACACCAGATAAGTTGCGTGCTCTGCCCATTACTTACTCGTCAAATATTAAAGTGAGTACAAAAAGCACGATGTGCATGAACCATTAATATTTATTAAATATTGGTCAACTGCGAATGCGCTCATTTGCGACTGGCAAATCCGCAAATTACGCACGTCGAACAATACCCCTCCCATTTACCTTACCTCATGGTTTACAAGGAATTAAAATTTAATCTTGAAATTTTTCCACTGGACATCCTTTAGAAAAAATAGATATACTCGGATCAGTGCAATGCTGAAAGATCTGAATATGATGATCTTTAAACAGAAAATATATTTCAATATAATGGTATTTATTTATAAAATCCTCAATAATAAAATTTATATAAAAAAATGGATGCAAATCAACATGAGCATAAGCATCATACAAGGAAGGGATAGACTGAAACTGCCATTCAGGAAGATGGCCAAATCCAGAAATCAATAATGTATAGTGCGATGAAGATTTTTAATGACATGCCAGAAAACATAAGAAAGGAAGAGAGAAATTGAATCTGACTAGATATGTAAAAGATAAGTTTTAGTAAAAGAAAAGACATTAATCTTGTTTATATTAGAGCATATTATAATATTAAATCTGGTACCTACCGCGCGCGAAATAAGTCAGGATTAACATTCTTAGGTTGGCAACACAGCCCGCGCGGGGAGATGATTTCGTGCAACGTCTTTTCACGTGACAGCTGTTGTGAACGACGGACTGAACAATCCGATTCTTTAAATAAGCGATGATGTGACTTTTGTAAGTGAGAAAGGGTGAGAACAATATAATATGTAACATCTGTGTTGTCCTGCGTCACATTTGAACTGAACTATTGACTAATTATATATGAAATTTCAGGATACGCATCCCTTTCTCCACGTAGTTTATTTCTCCATTAAATTTTTTTTCTATTTTTCACTTTCTTGATTTTCCCTTTACTATTCAGAAAATGCTTTCTACGCTAAATTATTTTCATCGGTGATTCATATTGCCCAGTTAATTTCGCTCTAAAATCTTATGAAATGAAAGTGTTGTGGCCTTTTTGTCACAACTCATGTCGTGGACATGACAATGGAGGAGTCATGCAACGGGAAGGATTTCTTCCAAACAGGGGATGAGGGCAACGTGTTAATCTGACACGGATTACTCGATAAGATGAATTTTTCCAATCAAAGGCGATGCAAGCGATTCAAGGAGAACAAGGTGTCAGAATTCAGTTTTTCTGATGTACGGCAAGAGGAGTGACAAGATTTTAATGTGTACCTTTGACTGACCAAATCGATGAGGACTGTAAAATGGACAATGACTATCGCAAACACTGGTTGTAAAAACATTTTTTTGGTGTACAAGGAATTTAAAGCTTATGATATCTTTTATGTAGCATTAATCTTTCTTCTAATATTCTCGTTCAAAACAAATATTTTTCCATTGTAGCATATTTGTTTCTTTATTTAATTTAAAACTCGTGGTTTTCCTGCTCATCTTAATCAATCTATTTATCAAGATATTTCTGTTTTATACCTGACCTGACAAACTGTCAGGTAAAAATTTTGTTCACTTAGCTTTGGAAAAAAATAAATAGTAAACTTTATTATTTTATGTGGCAAAATTGCCGAGATCAACTCTTACTTAGAATCACAATTTATGCTGAAATGTTTAATGATTTCTATTCCTTTTATATTTTATTTTCTTATTTTCTTGTACAGTAAAACCCCGTTTATTCGAAATTCGCCGCAAATCGAAGTTTTAGAGCAGAATGTGATCCCTCTGGAAAGTTTTCATACTAAATTGTGCTTATAAATCGAATATCGTTATTCAAAGCTATTTTTGAACCTTATCAGATGAATTTGTCGATCTATTTATAACCTAATTCGATTTTTTTGTTAGATATCAGCAATCTGGAAAATACACATGCACTAAGTGATGTGTCTGTCCAAAGTCCAAGACTATCAAAATGGGTAGTTCCGCCCCTGTACCGATTCACGAAGCATAAAGTCAATTCTCATTGTTTGTTTTCTCATTCACTCTCAGTATACTAGAAAAGATGACAAACATATTTTGTGCGACATTTCATTAAATTTAAATTAAAACATTTTTATAATTTTGACTAACAATTTGATATTCTCGATAAATAGCATTAATGCGAAACTTGTACAAAACGCCAACAGTTGGTAAAAATCGAATTAATACAAGAGATTGACTAAAAATATTATTCAAAACAAAATTAACAGATAAATATGCAATCCCATTAATGAGGTTGTCGACAATATTAAACATGATGACAGAAAGAACTTTAACGTTGAAAGGCGAGTGTCAAATGTCACCGCGACCACCACAAAACAAATGTTTAAAAAGCGCTGGAAACTTTTGTCACTAACTTCAGCGGAGAAATGGTGGGTTGACAAGTTTGACTATTATGTCGTTATTAAAAATGGCGCGAAAAGATAGTCCATTATAATAGTGTTTTTAAAAAAAATTAATATTGTGATTTGTTTACACTGTATTTTAACAAATTGTTTGTTAATTTTAAATGTGTGGATATAGGTGTATATAATTACTTCAAGTTGCTATGAAAAAAGTTAGTATGTAAAAAAGAATCGAATTTTTGAAATTTTTATATTCATTGTCCTAAATCATTATTCAAACTTTTTTCTTGATTTTTGGTCCTCAATTTCAAATAAATGAGATTTTACTTAAATTTTAGATTAAATGTAGTGATAATATTTGTAATAATATTTTTATTTTTCCCTGAGCATGATGGCTGAAGTGACAGGCAAGATATTATGTTGAATTCTGTAACCAAAGACCCGCGCCCATCATTTGAACCTTTGAGCAAGCTGGTGGTGTGAAAACATGGCGTCCTATCCTGACGATTACCCGTCATATATAGGCGACCACGTCACAGTAGGAGTGCTTACGTATGCACTATGTTAAGAATTAAATAAATAAATAATTTTAAAAAATTACATACTAGTAAAATAAATTAAAAAATGATTATCCTTTTGAGAACATAGGTATAAATATTAGCAAAGATTTAAAAAAATGTAGGAAGATAGAGAATAGCAGCAATTCCAAGTTAAGAGAAAATTTGAAACAAATAAAAAATGTTCATTACCGAAACCTCCAAATGTATTGCCACCTCCGAAAACATTAGCCTGTGGTTGTCCAAATGCTGAACCACCACCACCAAATACAGAACCACCAGACTGGCCAAATGCAGACGGAGCTCCAAAACTTGATCCTCCCCCAAACATTGATCCTCCAGAGTTAGCAGGAGTTCCAAATGGGGCACTTGTTGTGGATATACTTGCAGCACCAAAGAGTGAAGTGATTGTAGCTGGTACAGAGGCGTTGGCTCCTCCAAACAATGATGAAGCACATGTTGTTGCTGTTGCAGGGGAGCCAAAAATACTGGCCGGTCCAGAGTTTGTTGACACATTGAGAGATTCAAATATTGACCCGACTGGCGTGATATTTGCATTGGCGGAGGCAAAAAGAGAGCTTGCCACAGAAGGTGTTTGAGGAGAACTTCCAAATGCAGGCGTTGTGGCTGTTGGAGTGACGATTCCACCGAACATTGAACTTGCAGTTGTGGTAGTGGCAGAACTGCCGAACACTGAGGTCATTGATGTGGAATTAACACCCACAAAAATTGAAGGTGAACTGGATGGACTAAATATAGAAGGTGTAGTTAATGGCGTGCTGAATAAAGAAGTTGCGGTGGCGGGACTACTGACCCCACCAAATATGGATCCTGGAGTAGATAGACTGCTTACGACATTTATAGGTGTTGTACTTGGAGTACTTACTGCACTTAAAGTGGAGGCTGGAATTGTTGAACCATTTTCTCCACTAAGCGTTGAAGCAGTTGTAGTGACTGTTCCACTCACCGTAGCAGTTGTTGTGGAAATACTAGTTCCACCAAATATTGATGCAGGGCTATTAGAACCAGGTACTCCAAACATCGATGTTGCTGATGGTTTACTTTGTGTTCCAAATGAAAGCGGAGAAGTTGAGGGAGTCTGATTAAATAATGAGCTAGATGTAACAGGCACAGTTGCAACAGAACTCGGTAATGGAACACTTGTGGCATTCCCTGACGGATCAACACTAGAGCTGGAAACTGTTATGGGAGCAGAACCAGAATTAGCAGCTACAGTAGAAGGAAATGGTGATGCTGATGCTTGTGAGCTTATAACTGGTTTGACACTGTCACTAGATGATATTGCGGTTGTGGATGGAGCAACAACGGATTGAAAAGAACTAGAAACTTTGGAAATTGTTAATGAACCAAAAGTTAAACTACTTGAAGTGATCCCTGCTTCTGATGTTGCAGTCTGAATGCCTTTTTGAACATTTTCTTGCGTTTCAAGTTTTGGAATACTTGTTTGGGGTTTGGAAGATGTGAAAGCTGACGTATCCTTGGAAACTGCTTGGGGAGCAAATGACAAAGATTTAAATATAGAATTTGACACAGTGGTTGAACTGACAGTTGTTGCAGGCGGAACTGTTGATTTTGGTGAAGAGAATATAGATATGCTTTTTGGTTCTATAAAATTGCTGGAAGCAGTGGAACCAAACGCAACCTGTGAAGAATTTGTGCCAAATATTGAACCTGCAAAAAAAAACATAGTTATACAATAGCAAAATCAAAATAAAACTACCATAAAATTATTTGGATATCTGTTGGAATTAAAGTTATAATAATATTAAGACACTAGTTGGTTCCTGTGGTAAGATGCATGCCTAGTGATTGAGAGGCCGGAGGTTCAATACTTTTCCTGGGAGATTAAAAAGTTAAATCAATTTTTTATACAACAGTTAAGTTTGAAAAATATGATAGTAAGAATATTGATGTGACACATAGGTATCATAATATTTTTACCTGTCGATCTTGGTATTGGAGAGCATATTGGTTGTCCCATAAAGGTGCTGCTATTAGTTTGAACATTGGTACTAGGTACAGCATCATTTTTCTTCAAATGAATGGTGGATGTGGTCACATTTGTAGTCACTTTTGTAACATGAGATTGAGAATTTTGTGGAGCAGCTGTAAATATATATTTTTTCAATTAAACATTTTTTTTTATGGATTAGTCAGTATATGTTTATCCTAATAAACATACAGTGGTATTGAAACTGATCAATGTCAATGTAATCAACACGGTTAGTACTAATCAAATTATTAAATAGAATATATAAATGTTTGTAGATCTACATAAATACAGTGACAAGAAATTTTTATTTTGTTGTGACAATGATTTATACAGTTAGAAGAAGAACAAATACAGTAGAACTTCCATTATCCAGATAAAAAACAAAAAATTTTAATCAGAAAAATGGAATCCGTCAATATAACGTTTAAATGAGATTGATAAAATGTTTACAGTAAAATATCTTCCGTCAAATGTCATGTTCGTAATACAACTGATGGATCAGGATGTAATAGAAACATTTAAGTGCTTATATCGAAAACACTTTCTTGGTCAACTATTGTTTGCAGATGAAAATAATGAAGATTCAGTCATCAATTTCCATAAGAAAAACGATTTAAAGGACTGTTGCTACATGGCAGCAGAGAGTTAGAATTCTGTAGATGTGTCAACATTGAAAAAATCATGGAATGAAATTTTGAAAAGATCGTAAACTGAGTTCCAGTGATAGTAAAACTAATTTTAATCTTCTTCTTCTGATGATGTGCCTGTCCAAAGTCCAAGACCATCAAAATGGGTAGTTCCGCCCCTATACCGATTAACGACGCATTAAGTTAATTCTCATTGTTTGTTTTCTCACTCACTCTCAGTATACTAGAAAATATGACAAATATATCTTGTGCGTCCTCAATTTGAAATATTTATTTTTTACCGCGACGCTTTAATTTAAGGTTGCATGCTTTTTTCTCTCGCTCGTTTTCTTTACATTAGAAAAAGATAGCAAATATTATCTTTGCGCCCTTATAGGTAACCCAGTTCTCTAGTTCTCCCAGCTGCTAGCTGCGATGTCAGTGCTCGCCGATCTTCTATTCCGTATTATTACTATCATTATTTTGTTTATGTAGCGTTCGTATATTTTGTTGTACAAACGTTAGTACATGGTGGAGTTCCTCAGACTTTTCAGTGCTTTATAAATTATTTAATTTGTATTAATTTTAATACAGACATTTCTCTTTCTATTTAACTTTAGTGTCAAGGCATTTTAAAAAATGTGTATTTAGCGTTACTTAGATTTTCTCGTATCTTGTTGATTATTTTAGTTTTATATATAATGAACATAATTTGTTTTTCTCTAATATTTATGTGTTAGACATTTTGAAATTCGCGAATGCATGTTTGCGTTCCTTAGATTTTTCCATATTTCATAAAATTAAAACATTTTTATAATTTTGACTGATAATTTTATATTCTCAATAATAGCATTAATGCGAAACTCGTACAAAAAGCCGACAGTTGCTAAAAATCAAATTAATACAAGAGACAATGTTAATCCCCAATTAGTCCAGATAATGAAGGTTCTACTGTATTTTTGGAAATACTGCCACGAGTGATGCCACTTAAATAGTCCCAATGTTATAACTGTCAGTAATTTATTTTTTGATTTGATTGCTATAAATTATTATATAAAAAGCTTGAGAACCATTTTTATTACATTCATCATCTGAGAGGGTGTATTGGTTTACAATGAAATTAATGAAATAATTATCTATCTAACTATCAGTGGCGTGCAGTAGGTATAGATTTAGGTTATGTTGTTACCAATGTTATTATAAAGAGTGTCCCAAAATTAACGCAAGATTTGAATTTTCCACCATTTCTGCAGTAAATTGTTGGCAACCCTGAAAAAAAAAATCTGACAGCTGAGAGTTTAGGGCTAACCCTAAAAATGGAGCGTTACACGATACAACAATGTATTTTCATCATTGAACAATATCTCAAAAATAATTAAAGTTTGGCAGTCGCAATTCAAAAATTTAACACAAAATATGGTCGGAATAGTGTTTTAAATTCATCAACTGTGAAGAGATTAATTGAAAAATTTAGAAAGACTGGATCAGTTGGAGACGCTAAACACATTGGTTGTCCAAAAACAAGCTGTTTAAATGTCAATATCGAGTGCGTGAGAGTGTTGGTGAAAATCCTGGAACATCAATTCGGCATCGTGGAAAAGAATTGCAAATTTCAAGAAGCTCTCTACAGCGTAACTATAAATAACTCTATCCCATGTACTTTATGATTCAATAAAAAAATAAAAATCTAAAGACTAAAAACTGTATTTTCTATTTAATTCAAATCTTGCGTTAATTTTGGGACACCCTATACAATTATTTATATGCACTATACAAACTTTAGTTTTAACCGATGTCTTTAAGCAAAATGAATCCGTTTTTTATATGACACTACCATTTATTTATTTGTAATTTTTGAGTAATATTCATAGTAGGACGGTTGTTTATGTACCCATTTTTCATTTTCATTGTTACCCCTTAGTACATAATTTTTAAATTGTCTCGTATTGTTTTGTTTTCGTTAATATCCACATATGCCAAAAATGCCAAAGTAAAGAAAAACATTATCAGTTCAGGAGAAACGGAACATTTTAGACAAAGTGAAAGAACACGTTTGAAGTTTGGCTTACACATGATTTGGAGATACCCATCACTACATTAGCCACAATAATAAAAAAATCGTGAATAATTTTGAAGTATGAAGAAATTAAGCTGATTCATAAAGAGTGGTTTGTCAGTGCACGGTTCAGCAATCTTCCAGTCAGCGGTTCAATAATTAGTGAAAACCTACAAAAACGATTGTTTAATTTACATTTGTTTCCCAGAATTTTTAGTAATGCGCAGCTTTTTTGCTTTTGCAGTGCATGCCCCTGCTAACTGTCTATAATTAATCTTAAATGTATAAAGTAAAATTATATCAATGAAAGTTGGTGGTTGGCAATATTTTAATCACAAATAATATATAATACTAACGCTTTATTTGCTGAAGAGCTTTAATAATTGCTGGTGACTGTTGAGATATGGTTAATCCATTTGAAGGTGTAGTTTTATTAGAGGTAGCAGGCAGACTAGGTTTTGCAACTACACCTTTGTCATTATCAGTGGTGATATTGGAAACAAATTTATTTAGATTTGCCAATGGTTGACTATCTGTATATTGTGGAGTCGGTCTAAGGATAGCTTCCATCATCTTAGAATTCAAGGATGACATATTGGATGTATTCATCTCGGAAACAGCTGGTATATTCTGTTTAACAGGTTGAATGCCCGTGGCTTTGGTTACGGAAATACCAACAGTCTCTACATTCTTTTTTGAAGGCTTTAGTTCAAAATTACTCAAGGAATTTCGATCGAAGAAACTCTGTAGCCTATTAGAAGTCTCCACTTTGATAGGTTTTATTCTTATTGTGTGATGATTGGCAAGGAGATCGCGAAGTGCATTTTGTTTTTTTGTCGTATATTTTGTTTCTCTATCACATACAGCTTTGTATTTTGCATCTAGGATGTCTGTCGGTTGTAAACTTAAATTTAAAAGGTTTTTTGTCAATGTTGAAAGGGGTTGGCTGTAACAGAAAGATCAAGAGTTACAAGTTTACACATAAAAATCATTAAATTATGCACGTCAAGGGTATACTTACCTATAATAGTCATTAAATTAAGCATGTTAAATTACATAGCAAAGGAAAGATATATTATTATTGAAACCCTGAATAATAAATCGCAAGAGCGTATTAATTAAAATAAAAAAAATCTAAAATATAATGAAAAAAATATAGTTGCTAACATTACATAGTAGAACAGAAAAACAAATGTGAAATTCAAGTAATTTTTAATTTGATCTAGATTTGAAGAGTATTGATGACAAATTTTCGAGCCTATCTGTTATACTTTTCAAATGAATACATCGTTCCATTATTTAAAAGCCATCTTCTTTATTTTGAAAATTTGTTGTCAATGCGCTGTGGTGCTATAGCATAATTGGTTAATGCACATTCCTCGGATTTGAAGAGATCCAGGTTCAAATCTCAGTAGCTACAACAATATTTTTTGATTTATATCCCTCTAATCTATTGTTTGTATCTCTTTCTAATTAATACATTTAATCTGTATTAAAAATATCACAGACCTATGTTCTGAATAATTACAACTTCACAATAAGAATGTATTCCCTTAATAATATAAGATTTATTCTGCCACAGTTTACAAATAAAAACTGAACTGAGAGGTCTTCAAATTTTGGATTTATGAGAAATTGTAGTCTGGTATCTTACGTACCAAGACAATGGAAATCTATAATACTTTATCCACTACCCATATTGTTATTGTGAATGAGAAGAAAAATAAACCAGTTGTTGTGTCGTACAATTCAACAAAAGAGATGGTATTTTGGTGCATACATTATTTGGGCAATTCTTTAACCAAATTGGAATGGAAAAATATTCCAAAAATGACTTTGTGGATTGACACTGTCAGAAGACGAAACCTGTATTAATAGTAAATAAATATTAATATTAATTATTATTTTTTGCTAATTTGTACTGCCATCTGGCGGATTTTAATTCAAAATAGGATTTAAGGAAAGAAGATAGTTTGTTCTATATTGTGCAAGTATTGTTTTGAATAAAATATAATTGTTTCCAGATTTTTACAGCTGTTCAGAATCTTTTGCGTAGAGTTTTCTACGCAATGGGATATTCTGCTGCGCATCTTTAACTTTCTGGCGAACGTTTTGAATGCCATTACAGGGTCCAAAGTTTTCTGATCTCTGATCGATGATGAGCGTAGATATTAGAAAGTTAATGATACGCAGCAGAATACCCCCAGGAAACATTGCACAAAAGATTCTGAACAGCCGTAAAACATGGAAACAATTATATTTTATTCTAAACAATACTTGCACAATATACAACAAACTATCTTCTTTCCCTAAGTCCTATTTTTAATTAAAATATATTTCATTAAATCTAATAATATAATATTATTAATCAACTAGAATATAGAAATAATCTACAGTACAATACAGAAAAAATCTATCTATCGAAAATATATTTAGTTGCTATCGGAATTCGAACCTGGACCTCTTCCTATCCGAGGGTACCAATATACCTCAGGGTCCAACGGGTCTACTGTATCCATTTGTGTTAGAAAATTATCTTATCCTGTTAAGGGTTAAAAAAGCATGAATTATTCTGCTAGTTAGGGAAATAAGTTTTGATCAAGTGAAAAATATAAAAAATCATAATTTTAGAAAAATGTAATGGAAGTTTTACAAACCTGTCTCTGTATGCCTTGGTCAGTGGTCTACCAATTTTACTACTCAAAATTTGCGGCTTTACTGATTCTGCCAGCTTTTGTAACGCCTTAATTGTACTCAATTGTCTGGCCAGGATAGCTTGTTGTCTCACAAGCGGTTGGTATACCTTTTCTAGTGTTGGCATTTTCATCACATCACCATCATTCATTCCACGAAAAGCACTGAAAGTCACAACATAAAATACTCATTAAATGAAATCTCTCTCTCTCTCACCTTGAGTGACACCATATTTTAATGTTTCATAATACAATTCATAGAACAACAAAATTCAAATTTAAGGGACCCACGAAAATTATTTTTCAAATACGCAGAGCCTTGATGATAATAATTGATGATTTGAAATTTATGTGATTTGCAATACCATCGTAGGATTGCTGGAGACATATAATTTGCAAAAATAACACATATTTTAGTTTGGGTAACATACAGTGAAGTCCGGGATTAAAATTTTCTTGCAATTTGTATGTTTATAAATGTACCAAAATCAGTAATTATCAGAAAAGTTTTATTCAGTAAAATCCTGTTTATTCAAAGTTTTGGAGCAGAATGTGGTCCCTCTGGAAAGTTTTCATACTAAATTGTACTTATATATCGAATATTGTTACTCATTTTTGGACCCTATCAGATGAGCTTGTCTATCTATGTTTCGTCTAATTAGATTTTTTTGTTAAATGTCTGCAATCTGAAAAAGATAGCAAATATTATCTTTGCGCCCTTATAGGTAACGTGGTTCCCCCAGTTGCTGGTCTGAGAATGTCAGTGCTTGCCAATCTCCTGTTCCATATTATTACCATCATTATTTTTGTTCACGTAGCGTTTGAAAATTTTGTTGTACATAAGCTAGTACGCGGTTGAGTTACTCAGACTTTTCCGTGTTTTATAAATTGCTTAGTTTGTATTCATTTTAATAATCATTTCTTTCTATTTATGTTTAGTATCAAGGCATTTTGAAGAATGTGGTTCGCATTTCTCAGATTTTCTCGTATCTTGTTAGTTATTTTATTGCCATTGTTTTATATGTAAAGATAATTATTTATATTTCTCTAATATTTATGTGTTAGACATTTTGATATTCGCAAATGCGTGGTTTACGCTCCTCAGACTTTTCCATATTTCATTAAATTTAAATTAAAACATTTTTATGATTTTGACTAATAATTTTATATTATTGAAAATGACATCAATGCAAAACTCATATTGGACGCCAACAATTGCTTTCAATATTTCCTTGAAATTATAAATGATCAGGTTTAACTACCTAACCATACAGTAGAATCGTATTAATTCGAGCCCCTTTTATTCGACATTTTCGAACACTTCAAGACCCAAATTGTCAGTTTCATACTTAATCAACCCCTTTAATATGAAAACCCCGTTAACTTGTAGTACGAAATAACTTTCAGGCTCTCGCATCACAAATCAATACATTTTTGCATCATAATTTGAAAATTTTGTGAAACAATGCACGTGGTTATTTTACCGGATGCGCCCATGTGAAGCGTTCTTTATGTATTTCACGATATCTGCCGACACAATGCGCATCTGAGCCTACTTTGTGTGGATCCTCCTTTATATATTATGTGGCGATCAAATTGGAGAATTTTAGATACACTTTTTTCAGTTGGCTGCTACGGAAATTTGCACCATATGTACATGCAGTGGCATATTGTTTGCGCTAATCGCTTATACTTGAAAGGGTTTAAGATAGTTTTTTGCCTTTCAATTCTTTTTACTAATAACTGTGATTGTGTTGTTAAAATGTTTTTTTTTAAAGATTAATTATTCATATTATTTCACATATTTAGAATGATTGTATTTCTAATAACTATGTTTGTTGTGTCAATAATCATCATTTTCATTGAAAGATACTGTTGTCAACTTATCTTATTATTTCATGTGAAATTTTTTGAGTGATCCCGGGACACCGGCGTAAGTATGTGCTCATTTGATGCGGTGGTAAAATTTGTATTGCGGAAGTTTCAATAAATGAGACAATGAAAAATAGATGATTTTTCCAAGCCGAAATATGCCTGACATTTAAAAATGTTTAAATATATTCTTATTATTCTTAATTTAGTGTTATAGTTATTTGAATATTATTTAATGATTGTTTAATTTCCTGAGAACATTTTAAGGTAGGATCTTTACTTATTTCCAGAAATAGATTCACCCTAATTAGTTTCAATAGTACATATACAGTAAAATCCTGTTTATTTGAAGTTGAGGAGACCGAAAATAAAGAAAAAAGTTTGAATAACGATTTAGGATAATAATAATTATAAAAATTTGAAAAATTTGATTCTTTTTTACATACTAACTTTTTTCATGGCAACTTGAAGTAATTATGTATATACACCTATATCCACACATTTAAAATTAACAAACAAGTTGTCAAAATACAGTATAAACAAATCACAATATTATTTAAAAAAAAAAAAACATTATTATAATGGACTATCTCTTTGCGCCATTTTTAATAACGACATAATAGACGAACTTGTCAACCCAATATTTCTCCGCTGATGTTAGCGACAGAAGTTTCCAGAGCTTTTTAAACATTTGTTTGTGGTGGTCGCGGCGACATTTGGCACTCGCCTTTCAACGTTAAAGTTCTTTCTGTCACCATGTCATATTGTCGACAACCTCATTAATGAGGTCGCATATTTTCCTGTTAATTTTGTTTTGGATAATATTTTTTGTCAATCTCTTGTATTTATTTGATTTTTAGCAACTGTCAGCTTTTTGTACGAGTTTCGCATTAATGCTATTATTGAGAATATAAAATTGTCAGTTTGTAACGTTTGTACAATAAAATTATACAAACGCTACGTAAACAAAAATAATGTGGTAATAATACGGAACAGAAGATTGGCAAGCACTGACATTCGCAGCTAGCAGCTAGGAGAATTAAAGAACTGCGTTACCTATAAGGGTGCAAAGATAATATTTACTATCTTTTTCTAATGTAAAGAAAACGAGCGAGAGAAAAAAAGCATGCTACCTTAAGTTAAAGCATCGCGGTAAAAAATAAATATTTCAAATTGAGGACGCACAAGATATATTTGTCATCTTTTCTAGTATACTGAGAGTGAGTGAGAAAACAAACAATGAGAATTAACTTTATGCATCGTGAATCGGTATAGGGGCATAACTAACCGTCTTGGACTTTGGACAGGCACATCGCGTAGCGCATGTGTATTTTCCAGATTGCTAACATCTGGCAAAAAAAATATCAAATTAGGTGAAAAATAAATCGACAAATTCATTTGATAGGGTCCAAAAATAGTTTCGAATAACGATATTCGATTTATAAGTACAATTTAGTATGAAAACTTTCCAGAAGGACCACATTCTGTTCTAAAACTTTGACTTGCGGCGAATTTTGAATAAACAGGGTTTTACTATTATATTATATTTATAATAAACTAGATTGGGATTTTGTATCAGTATAATAAATAATGTGTTTTCGAGATATACCAAAATGTGTACGCTTTTCACGAAATTCATAATTTTTTTTGTTAAATTAATGCAGTTCTACTGTAATTGGAAAATAGATCACACTTACGTAATCCTTTTTTTACATTCTTCTTGAAACGTTTCCCACTGGCCATCAAGAACATTATTTGTCTGCTTCAACTGTGATTCCAAGTAGTAAATATTTTGTTTGATGGCTGCTACTTTTCCTGCAGATACTGGATCCAACTGAGCCAATTGTTCGAGTTCTAAAGACCTGCATAAATAATTGTCAAACAAAAGATAAAATTATCTTCTTTCTGATCATAAAAGACTTAAAATAATGGTTTAATGAATAAGAATATAATCTTTTGAAAACTTACTCTGGTTGCATTTGAGCTTTGACCAAAACTGAGCACATCTTGATCAAGCTTTGTTTCAATGCTGTGATTTGTTGCCTCACATCTTTGTTGGAGCAAATTTTCTCTAGCGGCTCCCGATCGTACTGATCTAGTACCGATATAATCTCTTTCATTTCACTTGGATTCCCAACCTGTGATTTGAAATATACTTATGAGTATTGTCTTTAAATTTTTAACAAATTAATTCTTAAAATTAATTAATCTATACATACTTGAGTGTCGATGGACTTGCATTTTTTTAATAAATCATAGAGCTCCAACTGAAACTCGTTAACTTCCTTCAGCAGCATAGCCTTTATCGTTTCACTTGAGGCTAAGTTTAGTAATGCCTCATAAGACTTTCCTTGTTCCTCTTCCTGATGATTTTTATTTCCTTTTGCTATCTGATTTGGAATTTGCTGAAATAAAATAGTGTTATCGAAACAAAGAATTTTTTCTACCTCTTTACTATATATAAATAATAATAGCCTTGAATATTTGGGATAGTTGTCTTTGAAGACATTGTCACTTCATTTTAGCTTCGGCCTTCTCAAGTTCCTGCGCCCGTTTGATTTTGTGATGTATGAAATAAAAAATGTTTAAAAGATTTTTTGCAAATGTTTTGAGGAAAAATAATCTACAAAACTGCACCAAAGCTCTAATTTTTATTAGAAGTAAATAAAATATTTAATATGTGGAAGATTAAATAAGAGTGTTTAAAAATTATGTTCAGTTGTGAGATCAATCAATCAAATGAAAAAATAAATAAATAAGTAAATTGAGTGAGAAATTGAATTTTTTGCTTAGGCTCTCTCATTCCCAGGGAGATTTTCATAAAAACAAACAGGTTTTCCAATTTCTAAACATTATTTCTACTATCTGCTACATATGAATGTTTTCAGTAATTAATATAGAAATATCACAAAAAGCAATGCTTGCTTACATGTTGTATACTATCTGCATTTTTATCTGGCTGAGTTGACGGTTTGTTGAAAAAATTTGATTGTTTTGCAGTCACAGTGAAGGGTTTATCTGGAATAAACAAAAAAATATGAAGATACGAACCTAAGAACTGCAAAATAAAGATAGATAGCATAGTAAAAACGTTATTACGAAATTCAAGGTACAAAAATATTTTTTTCCTAATATATATTCTGCGCCGTAGCAAAAAAATGTAACGCAGCCGTACAAAATTTTGTAAGTTCTGCAAACGAAACATCCATTGTCAGTTTAAGGGCATATAATGTAATAAGGCAATCTGCAAACAAAAGAGTATATTCTGTAAATAGAAAAACATTGTTAAAACGAACCCCGCTATATCGAAAAATGGCATACAGTAGAACCTCGGTTTACAAACGATTCTGTTTATGAATAATTCGGTTTACGAACATAAATCCTGACGAAAATATGCTTCAGTTTACGAACAGGCAGGCTGTCTCAGAGCTCACTATGGAAGAACTGGAAAAGCTTCTTAACCTGACGCCCGCTACGCGCATCATATGATGCGAGAAGGAATTGCTCTCCCAGCATGGCGCACATCATATGATGTTTTCGACTTATTTCGTCATGTACTACGTGACAGCGCGGCAAATCAATCAGGAAAATATACCAATAATTAGTTCGATCCGTACTGTTGCTGACATCTTGCATTAGTCAAGTGAAATATTGTTTATATAAATCAGTTTAAAAACGAAAACATCTTGAAACACCGTCCAGTTATTTGAATTTCGCGGCGCTGAATTATCGTCCTCTCGTCATGTGTTCGAGGTAACTAGTATTTGTCGGAACTGTGCATTGATACAAAATATTGACATCGCGATCTGTATTTTGTTGACAATTGAATCAATATATTGTATCGAAAAATACATTTATTATTACTACGTGATATTATTTAAAATGGTGTTTAAATTTGAAATGTTGATATTGTTTTGAGGGTGAACTGTTATATTTTCTGACAATATTCTTTTACTTTTCATTAGAAAACAGAAGCTTGTATTGTGCTACGTATATTTATCAAAATTATTTAAAATTAATAATTGTATACCTTTTAAAATGGCGGGCCGTAGACTTGCGGAGAAGGAAATATCAGAAACATTTTTAGATGTGGACTCCGATTTAGTCCGTCGAAGTGAAGATGAGCAAGATGAAATAATTAATGAAGATGTTAGTTAAAGTTAATCTACTCTTTTTGTCAATTGGGATAGTAGCCCTCACTTATTTGATTTTATGCACAAGAAAAATACTAATGCGTATGGTACAGTGCGTAAAACACGGAAAGGTAGGGCCACATTTTGTAAATTAAAAAAAGGTGAAATGGCCACCAAATATTGTGGACCTCTTTTAGCATTAAAATGGCGCGATAAAAGGAAAGTCCACATTCCAACAACCTTTCATAACGATTCCATGGAAACGACAGCCGAAATACATTGGTCAACCTAATATTAAACCGAAATGTGTCAAGTGTACGGATTCTGTGGATAAAGTGGAGATGATGTTGAGTAATTTAAATTGCTTACGGAAAACAAAAAAGTGATACAAGAAAGTGGCTTTCCACATAATTAATTTGATTTTATCAAATTCTAAATACTTAACAAAACGAAAACGAATAAAAATATTATAGCAGGCGAGTACCGACATTATTGTATTATTTATTACATGAGCGGACATCTCTGAGGCCGGCACTTGACTTGTGATATCTTGATGTTTACATATTCTAGCAACATCTGTGCTCTTTTGTTTATTTATGTATTCCAAAGGACTTTATGAGACTTCAAACATTATTTTCAAATAACCATAAGAAATGTTAAAAAAAAACAGCGTACCTGCATATTGAAGATCGGCGCAGCAATCCGGTTGAACGAGATAGCTATGATCGTATAAACAATGTGATTGTATTGGTGACTGTGATAATATTCGAAAGACAGCGGCTTTTTCGGAGATCGATTATTTTGTTCAGTCAATATTTACATTATCTTAAGGATTTGAACATCTCAAGTGATTGTTTATATTAACAACATTATCTGTAAAATCTCATCAAGTAATAAATCGTAGACAAGATGCTTTTATGGATGTCTAAATGCCTTTTAAAAGTGGTGTTCAACCGAATACACAGCTTTCGAAAAGAGGCCCGCATAGGAAGGTATACTTGGAGAACATAGATTTAGTGGCCGAGAAGTTAATGAGAAGCAAAAGACAGTGACAAAAGAAATATTATTTTCAGAGACTGATGAACAAATGGAAGATGTTCCTAGGTCCTTGATCCACGAAATGTGCCCGAAGTGGAGTGAGGTGAGAAGTTTTGTGGAAAAATATCACTCTGATAAAACTTCACCAAATCGTGATATAAATATGTTTAATGATAATGTCATGTCTCATTTCCGTAACATAAAAATCAAGAAAAAAAACAAATAACGTTGGACAGGTTTTTCGTGTAAAAGTGAGCTGCTAATTTAGGGCACGAAACTGGGTGGAAATTAGCCGAATGTAAAGTTTCAGCAGTTCACTTTTACTATCACCATCTTCAGTAAAGTTACCTTGTTGTAAAGGTGGAGCAGTACTTGGAGTAAAGGAAGTTACTTTAAGCCCCTCGTGTGATTTATTCTCAGCAGAAGTCTGTCTGTGGACAATTTCTGTTATTGGTTTTTCAGAATCGTGTGCCACTTGTTCACTGCTAATTCCAAATAGGTTTGCGACAACCGGTTTGGTGACTCCACCGACACCGAAAAGATTGTTAGATTTAGGGATCTGAAATAATAAACATAAGCAGTAACAACCACAATGAATGCCGTGAACAATGGTTACCAACTAAATTAAGGCACCGTGAATATAAACTAAAATAAATTTTATTTAGAATTAACATTGAACCGATGAGAATAAAATTGTAATTTAAGATATAACTTACCGTGGGTGTGGAAGTTATAACATTTTGTGGTATAACAAAAGAAGCGTCTTGCAGAGGATTTACAGCATCTTCAGATATTCTTGCAGGTGCAGATTGTTGTATAGGTTTGGATTGAACATCGCTGGAATGAACAACATTTACAGTTTTCTAAGATAAATGGGTAATTTAAAAAAAAATATCGAGAGTACATGGGTACTAATAACCATAATTAATAATAAGACATAGAATACACTTACCAAATCATCAAGTGTTGAGGAAGTATTACTTCTTCAGGTGGACTACACATTGGCGGACAGTCTTTAGAAAGATTGATGGCATAAAATGACACCAATGTTCCTGTATGGCTCAATACATGAATCATCGGCATGTGGGGCAACGTTTGACTATCCCCTATAAATAATAAATAAGGGAGAATCCATTAAGTATGCATGAAAATTAAGGATGTACTACAGTAAAATCCCGTTTATTACCAGTTGAGGGGACCAAAAATCAAGAAAAAGTTTGAATAACGATTTAGGATAATGAATATAAAAATTTCAAAAATTTGATACTTTTTTACATACTAACTTTTTTCATAACAACTCAAAGTAATTATATATAACTATTTTCACACATTTAAATTAAGTTGTACTACAGTGTAAACTAATCACAATATTTTTTTTTATAATGGACTATCTTTTCGCGCCATTTTTAATAATGACATAATAGTCAAACTTGTCAACCCGGTATTTTTCTGCTGAAGTTAGCGACAAAAGTTTCCAGCGTTTTTAAAACATTTGTTTTGTGGTGGTCGCGGCGACATTTGGCACTCGCCTTTCAACGTTAAAGTTCTTTCTGTCATCGTGTTTAATATTGTCGACAACCTCATTAGTGGGGTCGCGTATTTTTCTGTTAATTTTGTTTTGGATAATATTTTTTGTCAATCTCTTGTATTAATTTGATTTTTAGCAACTATCGGCGTTTTGTACGAGTTTCGCATTAATGCTATTACCGAGAATATAAAATTATCAGTCAAAATTATAAAAATGTTTTAATTTAAATTTGATGAAATACAGAAAAGTTTAAGGAATGTAATGCGAATTTCAAAATGTCTAACATATAAATATTAGAGAAAAACAAATAATGTTCTTTACATATAAAACAATGGCAATAAAATAATTAACAAGATATGAGAAAATCTGAAAAACGCTGACTACACATTCTTTAAAATGCCTTGACATTAAACTTAAATGGAAAGAGAAATGTCTGAGGAACTCAACTGCATACTAACGTTTGAACAACAAAATATACAAACGCTACGTAAACAAAAATAATGATGGTAATAATATGGAACAGGAGATTGGCAAGCACTGACATTCTCAGACCAGCAACTGGGGGAACCACGTTACCTATAAGGGCGCAAAGATAATATTTGCTATCTTCTTCTAACGTAAAGAAAACGAGCAAGAGATAAAAGCATGCGAGCTGAGTTAATGCGTCATGGTAAGGAAAATAAAGATTTAAAAATCAAAGACGTACAAAACATATTTGTCATCTTTTCTAGTATACTGAAAGTGAGTGAGAAAACAAACAATGAGAATTAACTTTATGCGTTGTGAATCGGTATAAGGGTGGAACTACTTATTTTGATGGTCTTGGACTTTGAATAGGCAGGCACATCGCGTAGCGCATGTGTATTTTCCAGATTGCTGACATCTGACAAAAAAATCGAATTAGGCGAATAATAGATCGAAAAATTCATCTGATAGAGTCCAAAAATAGCTTTGAGTAATGATATTCGATTTATAAGTACAATTTAGTATGAAAACTTTCCAGAGGGACCACATTCTGCTCTAAAACTTCGACTTGCGGCGAATTTCGAATTAACGTTCTTCGAATAAACGGGGTTTTACTGTATATATTTCATGATGCAGAGTATATTCTTTTATACTCTGTAAATATCATCATAATTATTAACTGCTGTTGTCAATCCACTATTGGAAAGTCTCTCCATGATGCCGCTATTCTCCACAGTCCTCCCTCACTGCTCTGAAATTTTTGTCTATCCAATGTAACTTTGGGTATCTTCCATGTTATATTTTGTAACGTGTATGACATTTGAGAATATTCTTTGTCCATTGATTATTTTCTTCTTCTACCACGGCCCTACATCTCAGGATAGGATTTGACCTCCTCCAGAAGCGCTCTGCACTAGGTCCCGTCCAATATTCCCTCTACGTTTGAATCACGGCGAACGACTTCGGACACACACTCCGCAAAGAAAATATATGATCTTTTACAAGTTATTATGCAACAGAGGCATAGGTAGAAAGAGATTATTGTGGCTATGTAACCGCAGAAAGTGATGTTAAAAATGTTGGTGATCTTAAACAGGATAATTCAATATATTGAAACATGGTCGGCAATCTTCCGACAGAATGCGACACATGAAGAAGTCTCGTTAAAAATTGTGTGCGCGCACACTCGCTCACCTAAGGAACATTGCTCCCATCTCTGGCCATTCTTCTCCAATTCCCGGATTCTTTCATCCATTATGCCACTCCACCATTTATGCTTTTTAGCAGTGACAACAATATCCTTCACCTTGGTCTGTGCTCTTACTAATACAGTTCTTTTTCTGTTTGCAATTCTGACACTTCTGCCTATAAGCTTCTGAACAAATTTAGAACTGAGTCTAGGCTTCACTACCATGTGTGTAAGGATTAAAATAATTCACTGTTCAAAAACTCTTAAGACACAGTGGCATGTATTTTTAAAAACCATATTCAATCTTCCACAGCCACTCTAGCTTGGGTTTGACATCTAAGTATGTCCCTAGTCCGGGGAAATGGCCTGTCCTTGTCTATTTGTATATGTGTATACAAGCTATTTTTTATGACTCAGGTTTTCCTTCTATTAATTTTCAACCCAGCAACTTCGCTTGCGCTAACTAGCTAGAGTTCTTCTACTGTTATAGATGTGATTATATTTTAGTTTTTAATAAATCCAATGTAAAAACATTACATTTATTAACTCTGTTACACACTCCCTAACAAGTAAACTTTTTACTTCCGTGCATACAAATTAAGAGATCAATAGTAAAGTCTGCCGTAAATCAGCGATATAGTTACCCCACGGAAGTTGATATATAGCTGCATCATCAAGTGTAAAGCCGATAGGATAGTTTTCTTGCTTGTCATCTGTCAAGGGGAGTTCTGCCCGGGCTTCATCCATCTAAAATAAAAAGAGAAGTAATTGATAACATATAAGATCTATCAACACACCAACACAGAGATTAATATATAATCAAATGGTTTCATTTATTGTTTGATTTAAAAATACAAATATACTTATTAGAATATCATATCCAGGAGTCTTTGCTTTGACCAAGGCAGTAAGTTTCGTGACTATGTATATGAGTAAGATACATGTTGGTGGAGAACGCTTTGCATTACTAAAGCTGAATTCGGAATTATACTAGTAGGGAAATAACAATTTTATTGAGGCAAAAGTTTAATGTTTTGTAGAAATAAAAGTTATGTTAATAAGATATAGATGTCTCACAGAGACGAAGCTATTATTTTTATTTACATGGGAAGGTAAGTATGGAAGTCTAGGGCATTACAGGGCTTACAACCTGTCATCGGCTGGCTTAAGTGATCACTTTACACAATGAAATGTTCACCTATTTATCCATGCTACCACATCTATCAAATTTTTGGAAGTTGTATATATGTTATCATGTTGAAATCTTTCAATTATTTATTACCAACTACGCTGTCACCATTTATGGTTTTTTTGAAAATTTGATATTCATTCTCATGTAACAGTATAGATGTCGCTGAAGCTGAGACTCTTTTTGACCGAAGTATAGGGCTATATCCTTTACGTGTATATATGAAATTCATTAGAATTATTAATATATATATACAGTAAAACCCCGTTAAAATGAACCCCGTTATACCGAAAATAACGTATATTGAAATTTTTTAAAAAATTAATTCCCTACAATCAATTTTTCATACAAAAATGAATTTATATAACAAAATTATTTTTGTCCCATATAAAAAAATACTGATCATTTACGTAAATATGTAATGAAAAAAAAATTTTTTACAATGAAAATATTCCAAAATATATTTCGGCCATTTACGATCATGTTTGTTAATTGTTTTGGTGCAGTGGGCCGGTCGGCGCGGGCTGCCCACTGCACCCTTGCAAAACTTCTTCTTGGGATCATAATAGGCCCTTATAAAGCCATTCGGCATAATCTCCACATGTCTAAGGTTGGATTTATTGCCAATTGTCAAAATAGGTTAGAATGGCACTCTTCCCATGCTCTGAAGCGAACACATGTTCACGCTTCTAAAAACGGGTCTTATCTAGACCACCTGGAGAAAATAAAAACCCTCGAAATCGAAACTGAAGTCACACTTTAGAGGGCACGTGCGTGTCAGCTCTGTGTATGGTATCACCCACAATGCTCGAGATGCCTATAATTCTGCGCATTATTATCTTTGATCTTCATTTTTTATCTTCATTATCATCGTCAAATTATGTAACTTTTTACATTATAACTGAATATTTATATCAATTCCAATTAACGGTAATATTGCGTACGACATTTTCGTTATTTGTTTATTTGACAATTGTTTTCATATGTTTGTTTACTGACATTTATACGTAATAGTATCTGTAATTTATTCTTTAAAATACATTTTTAAATATTTTGTGGAACCTTAAAATGGCTTCAAGTTGTGATAATTCCCGCAAAATTTTAATCTTTGATAAATTTGTCTCTCTACGGTTTAAAGAAATATGAAGATTAATTGACTGATGCGAAACTAAACACAGTTAAAATTTAATGTTGTTTTATATTTGCATGACATTTTGAAATTTCCAAATATATTGCTGAATTTTAGGTTATCTTATATTGTTTCGTAAAATGTTTTTAATTTAATTTCTTAATTATTATCAATTTGCTTATATGTTGAAACAAAACTAAATTTTCAGAGTTCAGAGTTTTCTTTATACAGAAAATCCTCTTTTATTTGCCGAATGCCTTATTATGTTATATTCCATATTAAAATGACAATTCATATCTTGTTTGCGGAACTTTTTAAAGCCGCGCTACATTTATTTTTACGACGCACGCGGAATATTAATATACAATTAGGAAATATATTTTTTTCGCCATGTGGGAATTCGTTATTACGAATTTTTTTTTTTGATCCCTTGGATTTCGCAATAACAAAGTTTTACTGTACATTATATATACTGTACGTTATATATCTGAACGGGCAGTATTTTTCAATTTTTAAACTTCATATTTAGACCAGTATATTTATTTCACAATATTTTGAGTATGTCCAAATCTATGTAGGAATCAATTACTGGGATTTATCCCCTCAACTTAAAACGTAATGTTAGTAGTTTATCGTTAAGTGAGCCAGTTCATTACCTGAATCCATTGTTGCCAATTGGTTTGATCTACAGTTCCCAACACACCAACTTCCATGCTGTTTGCTGACGATGCTAATAAAATACCCCTGAAAGAAAAATACATTAATCATTCTATATATGCATCCTTTTTTTCTAATACATACCAGGGAGTTCCTTTAATCACCTCAATTAAAACATGAAAGTCTCATCACAAAATATTGGTAAAATAACACAATCGTTTTGTGACATTTGAGATGTCGAGGCATTATACATACTTAGAAATAATAATAATACTCAGCAATACGTTTACAGATCAAATAGCTTTGAAAAGCTTTACTTGCTTTATTACCATAAAAGATTGAGTGAACTGATGATGAATTGTTTACTACAGTAAAACCTCGTTAAAACGAACCCCGCTATATCGAACAATGACATATATTAAATATTTAAAATAATTGTTTTCCGAGAATCAATTTTCATACAAAAATGAATTTATGTAATGAAATTTCGTTAATATGTACAATGAAATTATTTTTGTCCTGTACAAAATAATACCAATACATTTACATAGATGTGTAACGAAAAAAAATTTGTTCTGATGAAAATATTATTTCGCATGCGGTGCCCTCGGCTATTCAGGGTCATGGGATCGGGAATTGTTTTACTGCTTTGATTGCAACCCACTGTAAAATTTCTCCTTGGGATCATGATAGATCCTTACAAAGCCATTTGGCATAATCCCTGCGTCGTCCAAGGTTAGTTTTATTGTCAATTGTCAAAATAGATTAGAATGACACCCTTATAACGCTGTGGAACGCACACATGTCCAAACAACATTTGGAAAAAATAAAATTAAGAGGAAACTCCTGAAATCGCAATTGGCACGTCGCACTTAGGTTATGTGTGTGTCAGTCATACTGCGTGTATTCGTGCAAATTGCTCGCAGAGCTCGAGTCTGGTCTGCTTTGAATATTGAATGCCTAATATTCTGTGCATTATTATCTTTAAACTGCTTTTTTCATCTTCATTATTATCGTCAACTTGACACTTTTACATTATAACTGAACGTTTACATTGATTCCAATGAATAGTAAATATTGTATGACATTTTAGTTTTTATATTCTTTACTGACAATTGTTTTTGTGTTTGTTTACTGACATTTATGTGTGTTGGCCTCCCATAATTAAAACTTTAAAATACATTTTTGAGTAATATGTTTTAACCCTAGAATGGCTTCAGGTCGTGATAATTTTCACAAAACATTAACCGTTGACAAAAAATTATATTAATAAATAACATTGACAAAAGTGGAGAGCAAAAGCAGGTAAGCTATAAAATATAGTATTCCAAATTCGTAATACGTCTCTCCTATACAATTAAAAAAAATAAGAAGATTTTTACAATTGAACAAAATTAAATATCGTTGTACATCTGTGTAACATGGAATTTTCAAAAATCCTTAAATTTCAAGACGTGCTGAATAGGATATCTTATACAGTACAATTGTGTTAATTCGAAGTTCAAGGGACCAAACAAAATTGAATTTGTATTACCCGGAACTCCGTTAATAAGAAAGACTAAATTTAATTCAAAGGACCAAAAAAAATTTTTATTTTTCAAATTTCGTGATACGACCGCGTAAAAAATTGCAAGTCTTTTGGAGTATGCTATATATTTTTATTTTTTGTGTATCACAAATTATAATAAATAATATTTATATACCTACATTTTTAAAAAAAATTTTCCATCACAATTTGCTTATTTTATGTTTGAAGAAAACTATAAAAAATATACAGTTGCTAGGTACTAATTTAATAATATGGAGTAGAAAGGGTTCTAAGCAAACAGTAAACATTTGCCATCTATCGGTGAAAATTTATCTATCTCTGTCACCTGTTACAGAATCTCCTAAATTATTATAAAATTACAAAAAACTATATATAAGTCCTTCTGTGTCTGCGGCTGGTGCAAACATCAATTGTGGGGCAGCACGAGGGGCTCGTGCTATTCATCTTGTTTCTTGGTCACTAGCTTCATTTAGTACTGTTAGAAGAGAACCAATGATTGTGTTATGAGGAGAAAGAGATTGGTGATTTTTCTTCACTAGACTCTACAACTATTCCTATCTTATCTTGAGAATATAGTCCATCACTTTGAGCATTTGCTTTCACAATAAACTTTTATTCTACCAAAGAATATCAACACATTAGAGAATATTTTGATTTCTGCCATCCTGCTCCACGAAAAATGTGTAAATGGCTTTAAGTCAATGACGGAAGACCTGGTTTCACTATAGAGCCTTGTTGTGCTTTGGAAATAATAGTGTCATTAACAGATTACAAACAGTGTAAAACATTGATAAAAAATATCGGAAAAATACATGGCCGCATTATAGACGTTGTTGACAATATTAAATATGATGTCAGACAAAACTTAAGTGTTGAAAGACAAGAAATGTCCTGGAGGGAAAAGGAGAAAGGAAGCAGAGTGAAAAAGATAAAAAACAAAATGTCACAGAAGAATGCAAAATCCTTTTGCCATGGAGCAAGAACACGGGAAACATTTATTGTACAGCGGAAGAATGCCGTAGTATATTGACAAGTTTATGGATTATGTCATTATTAAAAATGGTGCAAAACGATAATCCATTATAACTGTTTTTTTAAAAAATAAGTTCTTTGTCTAAATTTGTGCTGTAATCATGATTATGAATGGACTATTTAAGAAAATATTTTTAAATATGGATTAAGTAAAAATATTCCATGTGAGCGAGTGAAAATAATTCAATAATATTATTTAACGTAATTTTCAAATTTTTGATAATTTCATTTTCATTATCGCAAGTTGTTCTTTCAACTTTTTTCGGCAAGCTTCGAGTGACGAAAGATCGATGTCTATTGAAACAAAATAGCTTCCACCTGCCTGATGGTAAGAACGCGCCGAATGAAGCAGGGCTACCAATTGGATAAAATGGGAGGGAAAAGTACCTAGACACAGTGAAGACGCGGGTGAATAAGAGATGCTATCTCAAATTTATATTCTGGATAAGGAAAGGCACTACATAATAAAAATGAAAAATATTTTCAGTTTTACTTACCATGTAGGAAAATGCGTAAGATAATATTGTATTGGTCGTACACCACCCATGCTATAACATATATCTTCATAGTTGATACAGGTAACAGAACCAGCTTTTGGAGTGTTTACAATTGTTACACCTGAAAATGTTTCATATGCTTATTAATAATAAAAAAAAAAAAAACATAAAATTATTTCCATAGATAATGTTCACTTCAATCTCGGGACCGATTGTTTGATTAGTAGTAAATTTTTACTATATTAAAAAAAGTTACATTAATATACTTTTTGCAAAAACAGATTGTTCGATCTAGTGATGAGAAAAAATGCTACTCTTGACTCACTGGTGTGATTGTGATCAATATTCGATAATATCAGTGAATGAAAACTGTGACTATGATTACAGTTTCATTACTAACACGCGTGCACCGCACGTTATCACAATACACAAAATAAATAACATAATCTTTAGCGTATTTACTTATATTTTATTTCATTTGCGTAAAAAACATATTTTGGAATTAATAATGAATAGGTATTTGCACATATAATTTAATATCATCACAAAGATAATGAAAACCCTTAAAAAAATGTGAGTTTATTTTTCAGGTCAAATGTGTAAAACCTTTCCATGAATATTTTCGTTTCATAAGCACACGTGCCGAATCACGATATTCCCAGATATTCAATCACAGATAGTGAGTGTGACTCAAAGATATCAGTGATTAATTCACGGTTAATGATTTTGAGCTCATAACTAGTTCGATTGTCGGTAAAAAATATTAACTGATTGAAAGTACATTTAATAGAAAATTAATTTTACCATCTAATATTGGGTGGTAAAAACTGTAAATCGTTAGTTAAAAATGGCACTCTTCACAGCTGTTTCAGAAGTCATCTGTGACATTGATACTTTGAAAATTGCAGTATACGACAATTAATCACTCAATATATAAACAATATTTCAAGTTATATATGTATAAATTTTAAAGAATATAAATTGGTTTGGTATATTTTTTTCATAATAATTGAGAAATATATTGATTCTATCTATTATTATAGTCATCAGCCTAATTATCATAAAATAAAAGTTAGACAGAAAATTATATACACAATTATATCTAACGGGAACTTGTCAACTAAGGCAAGACTAGCGGTATACAATGGTTTCCTGGTACCGACACTAATGTATAGAAGTGAAGCCTGGAGCTGGCAAAAGAGGAATGAAAGTAGACTGAATGCAGTGGAAATGAGATCACTTAGGCATATATATGGCAGATCCATTTATGACAGAGTAAAGAATAAAAAATTAAGGAAATAATGTAAAGCTGATCTTAGTATAGAGAGAAAGATTAAGAAAGGATCACTTGGGTGGTTTGGTTATATGGAACAGATGAATGAGGAAAGAATGGTAAGAAAGATATATGACGCAAGTGTTAATGGCACGAGAAGTCGCGGAAGACTTGGCACGACCAGATACTGGAGGAGGATCCTGTTAAAAACCTTAATAATTGGCAAGCTTGTATGAGAAGATGTATGAATGTGGATAAGGTGAGAATTATGTGCCAGGAAAGAAGAGTGTGGCACTCTATCCTCTCTGTCTACTTCTGTGGTGAAACGGCATGTGCATAATGCACCTTCCCCGGTTTGGAAAGAGATCCAGGTTCGAATCCCGGTGGCGCAACAACAATATTTTTCGATAAAGTTGATTTTATATGTATATCTTTCTAATTAAAATACAGTGAAACCCTCTTAATACAATCACCTTTAATACGTTTTCACGCCTAATAGGATTACATTTTTCGGTCCCGAAAAAGTCCCATACAAATTACGTATTTTTTTTATGCTTAATACGTTTTCCAAATAATAAGTTTCCCGCCTAATAAATTAAAATATTTCTGACAGAACTCAGTTTATCCCTACAAAATGTCCATTGTAATACGTTTTTCGGAGAATTTTTTTTGTTTGACATTTATAAAAATGAAAGTGATATTGTTTCAATGGGTGCAATAAAATAAACTCTCTTTAAATGGATTTTTCCATGTGTCAAAAGTTTATCCATTTACAAAGATGGTAATATTTGAATAGGCTAATAAAACATAGTGCCCAAGCAAAATAAATCCCAAAAATCAACAAAACAAAACCCCAGCTGTCATAAACAATACATTCAGCATGTACAATACCAGAACCGAATTGGTAATTTTGCTTTATTTCCACTAATATCTACTTTTAAATATTCTTAATTATTTTGGAGGCAGAAAAACCCTTAGAATAAATTCTTGGAATACACAACAATTTACTTAACTCTAACGATAATCATAAATAGAGGATGTCCGCGGAAAACTTGGTACGACCAGGTAAACTAGATACTGGAAAATAATTTTTAGAAGCCTCAATAATCAACGAGCTTGTATGAGAATATGTATATATGTGGATGAGGCGATAATTGTGTTTCAGGGCAGAAGAATGTGGCGCTCTATCCTCTCTGCCTACTCCCGCGGCGTGATGGTAAATTAGTTAGTTACAAAAAAATAATTGAGCTTTGAGCAGCCAGACTATTTTTTATTAGATGATTTATGGCCTGAAGCAATCAATGATAATGGAATAATAATAATAATGGATCAATTTCGCAAATATTTATTACGAACTAAATTTATTTGAAGCTTAACATGATTTTGTAAAAATCTCCTAATAATGTTTTCTGTAATGGTACAGAATTTGTACACATTCCTTGAACATGTTCGACTACAACAATTTTAATACAACTGCTTATATTTCTTCGTATTATTGTTACTTAGTCGCAATCTTAGCTACCTCCATATTTTTTATTTGGAGAAAACGTGAAATCTGATAGAAGCATAAAGAACAATATATTTATTAATGCATTTCTTATTATAAATAATAATCCCCATAATCTGGTTTGAAATACATAATAAATAAAACATATTTTCCAAAAATAATCTAGTTTCCATACTAGCGGCCCTTTAAATTTCTCAGTAACGAAGACTGCTATTGATTCAATTCTAATATAAATGGCAGCGGCAAAAACGACTGATTTTGCAATTAACACCGATTTTGAATGACCAATAAATATAAACATGAGTTAAGTTTGAAAAGACAACTGCATTAAAAGTTATAACAAATAATAATGGAGGTTGCTGACTTTGCAACTAATACCCTCACTTGTAGTTCACGAAATTATTTAAACATATATTATTTATAACTTTATTTTAAACCTTTGTAACTTTTATAACTTTGTTTATGAGTTAAATTTAATACGCCAACCGGTTTCCGAAAATATCTTTTCCTTCATCAGAATGTCAAATAAACTAATTAAAACCATGTTTTTTGCAGGAAAGAAAAGGAACTTTTCGAAAGCGGTTTATGTATTAATTTAACTCATAAAAATATATATTTTTATTATTATGTTCGAAATCTGATAACATCCGTTTTCGGAGAAACCACAGAGAACTGCTTTCATTGGGAGCTGTTTCATTTTAACTACTTCTGGTTCAGCTTTGATTAATATTTCTTGACAACTAAAATAACCAAATTATTTATTTTCGCAACCGCTACGTATTTGAAAATTTATTAACAAATAAACAAAACAGAGCAAACCACAGGGCACTGACAACTGAATTAACATAACCGGCTGATCTATTTGTTTGTTTGATTTTTTACGTCAGCACGAAATAAATAAACAAAGCAAAAATAATGTAATCATATTTGTGATTAAAAAATTTAAATCGTAAAATTAAGGACAAAAATACTATTAACGTATTTTTGTAAGTTCGGGTCTGCCATCGTCGATGTCAATACCGACAATAATTTCCCTGAACTAAGATTCAGTAAGGGCGAGTATTCCATGTCTCAATTACACTGATCAAGGCAATATGTCGAGTGTACAGCTAAATTATGTAAAACTCATCAAAAGGGATAAATTTTAGATATGCTGTCCAACAGGTTTTCATTTACAAACAGTACTTTTTTTAAATGTGCATTCGTCAAGTTGGCCAGAAAAAGATACGAACGTCTTGTCGTGCAAACAATTTTACATTTCGTAAGAAGTATGAACTTTCGTCGGACTTACAGGTGGCGTATTTTATCTCCGAATAACTTTGACCTACCCTTATTTTACTATAAAACGCCGAATAATTCGAATTTGAAATCATTTCGTGTTTTGATCTTGTTGTCAGCGGTTCTTTTACTCTTTGCTACGTCGATTTACATTATTTAGGTAGATACTTTACGGGTTTAATTTTAATTTCGTTTTATATTCTCTTTTCTTACGTCGATTTATTTTATTTAGATATTTTATGTGAGTTTAATTTAATTTTTTTTTTGTTATTTTTTTTTTAATCACTTTTTAGCAGTAATTTTTTTTTTGTAGTTTAGATGGTAATTTTTTTAAAGGTAATTATTTAGATAGTTCAAATTTTATACTTCATTTAGTTTCCTTATAATATTATTTAGTTTCCTATAAGAAGTATGTAATATATTTTAAGGGTACATTAGGAGATTAGTTGTATTTTATTAGATAGTCATCAACATTTTATAAGTTCGATTTTAATCATTTTATTTTCATCTAGGTTTTTTATTAGCATTTTTATAGTTACATTTTATTATCATTAATTTAATCTTCTTTGTTATTATTAATTTGTTGCATTTTTGTTACTCGTTTAGGTATGCCTATTTATGGCTGTGATTTTCAAATACATATTTATATAAGTAAAATTGTTTTTTAATAATTTTTTTATAAATAAAACATTTTAATTATTCTAATGTTAGTTAAAATACAATATTAGATGTTATGGTCAAATAAAGCATGGAAATATTGAAATCACTGTTAATAAGTTTTCCTGCTTAATAAGATTTTATTTGGCTGTCCCTTGGAAAACGTATTAAGAGGGTTTCACTGTATTTTATTCATATTTAAAACCATTAATTATTTTTAGACCATAACATAGGCCATGCTTCAAATTATAATTTTTTTTTTCTTCAATACCATCATCAATCTATATAGTCCGCCCTTGTATGGTATACACTTTACCAAGGTGGTGGCTGAGTGAGCAAACATAATCTATCGCTAGGCGGCGAAGCAATTGTGTTTCAAATGATGCATTAGGTATTTAAATCATTTTCAATAATGATAAATAGACATTACAGAAATACCGGTCAAATAAAGATTTGGTTCCGACAAGAGATTCTATTTAACCCTGATTTAAGTATACACAAATATAACATTATACTTACATGGTCTATTATCTGAATCCATGGCATCTTTATATACAACACCGAACTGATAATTAGATATCCAATGAATTGCAATGGCTTCAATCTGATTTATCCCAAATAATTGAGGCGGGGGAATATTTTTAACTAAAGAGAGATCAGGTTTATACTGGCTCAGTGATCCATCAGCATTCCCCGTTACAATTTGTTTGCCTTTTGGACTCCATGATAAGCATCTGTTAGATGTTCAAAATATGTCATAGAATCAAAATTTTAAATATAGACAATATAAAAGAATTAGAGAACAAAGTTGTGTAAATCTGAAATAATAACTTTGGTTATCTAACCTGGCGTTGGCTGCTTTGGATTGTACGTCGAGCGAGTTCTGTTTGCATTGATAAACAGAAATACACCCATCCGATGTACAGACTGTTAATACATCAGCTTGACATGGATTCCATAATAAACGACATAATTGAATACCCAAGGACGGACTCAGGCGAATTTCTCTAAACAATGAAAGATTCTGAAAGTGAGAGAACAAAATTATTTTGAAACATTGTTATAATCGCTGCATTTTCTAAAGTATTATTTAAATGTCAAGTAGTATTTTAAATACCACAACAATTTTTTTTATCAAATCGTCAAATATAAAAAATAATGCAGATAATTTGTACAGTGAATATTGTGGTGCAAAATTTTAAAAATTTTTGCACCACAAAAACAATGAAATGTTTTGATAACTGTCATTTTAAAATATGTAATTCAGAAAAAAATGTAAATTAAATCTGTTCACTCAATCCTATGTAAAATATTTACTGACCTTTATCAGTATAATAAATATCAAGCTATATAATAAAATAAGAAACGAACCTCTGACGCGCAGCTTTTGGTGTGGTAAATTGTGGCAACCAGGCTGTCATTTGTGTGCGCAACAATGCAAAGTAGTTCTTGACTACAGTTTAGAGATAGATTGACGGGCGAGGTAGCCAGTGGAAACACTCTTCGCGGGCATTTGAGCCCTTCTTCAAGAATTAAACTCTTTATCTGGAAAACTTTAAAGAAAAAAAGATGTATAAAAAGAACCAGCACTGTTCAATTCAATTTGCTTTATAAAAATGTTATATAATGTTGCACTATGTCCTTATCAAGTGGGCAATATTGGTATGCAAATGGTAATGGAGAAGATATTATTCAACAATGAGTTTTATTTTAAAAGTAAGCCACTTACAGTTTTAACTACACGCCACAGATTATATATGGCGGTAATTGAGGATGAATGGAATTTTGTAGGTCAGGCCTCTCCAACTCAACCCAAGGGCCTCATTAAAAAGGTCAACTCGAATGTCGTATTCGGAACATTTCTTACAGTAAAGATGTAAAAATATTTATTAAGTCCCATTAGTACAGTAGCATACTCTACGGCATGAGTGGAAACAAGTGCTTTACCACGGAAGAATTATTTTTTCACAATCAAAATTGGAAAGGTCAAGGCAGTAGATCACATCAAATCACATCTAAGTTACGATGGATAGTAAATTACTATTAAATAGTATAAAAAATAAAGATGGGTAATTATTACGATTTTATAAAAATACTAACCATGTAGGTTGTTATCCGGGGAACCTACAAATAAAAGTCCGAAGCGACTCGCAGCTACCACAAGATTCAGAGATGGCGAAGATGATGAACTTGGACTTGCAGAATCGAAGACTCTAATTCGTCGTTGAAGTTTAAATTGAAACGCCTAGTTGGAAATATAGAAATATATCAATCACAAATAAAGTAAACGTATATTGTAAATAATCTTATTGCTAAGCACGTTACCTGAACGTCTGCCGAATCTGGAGCAGCGATAATATCCATGGCGTATGATAACTAGATTAAACTTATAAAAATATCATAAATGTTTATAGTTTTAAAACTCTTGATCATCTATAAATACGCATTTAACCTAAAAATGCACAATACATGAATACATTCCGAAATAAAATATGAATGACAAGCCACAGAAAATGACAGTTAAAATCCGTAGTAGAATTCTATGTTTTTTTTTTACTTGTAATAGAGATGTATATTTAGAATATATCGATATTGCGCAAAATAGTTTCAACGAGTTTTTGGAATATGAAGCTATCTATGATATGAAGTACAAATGATGAAAGGATGGCAATACCAAAGAATACGTCAAAGTGACAGCGAAAAGTATAGTATAGCGGAGTTTAATCGACGTTGCGAATTTTTTTCATTTATTAAAATAAATAAGTTGAAATGATCTCACAGCGTGAGTTTACTATAGCCAAAAAAATAAATTATGATAATTATAAAGAAGCTGGGCAAATCATATTACGCAATTATGGAAGTTTTCTTAAGTACCAAGATAAAAGCTTTGATGAATTACGAAAACAATTTAATTGTTTACTTTTGGAAAAACCGGATAATAAACATTTTTATCCAATCACTATCGAAGTTACGCCGCATGAAGACATACATGTGTTAGATATTATTGAATCCGATAATAAAATATTAAACAAAATTTTAGCAGTATTTTCTTCATTATGTAAAGAAATACATTTTTTACAAAGGGAAGCAAAAGAAAAGTGAGTTTCGAAAGTTTTATTTTGCTCAGAAATTAAATAATATACCACCCAATGTGTAAACAGTTTTTCTCTTTGACTGGTGTTGGGAGTTTTTGTAATTAGCAATACATTTTTTAACATTTTTAATATATACGTGTTTTGTCCATTTAGGCACTATTATTTCCTCGCGTTTTATGGAGAGAATTTCAGGGAAAAAAATTTAACACCGGAAGAATATATCAGCAGTTTGATTGAAAATTTGCATTTATTGACTGCGTTTGTAAAACGATGTCACAACGTAGTTATCAACCTATGCCATCAAATTTGTGAATTATTTACATGCGGCCTTATCAGTTTGAGTAAGAATATTTTCTATCCAGATAGCAAATATTGAAATGTTAGGCATACAAAAATATTAATGAAATTAAATACATCTTATTTAGATTGTCAAATCCTAATATATTTCTTTTTGTTTTCAGAGGGAGTCAAATTATGTTATATAATTTCTTATCTTAGTGATATGTTATTAATTTTGGTGTCTCTTGACTATTTGGTATGTTGCTCGCCTCTGCAAAGTCACTGGATGGCTTACAGAAAGTCAAAGAAATGTCTTCACTTAAATCCTGCTAAATACAACCAGACAGTGGAAAATCTCAATTCAATTGATGTGGTGTTAAATAATATCGAAGACAAGACTTTGTCTGACAAAATATTTCAAAATTGCCTCGATGCATTGTCTACTGTTAAAATGAAATTGGTAGTGAAAAATGGTATACAAATTTCAGAAGAATTTTCTACCTATTTGAAAGGCAGTTTGAGTGATTTAGAAAAATCTTCCATTGATATTTATGAGTCTAGTTCTGCAATCAAATGGGTGAAAGTTAATGCTTTATTTGTATTTCACTTTTATGTGTTCGGTAATACTGATAAACGAATATTCAAAACTCTCCTTGATGTCAATGCCAAGGTAATGATTCTTTTTTTGATTACACAAACATTTCTTGCATTTCAACACTTTTCATAAAATTGTTTTGCTATATTAAATTAATATATGAAAAATTTACATATAAATGTTATGATTTTAGGCACACAGCGTTCCGCTCTTTGGGTTGGTTGTTTGGCATCCTGAGCAATTTCTACTTCGGTATGCAAGTGCATTGTGTTCAAATAATAACAAGTTATCTCAAAATATGTGTAAAGCGAGGCAATTGTATATTACTAATAAAAAACAGAATTTGCTGAAAGATGCTTATAATGCTCAATTGCAAAGTAGTCGATGGTCTTTAGAGATGATTCAGACGTTTGGAACAGGCGAATCTAATTTAAGTGCACTTGAAATGAACCACAGAATGCAACTCTTGACTCAGGGTGTTAAATTTGCTTCTCAAATAAATTTCATAGTGACATGCTACACAAGTATTCATATGTCTCAAGGGATACCCATCACAAAAAGTTCTTTAATGGTTCTATGCAAACTCATCGAAATCTTAAAGGGATTGCATGCTGTTTTTGAAAGTAATTATGCATCAATCGGAGCTTCGGTGAACTTAATTGTGCAACATTTGGCATTTCAAATAATTTCTAAGCTAATTGCAGCAAAAAAGAGCTTAATGGCTGACAAGAATTATGCTAAACAGCGTTTAGATGAATTAACAGCAATTGTGATTGCCGAAAGAGTTCTCCGGGGACCGATAACACTTCAAAGGAGGATCGTCGTCAATGTTGCTCTGTCTCTGATACCTACTCAAATTTTTACCGATGACGGCTATTCAAAAATTGTTACTCTGATGGAGAATATGGAAACAATTATAAATATTCAAGCAAAAATGGAAAGTCTTTGTGATTGTATGTTTTTGTATTGGAACAAATCGATAGTTCCAATATATTTTCGTAATGTTTTGACTTCAAAAAAAGACATGCCAAGAGTGAGAATCTTTTTCAAAGCTCTCAACGATTGCTCTAAAGCGTTCAATATTTACAAAAAAAGTATAATGTGTAAAAGTGAACCAAATAATTTTTACAATGAGATTGATGAATTTTTCAAAGATAATATTGTTAAGCCCCTCGGACAGCAAGTGGAAACAAATCTACGTTTGCATACTCATTCTCACTTGCAGCTTGATTCTATGAATCCATTTATAGTTCCTGTTGAAGATTATAATCCTCTTTTGAAACTGGGTCTGTTTAAATTTGACAATAACTATAAATCTGTATGTAGCGGCATTGAACATTATTTGTCCTACATGTTTTATAACTTAACAACGGTAGTGCTTCATGATTGGAAAACATATGGTGAAATGCGACAATTGGCTCAGTTCAAGTTCGGATTGACGGCGGTAGAAGATAACTTACCCACAAAGACACTAGAGCAAGGTTTGGATGCTCTGGATATAATGCGTAATATTCACGTATTTGTCTCAAAATATCTGTATAATCTCAACAATCAAATGTTTATTGAGCAAAGCAGCAATAAAAAGAATTTGAATACGATTAACATTACACACATTGCCAATTCTATTCGTACACACGGGGCAGGAATTATGAACACCACTGTTAATTTTACATATCAATTTTTAAGGAAAAAGTTTTACACATTTTCTCAATTTATGTATGATGAGCAAATTAAATCACGACTTATAAAGGACATGAGACACTTCAGAGAATCTGGGACAGATTCAGAACAAATGTACAGTTATAAAAGAGCTGAAAAATTTAATAAAGGCATTCGCAATTTGGGTTTGAATGAAGATGGCCAAAGCTATTTGGATTTGTTTAGAATCTTAATTAGTCATATTGGTAATGCTATGGGATATGTCCGTATGGTGCGATCAGGTGGCTTACACTGTTGCGCGAATGCCAGTGCATTCCTGCCTTCACTTGACGAAGAATTATCTTATGAAGAGCACCTCAGTGAACAAACGGTAGATGATACGATGAAAGAGGCCTTGAAACATTTAGAGCTTACAATAAATAATTTGACAATGAACTTTTCCCATGGAACTGAGTATTTCAAATTACTTGTTGATGTGTTCGCACCCGTTTTTCGAAATCCAGGCAATGTGCATTTAAAAACTTTCTTCATGATTATCCCTCCTCTGACTTTGAATTTTGTTGAAAATATATTACTATGCAAAGATAAAATGAACAAGAAGAACACCACTGGTGCAGCCTTTACTGATGATGGCTTTGCTATGGGATTAGCATACATATTAAGATTGCTGGATCAGGTACTTAGAATATTAATTTAGTTAAAGATATTATTTCACAATGGTGTAAATTAAAATTCTTTCTACTTATGATGTGAAGGAAATCGAGTGAGAAATTATTTCTATATCGTACAATCAATATTATTGAGAGGAACAAAGAATGACAACAAAATAAAATAATGAAAATTATAAAATTATTGATTGTCTCAAAGTCTTCAAATGTGTATAACAAATATACATTTTTGTTTGTGCTAATTTAATATTCAAATACATACCTACAAACCTAATGCTCTAATGAAATGAAGTGGTTTTTAAAAACAACATATACCTACTAGATTAAAGAAACAATGTTTGTCTATAATCTGGCAATGTGATTTACAAAAGCAAGATTATACTATGTTCTAAATGTGCATTGATACAATGTCGGCAGTTCTCAGAGCGCTGTAGACTCTAATTGAAAAATAAATAAATGTGGCATTTTATTAATCATAAAAATTAGTGCCTTACACATTAAGTAATTGTACATATTTTTTTAGGATCAAGGAATGGACTCTTTGCATTGGTTTGAATCGGTCAATAAACACATCGCTCAAGAAAGAAGAAATGTTGAAGACCAACTAGCGAAAGGCTCCACGCACATCCACCAAGCCTTGGCTCTAACCCAGAAGAAACTGAATGTATTAGAACAGGAATTTCAGTTGCTATATTTCAGTTTTAGCAGTGCTAGGATATTTTTTCAATGAATAACCCATAAGACAGATATGTAATAGTTTTTATTATTTCATCAAAAACACACCTTAAAGAGTATTTACAGTTTTATGTAAAATTGATATAAAGAAATAATTTGTTGAATAATTCCACTTATTAAATATATAGTTCACTTATCTCTAAACAATTATTTTTTAAGATATGGTCATCTTTTGCTGCATCCAAATTCAAATTCTCTTTTTATTCAAATTAAAAAATGTATAAAATAAAAAAGTACAAGGGTATTAAGAAATATAGTTTTATGTAAATTTGATAAATAGGTAATAAAAAGGTAATCATTAGGTACTATATTATTATGTACATTAATCATTCCATTTTCTGAAAGCATTATTTTGTGTTATAGTCTAAATAAACATATATTTTTTCTGGGAATATATTTATCATGTCTTATTTCCTTAACAATGACCTTCAAAAATAAATTTGTAGCTCCAGAAAAGTTAATCTTAGTGTTACTTTTATAGATAGACATTTATTATTTTAATTGACATTTATTTTCAAATAGATTTTTTTTATGTACACATACTTACGGTTTCTCTGCTCTGTCATGGCTGTGTCATAAATGAATTTATTCCTGTATTTTACAAACAATCAATAAATTATGTTGTATTTATAATTATAACATTATCAGTATTGTAATTTTTTTCAAAATTTATTTAAAAATTACGTATACACTCAATAGTTTAAAATTTAAGATGAATTTAGTAAAATAGATATTATGTAATGTGTTTGGTCATATATGATAATGAATAAATAATATGATTGATCGCATTAAGAATAATTCAAAACATGTTTTTTTCTATATTCTGAATTTGGCCATGACAGACGATAAGGTTTATTAAAGAGGATAAAAAATATAATTCTTATCAAACTATACATTTTATAAAAAAAGTTAATTTATACTGAAAAAAATGATTACAAAAAATAACGATGATGATAAAAACACGTGAATTTTATTATAATTTATTATTGTATATCAGTACCCCAGATTTCATAAATTTTTAAAATTCATATACCCACTATTTTATTTTTCAATTCACGGTAAATTTGGCATTTGTTCGTACTGTGATCGTACAAGTTGACACTTTGAGTCTGAATTATAAAGATTATGCTGAAAATGCCAAGGCACAATTGTCCCAGATTTTCATGCACACTAAGTTTGTTTAAATTTAACAACTAGAAATACTACCTATCCGATTAAAAAAGACAAATAGTGATTATAAATGGAAATAAAATGATTCCTAGAGCTGAGTACTTATAGAAAAGATTAATCTTAATTGGTTGATACTTTTGGCATACTCTTCAAAGAACTATGTATATGTCGCCCGACTCTTAAAATATTTAACATAAATGCAAAATAAATAAAAAAATTTCAAGACATTACTTCGTAACTTGTAAAAAAATAATTCAATTTTAAATTAAATAATATCAATCATTTTTATGACATAAAATAAAACAATATCATAACACATAACTATGTAAAGTGGTTACTAAGCCTTTTTAAAAAAAATAAAACATCACAACATTAGATTTAACTTAAATTAAGGAATCGAGTTAAAACCTTACAAAAGTAATTTCTTTGGAAAATATTTGACTGTTTCATAGGAAAATTATACATAACTCACAAAGATTTACGAGTTTTGTTTCTCACTCTTTATATGGAAGCACCTTATATTAAAATGTTTACACATTTCTCGCACCTGTAAAAAGTAAATACAAATTTGTCAAACCTGAAATTTTAACTCATGGTCAAAAAGTGCATAAATTTACTTTATCTAATTTATTCAGTAAATCAAAACATTTTTGTGTAGAAGTATTGATAATTAAAAAAGTGTATATTTTCATATTCAATAAATACTCAGACTTGGTATTAAGCGATGATATGTATTATTGGGTCGGCACTAACATTTTTAAAAGTAGAAATATTTATTTATTCCATTATTTGATATAACTGTCTCCCCATCTATTAATCAATTTATTTATTTCATCCCTATAAAAATTTTCAGGTTTTATGGTAAAATTAAGGGTTGTTTTGATTTCTCCCACATTATTAAATTTTTTACCGCTAAGATAATTTTTTTAAGATCGGAAAAGGCAGTAATTGCTAGGTGCTAAATTCGGTGAGTGTTAAGGATGATGTAAAACTTCCCATTTCAATTTGATACTTTTTTTGTATGTCTGGCATTATCATGATGGAAAATAATATCCTTTCTGTTCACTAATCACTATGCATCAGTTTTTCAATGAACGCTTGGTTTAATTTTTCCAATTGTTGATAGTACTTGTCGGAATTTATTGTCTTGTTCAATTTTAAAAGTTCATAATACACTACACTTTAATATCCCACCATCTCATAGCCTTTTTCTGGTGCAATTCTCCTTTGAGGATAGAAAGGGTGGGTTCCAGGGTTATTTTCGTGTACCATTATTATACACAATCCAATTATCATCACCTGTTACAATGAGATCCAAAAATCGCTCCAGATTTTGTCTACCAAGCAATTATCCGCATATATTCTGCTTATCCATTAAATTTTTCTGTGATAAATTATGTGGTACCAAAATGCAAAGCTTTGATTTACGTTTACGGAGATGTCTTATAACGCTCAAATAGTTAATATTCAACATATAAATTAAATGAATCAACTAGAAAGCAAAAAAAATCTATGCAGTAGTAACTTGTAAATATTTTTTCGATAGCTAGTTTTTTTCTGTATATTTTTCTAGTTGATTAATTTAATTTGTATTAAAAACCACAGAACTACGTTCTGAAAATGCAACTTCACAACAAAAATGTGTTTCCTTAATACATATTTAACATTTTTGCATATACTTTTGAGGTCAGTGGCCTTCACCATGGCCTTGAGATATCCAGTCCGGGGCTTATCTTTCAATGATAAATTTTCAGAAAATGAAACTGATTGAACCAAAAATAACACATTAGAGTTTTTATCACACCTTCACCATACACTGAATGCATATTTCTAGTTACGGTAGTTGCATTACTTCCTTTTTTGAATTCATATACATAACATGCAATGTCGGAAATTAATTTTGCTCTCGTCCATTGATAATTTTGGGTTGTTATATAACCAAAGACTAAATGAAACTACCTAGAATTAGGTGGAGAATGTCACATTTAGGATGACAAAAAAAAGTTTTAAGACAAAATATAACCATTTACGCTACTTGCAAATGAGTACCGCTAAAACAGCAACAATTTTTGCACCAACCCAATAGTATGCATGTCTGATAAGGAAACTTCCCGAGTGGCTTGTGGGGAGAGGTAGATGTGGAAACATAGTATTGAGTATAGTACATTTGAGATACTCACCACACTTGATCCATAATGAACGTGTGCCACAGTTGCAGTCAATGTTATTAAATACAGAAGGAACAGTTCAATGATGGGATGAACTGGCACTGTCAATATGAATAAGGTTACAAAGCAAAATGGATAAAGAAGTGGATTGAAAATGTCACACCTTGTATTACTCATCTGTGACACTATTAATCGACACTGAAAGGGAAAAAAGTGAAATAAGTTTAAATATGTGAAAAATGAAATCCCATAAAGTGAAATTCTACAAACGTTTTATTATATCATTGCTAAACATAATGAAATGTTAATATTTCAATGCTAAAAAATATTATAATATAATGCTAATAACACAAATATTCCATATTTGTCTACAATAGTTAAATTGTGACAATCCTGCACCTCGTCAAATAGAGGAAATATAAATAAAAAAAACAAATTTTAAAGCAATTTATACTCACACTTATATTGGAAAAAATGGTCCCAGTGAGAACATAAAATATTCTCGGATCCCTGTCGATAATGTTGTTGGGAGACAACACGGCCCACATGGAGCTAGCAATAAAAAATATCACAAGCGGAACCAATGGTCTGATTGCTTCTGTAAAAGTTCTCATCTTTCCAGATTTATCCCGGTATGATCTGTAAAATGGAATGAACCCAAATTTGTGAAATAGGAAAATATTCATAATAATAATTCAGCACCGCTTTAAGAAAATTTTAGGAGTTTAAATTACTAATAAGAAAGAATGGGAACTGTACGTACTTGTAAATATTCCATAAGATGACAGTTTGACTAGTGATCATGGCTGAAAAATAAAGTGTGAATTCAAACACCATTCCAGGGGTGATGCCACCAGGAAACTGAATATCCCATGCCTTAGGGCCAGTTAAAGCCGTTATAAGTAAGACCAAAACTGCCCCCTGAAAGTAAAAGTAGTAAAAAATATATAGCAATAGCACTGGATTAATTGTTAAAATACATATTATTGAAAGTCTCAGACTCCACAAATTAAAGGCGTAATTATAAAATAATATTTAGAATTGTTTTACTTTTTAAAAATCTCAACTTGATCCAGATCCATTTCATAGGAGATTAAAAGTAAATATAAATGTGCCGGAATTTGAGTGAGAAAATATTGTTTTCACAGGTGGCAATGTAAAAAATGAACATCTTGGGCTTATTTAAACACTAAAATATAAAAATTTGGCATCTTTCCACTGTCATGTCATGTATCAATGACTCAGAGCACTAGACATTTGGCCACAAGCATTTACTTTTAAATCTATTCTACATCTGGAAACATGCTAGCCCATAGTAATTTATAAATCGTTATTCAGAATCAGTGTACTAATGGTTTAGAATACGTTCTTATTAAATAATTACAATCATTGTGAAGTCATAGCCCCACGGTAGGAACATAACTCCGGTATTATATTTCTCCCAATGAGTCAGGTAAAAGTTCAGGCAAATATTCCAGATGACAAAGTACATCCTCAGAGGAGTGATGGCATTTCTGCCAAATATGCTATACATGCATGTCGGTATAAGTACAGCCGAGTATGAATCTAATCCGTGGTCGAATAATTCACCCAGGGGTCCACTGGTTCCCGTTTTTCTCGCTTGTTTGCCGTCCATGCCATCTGGAAATAAAATAAGGTTGTCAATAAACTTTTGCTAAATTGATACACATTGAAAGTCTATTCGATTACTACTCAATAATACAGAAATATGTGGAATAACAAGAAGATAGTCTTTGCCGATAAGTTATTGTTGCGAAATTCGTGTACCTTAGTTTGTCGAAAATTGAAGAAAGGGAAAAAACAAACTTCTTTGGTAGGTTTAACTACTTGGGATAATCGAGTCTATTGTATTGTAAGAAATTCATCTTTAAATTGAAAATAAATATTAAAGCATTTTTCCTTCAAAATATATATATTCCACTTCGGATTCTTATAAATATAATATGTATTAAAATTAAAAAATATGGACATAATCACATCTGTTTGCGCATTGTACATGTTTCAATTGGCGGTCCTGGGTTTTGAAGGTGTGGTGAAGTGTGTACCTCTGGTCTTACATGGGTATTCCATTTTAACTTGCGATGTTAGAATAAATAGGGATCGGAGCCTAAAAACACTCTCCAAAATCAAGGATTCGGGACTCTTAATTATCAGTTAATTTTCAGAGTCTGATCAGCAGGAACAACATAAGAAGAATCAGCAAAGCAGCCGGCATACCGGGCAGTCCGGATTGCAGTCGAAAGATCAATCTGATAAACAAATTAGTGGTTTATCTGCCTAATTCTTGAGTGACATACTCACATTACCGATAGAAAACCCAAGACCAAAGAAATAGCTATCAAAGGGTGTTTACACATACACCATCGTTTAAGCCTCCTTAGTAATAAACTTTGATAAATTATTTGATTTATGTAAAGAGAGCTACAGCTTTACCGGAGAATCAATTATTCATTACGCTTTTGATTTTTTCCTCAAGAATTTGTGTGCAGTAACTAACATTTCAATATAAATAACGCACCCACTTACCCAAAGTGTAAGCCAGAAACAGACTTATGGAAGTTAGGGCCCACGCCCAACTTGGAACATAGTCACCGGGTGATTCACTGTCGCTGTTCCCATAAAATCCGTAATCATACCAGGAAAATATGCAGAAATTAAATACGGTTAGTAGGAACCCTGTGAATGTTAAAACATTTGCAGCTATCCACTTTGGACAGTACTGAAAAATATGAAAATTTACAATTTAATAATTTATAGTTTATTCATTTTTATTATTAAAAATCAACAATAGAGGAAAAGTAAAAATATGTATAATGTAAACTAGCGGAGGACACCAACCTTGTGGGCAATGAAAGTAAGCATGTTTGAGGTGGAATAAAATGTGTCATTCAAAAATAATAATTAATAAATAGAAAGTAAAAATAAATTATATAAAATAACACATTAATCTAAAGATAAAAAGATGTAGAAAATATAATCCATATTACAGTTACCTAAAATATACATCTTCATTTACTTTAGGATGCATCACATTATACAATAATATTACATAGTCGAAATTTAAATTGATTTAAAGTGAGAAGAGTAGAAATTCACATATACAGGAAGTTAAAATACATGAAAATACTGAAAATACAGATATACACAGGTATAAAATAAATACTCAGAGGTATACCTTAACACACCAGTTCCAAAATGGGTGCATAACATAAACACTCAGGATGCATGTGTCTAATGAGTTATACTGTAAAGAAAATATAATTTAATAAATTAATTTTATAATCAAGTGGTTAGGACGCCTGACTAATTACAAAGTGAGGGGAATTTAAATTCAATGAACAATAATTTAAGTTAGACTAATTTTTCATTAATACATAGTTAGCTTTTTTGAAAAAACGTAAGAATACTGACGCGAGACATGTCCAAGCTCGAAATTGTTTTCTTTTTCAAATTTGTATCTATAATGTTAAATATTCATTTAAAACTAACAGGAAACTTGCAAGGCCCTGCGGGCGGCTATTATGAACGCCTTGCGGCCGATAGTAGCCGTGGTGACCGCTGCGCAGCCAGGGCTTTTGTAGATTCTAAAACAATATAATAAGGGATTTCCGCATTAAAATATAAATTTTACAGAGACCCTAATCGCACATCGTTCACCAATGGCCGCGTAGCGGCTACTATCGGTCACAAAGCGGCCACAATAGCCGCCCGTAGGGCTTAGCAGCAAGCAATCGTCGAAAGCTGATTGATTATCTGGTAGTATATATATGACAAGAAATAAAATAAATAATATAGGTAAATAAAAAATATTCTCTTCTTAGAAATGCGATAAATATAAATGACCTAAATGTGGTCACCGTTGTAATAATTTATATAAACTTAAACAAAATAGATACATACAAAAAAATTTCAGTAATTTATTCGAAAAATACACAGTCGATATATAAAATATACATAAATAAGTTTTTTGCAAAAAAAAAAAAAATATATATATATATATATATATATATATATATTTTAACAAAACAGTATGTAAGTCTATAGATATGAGTACAATACATCAAACCTACCCCTAAATTCTCTTAAAGAATTAACTTTTCTAAAAATCTATTTTTTAAACTAAATGAATGAAGACTACAATTTAGAAATTTATACCATCAAAATTTAAAAAAAAAAGAAGCTTTTAAAATGAGTTTATAATTTAGTTTATAATATAATATAATAGTCTATAATATAATATAATATATAGTTTATAATATAATACAATAGATTTGATCTTTCAACCATTTATGTCTACTCAAATTATTTATGATCCGAATAATAAATGAAGACGCAGTTCATAGGCGTTTTACGATTATCATTTACATTAATTGCTTATATTTTTTCCAATTCCTTAGAGTCTATGATACTCTGGGTACTTTGCATACGACTAGACATCCTAATCTAGGCACTACGAGTGCGTCAGCGCTTTCAATCGCTTTCAGTTTTATTAACTACCTTATTACATATAATATCATAAATTCTTATTATTATTAGATGAATTGGAAGGGGAAAAAGTCTAACAAGAATCCTCTAAATGCGTATAAAACTAAATGCTTATAAAGCTTGTAATGGAGTGCACAACCTTGAATAATAAATAAAGTGAAGATATCTAGAGTTGATTTTATACGGCGCGAAATTTAGGAATATGAATACTAATCTAAAATGATATAAATCAATATATCAACATTGTTAACAGCAGCTATTTAAGTGTTCTACAAAAACTTTTAACAACAAAAAAATAATTTCACAGAAATCTATCCCATGACCCGTGGGTGACCTATCGCTCCAATCGCGTCGCGTCGAGGTCGACAGAATTTTTTAAATATTCAAGATTCTATGAGAAATATAGTGACGCGCATGGCTTAGTTTTTGGATATCTGTCCCTAAAATACAGGTAATTGACGCAAATTCAAACCACACGCCATTCATACAATATTTGTGTTCGCTTTCATGGACCAATAATTTTAGAACAGGCTAATGCAGAAATAGCTACAAGAGAATTTACCCCTAAAGACTAGCGAGTTTGATTTTCCAATTGAGGGCAGAAATTCTCCGAATATGGATAGTGGATTCCGAAAAAATAAACTTCACGCGTTTACACGCGTGTTTCGCGAGTTTTCTGGGTTGTTTTGGACGACATCGGCCACAAATTTTCATGATCCAACGATGTACGTTTCACTCGCAACGGTATAAAAGCGGCTTTAGACGATTGCCCATTCACAAGTTTTTATGACAATAAATGTATAACGGAGTGGAAAGAAAATAGAAAAGTTAAATTTTGGCGAAACTGATTAAGCGCCGGTTGTGTGATCAGTGGTAAGTTTTTACTATGGTAAAAAAAGTAATTTTTATTTTTTGCGAAAACGGGTCATTCGATAGTTGGTAAAAAATATTTACTACTCGAAAATAGATCCAGTAGTAAACTAATTTTATTCTCCGATATCCGATGGTAAAATCGTTAATCGTTAATTAAAAATGGCGGACTCTTCACAGCTGTTTCACAAGTCATTTGTCACATTGATACTTTGAAAGTTGCAGTATACGACAACGAATCATTCAATATCCCGCTATTTTAGTGGCGAGAGTTCGTCCGATGATGATCTCGTTGTTAAATTTACATTATTACACATAAACAATTTTTTTGCCAGTAAAGTGACAGATTTTGTACGCAGGGGTGAATAAAGCCACAGATAAAGCGTAAAATTGTATGCATTTGATAATTATTCATCTGGCCACACTACTAGGCGGGATTGACTTTGACAGTAGTAAATTTGACGTACGAACAACCCGGAAACGGTTTTTTACCACGGGCGATGGTAAAAAGTTACTATAGTAAAAATTTACTATGTTCAAAATTTACTACTGAACACACAATCGGCCCTAGGTGAATGATTCAGATCTAGGATCCTTATTCACAGACAGTTATTCTTATTATTATTATATAAACTTAACCTTTCATTAGACTTTACTTTACTGTTTACAAAAAAAACTTTGGGAATTTAACCAATTATAAAACTCCCCTTCATAGTGGTTTGTGGATTGCTACAGCGTACATATTGTCGTACAAAGTATTGTATATAATCGTACAAATATTTATTATTAATTGAACATATGCGGCAAAAAATGTTTCGTACACCCGGATAATCTATAACAAGAAAGTGCTATTCTCACTGTCAACGAATCGACGATGTGTAATATATCACCGCGACGAATGTCAATGTCAGAAAGCTGTGCACATTGCAATTTCTATTTTCTTCTGACAACACTAGATACAATGGATGAAACCCAGAAAAAAAATACCGATAAGAGAAAATATAACCCACCTTGTACGTTTCGAATCCTGACAGTTTTTCTTTTGATAAATATCCGGTATCCATTATGAAGATTCATTAACAGGTCAGTCTCAATCTGAAAAGAAAATAATAATATACATATGCATTATAATTGTATTAAAATCATATAACTACTAAATCATAGTCTCGCATGAAATTGCACGCAAACCAACTCAATCGATATTTTTTTATCAAAATAACTAACTAATCAATTTGCCTTCATGTCGTTTCCTCGCGGGGGTAAGCAGATAGGTTAGAGCGCCACACTCTTTTTTTCTTCGATTTAACGATACCTAGTATTTTATTTCTTAAAACAAAATGACAATTGAAATGATACATTTTTAATGTTTTTGTTAATTAATGTGCATGAAACCGGCACGCTTCCCCAAGCATTTTGAGCATTTGAGTCGTCGTTTTGATTTCACTGCATTTCCAACAAATAATAACGTGTGAATATATATATTTGTATATAGTTTTCTAGTTACATTCGTGTCCGTGAAGTGAATGAATGATCAGTTCCTAACATTCCTGGAATTCTGGCTACCTTTGTATGGAGTATCTGGACAAAGCTAGAATTTTAGAAAATTAAGTTTCCCGCTCGAATACAATAAAAATGAATCATTTTTGAATCAATACAATTTCATACTAGAAAACTGTTTTATGATTAACTGAACGACTAATTAAGTAACTAATGACTCGACAGTCCTGGATACAATAAAAATGTTATAATTATATTAAAATTAACAAATCTTCCGGAAAAACAAATTCTTCTCTGAACCCTCTGAATGAAATAAGTAACATACGAAAAAATAAGCATTAGTTTAGTTTGATCAGCGAGAGAAATAATTTTTAAAGGCGGAAAATGCGAACCTCTTTACTACTGAAAAGTGGCTATAATTATGTTATTCGAAAAGATAAAAATAAATCTCGACGTAAAAACTTCCGCGGAGACAATTTCATTGTGATGATATTTTGAGTTAATGCACTAAAGCCATTAGAATTTCCTCTACTTGATGCCGGTTATTTTGGAGATGAAACTAAAATAGTGACTAGGCAGATGGGTACTTACTTAAGGCAAAATAATATTACAATTTCCCGCCCGAATCCACTCCGAGTTCGAATGATATTATCTCCTTTCCGTTTCACTCTCCCGCTGGATCCAAACCTTTATGCGATTTGTTGAAATAATGCGTACATATAACATTAGGCATTTGAATGCCGTTACCTAACATGATTTTAAGCACATTTTTTAACTTACATACATAATTATTAATGATTATACCTTAGATTGAATCTTGATTCCAACACACTTGACGTGAAATATAAACAGCATTAAACTATTCAACGGTTTAATTATAAGGGAAGTAACTATTTAACACTCCCGTTCCGAAACGGGGCACAACATAACCCCAAAAATCTTATTTTTAGACTTTCTTACCACCACGCCGTTTCCTCGCGGGGGTAGGCAGAGAGGATAGAGCGCCACGCTCTTCTGCCCTGACACACAATTTTCGCCTCATCTATATTCATACAAGCTTGACGACTATTGAGGCTTCTAACAGGGCCATCCTCCAGTATCTGGCTTACCTGGTTGTGCCAAGTCTTCCGCGGACGACCTCTACTTCTGCTGCCATCAACACTTGCGTCATATATCTTTCTAACCATTCTCTCCTCGTTCATCTGTTCCATATGATCAAACCACCTAAGTGATCCTTTCTAAATCTTCCTCAGTCCTAGTACTACTTAGAACTATTTATTAAACTACATGCTATTTCGTCGTGTTAAATGCGATAGGCTGTATATCAAAAATACCAAATTTTTCAGGAGAGAACAAAAACTACCCCATTTCACTGATTCTTCTGCAAATTTATTATCTTAATTGAATTTGTCTCTCTGTTAACTGTGTTATCACCATTTTGACGTAAGTTGCGTATTACGTCACACTAGGTTGACAGTTTTTTTGTCTCTCCTGAAAAGTTTGGTATTTTCGATATACATTTACCTATTGCATTTACCACGACGATTACAACCTCCGTACTTGTAGCGTTTGTATTGCATTATATCCATTTTCGTTTAACTGCATCGTACGATTATACACATCGCAATGCGTATAATTTTTCACAGTATAATTCGATATCTAAATATAGATAGTATAATAGTTACTTCTTGCAACTGTTTATTTTTCCAATCAATGTCAAGGAATTTATTCTTCAATTTGCACTGGTTGCGTTATTTCCATTTATAAATAAATTTTGTCAAGCATTTTCAAAAAAATCTCGTAATTCACAGATATAAACACAAGTTGGCCCATGATGGTGAGATTTTTCCATTGGATTTTGTTTCGATCAACGTCTGAAGATTTGCAATTGGCTCAGATATTTGAAGTTGTGGCTCTGGCGCCGGCTGTGGAGAGAAGGATATGTCAAACTAACATGAACATACGATAAATATATACATTGAAATATAAATAAAAATCGTCTGCGGGATTATTTAAAAAAAAAAAAAACTTTAGTATTGCGTACTGATTCGTAAGTCGTAAGGATTGCCACTCTCTAATATATAAAAAAAGAGTTACTTATACAAAATATACGTTTTAAGCTCCCCAAACAAAAAATGTATTCAAAATTGGAGGGATGAGTATAAGGTTCGACAAGGTAGTCAGTAGGGATTCTGTGTCGAGACAACTCTGGTATAAATCCACGGGAATTACACCATTTTTGACTGTCTCGAGACTTTTTAAAAAAATAAACCGAAATTAAATTTTTCTTGATATTATTCATTTTAAACAAGTTGACTTAATCATATTGTCTATTGACATACAACAGGTAGTGACCCAACGACGAGCGGTGCAAGTGCAAGTACATTTAAAAAAAAAAATGGAAAGTTTCCATAGTTTATATGGTCAGCCATAAAGAATAGCATTAAGGAGAAATTTGTCCAAAGATATATACTACTAAAAAAGATTTTCTGTTGTAAATGGTTTTGACGGTTTGTTCAAACAGAGGATAATGTTCCATTGTAAAATGTGATCTTTTATATTTAGGATACATTCATGTCATTTTTGTCATGTCACAACATTTGTATAGCAATTATTTGAAAAACTTTATTAGGGGACTTGGCTAAATAAATACGTTCTCGTCTTCCGATATGTTTCTGTATTAATTGTTCGTTTTTTGTATGTTTTAATTTTTTTTTGTATTTTTGAAATTGTTTGTGTTCTGTAATTTTTATAAATGAATATGTTTTTGAACTCAATATATAGGTAAACTTAATTTTATTAAAAAAATAAATATTCCCACATTATGAAATAATAAGTATTTCATCAATCGGTTTTTATTTGTTTATACAATTCATATTAACGTATTTTTTTCACATAGATAATATCCTTAATAGCTATGGTACATCTTTTTATTTTATTTATCATATGAATTTCTTTTTAATTATATAAAATTCATAGTCTCGATTCCCGGGAATTGAAAAAAATCGAGAATACAGAATCCCGAGCAGTCAGCTATCTGGGTGTATATCTCGGGTTCCTTTCTGTCAGGCAGTGTCAGAAAGAGCTGTGGACTTTTTTTTTCAGAATTAAAAGGACTAAGTACGGCGAAATGGAGCCTCTGGTTCTAGGCGGTGCGTTTAATTTACTGGGCGACATTATGTGAGTCAATTTACAATACATTCACTTCTGAGGTATGGGGGCGCCGACTGGGGATCAAAATGGTCGCCTCCGCCTTAAACAGAGGACAACAGGTACCTCTGCTAGCCTACCGGACTGTGTCTGGTGCCGCTCTCCCGGTACTGGCAGGAGTTTTACCCGTTGATATAGATGTTATAGAAGTATGTGACCGTCGCTCTCTGAGGAAGGGGCTGGAGGAGAGTCATCTTGGTACTATCTTCAGATCCTCAGAGGCTCAATTCCAGGAATTGTGTTCACGAATAAGGAGATTGATGGTAAGAACGGTGGGATGCGGCACCACAGGGGAAATGGACGCACTTCTGTCTCCCCATTGTTGCTGTGAGAGAAAAAGGTCAGAGTGGACCTCCGGTGTGGGACCATTACTCGGTGGAGATGGTCTCCGGACGCGGCGAGTTCCGAAGAAAACTCTTCGATCTAGGACTCGCCTTGAGCCCGTGGTGAATCTGCAGCCGGGTCAGGCAAACACCGGAGCACACCCACAGGAGGTGTGAAATAATGAGTGATGCGAGAGAGGACATGCTTGAAGGTTTGGAAGGGTTATATCACCGTTCCTCATGGAATGATGGCCTAATACTTATCGGACACAACCTCGAATTCTTCCGGGAGTTCATTAGGACATGGGTGTCGCGATGGGAGCTACTGAGAGGGGAGATTCCAGCTAGTGTGGGGTATTTATTAGTCGGGGGTAACCCGTCTGCCATACCCCTAGGCTGCACCACGGTGATTTCCTATCGGTTGTAGCTTGCTGGTATCTAGACTAAGCCGTCTTTGTACCGTCTGAATACCCTTGAGTGGAAAAATATTTAAATTTTTTTCGTGCTATCAATAAATAAATATTCTGTTTATTTGATTTTCTGTCTTTGTTGTTGCCTTATGCATAAATATGTTTTCTCTTTTATAACTTTATTTATATTGTGTTTAAATGATTTAATAAAGCTATTTGGCACTGTTTTCGGACAGTGAATTGCGTTTTTACTAACCAGGCTCGGCTGAATTGTGATACAGCGCGGTCTGGATTAGTGTGGAGAAAAAAATGCCAACCTGGCGGCGAATGAGTAGGACCGATATGCCAGATTTTGTCCATAAATGGTCCTGGTAAGCGATGAGTCGCCATTTACTGGCCATTTTAAAAGATTTTATAGCAGTTTTTATGGAAATCGACCTTAAGATTATAATGAATAATGTTCTAATTAGTACTTACCGTTTGCGAGCTATTCAGCTATGAATAAAACCAATAATTAGATACTCAGGGTAATGGGGTCATTCAAAGTAACAAAATTAAAATCACATCTGTAAACGACTATATAATTGTTAGTAGATATTATGTACAAAAGCATTATTTAAAAGCTCATACATCTTGAATTTAAAACTCACTAAACTATTTTAAAAATTGATAAGATATATACATGGAATATATGTAATATCAATATTATTATTTTTCTTGTTATATTATGTTCGCGTTGTGTGCAACGACAGTAGGACTAACTTTGTGGTCTCCCAGAACGACGCTCGAACCCCTGACCACTTGTTCAATGGGCGAGTATCCTACCTGGACTAACTAGATCGTCATTATTAAATGTATAGATTACAATAAAATAATGTTATAGAAAACGGTTGTATAATAAATGGAAAAATAAAAAAAGGAACATGTGTGTACTTTATTAAGATAGATTAAATGGAATTTAAGTGAGAAATCATAGCAAAAAAAAAAAATTAAAATTGGATACAAAATAAACTCGTCATGACTGTTAAAGGCTATATGAAACGAATATATATTTATGTCATCATCCTCAGCTTTTTTCTATCCCATGCTGGATGAAGGCCTCCCCAAGTGTCTTCCATTTTTCTCTGCCCGTTGTTATTCGCTGCCGCCGCTGACGTGTTCCTATATTTGAGATAATTATTAGTGTTCTTGCGCTTGGTGCAACAGTATGGCGGTCTCTTAAAACAATTTATTTTGATAGATTAATTCGTTTTATCCGCCCCGAGTTCCGGTTCAATGGTCGTACTCGAAGCAATTTATTTAAACGAGATATTTTTCATCCAAACTAAACGCAACATTTAAAATAGAAAATATACAAATATTAAGTATATTTTAGTTTGTGTGGAATCTTTTCAATAAAATTTATAATTATTGTTTTGTTGACTGCCGAGACAATTAAAAAACAATACGAAGTTTGTTAAGCTTATCTTTCAATAATAATTCAAATTTTTTTTTTTTAAGAAAATGTGGGTTTTTATTATTCATTTTTATATATTATCAGAAGTTACACACTAGATTTGACTTTTTTTAAAACTAGGATAATAGAAATAATAGGATCTTTACATTAATGTCAAACAAATGAACTGAATATTATTTTCAATAATTAAGAAAATACAAACATAAACATAGAATTCATTTTCCGCGTGCCACAAAATTGCCTTAATATAGAAAATTCTTACATATACGAAATATATTTTCTTATAATCTTGATTACGGAGACAAATTTGTATTGAAACAAATTTAAAAAAATGTTAAAAATTAATAGAGTTATAAAGCATTCAATTCTCCACGTTTTTATAAAACTTTGTGTTAGTGAAAACAAATTATTTTAAACAATATATTGTATTTACATACATGTTTTGAGGCTTCAGCCTGCTATTTAAAATCAAGTTTTATATCAAAAACTTAATAATTTGTTGCTAAATAATGTTTATATCGATCCTATTAATGTGTATCTTTTATTGTTTATTAATCGGCGATATGAAATGAAAAAAAAAACCAATATAATACAAATATAAACTTGGTAATATACGAACAGAAATTTGTTCATACCATACATAATTTGTTAAAAGTAATGTGACCCACACGGTATACGTATATTTAAAGTAGATCACGAGATATTTTTGATTTGTTGGATTCTGTATTTTAAAGAAAGTAAATATAAAAAGGAGAATTGTGCCGAGAACACACGATGTAAATGAGACTTTGTATATTAATTTCAAACTGTATTTTAATTTTTATGAAATAATTTTTTTCTTAAATTTTTCGAGAGTTTTTCGTTCGATTTTCTGTAATCGGTATAGGGAGGGGATAATATGGCGATTGAGTATCGAGATAGAATAAATGTTTTATTAGTATACAATTGAAATATCTTGAATTTTTAATTGCCAGAACAGAAATATAATTTCTTTTATGATTGTTTATGAATTAAATCGTCGGAGGGTATTGAGCCCGTGACATCAGCGCCGAGTTCTGATACTGCACTATCACCAGTTGCAATGTTATCAAGAAAAAACTTCTAGAATCGATAATTAAATTTAATTTTGAATGTAATTTCTCTGAAGATAATAATAATAATAATAATGTGAAGATAAAACAAATAATTTATTATGTGGTTATCGCGGAAGCGTAGTTTACACATTAAGTCAGAATATTGTACGAGTAAGTCTAGATGGGGGAAATTCCGCATTGGTAATATTTGAGATGTAATCGTGACGGCGCAAAGATATTGGACAATGGACAATGGCCGTTCCCAAACCGCACGAAAACCTATAATATATTATATGGACAGTGATAAACAACAAATAACTCACCCACAAAAATAAATTTTAGTATATGGCACTACGCCAAGCCACTGACGGCAAAAATTCTAACCTGTTTTAATGTTATATGAATATGAATTTAACATAATACATAGATAGGTACATTTTTTTTCTTTGAGTTGATAGAAACGGAAGGCTGAGAATGATATCGAAAGGAGAATAAAGTGAACGGCGCTTTGAATGGAATTATAGCTAACGGAAACTTGTCAACCGAGGCAGGACTAGCGGTGTGCAATGTAACACTGATGGTGTAGAAGTGAGGCATGGAGCTGGCGAAGAGGAACGAAAGTAGACTGAATGCAGTGGAAATGAGATCACTTAGGCGTATATGTGGAAAATCTATTATATTTATGACAGAGTAAAGAATGAAGAAATAAGGAAAGAATGTAAAGCTGATGTTACATAATGAGTAAGATTATGAAAAGATCACTTAAATAGTTCGGTTATATGAAACGGATGAATGAGGAGAGAATGGTAAGAAAGATATATGACGCGAGTGTTGATGGCACCAGAAATAGAGGACGTCCGCTGAATACTTGGCACGATCAGGTAAACCAGATACTGGAGGATGGTTCTGTCAGAAGGCTCAACAATCGTCGAGCATGTATGAGAAGATGTATGAATGTGGATGAGGCGAGAATCGTGTGTCAAGACAGAGGAGTGTGGCGCTCTATCCTCTCTGTCTACCCCCGTGGCGAAACGGCTTGATGGTAAGTTAGTTAGTCAATCTATCTAATTAATAATTTTAGACACCTAACAATGAGTGAATATCATAGTCTTCATTCCGAGGTCACCAATAAGATGTGTGTAAATATGTAAATATGATACATTTTGAAAGAAAAATTCAGCTACAATATTATTATATTATATTAATGATAACAAATAAATAATCAATGCTATCAAAAAATACTTAAATAAAAAGATTACCGTGTATCTCGAAATTCATAATATTTTTATATCGTTATCATAATTATATTGCATTTTATTTTATTATAAGCATAAGCTAGTTATTGTAAACAATAATTATTAATATGTAATCCTCTTCTCTGCATTGTATTGTTTCATTGTAATTATAACAGATTAATAAATATATAAATAAAATATATTTTTGAATACAGAATGAATTAGTTGGTCTATGTACATAAATCGTTGCAATGGCAAACAATACTAACTGTTGTAAAATAAGGAGAACATGTTGATCGTACCCAGTTGTTGTATTTTACTTGCCAAATATTCGTAACCCAACATTATTGCACGTGGGAGTAAGTGTGAATATGTACGACACGTAAGGATGAATTTTAATAACATTCGTAATAATATTACACTTCCATATCTATATCTATAATTTTCTGGATGCGTTGGCTCCGGACGTAGTGTCGTTATGGCTGTATAGTGCTTGGTTAAAAAGTCAGATCTGTGAAACGCGAGCGGGGCAAAAACGAACGTGTTTTTAATATCTCCATGTTAAGATTACTTAAATGTTTTTTCTTTTATATATATTTAATAACAGTACGTAAATATATATTTAATTTGAAATTAAGTATAGATGTCTTCATTATGAGTAAGAAAAAAACATACATGAAATCCGTCATCTCTTCTTATCTATACTGTATGTGGTAATACCACAGAATAAAGCGCTTTCCGCAATGTCAAAACAACGAATTTTGGTTATATATATTTCAATATTAATACGTAAGAACACCGCTTGTACAATTCCAGAGAGAGCAATACAGAATGCACTTATGAGAGAGCAATGCAAAATGGTTTTCTGTTAGTGCAAAATGCAGCATAAAATGTGGTGGCAATAGCCGATTGCTTATTTGGTAGTTAATATTAATTCGTGATACTTAAAGTCAGTCGATCTTGTACAGGAGTACATACATATGTATAAACGATAGAACGTGTCGTCTCTGTGGCGCCGATACGATACAGGTTGTTTGAATTAGTGGCGTAACTAAGCCAATGCAGTGCACAGGGATTAGAGATTCCAACTCGAATATTCGAATATATTCGGCCTTTTCTACTATTCGATATTCAAATATTTGTGCAGATATTCGATTAGTATTCGTACTAATTTATAAGGATGGAATATTAAACAATTCTCAGGATTCTGATTCGGACGTAGAAGAGACACCTGCTGCTTGTTTGAAAAGTTCATCGACGCCTGAATTGCAGACTGAATTAAGAAGCACCATTTTATCCTTCGTAGAAACTACAAACGCTCGTTCAAATAATCTAAAAAAAACATTTTAGATATTTAGACAATTTCATAAAAAGAACAGAAGCGTTAGACCTATTATTTAAAACACTTTTAACAGTTAAACCAACGTCAACCGCTACTGAGCGGGTATTTTCAACTGCAGCGACGACAAAAAAACAAATTTAAGAACAAATTTAAAATACGAAACGTTCAATGCGACATACATACTGTATACACACTATACACAGTAGAAGTAACCCACTACCGTATCGAATTTTGGACCACACCATCACTGTAAACTGAAAATTGCCTTAAAGCCAAACAGGTATTTTAAAATTTAAAGTGCATATAAATCGCTTGGAATGTGTGAATAGTATATGATACATATCTAATTTTATCCTTACTATTTGTTTACGCGCTTTATACTTCGATAGGTAGGCCTGATATAAAATTTTGAATATGTGTGTTCTTTTTGTGTAGATTTAAAAACATAAAACAAAAGCGAAGCTGCTTTTGGGAAAAGAGTTATTGTGATTCGGACGGACTTTTTACGGCGGAAATAATAAAACTTTTAGTATATATAATTTCGGATTATCGGTTGTGTGAAGGTTTTCGGTTGCTGACCAGCATATTTGCGGACCATCAGGCTACAAGGATAGCGACGTCGGCCTCAACCAGCACAGGTTCACAAAGGTTTGTGTAATTTGAATTTACATAGATTGAATAACTGTATTCATCATTACCAATAGAAAACCCAAAACTAGCTATCGAAGTATTTACGGAAACACTATTCAATGGATAAACAACGCAGTACTAATATTCGTAAATCTTATTTAGGGGCCCTTTTTCCATTCTGCAGTGGGGACCAATTTTTGCAGTTACACCACTAGCTAGACCTTTACATGGAGTATAATTAATCAACTGATTCTTATTCTATATTATAGTATTTAATTATATTTAAAAAAAAAAGTTCTTATAAGCCATGGTCTAATAAATTTAAATATAGATTTATATATATTAGGGGCGTGCAGTGCATACAAGAAAAAATGTGTGCATTACTAAAAATTCTGGGAAACAAACATAAATTAAATGATCTATAATATGGACCGTGAACGTATATTTACTGATTTCTTACAATTAGAGCCATCTGTGTACCAGTAAAAAATTTAATGGTTTAGTTCTAAAAACTACCACGACAACCCACCGCTGCAGTCGTGGCGCTAATAGCTACAATCGACGTATTGTAGTTATTCACATTACTATTTTCTACTTTTAAGTTAGTGAATTACTCAAGTAATACAATTGGTTATATACTGAATTGAAAATTCCTTAATATTATTAATAATAATATTAAGGAATAAGCTTACAACTGCATGCAAATCATTAAAGTGCCTACTTCCTCTTTTACTAATTCGTAAATTTTACTATCTTACTGTTTTTAACGTGTTGATTTCATGGTTGTTCATTGCGTTAGGTGCACTTGGTGCATATATTTGTTTCCTACGTTAACATTTAATAAAAATAATTATTTCGTTCAGTTATTACGTGAAGGATTTTCAAACAATAAAAGAATCATATTCAGTCATAAAAAGTGTACTTAAGAACTTCCATACATTTTTTATATTAATTTTTATATGGGCAAGAAGGTATTATTTTACGTTAAAACTTAAACTCTAAAAACACTATTAATAGTACTCTAAAATTACAAATAAATACACGGTAGGGTCGTATAAACGACGGATTCATTTTGTCTGAAGACGTTGGTTAAACGAAAGTTTATAATTCTATGTACAACATAACCTAAATGTATACCTACTGCACGCCACTGATATGATACATATACAATTATAGATATTCAGATAGCGATATATATGAATTAATCGAGTGTTTACCCGCATGAATAATAAATAATTATGACTTTTGACACGTACGAACTGTCTGCTACCGGACAAGTCACCATTATTGTAAATAAATAGCCAAGTGATAAATATTATTGCCGCGGAATATTTTAATAATCGGGCTTACATATAACACGCATAGCTTAAAATAAAAACAAAAAAAAATATACAGCAGCTTCAATAAGGTTGTTTTAATTAAAAGTTAAGTATACAAGATTGAGATCGGAAACGTTCGCCATAATTTTTCTGTTCTTTGAAGGTGAACAAGATAAATTGATAAATTTAGGAATTCTTCAATATTGGTAACGATGGCGCGAAAGTTTCGAGTATTTTGTTTTAATAATTTTTTCATATGATTACGGCTATAAAATATTAAAATAAAGTAAAAAATATACTTTTTAGAAAGTATGGCGATCTCTTTCTTCCTTTCTTCATATCCTTCTCCTTTACCCACAATTATAGCATCTCGATAATTTAAAATAGAGTCTGCTGCAGATTAGAAAAACTCATTATTAATAAAGCCATTATATAATATTAGCATTCTACATGCCCAAGATGCGATGATCAGGCAAGTTGTTGGATATGACAAAAGAATAAAAAAAAAACCAGAACATTAAAAGCGTTTAATTTCACGAATATAACATAAAAACAGGTGTAACAGAAATATAAATATCGCAAAATACAGTTAACATACGTTAACGTCACATGACAGACACATTTCTGAGCTTTTATTTATAATAGCTATAATCATTGACCATCTCAATTTGCAACATCCAAACGGTTATAATTTCCATATCCCGATGTATAACATACTTAATATGGTAAAAAAAAGACATACGAATTCTATCTAGACTGCACAATGGATGGATCCAAATAATCATATAAAGGTAATCGGCTTAAAATAATTCAAAGATTTATTCCCCGCACCCCCTGGTTCTCCAAAAGGAAAGTCTCTAAAAGAACAATATTAAATATCTCTAGAATGAGAATTGGGCATTGCCAGGTAGCCTCACATTTATTCAGATTGAACTTAATAGATTCCCCAATGTGTAAGTGTGGCGCAGAGGAGGAAACCCTTGACCATATCTTTTTTGCCTGTTCATTGCGGATCACAGTTTTTTTTATAATAATCTCGTCAATGGTAATTTTCAACTTCCGGTTAACTTGTCATCTTCTTTCTCTTAACTCGCCACATTTAATCTATATAATAGAAATTATTTTGAACGACAATGACTTATAATATTTCCGATTCTATAATATTATTGTACTTTTTTCTATAAAATAAAGTTTTAACTTGATTAATGGCACAAATCACTATTGAAGGGTGGATTTCCTATTTAAAAGAAGAAGAAGAATGGTTATGACGTGATATAATAAAAATATATCATACATTGATGTTTTCAAGTTTTCTTTGTTAGATTCGTGACGCATTTTATTTATGTAGGTAGGTTTATTTGAACAGTCTAAATATTTTTTAGAAATTGGTTAAAAATCTACGCGTGAGACAACTCTGCCCGATTGACCTTTTCCCGAATCACGAAATTGTGTAATTCAGTAGTTCGTAAGTAGTCCACCTGTGCCCGGGGACGTGTCTTCCTCGAGGGCGTGAGCCAAGGTTGGGCAGCAGGGTAAAATAATGTACCCAATATATTGAAAATGCTGAGTGAAAATAATCCTCCATACTCCAGCGTCAGAAGATTCCAAGGATTCGCGATGAATGAATGAACTCTTTTCATACCCTTTCATTTATTTTGTTTTTCAAATTTTAACCCTTGCCTGCGCTTCTCTTCTGAATGAAGACAACAAGTTAAATGTTATAAAATATATTTATAATGGGTGACAATTCACATGGATAAATTAAAAATAATTTTCAACAATAACAAAACATGACAGCAGTATCTGCAAGGAAAATAAATCTCAACCAAGCGTGTACTCCCATCCCTCGATTTTAGCGGTATGTATACAATCAATTCGCGTAAATCGAGAACGCGTAAAATAAGGCAAAGATTGATAAAATAATGAAACCTATATTGCAGTATATAAATGTAAATATCGAAATTCGCGAAAGTTCTCAATCACTCGTATAAATGTCGAGTAAAGGTGCCAAAGAGAAAAATGTGTAAAATAAAAATATCAAGCAATTAAAAATCAAAAAATTATTTATTGGTAAAAATATTATTTTTCGATACATTGGTATCGAAAATTATTTAATCCGAGAATAAAATGAAGTGAAAAAAGAACAAAATATGTATATGCAATTAATTAGCTTCACCCTTATTTTTGGTGTTGATCTTTAATGTTAAAACCCTTTTCATTGTTACCGGCTCAAAGTCCCTAGAATAAGTATACACTGCCGATGCAGGCTTTACTTCGAGTTGTACTTTGTTAAAAATTCTGCGACTAATTGATTCTGTGAATAATAAGTGTCTTTTATTTTTCGTCAAATCGAACCATTTTCGTGAACCGAGCACGCCGATTGGTTGATTGATTGTCCGTCGGGTGCACAGTAGTCTGGATGTTTAATTTATAAGACAAAAATTACATATTGTGGAAATCGATTGTATCTTAAAACACATTTTTCTTAACCACGTTAAGGTGAAACCGCGTTAATCGAGGGATAGTAAATCGTGCAGTGAAAAACTCTTTTAAAATTTTAGTTAATTTATAGTAGTTAGGTATGTATGTACTCTGGGTGGATTGTCCTTTGCACTTTGGGTTCGGAAATATCTAGAAATGGTTCTAATTTTAATATTGCATCGTATCAGCGCAGTCGTATGTGAAATATTCTAGCCAGCTATGACAGACTCATATTTCAAATACCAACGATCAAAAATGATTCACCGTATTCACTGCTCCATCTTCGCAGATAACCCAACACCATTACGAAGGAGCCGGGAGTCCATATCCGGTTCTTCGAATTCGAATATTTTTTTCTATTATAATAGTAGTTATCTTTACAAATGACGTTACCGGGTATTTTAGATAATCAATATTTTAAAACGTTCATATAATTGGAAAAATAAAGAAATAATTTTATTATCACTCAAAATAATTTAGGTAGATGACAATTAATACAATAAAAGTCAAGGGCTCGAAGTTAGTCCTATTTCGTCTATATTCGAGGTGAAACGGTGTGAATAACTCATCAAAATGATGTACGTATAAACCAATTGGCGCCGTGCCAATGGTAGCGGTCCATTCACTGAAAATAGTACGATAGTAACTACACACATTCGGTTCATCGGTGCTTCTGTGAAAGAGTGCGTGCGCAGTACGAAGTAAGATGAAGGTTAAAGGTTAGAATTGTATCTCAAATATTATTCTTCCGATTGAAAGAAGCCACGCCGATGTTATCTCTATATCCTGGAAGAGACGGCCTTGAAATGTCTCAATATTAACTATTAATTTTGACGCCGCACTAGCTAACGTGGATACATAAGCTATTCGTGTTATATTTAAAATAATAATAATTTTAAAATTTCTTTACACCACAATTACTTTAAAATAAACCATTTTAACGTTTGGTAGGTGCTCTATTATTGCACGCTGAGTTCGCAGGACTGTTCAGGAACCGGTATAGAAAATAGAAACCCCAACGATCAAATGCACGCAAAGTAATGATTGCGTGTTTTTTTAATGGGCACCGGGTTGATAATTATTAACTTTTAGAACGTCTGTGAAATTGTAATTTGTATATGACACGACATGGAGCAACACTAAAATATGTGACCTGCCTTTTAATATTCACTCTTTATTTACATCTTATTTATAAATTTAGTTTATTTCTTGAATTCACTATTAATTACTCAATTGTTAAAATAATAGTTGGATAATATGTAGGTACGTTCCTAAGTTTAGCGATTGTTTCTATTAATATAAATGTAATTATTAGCATTTTATATGCAATATAAATACGCAGAAATTACAAATATTCTGAATATAAAAATATTGACAAATCAATTTGAAAGTAGTAGTGTAGTCGTCTTCTATATTTAGTTCAACATTATAAACAAACATATCGAACACCCCAGAATAAATATTATTTAATAAAACAATTCAATAATATATTTCGTGACATTGATAATAACAGTAAATGTAAAAGAAAAGGACTTACATTTTAAAAAATCTCCAAAAATATTTGTGCAAAATCAACATCGATTAATCATTTTGATTTAAGGTTATAAACTAACGAAAATATTTAATATCATGTATGAATACTATCTTCGCTCTTCGCTAAACATCTATCAATATCTTAAATAACTTAATTATCAAATATGAACACTAGTTCTCACATATTCGAGATGAAAAATAAAAAATAAAGCACAGCCGCACAACACATCAGACCGCGATTGACAGAACGACATTGTCAGAACTCGCGCGCAGCGTTAGGCGCATACCATCCTCCTATTGGTCGATACTGCGCGTGTCAGAAAACAGAGTGGACTCTGGTGGTATTTTATACAACTACATTTTAAAATTATTGGATGAGAAATTGTTTTTCTATTCTGAAATAAGACCTAAATAAAGTAATATCCAATAAATGAAATAAATATTTGGGTATTTTTTTCTCAATTGAAATGACTACTAAAATATGAGATCGTACATCCCTCATCCAGACCAGTAAATTAATTATTTTTTTATAGCTCAAGTTCTAAACATTCTTAGAAAAATAGTGAGAATATTCATGTGATAATAATATGTGTTTGTTCGGTCTAGAAGTATTTAGTATTTAGTGTGTAATCTAATAGTCGGAGGTTTGAGAGCCGCGTTCCGGTAGACAACCGAGTTAGTTAGAATATTGATGTGACATGCACCAGTTTCGTGTGCATCTTAATTTAAAAAAGAATAATAAGTAAAATGTATAATTTTAAGCATTAACTGGAAACTATATATATATATATATATATATATATATATACATATATAGGAATTTAGGAAGAATAAGAAAAATGGCGGCTATTTTGACATATTTTTATTTTGTTTTATTCAGAAAACATAGTTTATGAGTAAATACGAACATCATAATAAAGCGAAACAATAATTAAACCATTTATATGTTTTCTCAGAAGATACAAAATACTTTATACAGTGAGTACAATTTAAATTTAAGAAAGACTATAAAGCAGAAAATTGTGAAAAAAAAGTTGAGAATAAAAATTTTAACACGGAGAAAAAAGTTATTAAAAAGAAAGTAAGAAAATATTTGAGGAGAAAGGAAAAGGAAAAGAAAATGGGATAGGGAATAAAATCTGAGTGATAAAAATAGAAAGAACAATAAAGGCCTTTAAAGATTATGTATTGAATTTAGATTTAATTGAGGTAACTGAAGTATTGAAAATATATAGTTCGTTTAGGTGCGAATTGAAAGAAAGGGGTGCTCAGTAGAAAAATTAGTTTTGTTTAGCATGCAATAGTTTGCAATGTAGAAGATTAAATGTAATATTAGTTCCGGTTGACCTGGCTGGCACTCGAATGGATAATGCGTCTGAGTAAATCAGAACAGTCTACTTTATTTAGTATCGGCTATTTTGTGTAGGAAAATGATATCGACCATGCCTTTTCGAGTTTGTTGTGATGGAATTTTGAAAATGATAGATGATTCAGCAGTGCTAGTTAAGGTTCGATAACTACGAAAGTTAAGATATTTATGTATCCACTTGCCATCTGGACAGGGTGAATTTCTGCCGGAATGTGACAGAGTTCTGCGACTGCAACACGTAAATGTGACGTCTGCCCTTCCCTTTTAGTGGTGCATGTTTCTATAGCTCTTCTCTGGCTGCCTTCTGAATTTAATGCGATAATGAGCCTCACGTCAAATTGTACGGGTGTGGGCTCTGGTACGATGATGCCGGGGCCAACCTATAATGGTATTAGAATAATAATAACTGAATGTAATACGAAAAAGTAAAAAAATGTAATATAGACCAATTATAATAATAAAGAAAAGGATTAAAAAAGTTAATATGAAGGGGCGCCATAAGGTTTTAGTAACTAACTGCCAGAACTTTGCTAACTGCTCTAACTTTAAAATATAGTCCAAAAAGAAGCTTTAAGATTTTGTAAAACATTGTACGCGTTGTTTTGTTGAGTGGAATCGAAACGAGAGTAAACAACTTTCAAAACGATTCCGGGATACGATGGGACCCTTTGGGGTTTCCTTCATTATATGAAGGTAAGTCGATGACAGCATAGTATTGCTGCAACTGTATTTTTCCGAAAACTTGCAACATTTAGCATCGTTCGTTTCACCATCCAGTACGAGTACAGCATATGTCAAGGTTCATCGTAGATACGCGAGCCTACGAGGAATTCGTGGCATTAAGTACAAACGTATTATTTAGAGCTAGTGTACACCTACGAAATTCGATACTACTGTCGTAATGGCAGGGGCTATGTAATATATAGATATGCAGTCGTCAGTGTGCTCACCGTCGTATATTTCAATGACCCCTTGTTATTACGACAAAACTATCGTATGATAGTACGCCGTAGGTTTGCGCTAGCTCTCATGTATGCTTGCCTGCCCCCAATATCACAATTATTCTAAAAATAAGTTAAAGTTCCATCCTCATCACTTTTGCATCCTACATAATATACAATTTCCTTCCGTCCGCCGTGTCGCATAGCAACATGAGAGAAACAAGATCTGCCGTCAATCACTTGAAAGTGTAAAAGTACGCGTCAAGTAAAGAAATTTCTTTAGTTGCTATATTTTTTAAATAAATTAAAAGTAATAAAAAACAATACCGTCAATATTGACTGTTTAATGTATACATACATGTAATATTATACGTACAGTATACATGAACGTTTTTTATGAGTATGTACAATAGAATGGTAGGTAGCCGTTGTGTTATGACGGAAAATAAAAATCGATTTTCCGGAAAGTTGACTCGTTCTTTTTCGCGATAAATGAAAACACTTTTCTGATGGCCGAGCCGCTTTTTGGTTGATAAATAGCCAACCATTTGTCATAATAATTTCACGGTATTTAGATAGATGGTGGTAATGTCGTTGTTATTTATTAATCCCACAAGCGGTGGTTTAAGTTGGATGTTAAACGAACGTTATACACAATATAATACGGTTTAAAAGCTTTATGATACACGCAGAATGATTTTAAAATGTGCGTCCGTACTTTCATTGTTATTATTAGCAGAGGTATTATATCGAGAGAAAGAAATCACGTACAGGCTGTATTAGGTGATCGTGGATGTGTAGTACAAAGTATTTATTAATATGACGGGAGTATTGATTGAAGTGATTTTAATAAACAGTGTCCGTTGATGAAATTATATGCTCTTATGTTATTACCACTGTGCCAACCTTGTGAAATAATACTTGGGACTCTCATATAAACATTAAAACTATTAAGTGAAAATTTTGCATAGAAAAAAATCTTTAGGCGCAAAATTTTACAATAGGGGGTTGCACCTACGATAAATATCCTTTAAAAACATGTCTACTTTATTCATGTTAATTGTTCTAATTCGTAATATCGTGTTAAAAATTGGCAGAAAATAATAATGAGTATTTAAATGATGTAAAAACGAATGATAATAATGAGTATAATGAGTAAGATTAAGAAAGGATCACTTAGGTGGTTTGGTCGTATGGAATGGATGAATGAGAAGAGAATGGTAAGAAAGACGTATGACGCAAGTGTTGATGGCAGCAGAAGTAGAGGACGTCCGCGGAAGACTTGGCACGACCAAGTAAACCAGATACTGGAGGATGGTCCTGTTAGAAGCCTCAATAATCGTCGAGCTTGTATGAGAAGATGTATCAATATAGATGAGGCGAAATTTGTGTGTCAGGACAGAAGAGCGTGGCGCTCTATCCTCTCTGCCTACCCCCGCGAGGAAACAGTGTGGTGGTAAGCAAGTCTAAAAATAAGATTTTTGGGGTTATGTTGTGCCCCGTTCCGGAACGGGAGTGTTAAATAGTCAAGTATGATGTATGAGTGTGGATGAGGCAAGAATTGTGTGTTAGGATAAAAGAGTGCGGTGCTCTGTCCTGTCTGTCTAGAACCGTGGGTAAATGGCGTGATGGTAAGTAAGTAAGTAAAACCAACGATTCACTTGATGGATAGCATCTCACGTAGGTACGTTAAAAAATAAAATATCGCGCTCTCCATGTCGGTTTTGTTTTTCAAAATGTTCTTGTGTCGTCTTTCTACGATAAGACGTCTAGAGCTAGAGTTGTAACTGTGATGTCCTTGAGATCGTGTGTATGTGTGTGTGTCAGCGCGTCAGCACCGCCGGTGCGAGATGTGAGTGTGTGTGTGTGTGTGTGGCGGGCTTAAAAGGATGACGCGCGCGGAGCACGGCCTCTTTTCGCTGCCGTTTGGCTTCGTGACTAGTTATATACGTTGTATCATAAAACTGTATTATTCGTGTAATAAAAATTATAATTGTCACACGAGAGTTTCTTATTGGACCACCGACAATCTTCTACGAGGTATATAACTTGAGAAGTACTTATCACCCAAGTCCATAACAGTGACATAGTAATATATCATAAGAACTCATCATGCATTAAATTTATGAAATGAATATATCATTTTGATAAATTTGAACCGGCAGATGTGCTCAGCATTTCAGGGTGCGAGCACACGAAAAAAAATTTGTCTTGAAGTTCGCGTTACAGGACAGTAAATAATTAATGTTAAGCGTATAAGGCATTCGTTGACCATTATATTTTGAATGGAGAACGTTTTGCCCATCTGATGTTCGAGATTCGAGGGTAGAATTTCATCCGACCACAGAAGCTTTAAATATTTAATAACACCTCTTCACCGTTAGTAGTACCCTTACGTGATCGGCACAATACTGAAAATTTAACATTGTAGGATGATATAAACATTTGTAATAATTCAAGATAAATTATTTAGTTTATACATATATTATCTATAGGTATATAGGAAATTAAAATTTTTATTATACAAAGTGTAACATACCTAGTCTGTAATATTTCATGAATATTTTCAACTGGTCATTTACTCAGGTATACACCCATAAAGTAATGTGGACTAGGTCTGTTTCACCCTTTTCCGTATTTGCAAAACACACTTTAGCGTGTTTGTAATATCGGGCGGGAAAATTATTGTTTTTACATGCCCGCGTCCAAATTTCATACCCATGACCTATCCTAATGATTGCCCATTTGATTGTTTGAAGTGTGACTTTGACGCCAGCAAACGTCAACTTGAGCGATATTGTGTTCGATCTCGACATCGCGATAGCATTCGCGGTGTGGACCTTTTCAGCTCCAGTGCACCAGTACTGTGTTTTTCGTGATCCTGTGATTTGTGTGCACAATGTTTATTGTTTGTGTGTGCCGTGGATGCAAACTGATATTGCTGTCTTAAGTCGGGAGCGGAGATCAGGTCATCCACGTGCCATCATTGTGTGATTTTCAGCAGCGACCATGGGAATTTGTGGAGGCATCATACTCACGATAAGGCGAGCAGTCCTTCCGAATCTCGGTTCCCGAAATCGCTGATCTTTAATCTAAACCCCTATCTCCTTATCGACCTCTCCCTGTGCCACGTTTCCTTAGTTCCCTCCCCTACCCTGCGGTGATTCTGATTTACGACTGTAATTGTCGTAATCCGTTCCGCGGGACGTGTAACCTAGAGATTGCATAATTCAAATCTGTGTATAAGTATATATATATATATATATATATATATATATATATACACTCCTTATATATATAGTATCCTTGTTCGAATTATCGTCCTTAAAACAGAGATAAAAGGCAAGTACATGGTGAGTGACGAGTTATTCATTGTGATGTCATCTATCGCATTTTGTAAACAGAGCATACAGTAAAGTTAATGAGCCTCCAGGGTAACATTTCTTTCGTGCACACGCGCCTGTTGATAAATATATTTGGAAAGCAAATATTATTTTGTTAAATTTAAAAGATATAAATAAATAATTGATCAGATTCGAAGGAAAGGTTAGAAGAAAAGACTTAAGAAGATGAGTTAGTGTACAAAAAACTTGCGACAAGCTAAGTTCTCTAAGTATAATCTACTAGCGCATCAGAAAATGACGGTGAACGACATAATACATGAAAGTTCCGAGGGAGGTTTTACGTGAACGTGGGGTTAAGGCGGAGTAGACAGAGTTAAAGTTAGCAGGAAACTGCCGAGACGGGCGACAGCAAATTAATCAAAATTGTTCCTATTCTCTAGTAAATTTATTATAACTACCGAACTCCAACAAGAAAAGAATAAAACAAACCTAACTATAAACAAAAGTATGTAAGTTATTAGTACTGGTAAAATCGATGTTGGTGAGGTTACGAAACAACAAAAATAACTCGTAGTTACGAACGATCTCCGGTTTTCACGGCCGTTTAAACTCTTCTGTGTCAAGTTTTTTGGGATACTCTGCCGTGTGTCTCTTATTACTGTTGTCGTTGATGAATGAAACGTAACACACAAAGTTATTCCCTAATGGATAAAGGGCAACATATACCGCTATACCACGGTATAGCAATTCAGTACAACATAATACCAACACATTATCCCTGAAATGTCAAAGTCAGAGATAGGCGACACGTGGCAGAATAGCCCAGAAAAGTCTACTCTAGCATGGCGGAGAAAGTAGGAATTTAATACGTAGATGAATGTAAATGAAGAGTGACTTAAGATATCTATACATATGTAAATATAAAGAATGTCTGTGGATGGGTTGGGGGGCTTTTGTTTTTTATACAAATCTACAGTTTTATTCCGAGCTTGATGAAATTTTACATGCTTGACCTTAAAATCAAGAAGATGGTCACTGTCTACATGAGATTTTGAAAAACCGCCCCCACCCCCTTTCCCACTCCTTAAAGCAGACTTTTGGTACATCTTGATGAAATTTTGCACAATTGGCGTTCAAAATAAGAGGAAAATTACTATCCAGATGTGGATCAGATGTGATTTCGTAAAAATCTATCTCCATCTCCTTAAATGAAGCCTCTTCACTCTGCGTATAGTTCGGGCAATGCCGAGTACTTCAGAACTTCAGATAGTTCAATATAAATAAATTATTTAAATAAAGTGGGAAATGGAATAATGTTTATAAAAAAACTATTTATATTCAATGAATTATTATTAATTAATGAAGTCACAAATATAAATTTTTATTTATTTTGAAGGAAAAAGTAAAGACGGTAGAGTTTTTTTGCGTTGCTAATTTCTTCTGAGAATATTGACAACTAAATCATTATGTCATTCTTTAAATAAATATTTGTAATATAAATAATCTATTAAAAGAGGGGTATTAATAATTGTTATGTCCTAAAATATATAATAGGAATTTGTTTAAATTTAATTTTTTTTTATATCATATAGACATTACTTTATTTGATACTATAACCATACACCTTCACGCGATATGATTTACTACAGATCATGTTTATTTTATGTTGCTGTCGTCAATATATATGTAAACTATTGAGTGCCTACAATTTATATTACTTTTTAACGAATAATAAAATAAAATAAACATTTTATGTACGTTATAATAATTGTGTAAATTATAAATCTTACTTAAGACCAAACAACAAAAAGTTTGATTTTGAAGCGAGGTATTATTGATTTCATGGAAATATTAAAGCTCATCCGGACACTTTTAGAATATAACTAAATAAACCTGAAAGAACCCATTTCAAGTGCCTCTTGAAACCTAATAAATTCGCGTTGAATGTATGTGAGGAAATTGATTTTCAATAAATGTTTGATTTTTGAAACTTATATATAATTAACATATTTACTAGCTAACACATTTATTATATTAGTTTTGCAAGTTCATTATATAACAAATAAATGAAATTAAATAAAAAAAAAAAACAAAATGTATTAAATTCTTGTTCGAGGAATAAGACGAGTGTATGCTTTTTGCAGCATCATAAAAAAAGTTATATATACTCGTAAGTAATATATTTCCTCAATTATACGTATCTTTGCGGTACGAGCCATGTAAGTTTGAATAATAAATTGATAAAATCATACAAATTATTAATTATTAACGCCGACCTTATTTTGGAGAGCCCTGTTCTGTATTTAGATTGCGTGCAATTAGATTGAATGTCGCAATTTTAAGGGACATATTTTGTAACGCTATCACCGTCGGCGAACCTCTTCTCGGGGCGTTAAGATAACGTCTAGTCACGTAATATTCCGTGCGGATAGTGAGCAGTGAGCAGCGAACAGCGGCGCGCGCGGCGAGCAGCAAGGTGGGCTGTTTATAAAAGAGATAAGTCTAAAGTGACGGTACATTGCTCCACTTACATTTTTACGCAAAATGATAACAAGCGAGTCCTACCTACTGTGTCATATAATATCGCGTTCAGAAGAAAGAAAAATCCAAATAATCTTATCACCGAACCTACAGTCAAATACATTATACTTTTATAGTTCAGTAACTCAATAAAAGGAATGTGAACGATTTTTAGTACTCGAGAAGCAATAATGCAGGAGGTGACAGGATGGAGGCGACAGGGAAGGTCATTTTAAGGGAAAGACATTTCAATCAAATGAAAAACTGGAATACATCATTATTTCTTCTGTATATATTAACATTTTCTGTATTTATTAAAGTTAATTTTCTTACAGGACTACGTTTAATATCTCAAGTAACACAGTAAATATTTTATAGACAAAAATAAAAATTCAACTTTCTAGAGGTTAAGTATCATGAAGTCGGTGATAGTACAAGCCCAGCTTGGTTTTTAAAAAAACAATTAAAAAAATGATTATTTTATATAAGAGATGTATACGTACATACATTTTTAAAGAGCTTCTATTAAAAAAAAAATAACGTTATCCAATTTTAGAGGAAGAATTCTCGTGTTCAGAACTGGAGAATCATATACTATAAAGATTAGAATTTTTAATTCAATATCATAAATACAATGCTAAATATTTTTAATACAAACAAATCAATTGATAAAATGAGAATAAAGAGGAATATAATAGGTACAATTAGAAAACAAAAAAGTTTATTATTTATACATTTTTTCCAAATATATTATATAAAATATCAGATGCGTGTACTGCATGCAAGTAAAAAAACTGTGTATTAATAAATATTCTGGAAAATAAATAAATATTAAATAATCTTCATCTTATAAATCCCTATAAAATTCTAGCCGTTATTGAGCCGTAACCTACGACAAGATTTTCAAATTGCTACAGTCGTTTGTGTGAAACGTCATGGTGATGCTGGGATACAATTTCATAGTACACACGTATCCTATTTATTTGTTCAGTTCATTAACAATCTTATTGAACTAATATTTCCTCACTATGTAAATATTAGAGGCATTTTTACGCTGCCAATGTTCTGTAGTTTTTAAGAAAATTTTACTCACTATATTCTGTTTTTCGAAAGGGATTATTTTGACTGAAAATTGCGTGTATTGGTACCCTTTACTAATTCTACAAACTAAACGTTTAGTTTTCATGGTGTACTCCAACGTCATATCGTAGTTCGTATGATAAGAGATCGTCAATTATTTGTCAGGCGAGCGAGTTTGTACTTTCCATTAGTCGGGATATTAGCAATATTAAATTTATTTCTTTCTGTAATGGTAATTTAATAATAATTTGGTAATTGGTCGGTTATGGCAATTTCTAAAGATATTTATTTAAATATAAGTTTTTGAGCACTATTTTAATGAAACATTCTAATTATTCATTGTTTGAAGGAGAAATCGTGGATGATATTTTAAGCGAAATCGAAAGATAATAATCAATAGATAAATATTAGTGTGTAGTACGGAGCAATTAAAGAACTTGTCTTTTTTGAAGCAACGAATTCACGATTAGAATAATTTTTCTCACATTGTCGGTAACAGCCTGGTATATGCACTGAATATAAGCAAAAAAGCGGTGCATTACTGAAAATTCTGGGGAATTTTTTTTTTAATAATCTTTATATTATGAAAAGAGAAAAGACCATCAAAATAGAGAAAATAGCCTATAAAATTCTAGCCGTTATTACCCGGATTAGCGTAATCTTGTCTATGACGTAACGAACGACTTTTGTCCAGCCGCGGGTTAATTGGAAAAATTGCGAATCATTTGTAACAGCTTCATGTGAATACTGGTAAGCAAAATATCAGTACGTATGCATTGTTTGAATATAATTTGTTTGTTCAATCTCCATAATAATCGTACTGGACTAAATATTTTCTTACAGAAGCTGCGTTGGCATCTTTATATCTACGAATTTTCTGCATTTTTCAAACAATTTGTGCTTAATTCCGTTGTCTTCGAATCCTTACTAAAAATTTCGCGGAATGAAATTTATACTTATTTGTTTTATTTGACTGACTTAACGTTTTGTTTTCATAGTGTACACCAACCTATTATTCCAACGTATTTTTATTTCGGTATTTGCGTAAATATCATGTATAGGTAATAATTTATTATTTGTCAAGCGAGTGAATTAGCATTTTTCGGGATATTATTAAGTTAAATTATTACCAACATATATTTTTTAATAGAGAAGCATATACGGAATACACGTCACATTATTATTAATATATATAAATATATTAAAACTAAGCTTAACGTTTGTACTATGAAAATAGGACTAACTTACTGATGTTCTGGAACGAGGCGCGAACCCCCGACTACTAGATCACTAGACCAGCGTCTTAACCACCACACCAGCAAACAAATTAAATGTTAAAATATTAAATTTCTGTTATGAGTTTCGGCTATGGTAATTTGTAAAGCTAGTTATTTAAATATATGTTTTTGAACACTGTTAACGAAATATTTTAAATCCGTTGTATTGTAAAATATTTGAAACGAAATCAAAAGCAGAGTACGGTACCGAGCAATAAAAGAACTTGCCTGTTTTAAAGTAATAAATTAAAAATTATATTCTAAATTTAAATTGTTCTCAAAATTAGTAAAAACATTTTTATTTATACTTAGTTAGCTTCGTATGTAACAGCATAACCTAAGTTTAAAGTTATATAAATAATTATTCAAGATTATGCAATTAAAGATTGATTTTTGTTTCTAAAATATGAATTGTTATTGATGTATATTTTATTTTACTCTACACAAAAAAAAATTCACACATGTGATAATATTTAAGGACATCTAAAGTCACTGTCACATTGAGTTAAAGCCAGAACTTACAGCTACAACTCACATAGATCGCGCGATCTATAATATTAGAAGGCATTTTTAAATTTTTATTACATTACGAAATAAAACTATATAAAATACCACCGGAACTAGAATCCGGAACTTTTTTTATTGCCGACAGACTGCTTTAACAATTATGAAATAGTAACCTAAATATTATTGAAGGTGAGTGAATAAAAATATTATAATAAAAAATAATATTGTGCAATTGAAAACATTTTGTAACAGGTCATTTAAGTGAAGACGTGTATTCAAAACATCGCGCAGCGCGAGGGACATAAGTATTGCGTTTAGTTCGTATACGTTTGGTATAGATTTTGCGAAAAATTGTGTGAAACACAATATCTAAATTCTTTCTCTAGATGGTATTGTTAATATACTAACATGTGAACCTCAAATTATTATTTGCGTGTGAACTTAAACGTAATAATATTAGAAATATTGACGTAATATGTTTTCATGGTCGCATCTTCAAATTTTAGATAATAAGATTTAATTTTGATGGCATTGTTGAGGTCTCTCAATCAACAAGTAGGCAATTCCGGCTGTATCGAGTTATCGTACTTCGACATTTCGGCCTGACACCAACTTAACCTTTGTGTGATATGACTCTAAATATTATCAGTATTATATGATACAATTTATTAATGGTGTTGTAGTAGAGAAGAGAAAAATAAATGAACAATCTAAAATAAAACTGGGTGTATTTATTTTTAGGAGTAATGCTGAAAATAATATCAAATATGTTCAGATAATTGCGATTCTTAAATCTCAGTGAATAATTAAAAAATTGCTTGTAGTTTATTAGTTAAAATATTAAAAACTACAGAGTTACTGCTTTGAACGTTAAAAAAATTGAATTAAACTTTTCATGAAAAGTCACAACTCTTACAAAATAGAAAAGAGTTCATTACATTCGTTCCATAGAATGTAGTAAGCAAAGAATTGATAAAAATAATTTAATATCTATTTCATGTTTTAATATTTTTTGTAGATGTAAAAGACAGTGGCGTAACTACAAAAATTGAGCCCCAATGCAGAATGGAAAAAAGGGCCCATAAATAAGTTTTGCATATAAGATATACGAATTTTAGTACTTCGTGATTTATTTCTATTCGCTGCAACTGGGACTCCTAGATTTAAGTATTTTATAGTATTTATTTATATAATCTTTTAGTAGTTTCTTTGACTTATTATCATTATTTTATACTTTACTCTTTATTTTCAATATTTTCTTACTACTTGTATATTTATTTTACATTATTTTGTTGTCTCCTTGCTTTTCTCTTGTCACTAGGATGAGAACTGCCGGCAGTGGTGCCCCGAAGGCTGCTAAGATCTTTTGTTTTGTTCTTTCTCTCCCTCGGATCCCATATTATATGCATATCTTATATTATCATGTTGCTTACTTTGTGTTATATTCTCCTCCTATTCATGTTTATTTCTGAAACATTTATATACTGTTCTTTTCCACTTATTTGTTTATTTCATTTCATTAATCTAATCAATTGTAATGTAAATTTTAATAAACGAAGATCGGGGACTGAGGGTTTTTGAAATGGCAGCTGTTCGGTTCTCTCTCGTCACATGTACAAGACAAAGTTGCACAGCTGCCTATTAGCATTATAAAAATGCCAATCAGGCGGCGAATGAGTAGGACCATATAGGAGTTTTTGCTTATAAACGGTCTTAGGTAAGCGGTGAGTCCACCCTCACTTCGTGATTTATCCTATAAATAGTTAAAACAAAATTATAATTATAAAAATACACATGTTCTTAGACGTTTATAAATACTTGCAATTTAAAAATACTCGCTAAAGGCGATTTTCATTATACGACGATGATCTTGTCCCTAAGCCGACATATTACCGGGATACTATTATTGTAAACATGTATATATAATGTTTTCATGTGTATTCATAATATACCAGAAAAACGATTTTTTATTTTTTTTAAATTCATTACTCTTACTGCTGGGAAATGTAGCGTTACTAGCAAAAATATTGATTTCAAATGCGAACGTTTTGGGCCATTGCATTGGCTGCATTAGAATACTTACGCCACTGGTAAAAGGGTCTCACTAACAACTAGATATTCATTAAAGCAATTTATTTATTTGAAGTAAATCTAACACTTCATTTTTTAATTTTGACGATTCCACATAAACGTCAAAATATTTCTCAATTTTTACAGAATCTTCAAACATATTTCTGTCTAGATATATTTCAATATAAAAATTCCAATAGAGAAAAGTATCATAAGATTCTTTACAGTGCATAAATAATATTAAATGCTTAAATAATTTAATTTCCAGCTGATTGTTGGTACCTCAGGCAACACAACATGCGTAAATATTTGAGGTCTTAATATTTTTACATCTCAAGTAATCTCGCGTTCGCGACAACATAATTAGTTTGTTTTCACCATTTTTAAGTCAACAATAATTAAGATAATATTTTACGTCATATCTCAGCGAGCATTGCCCATTGATGTAATACATGTATTGTTACTTGGCAGTAAATTTTGTCGTTGCGAATCTTCAGTTATAGCATTTTGTTTCATTCGCAAAGTACCAAATGGAACCGCCATTTCTTTGAATAATTCTTACATAGTTTTGATATATTTCCCCGGCGGGGGTCGGTTGAGAGAAACGGTGCGGGATTATGTTTCCATTTATGAAATTTTTCGGTTGTTCGCTGCAAGGGTCGGCGACGCGCCTGAGTTGCAGAGCAAAACATGTAAGTCCAAGTGAATAATCTTATTATTTATACAAAATATTTTTCCACTAATGAAATAAATATCAACGAAGAATTAATAAGTATTTAATAATGGGAAATTAAATTTCGATGGATTAATAATAAAATAAATGTACTAGAACGTCATATTTTTGTATTGCTAAAGATATTATATTTCCCTCCTACGGGTTTGTTTTTTTTAATTCATTCAGACCATATATCAAAGTGTAACAACACAATAAAATGAATTGTATTTCCGTTTTCACAAATATATACTTCATAAAGTTACCGATGTATTATGTCTGTAAAATAAATCAAAAGTGCACAGATTTTCTATCAGCCTACAGAAGATAAACTCACACTGAAGAATTCTCTCTCTCTCAAAATGGACTTAGGGCAGTGTAAGTAAACAACATATCTTTTTTTCTTTAATGTTTCACTCCTTTATGGAGGTTGGAAATCATCAGTCCTATTTCGAATTTAGAGGCAGCTGGTACAAATAATGACTGAGCTCAAATGAAACTAGTCCTACAAGTTCTTCAACCAGAAGAGCGTCTTTTTTTCGTATCACGTTTCCCTTGCATCATACCCTTTTAGTATAATTTAATACATAACATGGCGAAAGCTTAAGTTTCCTCTTCTTATTAGATATCAGCAATAATTTATCTTTTCTCATACCTCTTCTACTTTGTCCTTTCCGAAAGCCTCTATCATTTGGTGGTGGCTTGGGTTAGCGTCCATGTTTCGACTCCCATAAAGAAGTTCTGAGAAATACCTATATTTATAAATAATACTGTAAAATGCGCATTTGTGGGTTTATACAATGATTTTGCATTTTGAGAAAACAGTTTTGCGCCATCTCTATTTTGAGTTTGATCTCTTCTGAGCAATCTCATGATCATTCAGTCGGCACCCCAAACATATTGGTGGACTTGTTCAATATTAATATACATATCTACTTATGATTCGGTTGATTCGACATACAATTTTAAATTTAATATCACTACTAGTTTTGGGAAGAGCAGTCCTTTCCATCTACAAGTGTAAATTGAACTAAATTAAATACAGTTGGCTATGGGGGTCGTAAGGGTGGAAGTGGCCTTATTGTACCTTGGAAACACCGATAATAGCAGTGAAAATAAGTTCATTCGAAATGAAGTCTACTGAATTTAAATTATTTTTTTGTGTTTTGAAAGTTGGAATAACCCTTGATATTTGAATAATAAAAAAAATTGAAGAGGGTACACAGAAACTTTTTAATTGACAGTTTAATATTATCAGTCGAGTTGATCGGACTTTCCAACATCGAGTACACGCTAAATAAGTTCACTGTGTTTGTATTTTCATTAAGTAAAAAGCTTGAATACCAAACAATAAAGATCATTGCTTAATTTGGATAGTAATAAAAATAGAACCCGGGGCTGAGCGTATGTACACCAGCGCTGGGAGCTGAACTCCAAGTCGGGTTGAACTTTATTTGCTTATATTATATAATATTATGTCCGAGCAGACACAGAATTCGAAAAATAAACTGATAGAGGTTATTGCAACTTCTACAGAATATTTTAAATACACAATATTTAATCTAAATGCATTCTAGGGATATAACGCAACTTTGTGCTTGACATTTTTTAGGTTCACACAGGTGAAATTAATTAAGTTTTCTTGTACAGACAAGAAAAGTTAATTAATTTTTTTATCTCTTTGCATATTTGTATCTTGTCAGAATGATAAGAAAAACCGTAGAGAGAAAATTGAAATCTTTATTTCAAAGAAAGACATTTTAAGTGGTGTGCCTGCGTAATGTTTTTCACATTTTTTTACGTGGAAGTAAGCATGGAATTAATTTTATTATATATATTGTTTTGATATTATTTAAAATGTTTTTTTAACAGAATTTTTGATATTTTAATAAATCGGTAATCCGAAACTAGTGGAAAATTGTTGACATTTGTATCAAACGTCTTGTTAATTAAGGTAATGTGCAATATGTAATATGATTACAAAGAGTAAAGAGTCTATGATAATATAAACTATTTTGATCCTTTATAGATTACTATTACTATTATTCATCCCTCCAGTGATTGTCTTCTTTATTAAAATAAAATATCTTCTGAAAGGGGACGACGAAGAGATTTTTATTACTATCGTGAATTTACATCAACAGTGTAGCTATGCAAATGCAATTTTTACTTTATTGCATTGTTAAGCTTTCAAAAACTGTACTTTTTCTTACCTTGTAACATCATCAGAAATAGTACACGTGTCGCCAGTACAAACGTAAATATTATGTTTAAAAAAAAAGTTATATGGACAAAATATACAATTTTGACAGTTTTGAAAATGTTCTTAAGGCGTCATTAGATCATCATAGAAATACAACGTCATTTAATTAGTTAATCAATAATTGATTATGGTTCCGTTTATTTGATAGCCAGACCGTTTGTCACATGTTCATCTTTTGGCATTTGCGGAATTCGCAATATATATATGTTGCAATCGAAGTTGTAAATAAGATGATACTGATATTTGTTTCTATTATGAGAGAAAAACATCGATGTTTCTCGAAAGATATTTATCTTAATTGATTGAATTAATGAAATGATATGATTCAGCTGACTAAAGGTTAAATCGGGAGTAGGGGATTGCGTTCAGATACATTATCCGCTTTATTTAGTGAGAAGATCAGAATTAATTTTGAACTGAATAAGTAATAAAGTCCGCACTTCCACATTAGTGACATTGGACTGAAATAAATATATATAGTAATTAGCAAGTGAATGTGTTTTAAAAAATTCATTTTCATATTTTTATTACACTAACAAACAAATATAGTAACACGTTTGTAACACCTTAACTTAAGTATATTTTTTACTGGACATCACTGTAAGAAGCTAGTTTCAATTTTTTCAACTTTGTGCTACTCAAATATTTTTATTTAAAGTACAAAAGTAAACACTTCATATGAAGTATTTACTTCTAATACATTTGTGCCAAAATAAAATATGTTGTGGGTTAAAGAAATCTTAATAATAAAATGGGAATCGCTAGGTTTTATTTTAAAATCCGAATACTCGTATTCAGAAATAAACGATGGCTTAATATTGCTACGGTAGGTATGCCGACTAATTGAAGGCTCACTAGAGACAGCGTTTGCAGGCAGATGGACGATGATTGATCGATCTGTTAAAATTTTCATACTCGTATATCGTACACATATCAATATATTTTAATAACGTACAGGCCCTTTCGATAGTCGTTTTTCAATGTAAAGTTCTAAATAATAAATGATCAAAATGATAACGCACAAGATGTATGCACATTCTAGCGATTAACAAAATTAATGAACTTATCCTTGTAATGTATTAAACTAGGAGCGTAATCATAACTGGAGAGAAGATTTTTATAAGTACAACAGAATATCTATTGTATCCAGTCTGTGACAAAGTACCAGATGACCAGATGATGATTACAAATATTCGTGCATAAGGCTGCTCACAGGCTATTATTAAGAGTATGCCGTACAAATGGCGAGAATTATATTTATGTACACGCTCATTATATTCTAAATACGCTACTGGATTTATGAATTTACTTATTTATGATTTCTTGATATATTTATGAACCCGGCCCACAATTTCACATTCAACATGACGATCTACAGCGAGATCTGAATTCGTCCCAATCACGAACGAACTAAGTCACACTTAACACCTCCCTCTGAAAATTAATATTAATATTGGTACTTTTAGGGGGGCAAGGTGATAGCCATAAGACGGGAGGACCAATCAGTATGGGAGAGGCGGGCACCGTTCTCTCCAGCTAATGTCATGAAACTCACAAGGCAAAATGTCAAGGTCATAGTTCAACCATCTAACAGGAGAGCCTATCCAATGCAGGTAAATGTTTATTTTCTACCTAGTACATTTCCACACGTCTCGGTATCCATCTATCTACGTGTGGGATAACCGAATAATATACAGGGTGAATATTATGTTCCAGGTCGATTTAGTTTGGTCGCCATTTTGATTTAGCACATATTTGTTAATTTGTATTCAAAAGTTATAGAGAAAAGTTAATTACGCAATTTATTATAAAGTATCTAATGTTTCTACAAAATGTTGAAAACATTAAAATAATCACATATCCGACTTTTGGAAAAAAATCATCATGAGCGACGAAGCTTATTTCGACATGGAGGGTTTTATTAATAAACAAAACAGTCGTTATTGGGGCACTAAAAATCTTCAATTAATCCACCAACGACCTTTGCATTCACGCAGAGTTACTGTATGGTGCGCCATGTGGGCTAGCGGAATCATCGGACCCTATTTCTTTCAGGATGCAAGAGGCAATGCTGTAAAAAATTCTTGGTGGCTGAATTGGGTCAATTGGGCCTGCAACACATGTGGTTTAAACAGGACGGTCAGGACGGTGCCATTTCATATGCAACCCGAGTTACGTTTGAAATTTTGATGAATGAAACAACATCAGCCTGGAACATAATATTCACCCTGTACTATATTTTAAACCTTTAAATTGATTGAATATTATTAAGAAACATAAGTTAAAATATTACGGTGATTTGGAAGGATTAATAAAAAATATTTAGAATTTCTTAAATATTTCTCAGAACACCTAAAATTTAAACAAATCATAATTTTTACATTTTTAGTTATTTATTAGTATTTAATTAAATTATTTAATTAATACTAGGTCTTTAATAATTTTACATACTTGTCACATATTTTTTTTTTATAGAATCTGAGTTCAAGGAATTAATAAAAATATGAATTAAATTTTTCAATAAATTGATTTTTTCTAATTGATACATTTAATTTGTATTAAAAATAGCACAGAACTATGTTCTGAAATACTGCAACTTCACAATAATAATGCGTTCTCCTTAAAAATATATAAGTTGTATTACGTGTTTCTAAAATTTAATAAAATATATTAATTAATTCATTCTGGCGTCTCCTATTGGATTTTACTAAAAGCCATTTGAGATATATATGAAGTATCAAAGTATTTGAGATATATATAAGTATTTATCTGTATATATGAAGTAGATTGCATTAAAAATAATAACAATAGGAATAAGAGATTTATCAATTTGAAAGTGAAACATGCTGTTTCGAAAATTTGTCGTTAATTTATTATGTTGATATGGTTAATGCTCAGCGCATTTCCCCGGATAGGAAGGGTTCCTGATTCGAATCCCGGTGGCAACAAAATATTTGTTAGATAAATTGATTTTATCTATATATAAATTTATGATTAAGTTATTTTCTTCTAGACATTGTTCTCAAACAGATCTACGAGGTCTTAATAGTCAGATGACATTATATCTCGATTGCACAATAGATTTTCACAAAAGTGCTTCTTGCCATCTAAATTTTAATTTCTAATTTTGGATTCCAGTCCTCCATTAGGCAGCATCCGAGGTATTTATTTAATATTTTCTACTCCTTTAACATCAGTGCCAGTGATCATTCTCAACCTTTTATTTTTTGATTTCTATAAACAGTGTTTTCTGAATGTTCATCTTCAGTCCATAGGCTTTACTGATATAATTAACATTTTTTCGGTAGAAATTGAAGGTCTGCAATATTGTCAGTTATAACTGATGATTCATGAGTTGCTTCGCGCTGAACTCCATACCGCCCCTAATGCGATCTTGAGTCGAATCTCCGAGAAGCATCTCATCAAACAAAATTATCATAATTTTATTCTTCACCGTTTTAATTACCGAGTATTGTGGGATGCAGAAATAATAGGCTACTCCCAGAGAGGTGTTTAAATACTTCGTCATTTATTTTTATGGCTTTGTAGAATATTTTCATAAAATAAAACATGTATTTAAATTCATTTTATTTTAGGCGCTTTAGTGGTTTATCACAGAACGCATTATGTAAAATGGTAATATTTCTGTTAAAGACATATCAAAATGGAACAGCTTACAACAAAGTAAATTATTTTGATAGAATAAAGTATAGGTCTATTTAGAAAAAGAAATTCGAAGAAAAACAATTGTATTGTAAAATGTAAATGAAAGTTCGCAGCGGCAGTAATAACACTGCATTTTTTATACGGTATTGTTCCGTAGTGGTGGTCCATTTTACATAAAGGAAAAACAATGTACGGAACACTGGAAAAACAGTGGTGAAAATACAAACAGACATGTAAATATCAATTATAATTAAAAAAATAATCCATTTATTAGAATTACTATTCTCGTAGTTATGTGTAAACTTCGCGCGCGCACGCGTGTATATACATGTATAAGTGTGTATGTTATATGTACAGTTCACCGGGAAGGAAGGAAGGAATGACATTTAAAATATATTTATTTATGTCCCTTTGAATTTAGTTGCCATGGTAATATATTTTCTTGAACATCTTATTGGGCGAAAGAAAGGGGGGGGGGGGGGGGGGTGATGAGCAATATATACAAAAATAAATACAAATTAAATGTATTAATTAGAAAGATATACATTAAATTAGTATTTAAAATATCACAGACCGTCTGTTCTAAATAATTACCACTTTACAATAAGAATGTGTTCTCCTTAATAATATATAAGTCGTAGCAATGTGTCTAAAATTTAATAAAACCAAATTGTTAATTTTGGCTTCTCTTATCGGATTACTCCAAGGTATTTGAGATTCCGTAAAAATAAGAGTAGATAGAACGATAGATGTATTAATTTGAAAAGCGTAACATATATTTTGGTTCGAAAATTTGTTATCAATGATTACAGTTGCATAATCGGTGAATGCACGTTCCCCGGATTGGAAGAGATCCAGGTACGTATCCTAATAGCAACAACAATATTTTTCGATAAAATTGATTTTATATGTATATCTTTCTAATTAATACATTTAATTTGTGGTTAAAATATCACAGGCCTATGTTCTGAATAATTACAACTTCAGAATGTGTTCTCATTAAAGGGATAAAATTTCGTTTTCATAGATAACGTTAAATTACATGACACTGAGAAATATAGTAAAATTTTTGAGAGCATTCAAGGTATGTAAGGAAAATGAATCGCATTTGATACAAAAAAATGTATTCCTGGTGGTAGACTTGTCGAATGACTAGTATTATAGTCAGACGCAGTTGCCTCTGAAAGAGCTAAAAGATATCCAGAGAACTAAAAGTTGACACGCTTGATATGTGCTTGTTAATATATGCAAATAAGGTGATGTACAAGTTTTAACAAGTAAGATGTACTATAAATGTGCGGAGTATGGACTGAGGAAGAATGATGCGGTAACAGGCATATTAATAGCGAATGTGTGTAGCTAGTCAAAGATGTTTACAGACGTGATGTTTTACGTTTTACGTGTGGGAATGGAAGATTGGGTGTCGAAAATAATATAAAAAATGTGAATATAAGAATGTAAGAAATATAAAAATTAATATATAAGACTTGCTCGGATTGTTACAGAAATTATTTGTGTAAATTATGATTAATAACACGAATGGTGTGAGAAAAGATAAACCATCGAAGTCTTCTTCTTCCACGGCACTACATTCTAGGATATTTGACTTCCTCCATAAGTGTTTTCGATTGACTCCTATCCCTGGTCTTTTTCCTCCAGTTCCCGGACTCTCCCATCCTGCTCCAGCCTTTTCCATACAGTCAAATCATCTAGATAATAATTCTACAATAAAATAAAATTCATAGAAATGATATTATTACGGAATTCTGTTTGTCCCTTTTGTTTGTAGAAACACGGTTTTACAACATTAATGTACACATGCATTATTTAACCCTTCCCAAAACCATGCAGTAACACAGGTCTATCGCTCTAATTAAACCTGTAATATTTTGGTAGATACACGCAATATGCAATTCATATTGTAGTTAAATTAAAGGAAAATATTTATTTATTTAGAAATGACTAGTGAAAAATAAGAAAAATAAATAAGTAAGGCAAATCCTACAAATTTTTTTTTTTAAATTCAATTCGTTGTAAAATTAATACGTTAGCAAAAATAGCATTTATGTGAAGACAGAAAGAAATCACATATTAATTTCACAATGAAAAGAATGACAAACATACGAATATAATGGTGTCTCTTTCTCACTAATTAAAGAAAGATAGATAAAAAAGAAAGTTGTATTATATAATGCAACCTCCTACCCAGGACTTGATGAATGGTCCGAATTCCAATATTTTTTATATTTAATGCTTAATATTTATAGTAAATTTATGGCATTAACCATTTTTTCACATTTAAAAGGCTGATAGAACCCTAATTTCTTACGGTAACACGAGTTGACAGCATGACTGCGTACGAGAATATTATATCACGGTGTGGTAAAGGTTAAATCCGATTATTTAATTGTGATTGAAAGCATTATTTTTTATATTGTGTTAACTATTTATCTGTGCTCACGCTAATTCGTGCTTGTCGGTTTCAGTCGTACATCAATTCAGGCGCCATCATCCAGGAAGACATCAGTGAAGCTTCCGTCATCTTCGGGGTAAAGCAAACCCCTGTGGACTTGCTCATCCCCAACAAAACCTACTGCTTCTTTTCTCATACCATTAAGGCCCAGGAGTCCAATATGCCACTGCTGGATGCTATTTTAGAAAAGGTAATTCATTTTTATATAAGTGATTAAGATATTTTTAAAAACAACGATCAGATGACTTGACAGACAACTGTTATAATTATGTATGTCTTGAATCAGCGCTGTCCAACTTCTCTTAGCCCGTGGACCACTTTTATTTATGCGATAATTTCGCGGGCCAAAAAAAGTAGGTAATTGAAATGTCGGTTCATATCACCTATTAAAAAGTTATTTTATTTATACTAAAAAAATAAAGTCAAAAATAACACGTAACTGAACATAACTGAAAATATCAGAATTAAGATATTAAGCATAGTGGCTGTAGTTGCTGGGCAATAATTTATGTTATGTTCATATCAATATTTGTTGTAAGTACAATACAATAGCTTCCATATACCGAGATCCTTCAGGTAGTGCTTATAAGTTTTGATAAAAAAAAGGTTAAAATACAGATATTTGTTTTAAAAATTATGTAAAAATTTAGAATGATTCGCGGGCAGTAAGAATACTTTCACTAGCCGCATTCGGCTCGCGGGCCGCTAGTTGGACAGGGCCACCTTAAATGAATAGATTTTTCCTAATTATACTGATCTTTTCAGCTATTTTTCCACTGAGTAAAAAATAATAATTAGTTCCTGACTTCAAGGTGTGCGTTATAAATTTTTTATTTATTTGGATAACAACCGAATGAATATCTAAACATTAGCGCTAAAGGCGAGAGTCCTAAAAACTATTCATAAATATACTTACATAGTATTCATATCAGAAAGATTATATATACTTATCTACATATGTCTGACAATAAATTGAAAGCACTTTCAGAACAAAAAAGGTCTTATATCTACATTTTAAAGAAAATTGACACTTTCTTCAATGAAATGTAGTTTGTGACACAGAAAGATATTTGGGTTTTATAGTTTTATAAAACTATAAAATATATATATATTTAATTGTTAGATTATACATTCAGAGACAGGTTGAACTAGTAAAATACTATCATTAATTGACATGGCAGTTACATTGTGGTGTGACATGATTATTTTAACTGTTACAACAAAACTTTGTATTACACATAGGTTGGGTTATTTTCACTATTAGTATCGAGAGATGCAATCTCTCTCATCATCAGGTGATAACTAAACTAAATACAGTAATGTACGAGCAGTGGCATGTAGTAGGTATAGATTTAGGTTATGCTGTTACCAATTATATTTTACAATCATATATAATATATTTAATACAATATATGTACTTTCGTTTAACCTTCATTTCATCTTTGGATAAAATAAATCCGTTGTTTATACGACCCTGTCATGTATTTATTTATAATTTTGGAGAACTGTTAATAGTGTTTTTAAAGTTTAAGTTTTAACATAAAATAATACTTTCTTATCCATATAAAAAATGTATGGACGTTTTTAAAAACACTTTCTATGACAACATGATTCATTTATTGTTTGAAAATACTTCGCGTAATAACTAAAGGAAATAATTATTTTAATTAAAAGTTAACGTAAGAAATAGTTCTGCCAATTGCTTTTTGTTTTTCTTAAATCAAAAACCAATCCATGCACCAAATTTAAAGAACAATCATGAAATCAACAGGTTAAAAACAGTAAGATAGTAAAATTCGCAAATTATTAAAAGAAGAAGTAGACACTTCAATGATTTGCACGCAGTTGTAACCCTTTCTAATGTTATTCTGTTAATAAACAGCATAGGTAACGACTCCATGTAAAACGAATCAACCGAAAGGAATTTTCAATTCAGTAAATAGCCATTTATATGACTTGATTAATTCACAAACTTAGACAGAACTGAGTAATATAAATAGCACGATGCGGCGAATAAAAAAAGAGCGCCATGAGTACAGCGGTGAATTTTTAGAACTAAACAATTAAAGTCTCTACTGGAACACAGATGCCACTAATTGCAAAATAATGTTTTCGTTAATGTTAATCCAATTTTTTTATTTATATTTGTTTCCCAGAATTTTTAGTCATGCACAGCATTTTTGCTTGTATGCACTGCACTCCCCTGCGTACGAGCAATGGGGCGGGGCTCGAAAAGAGGGGAGAAGTTTTGGAAAAGAATTTAAATTCGGAGAAAACACTGATTCAACATAACATTCCCTAACACTTAGCCTTTATTGTCCATATTCTCGTTAACGGCCGAAAGCTATGTGTTGTGAAAGTAGTAAATATTAGTTGTCTATAAGTTACCAAAAATCATTCACAAAAGATGGCAGCTAGTTTACATTCTGACGTAATGGTGGTGGTCAGACGAAAGGCTCCACACGGAGTACTCGAAAACTAATTTTATATATGTAATATATTTAATTATTAATTAATGAAGCAGTAAAACATAAAATCTCATTTTTAGGAAGGTATTTTTAATTTAATTATTTCTTAATGGAAAATAAATTGATTGAATTTAAATTATTAAAATAAATAAATTATTCAATTGGAACCAAGTTGAGTGTAACCAAAATTGTAATTTATTTACGAAACCCATTTTTCACGGAGAAAGGTGCCGGGAATTTAAAACAGTAATTAATTTCACGAAAACCTTCGTGAACTGCTTTGGATATTCATTATTGGTACATTTTGGAAACAAAAATAGATCATTTCTGCGTCATTGGATTTGGAGTATTATTATCCAACTGTGACAATAACGAGCAATTATTCTTATCAATAACCATATGGATGATAAAGCTCACTTGTCCCAATAAAATGGCGTAGTAAATCATTTGACCGCTTCCGTTTCGGAGAAATATATCAACTAATATTTTAAAGTGCTTTCCTGTTAAATATTTATTATTTGTTGGGATATTATTTAACTATTAAATTGTTTTCAAGCATTTATGTTTTGGTGTCAACGATGTTTTTGGTGTTCGAGCAATCACTCCTTCATCAATAAATAATACTTGATTTTGAGTTGACGTCACAATTACAAGTAAACTTTTTTTTTTACCAAATAAACTCAAGTAACGTTGATTTAATCAAGCACTTTTAAACTTTGTTATGAAACGGTCTTTAATTTTTCAATATTTGAGTGAATAAAACATTATGACATTACAAAAGTGATGTCACGTTCTAAATTACCACGTCAGATTATTTTATGTCAACGACGTTGCTGTTACGGACAACAGTACATTTCGCAATACGCGCGATCTTCCAGTGGTTAGATCTGTACTTTTCTATGGTGTATTCGCGAGATCTCGCCGGGCGATCGAAGCCGTCAGACATCAGTTCTGTCTCAATAGCTGTGCGGGCATACTGGCTCGCCGCCTGCGGGCGAATGGGCCGGTATTGCGGATCAAAATGCTATAAGGAAATTATATATTTCGTTTTCCCGCTTGGGTAATAGAAATATGATCGACTGACAATGATGTTACGGAGCATTTTTCCTGGCGATTGACGATCAATGCCTAATCATTTCATGGCGACAGATGACAGATGATCCGTAGAGTGGATCTCGGGTACAGCAGATATGAGATTTCGTAGCGGGAGTTTGCAAATCGGACCAAAATGAAATGGCAATGGCGGTCACAGAGTTTGAGATTAACCGATTTTTACTTATCTCATGTATCGCAAGACTATGCTGGAAGAAGTCATCATATTCGTATCACCCCTAAGTTGTTAATTTATTCTTGTATTTCATGGTTCTAATTTAATCTTTGCTGCGGGAATAATAATGAATTTTCAAAGAGTTATTTTTTGTGGTAACCCATTTTAGGTTAGCCATAGTTTATTGGAAAATTATTCAATCTTTTGTTTGACGAACCATCGTCGAACGCACGTTAATTATATTTAAATGGTTATCGATGTAGTATGTTGATCGATTTAACCGCAAATATTTGTACTAACTTTGATTGTTGAATAGGTTCTCTGTTTATACTTATACATTTTAATTATCGCTCCAGGGAATTAACAATAAATTTTTCCAGTTTAGGACTAAGGCAGAATGTGATAGATCAGAGTGGGTATGCGTTTCAGTTCTTATGTTCTCCCCTAACTAGCCGGTGGGGAGGATAGAACGACGATCTTTACCCTCACAAATGACGTCCAGAAACTGCATACTATCACAACATTAAAAAAAACAAGTTTTTCAAAAATTTGTCATAATTTGACGCTGATGAAATTAGTGATATTTATAAATAAGTTTAATGATATTTTTTTTCAGAACATTCGACTGATAGATTATGAGAAGTTGGTGGATGAGTCTGGAAACCGGGTGGTCGCCTTTGGGAAATATGCAGGAGTGGCCGGGATGGTCAACATTCTTCATGGACTCGGTTTGAGGCTCTTGGCTCTCGGACACCATACCCCCTTTATGGTTTGAAATAATTTTTTATCTTCATTTTGTAAATATGTTTTCAAAATATTAAAATTAATTAAAAAATTATTACCGATTACTAGGCAGTAAATATTATAAATAATAATTTTAACAAACGATTCACGAAATTGATGTAACATCCTAAATAGTTCCTTGTTAGTACTAGATGTGTTAGTTTGGTCATGGGGACTTAGGATTTGGATAAGTCGTCCGGTCTACTTCTTAGAAAAGGGAATATATTAATGTTAATGATATCTCCTTTTATTAGTATCATGTGCATGAATATAAAAAAGTGGTTTCCCAACAAATATGTAATATTTAAAGTTTATAAATATATGTACATATGTCTATAAACATGAGATATAAATTACTCATACTTTGAAATGGAATATTGTATTGCAATGAAAGCAATCAATTTTTTAAAATGCAATGTTTTTCAATTTATTTTGAATTATTAAGAATTATGTACATATATTTTGAATTATCGAACCCTTACTAATTAAATCTGAATAAATTAAATGTAATAGATTTCATTTAAAACAATATATATATAACTATGAGAATTGAATGTTGATATCAAATTAATTAGAAATTTATTAAGTAAGCTGAAAAAATTTACACTTTTCAAGATCGTAATAAATTTTCGAAGAATAAGAATCATGTTTGATTATATTTAATGATTATATGTATGATGAGACAGCTATTAATCCAATTTAATATTTGTTTTTATAAATTCTCTAAAAGAAAAATCATTGCTATAAATATTTTTATATTGATTACGATAACCGAATGCAAGCAATTAATACAAGTACTCGTACATGTCATACTAATGGTTAAAATTATAAAACGAATAACTTTTACGATAGGATCTTTGAAATGACCTTGAATGGTAGACTATTGCTGAGGGGCTTAATAAAACCATTTTTCATATTTCGAATGCACTGATAGGTTTTGATGATATATGAAATGTAAAATTTCAGCATATCGGTCCAGCACACAATTATAGAAATTCAATGATGGCGCGACAGGCTATCCGAGATGCTGGGTACGAGATTTCATTAGGTTTGTGTACTTCATTTAAATAAAAAAAAATTAACTCTATTCTTAGTTAGAGAAGTGAAGCTTGGATGAGTGAGACAACCGTACCTTTTTAATCTAGCCCGAGGGTTGCCCGCATAGTTGCTACACGAGCTCAAATTTTACCTCAAGTTTCCATTTCCAATAAAAATAAATGCTATGTTTATAACATAACAGATATCTTCCGAGATCAGGGAATCCAAAGTGTGGGTCGAAAATCGATTTTTGGTGGGTCTCGAATTTTATTAGAATGTGAAATTTGTAAGTAACAAGTTATATTACGTTTTTTGCACAGCGCTTTGAACGGGATGGCACAAACCGAATTTTCACTGAAAAATATTAATACAGTTTCGGCTGTCATTTCAACAAACGTATCGATCTCGTTCTACCCAAGCTTTAAAGTTGCTGCTTCGTTTTACGACTCGGAATACCAAAAACACATGTGTGAAGCCGACTTTCGGCATTAGTAGGAATCGAAATCAAAGTTCGAAAGAAATTATTCGTTCACCTGAAAAACTCTTTGCGCCTGTAAGTGACTCGTATAGATAATATAGATGTCAAAGTAATATGTAATCAACAGAAATAGAAAACAAGTGCATTCTTCACATAAATCTGATTAGATATCTAAAAGTAATTTGTATACTTATATTTAACAAAAAAAATATTTTTTTAATAAATATTAATTTAATAAAAAATATTAAAATATTAAATATAAAATTTCCTCCCCACACTGTTAAAAATCTAGGTGAGACTCGGATACTTGCTGTTTTAAAAAGTGGGTCGCGGTCCACAAAAGTTTTGGAAACTTTGCACATGACTATTAAAGTTATATATTTTTTAATAGCGGATTTTTGAGCATTGAATTGCAAATGACTAATTCAATATGGTAGACGCTTTGGCCAGAGGACCTACGCCTAGGATATGCATGTACACAGGATGTAACAGAGCTAACCCACAATATGTTATGGGTGGATACCTGATTAAATTACAAGTCGAAAATGTTTAAGTAATATGTACCTAATCTCAATCATGTCAGAGATATAAGCATTTCATAAGAATCGCAATTATGCGATTATTTAGATTAATTAAAATATTTTATTGATTCCAAATCACACATTAAATACAAAACAATAAAGATCATCGAATTTCGAGCGATCATACTATTTTTTTGTTAGATGATTTAGGACGTTTAGATTCATAATGGATATTTTCGCAAATATTTATTTGCGAAAATAACATGATTTTGTAAGAAATTCAAACAATAATATTTTCCGTAACGGTGCAGAACTTGCCCATATTCCTTGAACATTTTCGACCAGTAATTTAGTCAGGTATCCACTCATAAAATATTGTGGATTAGGTCAGTTACACCTGTATATAGGATATGCAAAGATAATGTTATGAATGAAGATGTTATGGTTCGGATGAATTAAGAAGAATAAATACCCTTTTAAAACAATAAAAATCATAAAACTTCAATATCTCGGACGTGTGAGGAGACATCCGGAGAAGTAGGAGGTGATCTTGCATCTCATCATGCTGGAAGTCGGGGCTCTAGAAGAAGGATGACATAAAGACAATGGTTTGGCCAGTTTACTGTAGAGCTTTGATAGCCAACGTCTGTTGAATGGATAGGGCGTGGGAAGAAAAAGAAGAAGATGGATCTTTTTATTATAGATTGTAACCAATTAAATTTCATGTAATCAGTCTTGTATGCGGTGTAAATAAACAATTATGTATTGGTTATCCTTAAAATATTTGAATACCCTTAAGCATATTTATGAATTCCAAGATCAAAATTCTGGCAATATTGAATAGTTAATATTTCACTTTGTTGTCTTGGAAAAGTTTTTAGGAATTCATTTGTTTTCCAAGTACGCAACTTTTCAAATACGAGATGTTTCTCAAACCAACATTTTAATACGAGATGTTTCTCAAACCAACATTTTAATACGAGATGTTTCTCAAACCAACATTTTGATACGAGTAAATGTTTTTAAAATCTGTCAAAATTGCTCTTCTGTGATTTTTATTTGTTTATCAACTTTCAACTGAAGGCAAACTCCAATTGTTTTACATTTAATTAAAATTAAAATTCTATTATTCTATTAAATATTTTTTGAACTTTGAATATTTGAAATTAATACGTCTGTCGTTCCATTATTTGAAAGCCATTGACAAAATTGATTTTATATGTATATATTTATAATTAATACATTAAATTAGTTTTTAAAATATCACAAACCTATGTTCTGAATAATTACAACTTCAAAATAAGAATGTGTTCTCCTTAATAATGATTATTTATTAGTTTAAAAGGTTACAAACAGCAGTATAACTGTAAAATTAAGTGTTCACATTAAATACTTTATAAAACTTTAATTACTCTTAAAATCTCCAGGGCTTAAGCACGATCTTGGCTCTGAATTTTTTTCAATTAAAAATTCTTGGAATTTTTTTGCTTCTCTGCCTGTATACCTAATCCATTTATATTATTTATTTAAAAAAATAACTTATTGAGATCGAAATAACGTTCCAAGTGGAAAAATACTTGCAAAATAAACACTGAATTTTTGTTGTAATATTTAGGAGTTCTGTATTTATGTTGACCTCTTTATATTTTCATAAAGCCTGGTGACTCCGCGGCGCGGCGTCTCGTCGCTTTTGTAGTAAATTCATGAATAAGAAATTTTTCCTTCAGGGTAAGAATTTCCTTTCTGAAAGTAATGCTAACCGACGCACATACACACACATGTGTTCCTTTAATTTGGAACACCTACACCGTACGCGTTATATACGAGACAATACGCTTGACAATAAAAAATAAGGAATGGCTGAAAAGATTAACAGCTAAAATAGTATGAATCATTTATTAAGATATTAATGTTCATAATTAATCACTTCGTTTGGTCTGCTTCTGCTGCGCGAATTGCTTCACTTCCGCAATCCTAGCGGTCTTGTTTAATGCGCCGTATAGCGATGCTTCGGTTATTTTTATTTATTAATTTAATTGTCTATATAACACATATGAGTCGTTTACTTTCAACCCACGCTATAATCAAAAATGAAAGAAATGTATATTTGAATGCAGTTTTACTATGAAAAAAATATACTTACGATTGGTTCAAATACTGACCGACACTAATTTCAGTAATAGAACAAACTAACACAAGTTTAAGTTTCATGTCAAAACCGTCTATAATTGAGTACTTAAATTCCAAACGGCTCAATAATGAAACTGAACAATAGTTTTTACTGGTATTACTGTTGGTTACTGGTATTCCACTGGCTTGTACCAAAGAAGATCAAATATGTGAGCGAGTTTCAAACACCTCTATCAATGGCAATAAATTTTGTGATTTCTCAAAATCGACAATATTTTTGTGATTTTTTTTGACTTTTTCTACAGTATTGATTGATACATATACCGGATATTCAAAATATCTATTGAAGCATTTTGATGAAAATTCTATTTTTAAACGATTTTCGTGATTTCTGGGATTTATTAAAAAATCGTTATAGAGAGGTTTGGAATTAAACGACACATATGTATAATAATGTTTGGACTGTGCCCGACTCACTAGAAAAATCTGTGTTGAGATGGGCATTCTCAGACTCTTGGCCTTTGAATTATTTTGCAGATCCAACTCTCTCTATATCTCATCCGTGTCTGATCTATATGATCTCTCTATCTCTGCCAGTGATCATTGATCAATGATCAATGGTAGATGCAATATACGACGCCAACACCACGTCTCTGAAATGTCCAGCATGTCTCTTTTTTTTCTTATTAGGCTCCATGCTTCAATTCTATGGAGAACACTGGACTTTTATATTGCTAGAGATGGAGTGATTCTTCCAAATTTGGTCGGATTTGAGATAGTAGGCTCGACCTCGGTCCTTCGCTTTGCCTCTCAGCTTCGCAGCATCGATTTTTTCGAGAGGTTCTGTGAAATATTAAATGAATAGTTTTTTATTATAAATATATTTTTTTGTAAAGCAAATTAATCATTGAAGTTGTAGATGTGGAAGCGACAATTGCGACAGTTAATACTTTCATGACAAAGAGAAGCATTAAAATTATTTTTAAACTTCCTAGAAATAATTTCATAACTATTTTATTCTTAATTCATTTAATATATATATCACTAAAAGAAAAACCATGTCATATATAATTTAAAAACTCATAAGCAAACAAACATATAAATATGAAATCACGGGTTAATATTCGTTATTACAGCAGTAAGCAAGTGAAATATTTGACAACACATGTGCCATACAGGCAGTAGGTGGAATACACGTGTGCAATATGGGAAATACACGTGAAATATTAATAAAAGTTTATTACTTTTGGTTTCAGGAATGATGCCAAAGTCCATCGGGCCGCTGACTTTCATTTTTACCGGATCTGGCAACGTATCGCAGGTCAGTTGGTTATTATGGAATTTATTAAAAACATTCGTTGTAATATCACGATGTAATGTTCGTTTTAGTAGTGCAAAGTCGTGTCAACAGATGGCGCTGGATGCTTAGAAAATATGCGCGAAACATTCTGATCACTTTCACGGCTACGTACCCCGACCCTCATTGCGCGATATTGTTCTCGGGCTTTAATTTAATTTAATTTAAAAACACTCGGACTTTTTTTATCGCAAACTTTCAAATGTCAATGAATCTATACTTAGTTATCGTAGAAGTTTAAAATGAATATTTAATCAAGAGCGCATATAAAAGTTAATTCTTACAGCTTACGCCGCGTGAAATTTTCAATTACTCACTTGAATTTCGTTAACGTCAGATGTTTTTAAAGTTTACCATTCGCTCGAGAGAGAGAGAGAATGTTCTAGAAACGAGATATGGAAATTTTTAAGATTATGCAATAATTAATTGGCAAACCTTACTGTGTTCAACTTTCGAACAGTGTAATTAAATATAGAATACGACGCATTGCGCGCGACATTGTATAAATAACGATTCGTTATGTCACTCGGACGTTTTCCAAATAATCTCAAAAATGAAAGGAAAAAAATGATTTATCGAATAAAAGAGATATTAAAGAAGTGAAGGTACACGTAGGAGCTCCTTTTTCTATCATCAATGATAAATAATCCCATAGACAGCATCCATCTTCTCACGTGACAGAATTTTTATCGTGTTTCGTGAAAGATTTATTTTTTGCATCCGATGAGCAAACCGTGATTTTGCTTTCTAATAAACTTTCAGAACGGAATTTTTTATGTATTTTAATGTACGGTTTCGTAATATTCCGAAGGGAAGAAGTGTGATTTCGAAGTTCATAAGAAATAATTACAGAATTAAAAAATTTAAGCCATTGTCTGAAACGATATGTATGCGTAGGTATTAAATATTTTAAAGTAAAGAAAACGAGTTATGTAAATTGATTTCTAAGTTCAATAATGGACGACGATAATTTTCAATACATAGGATTATCAATAAGCGTTTATGGTACTTCGTATCATATATGTATAAATGTTTTGATTATTCTGCGTCTGTTGTTCCTGAGAAGAAGCATTGCTGTTCCAACGTTTTGCGTATATCTTATTACCTATCTTCAGTGGATGCCTTATCGGTGAGGTTTCGCTCCAAATTGATCGTGAAACATGTCTATTCAGGCTAGAAGTCACCAATATTTACTTTTTATAATTAGGGTTTTTATGACGTAATGTTTGGCTTCCGGTAATTCTGCGAGGTAAATTATTATTGTTGTTATTTGTTTATACGATCAGTGTCGGGTTTGGAGAAATTGATGGTAAACAATGTTAAAAAACCCATTTAAAACACATACAAACACTCATGTATATATATATGTAATATTTAAGGTTTACACAGATAAAAGATATCGGATTATTTTCTGGGGGTACCAGCATCAAATAGTCTTGAGAAGGACTTTTATAGTCCCGACGTTTTGAGTAAATATCATTACTTATTTCAATTTGGCTTTTGCTTCGAATGGTCGAGTTTACTCGTCAGTTTAGAGTAGGATTAAGGATTCAGGCCCAGAATGAGTAATAATATTTATTCGAAATGTCGGGAGTGTAAAAGTCCTTCTCAGGAATATTGGATGCGGGTTCCCCCAGAAAATAATCCGTTATATATATATATATATATATAAATAATAAATAAATAAGTCGTGTTAAAAATATTATGTTCGTTGTAAAGCACTCAAAATCAGGGATTTATTTTGAAAATAATAAGTATGATTATATTTTTAGATTTTGATTTCAAGATTTTAGGCATTACAAACTTTTATCTGGCCCCGTTTAAATAGCAGAGAACAAAAATTAATTGTGGAACTACAATAATAAAAAAGTTGGATATAAAATTTGATTTACGTTATAATATTTTATAATATAATTTATTACATAATATAATATAATAATACTCGTATTTAAAGAGCACGTATTTTCGTTTTCTAATAATAATATTATAATATCTTATTGATTTATTGTTGTCAACCAACAGTGCTTTCACAAAATTTCTGTACATAAACTGTAATAAAAAATGATATGGTTCCCACTAAGCTTTCTCATAATAAAGAAGATCTAAAATATAATATAACATAAAGAAGTAAATCCGCATTTTTAGAAAGTATTTATAAGTATTTTTCAATAGAAACATAAAAACGTTTTTTATATCTATAATCTGCATTTATTTATAAATGAAATTTTCTAAAAAAATATGTGTAATTTATATTTTTTAGAATTAATGATATTTTTTAATTATGAATTATTAATTTATGCAATTTTAGTAACATATTTTTTTTTGCGAGTAACGATTTACAATAGCTGACATTTGGAAGTGGGGTGAGTATATTTTCCTGGATTCTCGTCACGTTTTTTTGACATACCGCATGGTGAACTGTTCACTCCGAAGGTTTTACGTCTGTTTTTCCAATAAACTATTGAGTGTATGAAAAGTTAGCTGTGGGTATACCCTTTGATGTTTTCTCCACTGTCACAAAATGAAATAAATAGGTGCTGTATTATATTAAAGCCTATTAAATTCGATAAGATATATATTATTTATAAAAAAGTAGAAATAACCGATGGCGAACCTTTTGGGCTCGGAAAATCAGAAAATCTAACTTAACTTTGCTAGCGTGTCACAACCCCCCCCCCTAAAAAAATATTTTTAAAATTAAATATAACTGGAAAAAATATGGAACTCATAGTATTTGAATTAATGTCAATTGATGTCATTGCTTATTTCAATTATTATTTTTTTTCACGAAGTGAGACCTAAAAAATGTTCGCAGTGATAAATTCGAACGTCGTTGTCGGGTTGACGTCTGGTGGCGGGACACGTGTTTTTTGATAGCTCTGATATTAGTGAACGCTGGCGTGTCGCCTAAAACGCTGTGGCGTGTCATCTTTGACACGCGTGTCATAGGTTCACCATCACTGAACTAGTCAATAACGATGATAAATGTATATTTTTTATTACATTAATTTATTTGAAAAACGACGAAAATACAGCACCAAAATAATTTAAGTTCTCATATTATTGTATAGTATTTTCTGGAATAATGAACTTTTATGACTGCTTATGAATAAACTGCTTATGAATATGTTTTGAGATCATTTAGAAAGTATACATATATTTTAGTATAATGTCGTTGAACGGTGCTGTTCCAAATTAAAAATTATTGTAGTTTAAAATGATTATTTGAGATATAATGTAATTTTCATAATTGCGTAGATTTTACTTTTTTTTCAAATATTATATAACGATGCCAAATAGACGTTTGTTATTTGTTTTATAACACAATTCTATGGGCGGACGGTTCAATTATTATGTGAAATTATTACTGTTAATCAGATAAATATACATAGATCATAATAATAAATTTATTCTATTTTATTTTGACATCAAAATATATTATAAACATTGATTGATATTGCAGAGTTTTAACGTTAAAATTCCAGAGAAGTACCACCGTGTGCCGTATTCCCATACAAATAAACGAAGAGCTAATTCCTATTCTGAAATGCATATTTTTGTTTATTCCATTTCTACATATTTTTTGACACGCTCAGTGGTCTGCGTCCACGAATGAAATTTTCGACTCTAGGCAATCTCCGGGATATGCTCCCATGAAATTCTTTGATGACAACTCTCAGCTTTCGTAGTTCTCGTGTACACACAATGTATTAGAGATTCATCTTTTCGCTCCATATTCACGCTCGTCGCGCACGTTATACGTCAAATGTCACTGTCGTTCGTTAGTTGAGCGATTTTCATTCTCTCCAGTAGCAGTTAAAACTGAATAAATGTTTTTAATTGAACCCTTTACATTAATAAAAATTAAATTAATCAACTAGAAAAATATACAGAAAAGATCTAGTTATAAAAAAATATTTTAGTTGCTACTGGGATACGAACCTTGACTTCATCCTATCCAGGGAAATGCGTTATCCAATTTCGCTATATCAACCATGTAGATTGATGACATATTTTCGAATTTATATTTCGTAGTTCTTTCAAATTGATACATTTGTTATTCCGGTTTTTAAAAGAAATCAACTTTATATTGCGACGAATTTCAAATACCTTTGGGTAATACTCGCTAGGAGATGCCAGAATTAAATCAATAAATTTTTATTAAATATTGATGAACTGATACAACTTACATATATATATTTTATAAAGAGTATAGATTATTGTTGTGAAGTTGTAGTTTTTTTAGAACATAGTTCTGTGGTATTTTTAATAAAATTTAAATTAATCAACTGATAGGATATACAACAAAAATAGTTTATCGATAAACATATTTTTATGTATATCCTCCTGGTTGATTAATTTAATTTGTATTAAAAATACCACATGACTATGTTAAAAATAAAATGTAAAAAAAAAAACTTTATGTTATGTTAACGTTTAATTAGGTACTTTAATTAGCTAACTTTTCAGAATTTATGGTGACGTTTATGTGAACACAAACGATATAAAATCTTGTTATCAGATCAAACGTCATATGTACACTTTCTACCAATCATAAGATGGTTTCTGAGTTTATTTCCGAATCAAAATCTCAACACGTGTACACGGTTTTGAGATGTATCGGAACAAAAACTCGTGAAATTATCTCATCGTGTCACGTTTCTTGGTTACGAGTCGTAATGTTTTTCATGTCTTTTGACATCACCCTTTTTTAATTTGTTATATTTGGTTGTTTTGTGTCATAAATTGTATCTGATATTTTTTATTTATTACAATATAAATACAGATTTTGTCACGCAAAGAATAAAATGACAATAATGTAATGTAAATATATACCTACGTCAATAACTGTTTACACAATATTACTTCAATAAGCACGACAAATATGTCAGACCACTAAAGAGACGGACAATTGAAACAAAATAAATAACTAAAATGTATAAATCAATATCGAAATTTTAATAACGCTTAAAACTTCCACCCAGCAGTTTGTGAAAACGATTAAATCATATTTTGTTATCTTGTTCCTTAATCACCTTTCAAAATGTCTAGATGTAATTAATTAAAAAGTGTCTAAGTAATATATTTAATCCAATACAAATTTCAAATACCTGTCTAACTTTACGGACATGTCCATAAACATTTTTGTTACAATATTAATAATCTAAGTAAAAGCAAAACTTGATTTATTGTTTTTAAAAGAAAAGGCATAAAATATTAGTCCACTTAAGTTTATAGAGAAATCTTATTTCGGAATTGCAGAATCAGAAAAGTGTCTTTGCTCAATTTTATCCGTTCAGTCCATCAATTCACAGTACAAACTTAGTAGTAGAGAAAATGTTTTTGTAAAGGGTGTCTCAGATTATTTTTCGTTTTTGATATTTAAAAAAAAAAAAATCAGAATTAGTTCAAACTCGTTCTATTTACTGTTAAATTAAAGAGCAGTTTTTGAATTTAATTTTTTTTGAATTTATTTTTTTGAAAAACGACCGTTTGTAAATACGCACCATCCATTTTTTCACACTCATTTAGCCTGGTAATAAAATTTTTAATCACTCGCTGGAGCATCGCTCTTGGAATAGCGTTGATTTCGCCTGTGATTCTTTGCTTTAAAACATTCAGGTTGGGTGGCAATGGGTTGTAGACTTTACTTTTTATGTAGCCCCACAGGGAAAATCGGCAGGCGTTAAATCTGGGCTCCTCGGTGCCCAGTTGATGTCTCCTCGGTGACTTATTACTCTTTCAGGGAATAAAGTCATTTGTAACATGGAACGTGGCTCCGTCTTGCTGTTGTAGCCAATCTTGTTTTGCATTTCTGTAGCCACAAAAGTTCGAATATCAATATCGGTGGCAATATCGATCGGAATTAACGGTCTGAGCGCGACCACGGCCATCCTCAAAAAAGTAAAGGCCGATAATTCCTCGACTTGATATGGCAGCCCAAACGACAACTTTTGACGAGTGTAATGGTTTCTGATGCAGTTCTAGCGGATTACCGGAAGTCCAGTATCTGCAATTTTGTTTATTCACGTGGCCCTTGATGTGAAAATTCGATTCATCGGAGAACCAGATGTTATTGAAACTCCCAAAACGATTTTTCATTATACTGCAGAATTCGACTCGTTTAGCAGGATCATCGGGCTTCATCTCTTGAATAATTATAATTTTATACGGGTGAAAATGTAAATCTTTGCGAATAATGCGATACACCATGGATTTGTTCAAATTTAGAGAAGTTGCGCGCAATCGTAGTGACTGTCGTGGGTCGTCCATAACAGACTGGCGAAAGCGATCGACATTGTCCTTTTGCGCCCGGTTGATTTATCCGGCATTGTGTTCCTAGTCTCTTCAAACTTGCGCACCCAATGCTTGATTAAATTCGCACTTGGTACATTTCTCAGTTTTTGAATTAAAATGTGACCTGTAGAGATGTCGAATGTCGTGTACGAATCGTTGTTTTTATAAAACGGTCACACGCAAAATGCGCGCTGCGATCCCACGGAACGATCCATCGCTACTAAACTAAACAAACCCGCCAAGCGTTTGAGACCACTCCCCTTTCACCGCTATCTGTGTTTGGCGCGTAACGGTCGAACCAAAAACGAAACATATTCTGAGACACCTTTATAATGTCCTTGCCCAAGAACATAATTGAAATGTAATTAAAATGTAAGTTGATAATTATTTTATAGTAGTTAGTGACTACCAGGTTTATAGAAAACTTTCAAAAATATCTTCTGATTTTCTTCGTTTTATTTTTAAGACACATTGATAAATTACGGCCGAACAATATTTATAATTTTTGCCCTATTGTATATCAAAAATATATGTATTTTTTTAAAAGTGCACATATAAATATACCTACGTGTCTCAAATAATAAAAAAAACCCTGCGATTTAATATTTTGATAAAAAATTCCTTAAATAATAATGAGAGATAATTAATTTTAATGCATGCCAAAAATTTATAAAAAAATTATCTTATGATCTTTAGTGTATTTTATTTAGTATTTCAACAATTCAACGCATTTTTTTATTATCAATGTACATATACGTATATGCTGAGAACTAATGTTCATGAAGACTACGGAGAGGTCAGTGATCATATCTACCTAGGATTTTTCGTCTCAAGAAATGGAGGGTGGGAAGCCGAGCACCGAAGGAGAAGTGATATGGTCAAATTCGCTATATTAAGGCTGACCAAAATTTGGAAGCATCGCTCCAACTCAAAGAGTCTGACCGGTTAAATTCCTGGAGTTCTCCATAGCTCCGTGTAGAATCAAAACATGAACCATGAGAAGGAAAAAAGAAACATGATTGACGCCTTCGAGATGTGGTGTTGGAATCGTATGCTGTATGGAACGATCTCTATTCTATAGGAACTCCGTAGTAAAGAAAGGCTCTGCACAACGTGCAGGAAAATAATTATTTCATTCTTTGGGTATGTTGTTGTAAAGAGATAGAGGCTGCTTGGAGATGTTGGAATATACAAGGACGGAGGGTAAAAAGTCGATTTCCAACAAAATGGATAGCCCATTGAAAAGCGAAACATGACTGAAGCTTCGCTAAACGTGGCACTAAATAAGAACGAGAATCTCGAAGAGTGCAGACGAGCGATTCTTAATGTAAATGCAGATAGAAGAATACGTTGAAGAATGGTATTCGCATCGCACGAGAGAGAAAGAGAGAGAGACGGTAATAATATGTACGTAAGTATGGGATACGAAAAATGTGTATATATGTATAAAATATTAAAATTTATTCTGGGAGTGTTTAAACTGCGTATAAATTAAGGAATTTGACATTTAAAAACAGAATAATGTGTCCCGAAATTAAATTTTAAAGATATCAAATGTCAAGGGTAGCCGTATATTTAACTCCCTTTATTTTGTGTAATGTAGCGAATATGAACATTTGCACAGAATACGTGTGCCTTTGCACACACACGGGCTGTCCTCAACGAGGTCAGAATTAATTTGTATTATTCACAGGGCCTCGAGGAGAAATCTCAGTATGACATTTTTTGCTTCATTCCCAAAAATTGATAAATAATTCCGATGAAAAATCGTAGTAACTTTGATACATAAAACTTGAATTGATCGCGATTTAAATTTTTTGAAAACGTATTTCAAATTTAATATTTCTGTGCACTGCATTGGAGTTATGCTTATATTATTACAAATAGTATTTGCTGACATCGTCCACAGTTTTTATTAAATTAAATTGGCACAATAAATATGAGCTTTGATGATTTGAATATACTTAAAAATAAATATGCAAATATTATTCTCTTGTTACAATCATTCGTTAAATATAATATGTAAGAGGTGTTGAAAAAATAATAAGCTTTATTCTAACGAATTTGGTACGTATGTAGTTAAATTTATTCTCCTATAAATATATAATCTTAAATATAATATAGTAATATTTGTGGTTGTGCGCTATTCCAAACTATTCATTTAAAGGTAGACCAGCCTCCGTCTATGCTCTGACTGCAGGTGTTGCCGATTGGCAATATGTTTCAAAAACTATATTGGTTTTTTTTTCTCTTTAAGAAATATAAAGAAGAAGTGGGCTTCACAATGAAAGAAATAAGATCATATGTAAATAATACTGACTTAGGGTGTAAACAATGATGAAAGTCTGCTTTTGTGACAATACTTTCGAGTTGAACAACGTTATAATCTGATGATATCAACAATCAAATATTTTTTCATCATATTTTATTTTGTCCTTAATTCTGGATCAGATTCATCAATATTTTATTATTTAAAGTATACTCGAGATTAAATTGACCAAAACCTGAGCCGAAATAAAGTTTTATGCTTTTGACTACCATACATTTTACAGTTTTTGCTTTTGTTATGAATAACCAAAATGTGGTGAAATTGAGTTGTTGAATATTTTAGGGTACTTAATCAATTTTTGTTTTTGACTAACTATCTTACCATTACGCTGTTTATCTGCGGGGGTAGACATATAGGATAGAGTGCCGCACTCGTCTGTCCTGACAGACAATACTCGCCTCATCCACATTCATACATCTTCTTTTACAAGCTCGCCGATTATTGAGGCTTTTAACAGGACCATCCTCCAATATCTGGTTTACCTGATTGTGCCAAGGGTTTCGCGGACGTCCTCTATTTCTGGTGCCATCAACACATGCGTCATATAACATTCTTACAATTTCCTCCTCATTCATCTGTTACATATGTCCAAACCACCTAAGTGTTCCTTTCTCAATCTTATTCACTATACTAAGATTCTTTCGTTATTTATGAAAAATGTGTTATGACTAAAAAGCGACATAGACAACTGAAAATGGCTTATTGGAAGGTATTTTAAGCATATCGCAATTAAAAATGACTTAATTTGCGGACCTTTAGACATATGGCTATGTCTCTTTAGAATAATCTGAAACGGAGCACACTACATAGGTTAAGATTTAAAACTTTTTGAATACTCCCTGAAATTTGCTGCTTTGTTGCCAGATTCGCTATAAATACTACAAATTCAGCCAATCCAGTATCTTTAATAAAAAAAGGATTTGTATTTTTCTTAGATCTCTAGCAGGCAGGTTTTATTTCATTATTTTTGATTAATAAATTCAATAAATACTTCAAAAAGCATCCAAATTTAGCGCAGATTTCGGGATTGTATTTCACAAAAATAATATTTCCAAATGACTGTCGATCTTTCCTGGAAATATGTGAGGGATGTTTTCTTTTCGAAAATATTCTTTAGTAAGGCCTCAGCAAACAATCCTTAATGTCATTTGAGTACTTAATATTCAGTGTCTTTGTCCGTTAAATAGATGTGAAAAAGAAACCTCAAAGGAGGGATGAAAATAAGAAATACTTAAAACATTTTTCCTTTAATGTTTTTCCTGAATTTTAAGAGACTTTTTGATTTACAGGGTGGGCAAGAAGTATTTCAAGAACTTCCTCATGAGTACGTTCCTCCAGAAATGCTGAGAAAAGTTGCAGAACATGGAAGTAAGTTGCAAAGTGATTTTATTGAAAAAGCTAAGTTTATTAGATTAATCTTTGGATTAACATACGGCGAGTCTTAATTCAGATATGCGAGCAATTAATGTGAACTACGCCTACGGATGGGTTGGGAACTAAGTCGCTAATTTGGGGGAGATTAATACTTTTAAATTGAATTAATTTGTTTAAATATCGAAATAACGGTAAATTATAATTTAAACTAGTTAATGCGTATCATAACTATCGATAAATAATGATACTGCAATATTTATCGACCTTTTAATGTTAGCAATATATACCTAGATTATGCTTATAGTAATCAAAGATCTAAAAATTGACAGGTATATGCTGTGCATTAAGGATTAAGTAAATATAACCTGAAGATAATCGCGCACTTTAAAATATAAATTTATTTAATAATACACGATATTCAATATCGCAATATTGTTGTATATTGAGTATTATTTATCAGACGCGGTCGCCTCATACATATTTTGGATGCTCCGCATCCCTTGTGTTCTAAAGTCAAAAAGTGTTGGACTTTTTGTTCTATCCGAAAACAGCACTGCTGTAAGTAAATTTGTTGTTCTTTAGAGACCAGTCATAACACATACTACAGGGAGCGAGTCGAAATACATATTCATTCTCAACTTTCGAATATCTATGAATCGCTTAAACACACAGATATCAGCAACAGTGGATTCTATCATTCGTTCCGTATCCAAAATATTTAAAAGTAGTCGACTTTTGCGCATGTGCATTCAATTCCGCAAGTACGTCATGGATTTTAAAATTTATTTTTCATTTATGCGAATCACACGTGAAATTTTGGATCTGTAATTGATGTTACGGAGCGTAAAGAATTTATAGAGCTAATTTGACAGCACACTTTTATCAGTAGTTGCATCTTGTTCGTGGGCTAGTTTATAGATTCGTATATTTGATAGTAGGTATAAACTTTTTATCCAGCATTCCTTCTACAAAAAGTCACCGACTGCCATTGTTATTTATATCGCTACAATATACGTCATTAGGAAATTATTAATTTACATTGGGAAAAAAAACTGTGCTTACGTATGTATATGCCACCGAGAAAATTACTAGGTCTTTCGAAAAACCACATAATTTACCGCAAATCGTTTTGAAGAATCTTCACTTATTTTTAGGGAATGGGAATAGTTATAATCGATGTATTTTATAATTGTACCACTTTTTCGAAAGAACTCGTGGATAAAGGAATTTAAATAAAAATCAAAGAGAGAAAATATTATAGCTTTTAGAATGCGTGGGTTTCTTTAACATGAACATATACTAATACTTAAAGTTCTCTTTGCGAAACTTATTGAAATATTTTTAAATTTTTAATTGTCCATTCGTACCAAAAATATATTTATTAAAGAAATTTTTTAAAGAAAGAAGAAGAAAGAAGAAAAAATTTATTAAAGATGTTTGTAAAAATTTAAGAACAGCAGATTTAACTTACAAAATATCGAGAAACGCGTAACTGGAAATAGATATATATATTTTTTTGAAGATGAGGAAATCCACCTGAATAATTCCCCGAAGACTTTTTCTGACATTTTAGAAAGCCTATTTCAATACTTTTTACCAATTTTTTAGAGTCTACGATACTTAAGATACGCATTTTTTGTTAAACTTGATTTGGAATGGTACAATTTGAAAAAAAAACTGCTTAAACATTTTACTGCTGCCGAGAAAATAATTCAAATGATGTGTAAAATAAATGTTATTATATAATTACACTCATCTCTCGATTCATGCGGCAGATAAGTCACGCGTAAATCGACAACGCAAAAATTGAGGCAAGAAACTGATACAAAATTGGAAGATACGTTCTAGTGTATCGAAATCCGCACAAATTGAGGAATAAAACGCGTAAAATGAATGATCTTTGCATCATATCAAACTTCGTATATATAAAATCATAGTGTAGCCACAGATTCTTTGGCAATTTGTCATTTCGACGACTCAGAATAACAAGGCTCCATTTGACAATGACACTGTTTTGAGATAATGATCTCAAAAGTGTTGATTGAATTTCAACATATATTCATATATATTTTGTTTTGAGTATGTAAATATGATTAGTTTTAAGGTTATTATTTATTTTCAGCATTATTAATGTGAGACGAGGGAAATTAAAAATAAAAGAAAACACCATAAATTAACAATAATGATCCATAAATTTAAATAAATATCTGATGCAGTTGGAACTTTCAGCTCTTGCTATTTTCTTTAATATCCGTTAAATAGAGTTGGTGCATATGGAAGAAATAAAGAATAATGCGTTTGGAACCCTTTTCACGCAATAACTCAAATTAGACCAAAATGTTAGTTGGAACCTTGTTATTCTAAGGGGTCACCATAATATTGTGACCCCTTAGACAACTTGACTTGACAAATTTAATTATTATTGACCAACTTGAGAAATGACAAATTGCGACAAAATTTGGATACATTTGCATAAAAAAAAACCTTTTTTTGATATACGACATATTGAAGTATCATCGACTATGTGGCATGGGACTAATATCATATTCATATTAGCCGATACCTCTATTTCAGATCGACTATATATAACCTTTGTAGGATAATGAATGCACATAGTATTTCGAATTATAATATTGATTAAATATATTTGACGATATTTGGTTAAATATATTTTTACAAAATGTTACAGACCCGAGCAAGATCTACGGATGCGAGGTGGGCAGGAGGCACCACCTGGAAAGGAAGGAGGGAGGGGGCTACGACAGTCAGGAGTACGAGGAACACCCGGAAAGATATATCTCCACTTTTAGCAAGAAGGTTAGAAACTTTTATTATTCCATCATAAAACACTCGTTTCTTTAATCATTAATAAAAATATTCGACTTCTATACACCAACTTCCACGAGCTCTGTATTGGTTACGAATGTATTAAAGTTCCAAGCAAGATCGCGTATGAAAAGGGTCTAGGGTGGTCCTGTTGTATTCCATTTTATGTCCACCGTATAAATTCAAATAGTAATATTTTCGTAGAAAGCAATCACTTTGTGGTTTGATATATTATATTGAATAAAATAACGATCACTTTGTATGAAACCACGAAATTTATTATATGTCAACCTGTTTCGCTTATCTCAAGATTAATCAAAACGTATTTAAAACTAATCATCCATTTAAAAAGAGTGTACTTATATATACATAAAGAGGGAAATAGAGTATTAAGTTACATGTGAAAGAGAGAAACAGAATACATATACAGATAGACGGAACAAAGCTTTTATTAAGAATTATATTAATAAGGTTCGTTGTTTATCGATATTTGTTTTATTGTTTCTAATTCTTTCTAGAAATCAATATTTGATAAAGGGGTTGTGACTAGTCGATTGGACAATTTAGAAGCCCTCGAAATAAAAAAGGCAATAAGTAATGGTATGCCAATTCTTAATAATCAAATTAATTTATCTATTAGTCCCATATTAGGTATGTTTAATTTAAAATCAATTTAATATCCATAAATACTGTATATTTCCCTCCCTTAATGTTTTTTTTTTGTATTTATGATTAATTTTAAATACATCTTGATGAAGCTTGAGATAATCGAAACCGGTTGACATATAATAAATTTAGTGGTTTCATACAAAGTGATTGTTATTTTATTTAATATCAAATAGTAATTTTAGAATACCTATCTTTTTATCTATGATTTTGGCTACAAATGAAATGTACCAATTAGAAAGATATAATTAATTTATCGAAAAAATATTTCGGTTACCATCGGGATTCGAACCAGAAACTTTTAATACCCGAAGAAACGCGCTGACCATCACACCATGTCAACTTAGTAAGTTAACGACAAATTTTTGAATATGTATGTTATTTTTTTAAATTGATACATCTGTTATTCCATTTATAAGCAATCCACATTGTATTACGAACAATCTCAAATACCTTTGAGTAAAACTCGACGGGGGACGCCAGAATTAAATAATTTATTCATTTTATTAAATTTGGAAACATTAATATAACTTATATATTTTTAAGGAAAACACTTTATTATTGTGAAGTTGCAATTTTTCAGAGCGTTCTGTGTTATTTGAATACAAATTAAATTTATCAATTAGAAAGATACAATCAATTTATCGAAAGAATATTTTGGTTGCAACCGGGATCTGAACCAGGAACTTTTCCTATGTAACTTGCAACTTTAAAATAATAATGTGCTTTTTTTAAAAATGATTTAGGCTATTCATGTAGTAAATCGGCACACACTTTCAGTAACAGAATAAACTAAATTTTAAAATTAGTTTGAAAATCAAACCAGGCTTTTGATTTAAAAATTGGGATTTATATATTACGTCTTCGAATCTCCCGGAACGATGACCTATTAAGAAATGAAAGGAATCTCGGATATTTCCGGAAATTTATTAGGGTTTGGGTCTTCCGCTGGGGGTTGCTGGGATGTACGATACCGGGAACAGTGGCTAGAGAGACCTAATGAAACATTCTACTGGTTCTCCCTCGCAGGTCTTGCGATCTAAACAGGGTGAATTTCTGCCGGACTGTGACCGAGTTCCGCGACTGCAACACATAATTGTGACGTCTACCCTCCACTTTGGGGGATGCATGATTCTATAGCTTCTCTCTAGCTGCCCTCTGAATTTAATATAATAACGAGTCTCTCGTCAAATTGTACAGATATGGCTCTGGTACGATGATACCAGAGCCAACCTACGACGGTATTAAGATGTTAATAACTAAATTTAATATTGACGAATCGAAACGAGAGTAAACAACTCTCAAAACGATTCCAGGATAGGGTGTAAATAAATAAATTTAAATATTACGCGCAAATTATAGAAACAGAAAATTTATAAATTAGTAAGTCATTTAATACTACTGTAAATATAATTATTAATCTGTTAAAGTTAACAAAGTATCAATTATTTAGTACATTACCATATTTTCCATTTTCATTTTTTTCTCTTGACCACTATAATTTATTTTATGGATTAAATAATATACAAATGTTTTGACGATGCGATGTGAGTAATCACAGTGAAATCAAACAATTTGTATATACAATAATAACAACATTTTTTATCGACCACCAAGATAAATCGATTATAAATAAAGATTATAAGACTAATTTGATAAATTACGGAATAGCACTTATTAACAGGGAACTATTATAAGATACTACAAGTTAACAATAGCTATTGCTATTTCGTCAATGCTACATACGAGTACGACATACATATGCAAAAGTATGCTGGGAATCATTAGATGAGACAAAAAACATCTGGGTTAGATCGCAGGCCATGGTAAAGGATGTCATTGTCACTGCCAAATGTGTAAATTGTCAAGGGCGGGTCATATTGCAAGACATAGCTAATCAATGGACAAATAATAATCATTCAAAGTTTAGTTGGGCAGATAAAATGATAAGAGCGGTGGGTGTGATAAGGCAAACATTGGCATAGGAGTGAAGAAAGTGACAGTCAAGGGAAGATTCAACCAGCAATGGAAATGATGATAACAATTAATGATTTTTTTAAAGAATATTTTTATTATCACCGAATTCTCATAAATATTACGGAATTTCGCGATAACTTAATGCAAATTTAATGTATCAATTACAAAGATATACGATAAAATCAATTTATCAATTGAATTTATTTGATTATAAATTGATTTTATCTGTATATCTTTGTAATTATACATTAAATTTGTATTAAATATCACAGACCTATGTTCTGAAAAATTGTAACTTCACAATAATAATATGTTCTCCTTAAAAATAACTTAATGGTTTTAATAATTCTTTTCTCTAGATATAAAATGCACCCATAATTTGTCACATTTTACGAAAACTTTATAAAAATACAGCCGTATAAACAAACATAGATGCAAAATAAAGATCTCTCCAGGTAAGTGCTAAATTATACTCTTGCGCCTAGTATCAAGTCTAGCGTGATAAAATAGCGATTTTTACCTAGAAATCTAACATCAGGCGTAAAAAGAATATTGTGAAACAGGTCAGGTTTGCTTTGCGAGGTCAGTTTTCAGAATTTACGACCGCTCGCTCGTCATGTTCCGCTGGTGTTGTGTGGATAGAATTTTGAAACATTTCCCACGTAACGTGAACAGATCTTGTGTTTGTTTAATTGTTATCGTAATATACCGCGGGTGCAGAGGAAGTACGATCTGTCAGACGTGGTAAAACCGTAATATATTATAACAGTTGAGTGAAGGATGAATTAATTAGGACTGAATGCGGACCTAATCCTAACACGGTGTCATATGCCTGAGATACCTCTCGGGCAAGGGTAAATCGGTTAGGTGTAAGTTTAAGAACACTTTGCTCAGATGGTTTAGTGATTGGTAGATGAGACAGAGTAGAGAAAATAAATCGTGTACGAAAAGTAAATGAACATTTTATTTTAACGCGAATGTTCATATTTTTCATTTACACAATCATTTACTTGTGCAAATTAACAGGAGGTAAAGTAGATTTCAGGATTGCGAGGTAATAAATTTAATATTGAAATGTTATTTTAACAGCCTGGATTAAGCTGAGAAGGTAAAGGCTTCTTAACTCTTCGCATAATAAATTCAAACGGACGTGAAAAGTTAATAGAAATGAATAAATAATGATTTAGCTTTAAGAAACCATTTGCATTATTAAAATTTCGTGAAATATTAATGATAAACTTCAATTCATCGTCTTCACGTCTTCGCTTGGTTGGGAAAATTATTTTAACATTTACTGAAAGTAATTCTCGTTTGCGGCATGCTCAGGTTGTTGACTCAAACAAGGAAGGCGCCTATTACGGCGTGAAAATCACAGGAAAACATTATTTTTGATTACAAAGATGGAATAGTTGGCTTTGCGTGCACTTGATAGAGTTGGGAAAACTACAGATAAGCGAAACACGAATGATATACGATGGAATAATGTGGTAAAACGTGTGCATAGTCTATTAAACATTACAATTTTTAATAACTTTAATCTGGTACCATAAAAATGCAATGTTGCCAATTTTTTTATAGTCAATTAAGTTTTTTATTTATTTATTTATTTAATTTACAGTGATGTTCATTGTCTCCTTAACTAGATCGAAGTCTGTACTGAAGGAGACAGATTTATCCGTTGTCTGTCATACAAATATGAAATTATTTTTTCATTTTATTTTTATCTAAATCAAAAATACCCATCTTTGAAACACTTAATATTTTAATCGTATTGTAATTTTAAACAAAAATTAGATGTATTAATTAGAAAAATATACATTTAAAATCAATTATTATCAAAAATATTGTTGTTGCTACCGGGATTCGAACCTGGATCTTTTCCAATCCGAGGAAGGTGCGTTAACCGATTATGCTATAGTACACAGTACATTGACGACAAATTTTCAAACCTATATATTAACCTATATATTATCAAATTGATAGATCTGTCTTTCCATTATTTGAAAGCCATCTACATTATTTTTACGGAATCTCAAATATCTTTGAGTAATCCGATAGGCGACGTCAGAGTTAACAATGAATTTTTATTAAATTATGGACACATTGATACAACTTATATATTATTAAGCTTAAGATATTCTTATTGTGAAGAAATAATAAAACAATAGATGTATCAATTTGAAAAGTGTAACATATAGGTGAAAATCATGAACTGAAAGTTCAAAAAACCAAATACCGTGGCTACTCTAAAACTCGCTCCATTATGTTAGACCAGACATGTCCAAAGATTGCTTACCCCAAGGTAGCAACCGACATATGGTTCCTTGAGAAGATCTTGATGGGGTGACAATTAGAGAACTACCTGTGAAGATCAAGGACAGTGGCGAAAACTCCTGCTTGAGAAGGAAAAGATCCTCAATGGATCGTAGCCACGTGGTGATGGTGAGATTTTCAACATTGAATCTAACCAATATCCATTCATAGTTTTTACCCAATTTAGTATCTACATTTTTATAAAATTATGAATTAAATATAAAATTTAGAATCCGGATAAAAAAACGTTATTGAAAATTTGTTTATTTAAGCCAATATACAAAGATACCAAAGAATGCTGTTATATCTCATTTAAAGGATCTTTGCTGGAAACTTTCATTTTGGAAACTTTTATTCTCTATTATTATTTATTATGATAGAGGTGCAGGGTGCAGGGTGGCACCTCTATCATCTCCTCAATCCTCGCCCTAAAGCGCGAGCGTACTATTTTCAACTGATCGCGGTTCATGGCTGTGAACTCTGCCTCGATAGCGGCCCAGAGGGAATTGACGTTAAAATGCCTAAACTTGTTGGTTTGTCTCTCGACTACGCCCCACACTAAGTAGTCCGGAGGGTTCAGGTCGGGACTGATAGGAGACCAAAAGTCCTTTGACCAAAACATGTCAACGTTGTCAGAGAGCCATTTTTGCACTAAATGGCTCGTGTGAGCTGGTTCTTTATCTTGTTGATAGATATACGGTCTCCCAGAGGCCACAGTCTCCATCCACGGCTTTACCACTGCCCTCAGGACAGGTGGTAAAGTGCGGCGGTATGACATCATTCTCACTTGAGACGACGCTCAGGACGTGGAAATTGGCCGGAAACTTGGTCTTGCTCACCATAGGAACGTCCTTGGGGTTTGGGTGTCCCATAGTCATATACAGTCGATCTTAACCTGAAGAGTTTAATAATTTCAGTGGGAGTTCTTCCGGCACGAAGACTTTCTATAATCGCTGCTCTTCTATTGTACTCCACGCTTTGCTTGACATGCTCGGCCGTTTTGAGGTTACAAAAGTCTTACTGACTTATTTAGCTAACTTTAGCGCCAACTAGCGCCTAACCCTGAATTCAAATATAACGGAAACTTCAAATACGATTTTGTCTGAATTCTAACGGCGCACCCTGTGTATGTAATAGTTACGAATAAAAATGTTGTAAAATATTTTATTATTAGATATGAATGTTGCCTAGTTGGTATTTTGAACAAGAATTTTATACTAATGTAATATTCATAACCATTTAAACTATTGTAAATCGCCTCAAATATGTAAGAAAGCCAAATAAAAACCGAAAATGTGTCAATCATTACATAATTAATAAACTAATTAATATTGTCTATAATTATTTTTTTGTAAACGTACCATTATAAAACAATATTGTGTGTCAAAAAGTAACTAGGCCATTAATAACAAGTCGAATGAATGTTAACGTTAACCATGATCCCTTCCGGAATATGGCGTGATATAATGTGTCGAAATCACAATGGATACTATTTTCGCAGGACGAACAAAAGAGATTTGATTAAGCGTGGATTTGTTCGCTCCCCTTTTGTGCCGTAGCTTGGCAAACCTTCCAAAAGTGCGCGGTGATTTCGGTGATGTCGACCGTCTCAAGAAAAACACTGTATCCACACCGGGGTCGACGGTTAGGGAAAAATTTAAAAAAATCTTTTTAGTTCATTAGTCATTTAATGTGTCACGTTAATGGGTTAGGTACAATTTGGGATTGGGGATGGGGTAACGCTGGTGATCAGTACGACGTTAAATTTGTAACGTTTCTAAAATGATATTATAAATATTTAACGTAACTGTATAGCGTTATTTTTCACGAAATGTGTAAATCGAGTATAGTTTGAAATTATGTTGACGTAGTATAAATGTTTAATGGTTTATATTTAAATATGTGTACACATATTAAGGTTAAGGGTAGAATAATTTTTGAAGGTCGAGTCAAACAATGTGTGTCACAATGAAGGGTGAAATTGTATCAGACATCGATAAAAATAGCTAGCAATTTCCGAGAGTTCTTTATCAAGCTTAACATTAATTTTAATTTTTAAAAAGTACAGCTAATCGCTTGCACTATAAAAATATGATTAATTTGATGGTTGGCTAAACTGCACGTAATTAGTTCAATATTATTCAATATGAAGATTATTAATATTAATATTGACGCCAGTAGATACTTATGTATGGTTTGCCCATATGTTTGGAGAGAGGGGAGGAGCGTCATCTTGATCTCATTTGTTTTATATAAAAAAACCTTGTGGGTTTGGAATTCTCTCCCGAAATTTGTTTGATGTTAGGCAACTAGACTTTCAATATTAATTCCATCTTTTCGCATTTTCCAAATGTGGATTCTTATTATTAATTTATAACGGACTACTAGATTATACGTTTTTAAAAACATAATTTAGATAGCGCTTTTACAATAATGTAAAACTAATAAACTGAATGTTATTTTCATTTTCATTTTAAATTCATTTTCAATGTACGAGAGAGTACCTTATTATGACAAATTTATGCATACATGAAATTTAGTTTCTTCTGATTAAACTAAAATTATGGAAACAAAACCACGTTAAAAATTCAAAATCATAAACTTTAAATTTGTAGTATATTATATTTCATTTTTTTATGGTTTTAAAATATTTCGTATTCAAACAAACGATTTAATTAATATATTTTATTTATTCATACTACTAATTCACATTGAATTTTATATTCGCTATTTTTTATTGTTTTTTTCGTACCGCCGCCTCCTTGAGTCAGCGATATTTATTTTTATTTCTTAGAGAGAAATGCTAATTGTATATTTTTCACGCATATTTATCTACGATGGAATATTGAAGTTATTCCCAAAATATATTGCAAATTAAACAGATTTACTCGGATCTTATGGGAAAATGTTTTCTTGAACATATAAAACATTTTATGTGCGTCATTTTGTAAGTTATTGCAATTTAATATTCCGAATATATTAAACACGGTTGTATTTTAAAGATAGTATATTACAAAACGGCAACGTGATATTTTTAAATCGGCCACCTTAAAAAAAGCAACAAACGAATTTGAAATAATAATTTTGAATGTGAAATATTCTAGATCGATTTATTGTTCCATCAAGTAAAATTTTAACCGTATAATACTTATTAGCTACACGTAGGTACTACATCATTAAAAAATACATATTATAGATAGAGCCAAATCAGTGTAATAAATAATAATAGAACTAAAGAAATTCACATATTTTGACAGCATATCTCGATCAAAATCAACAAAATTAAGCTAAAAAATAACCTTTTTTCATATTTAGATGATATTAGTCTCATCTTGAAGGAGTATGCAATACATAGAGAAAACCTCAAAATTCTAACTGGAAACAATAAAATCTTACTTAAAATAATATTTTTTATGAAACACCAGTAAAAACGAATTACTATTAACTATCCAAAATTGAAAATTTAATTCGGTCAACGACATGTTAGATTTCTCACATCCTTTATATATAATGGCTCGTTACGAGGCGCTGAAATTAATTAAAAGTTTTATAACATGGCTAATAAATCTAGGCAACTATAAATTTAGATAATTCCTTTTTTCAAAACTAAATTTGGCGATTTTTCATATGTGAAATAATCTTATCGATATTTATTTTTTGTGTTTTAATTAATATTAAATATATATTTGTACACCGACAAATAAAAGTACAGTTTGGCCTGAGACTGTGTGCGGTGTACCCATTTAATTGTTAAAAAAAAGTGTAGTATGTTCAATAAATAAAAGTAGATACTATGTTTTCATTAGAGACAGTAGATTTATAGCAACGTACCGCGCGACATGCGGAAAGCGCGACGCGAGCGCGAGTGCGAGCGCGGGCGGTGGGAAATAGTTACGTCCGTTCCGGAGAATTATGACAACAATCCCTGCCCCCGGCCCGGCACATAAAGAACTGTGAATAATTCACACCGCTTTGTATTGCGGCTGTAGTAAACGACTGCGGTCTGAATTAGACGATTAAGGTTTTGTCTTCTACGTGCGATTCCGTCCGATTGCCTATTACTTGATATGTGTTTGTTAGCAGATACGATACTTGCACAGTGTGTGTTGCTACATAAAACACATACGTGGAACAGGGTTTTCCAAATGAGACTTAAAATAATACTTGATTAAGTAAAAGGGTACTCATTAAGAAGTATGCGGGAAGAATAGGAATGATCGACTGAGATACGGAGTTGTAGGAAAAGATTGTTGACCTGACGTGGAGTAGACAGATGATGAAAAATCTTCGAATATACGTATACATGTCAGCAAAATATAATAAGAATATGCTATTTGAAATTAACTAGTAGTGGAAGAAGTGAAATATGTGAATGTTCCGATACAGTCATCTGGACTACCAACACATTGGACACAGAGTGAAATATAATGAATTAATAATTAATGTAAAAAAAAAGAGTAAATAATGTTAGAGGACAAAGTAAAATAAGGCGTAGAAAAATATCACGGTATTTAATATATACTTATTATATTGGAAAACATTTTAAAAATAAAGTAATATAATAATATTAACCTACATACATAATTTCCTAATGTTAATATATAACTTGACATGATTTTTTTTTATCATATGGAACGGATAAATGAGGAGAAAATGGTAAGGAAGATATATGACGCAAGTGTCAATGGCACCAGGAGTAGAGTACGTCCACGGAAGACTTGGCACGATCAGGTAAACCAGATACTGGAGTATGGTCCTGTTAGAGAAAATATATGAATTCGAATGAGGCGAGAACTGTGTGCCAGGACAGAAGAGTGTGGCGTTCTATTCTCTCCTTCCTGCCGATGGTAAGTTACTTAACTTCACAATAAAAATGTGTTCTTATTAAAAATGTATACAGTGCCTGCACTAATAATTCACTAGTTCTGCAACACTCCCACCATATTTTTATTATTTTTTTTTATCTCTATTTTTATTTCTGTCGAATATTTATCTTAAATACCAAAGAGCATGAAAAAAACTGGCTACCTTAACACAAACTTCAGTCTAGCAAAGTAGTCAGAACAACGCTGTATATATGAGAGGTGGAATCTACTCCATCCCACACAATAAACTACGAGTATTTAATTGCAATATAATTGTATCTTATGTTTATCATGTTATATTATTATATATTCACCTCTGTTACAAAAAAAAGTACGTATGTCAATAAATTCTAAAAAAAAAATACTAATTAAACATACACAATTTACGAGTAGTAATATAACGCTGTACTTGGAAAATATTGCAATTATATATTTTATAGATTATTTTAAGCCCTAAATATGTATCTAATTTACATTAAGAATAAGCTAAGAATTCAAGCAATATGTAAAAATTCTAAATGAAAAGTGTATTTAGTCGACAGAAAGTTGTCACATACAGTTGTTGTTAAAGAGAATATTATTGTAAAGTTGTAGTTTTTCAGAATATGGTTCTGCGGTATTTTAATACAAATTAAATGTATCAATTAGAAAGATATACAGGAAAAATCAATTTATCGAAAAAATATTTTTGTTGTTATCGGGATTCGAACCTGGATCCTTTTCTATTCAGGAAAATGTATTAACCGATTACAACCACCACAACAAGGTAAGTTGACGACAAATTTTCGAAACTTATATGCTGTAGTTCTTTCAAATTGATACAATTAATTTGCGGTGAACGGTTGGGCAATCCCGTTTATTTAAAATAGTAATGTGGCAAGCGGCCTCCTTGTAACCATCGTTTATTGTCAGCTGGCAGTCAATAGAAAACGACAATTTTGATTACTGTGATATTTTAATGTTAAACATTTTTTATATATAGATCTAGAATATTTTTTCATGTTAACCGATTTTTCATGTAAAACGTTTTCCACTATATATAAAATGTAAAAAATACAATATTAATAAAATAATAATTTAGGATTCAGGAACACACAAGCAAATGTTTTTTTTTATAATTTTTTCGAGTTACTTGGAAATAAGTTCATAAATTGAATTGTGTATATTTTGTAATGCGAGCTAAGGAATTATTAAAAATAACATTTTTCTTAAATTTATATACAATATATAAATGTAATCTAAAAAAAATACAACAAGCCACTATTGTCAAGAATATGAAGGAGATGTACGAAAAATGCAGAATTATTTACCGGTGTCTTATTTTAAATGCGAGTAAATATTATTTGCATAACCGGTATCCGGAAAATTCACCGACAACAATTCACCGAGTGCAAAATTCATCGGCTCGTAATTCGTCGAAAAGAAAATTCATTGATTCTAAAAATGATCGCCAATTATTAAAATTTATTATCATAAAAAAACATATTTAAAATACCACCAGGGAACGCCTCCGGACTGCGCCTTTATTTTGTTCCTTTACGCGTAGGTAATTACACTACTGATATTTTACTTAATAAATAAAAATTATTTATTTATTTCATGCTTGTTTTATACATAGTTTACAAATATCTTGAAAGGAAAATAAATAATTATTCGTTGCCCTGTCTGTTATTGTACTGTATTATAGCAGACAATGCTTTTTCGGAAAAATCGTGTTTCATTAAGAAACAGAACGGGCTTGTTCTGTTTCTAGACTAGGTACTAATTTTACGTGTAGGAAATATGGATAGAAGTTTTAACGGAACATCAGCACACTATCAAAAATATAAATGGCATTCATATCTCATTTCGTATCATGATACGAAATAAATTAATGAATTTACTTTAAAAAGTTTTTCACGTTTCATGGTTTTTAATAAATAAATCAGGGATGATCATTTGTAGAATCGGTGAATTTTCTTTTTGACTAATTGCGGATCGGTGAATTTTCCAGTTGGTGAATTGTTGTTGATGAACTTTCCTTCGGTGAATTGCAGTTGGTGAACTTTCATAGATCCATAATTTTTGGATAATATTCATAGCGTTTTTAAGGTTAAAGTTTTAACGTATAATAGTATTTTATTATCCATATAAAATTCAATATAAAAATTTTATAGATTTTTTTAGAACACTGTTCATGATTGAACGTGATTCTTTTACTGTTTCAAAATATTTCATGAAAACAAAAGCAAATGATAATTTTTATTAAAGTTTAACATCGGATATATGTAGTTCTGCGGGTTTGGTTTTACTTTTTATCAAATTAAAACAAATCTATCACAATAAAAATGCATTGTCCTCGAACGCAAAGTATGATCATGAAAATATCACGTTTAAGAAGATAGTAAAATTTGTGAATTAGAAAAATAAGAAGTAAATACTTCTATTATTTGCACGCAGGTTTAAGCCAAGCTCTTATGTCTTAAATTCTGTTCAACACAAATTTTAATTCAGTAGGTAGCAGTTGTATGGTTTAAATAGAACGACAGCTTAAATGTAGGGACTGGCAATTGTAATAGTAATAAATGAAAATAACCTAGTAGACGATTACAGCGCCCCGGCTACGGAGATGGGATAATGAGAAAGAACCTTGGTATGGAAGCTAGCTAAAATAAGCAATCAGAATGCTAGAGGAAAGATTACCCCAAAAATGGATTAAATCGGCGATTCCAGAAGGAAACTGTCTAGTGGGTCCCTTCAAATCAAAATCAGCGATAGTAGATCGAGAATCTGTGTGAAAGTAGGCTTGGACCCTCTCTCAAAACTGCAGCCACCGAAACAGCAGAGAACAAGGATATCTGGAGTTGCCATGTTGAGGCAATAGGACAAGCGGTAGAAGATGAGATTCGAATTAAATAGGTTTTACAATTTTGCCATAAATTCATGTAATATGCATGTACAAAACATTTTAGATTCCGTGTTATCTCATCTCTCAATTAAAATAATTTAAAACTCTTAATGATACATTTTAAAATTTTGAGGCAGAAATTATACGTCCTTAATAGTTCATTGAATTGAGATTTAATTGGTCATACAATGCATACATTTTCAATAATTGTACTACGTAATTATGCACAAAATCTTTAAACCGAGAATCTGTTGGGATTTTAAGTTATTTAAACTTGCAAGGTTGAAAACGTAATTGGGAAATCGCAGTAAAAATAGTATGAAACTTCCTCATTACAAAGCCGGCGCTATGGCAGCGAGTATTCTAAATGTGCTAATAATGTAGTTGCACGTTGTGGGGCAGACAAATTCTCTTAATAGTGTTGTGAAAATTATTTCTTATCCGACTTACCTACGGAGTTAATTATTTTTAAAACGTATTATACAATACTTATTATTAATACAACGTACGATGCTAATTATTATTAAAACATACGATATTTATTGAAATTACTATCATATTTTACAAAATGAAGAACTTTATACTGTTTACTTTTTACTTTGATTTTAATTACAACATTTACACAACTGCGCATGTTTTTTGAAAATATGTTTTATATTTTAATCCAGCAAAGCAGTGATTAGATTTAATTCAAGTATTCTTTAATTCAAGTCAGTGACAACAACAATTTTCCAGGCGTACAATTATGTGGCATCAATTATGTCCGGTTAATAATTGTGGCCGGGAACAATTATGGTATAAAGATTGTAGGCAAACAATCCTATTCCTGTTAATTATGATGATTTATCTTTAAAACCAAATAAACTCTTGCCGATAAGTTACATTAGGTGTGATTGATACTTATTTAAACGCGGAATTTTTAATTAAATTTATTCTTAATTAATCAATGCCTTGCTGAATTGAAATATGGGTCTTGGAACATTGTTCGACTTCAATTGTTCACCCACAATAGCTCGCCTACAATTGTTTCTTCTCAATTGTTCACCTGCAATTGTTCGCCTACAATTGTTCGTCAACAATTGTTCGCCCACAATTTTTCGATCACAAATGTTCCCCACAATTGTTCGCCCATAGTTGTTCGTCGTATATTATTGTCATCCACAATTTGTTCACCACTTTTTTTGATATATATTTTTTGATAATTACATTAGTTAAAAAATATAATCATCACTTTTATAATATATATATAAAAATTTATAAAAAAAGTAACATATCAGTGTGGTATATAAAATAAAATACCTCTTAGTAAAATAAAGTATAAAAATATTTACTCAGTACTTAACTTTGTGTTTACTTAATACTTTTCTGTGTACTTTACAAAGTATTTTAATATATATTGTACAAAGTATATTTTTATATTTTACAATATATTTTTCTATATATTTTACTAAGTAGAAAAGTAGAAATTTTACTAAGTATTTTAGAAGTCAAAATCCACTCAATCGTAATCACTGTAATGATTATGATTATTTATCAGGATTTTGATCGGCACCCAATATCTTACTCAATTTACTTCCATGGTTGTTAATACAATACATAATTAGTTATGTATATCATTAACGATAGGACAAAATTGATAGATGTACGTCAATCGCTGGATAACGATACAGGGTTAGATTAGATTAGTTAATAGGATTAATTAATTAGGTTAATTTTAGCATTTGAATTTTGTTTTATTAATAGGTATTTTATTTGTACGCTTACCATACTGTCGTGCTACCCTTTTTTTTTATATATTCATATTTATATTCTTATATATAGAAGTAATAAAAATATTTAATAAAAAGCTACATGATTATCTAAAAATTTTTTTTTTTTAATTCGCGGCAAACAATTGTGGAGTAACAACTGTGGAGGAACAATTGTGGTCGAATAATTGTGGGTGAATAATGTTCTGACATCAAAAAAGTTAATAGGCCATATTAGATAAGAATTTTGTCTCACAGTGATTTTATTAAAATATATTTTTGATGTCTGATTTAAAAAAAAAAAAAAACAATTGGCGAAAACGTTAAATTGTAATCTGAGTTGAAAAAGGCTTAATCTGAGTGAACTTTTCACGTATCTGTTCTTTACTAGCGATGAATAGATTACAGAACAAGTACAGCAGAATTTTTGAGTGGGTACAATAATTGTGTATGACAAAAGCATACTGGTTGACAATTCATACTCAATAGCTCAATATGTGCTTGACTATCTTACATGGCTTTATAAGTCCCGGTTCGGCGTAGTGCGGCTTTCTATGTAGGTAGCCGTCGTTGAGTTAACAAATAATCAAATTTATTAAATTATACGAAAGGAGTGATTATATAAATTCTTCAATAATTGAAAAGTTACTATGTGGCAACATATTATATATTATATATATGTTAATAAGAAAACGCTTTGTTATTAACAGCTGTTTATTAATAAATCAATACGTTTCAAAAACAATTCAGGATATAATTTATACTAAAATTAAAAATGCAAGTATAGACAAAAACAAAACTATAAATATAAATGGTGGGTAACTAATTAAGAACTAATGTGAAAACAAATTTAAAAGGTGACTATTTGCAAAAATGATTTGGTTATTTATTATGTCTAATTTGCTATTAACACTTTTGCTTGTTTCTAAAATTTCTAATTTATCTGACAGTAAGCCCCTGATATTTGTATGTCAAATTTCTAAATATTAAAATAATGGTTTGTTTCAAAAGACGTTTGAAACATTCAGAATAGTAGTTGTATTTTGAAGAAGGGACCATCGGTCTTGAAACATATTGATTTATCAATAAACAATGTTTTTTTATTATTGATTTTATAAATGTTTAGTTTATCTTTTTGTTTAATAAACTAATAATTTGAAAATCACAATAAATAATATTTTTAATTCAGCTAAACAATAAATCATTTAATTTAAATTGATCAAATTAAAAAAAAATTAGTGAAACAATCAGTATATACAATGTATGTATAATTGTATACTCTCGAAACTCATCTTCAACATCATAGTTAAAAATACGTCACCGCACTGGTTAAAAACTAAAGACAGAAAAAAATAATTAAGCAGTAGAGTAAATTTGCTAACGTATTTTATTGTGTGCTTTTTGTAATTACAAGCGTTAAAAATTTTAACATCCCTACAGAAAAAAAAAATAGTTATCAGAGGTATTCATAATGAAATTCTATAAAAGTTAATGATATCAAATCTAATATAATTTTACGTAAATTACCATTTTCACGACTTTAATTATTTTAACCTTTAATTTATTTTCCATGTTCTTTATTTTATGTAGAAGCGTCCTACATTCTAAGTAGAAACAATATTATTTTATCAATTATCTCATCCGGTTCGCCTCCAGCATGTATTTTCCAATTTAATAAGCTCAACGTTTGTTCTACACTTATACACTTCATACTTTTAAGTAGGTACCGAGTATAACCGATAAATTTTTCTTAAGCATCGATTCAACGTGAGTGTTTTTAGGTAAGGGCGTGAATTTCCGCTTTGTTCATCCGAATCATAGGTTTTTATGCTACCATTGAATATTTAATATTGAAAATCGTTTTAGGGTCCAATGCTATCTATAAAAATACATATTTATAGCTCAATATACTAGTATATCTAGACTGTAGTAGAACATCTTTTAGAAATTCGGTGAAAGTATCTCGAAATAATATATTGGATAAAGTAACTACCATTACATACCAATTTTAATAAAAAAAGCTGTATTATAACATCTTACTTTTCTTTGGATCTTTGCAAAAGTGTACATGCTTATTTGAAAAAGAGAAGGTTGGTATGTTCTTTATTCTTGTTTTGATTATTTTTGCAAATAGGAAAATAGTGACTTTTGCCGGTTGCTGCTACACAGTTACACGGAAACTGTGTTATTTTTTAAGTAATCTATTTTTGGTTAAAAAAAATTAGAACTAAAAGTATAGCATTATTTTTATTATTTATATGTAATATTGCATAGATAAAAATAAAGTATAAAGCGATTTGTTTTTTTATTCCATTGTTAACCATGATATAAAATGCCTGAACGCATCCATGCTGTTAACTCGTGTTACCGTAAATAATAGTTAGAAAAAATGTTTTTATTAGCTTAAATGGTACGAATTTACTCTAAATATTAAGCATTCAATTTTGAAAAAATGATTAATAACATAACTTAGGGCATTCATTAAGTCGTGTACAATGTGTCCTTCCTTCTTATCTCTCTTCATTTAATAAGTGAGAAAGAGAATTATATTTGTATGTTTGTTCTTTTCACTGTGAAAATAATGTGTGATCTCTGTCATTCATATCACAAATTGTATATTTACCAACGTATTCATTTTACAACGGATTGAATGGAAAAAATAATTGTTTTCATACGATTCCCTTTTCATAATTGGTTTTTCACTAGTCATTCCTATGCGCTAATATTTTCTTTAAGATTAATTAAAATATGAATTTTATGTATTTACCGAAATATTACAGGTTTAATTATGATTAATTATGTAATTATGTTTAATTATGTATTACTGCATGATTTGGGAAGGGTTAAAACAGTCGCTTAATAATCAAGTTGTCGGAGGTTCGAGCCTCGTTTTGGAGACCATCTAAAATCTAGAGAAGAATTTAAAAGTCACATGTATTCAATGTATGCATCTCTGTTTAAAAAATACCATTTTGTTTAAAATGGCAGAATAGTCGTACTGAGCGCAGACGTTAATATATTCACCAGACATTTTAGTCAAAATTAGGAGATGAAAGGAGTAATTTTGAGCATTTCATACTGTATATAATTAAAAATATAATTTTGTAAAATTTTGAGAAGCAGGCCACAAAGAAAATACAAAGCGGAGGCTTTCTGGCATTTACGTACTCGACAATATTAGGCTTAACTTTGTCACTTACTAACAATATCACTTAGCGTTATTCACTTATACCATATTGCGTAAATGCGCCTATTTTGGCTTAGAAAATTAATATTCTATTTTGTGGAACAATTCTAATTTCACGTATCGCACGTCTCGCTCTTTACCGAATGTATTCTGTGTGCGGCTAATTTGAGTTTTTCACGTGAACCGTTGGATTATACATTGGCAATATAGACATATTTTTTTTGAATGATGAAAACGTTTATGTTATAAAAGCCACAAAAAAATGAAAATGAAAATAAAGATATATATTCTAAACTTTACAAAATAAAAATTTAGTTTGTACCTTCATCCAGTGTTGATAATAATGTGGAACGTATGGGCTTATTTGAATAACTACGTTGCAGTATCAACTTATAATAGTAAGTTGTATTATTATCATCTATGTACTAGTATAAATATAAAATTGAATATATGTCTAATTCTATACAATTCCACACCTTTCACCGATCTAAACCAAATATTTTTATAATATTTTTAGTATGTCCAAATCTTTGTAGGAACCAATTACTGTTTTTTTTTTATTATCCCGAGATGTATTGTCATCAAGATATAGATGTTTCACAGAGACGAATTGGTTTCTACAAAGATTTGGACATACTTAGTTTAAAAATTAAAAAATACTGACTTTTCAGACGTACTCTAGTATATATATATATGTATATTAATAATTCGGATGAATTTCATACATACATATAAATAATATACCCTCATACTTCGATAAAAAAAAGAGTCTCAGCTTCAGCGACATCTATACTGTTACATGAGAATGAATATATTATGTATTATATTATATATATTAACGTTTGGGCCATCATAATTTTTGAAGAAACAACAGCTTCTTCGGTGCACACTATACGATGTCTCTGCGGATACGTATTATCAATTAGAGTATGCGTGGTGCGAAAACGATCCATGATTATTTGAATTACTTGCTCTAGTATGTCTACCGTAAAATGAACGTAGCGCATGGTAAGTTTCGCGAACGATTTTCGAAATAAATTTGCACAATTTTCAAGCGTTGTTCTGGCGTAAACCTATTCATGGTGAAATGGCAAACCAAACTGAACACAAATCAGCTGACAGGTATTAAATTAGCTGTCGCTGGAAAAAGTGTTGCCAATTCGAAAAACAAACTTCTAAAAATAACATCCATTATGTACATACGCGTGAGCGACCGAGCTACACAATACGTTAAGTCTATTTTTTTTACTTACATACAGTAATATTGGTATCAGAACAGAAGGTATAGTTTGGCTCATAAAACAAATTTCTGTCTTTCTTACTCTTAAACTTTTTAAAAATCTTTAAAGTTCCTAAAAATCGGATGTTGTATATAAAATATTTTTCCAATGTAAAATAACTGTTTTACATAGAATATATGTTAAACACACGGTTAAATTTTATACTATCAATACATATATTAATAATTATATCATTATAATTTTAAGAGTAATTGTAATTAAAGAAATTTGAATTAAATTAATCGAATTCTTCCAAAATTATTGAATATTTGATTACCAGATCCAGGAGGTATAGTATTTCAGGCCGGAATTAATTATAGACACTATAAAGTAATAAAGACGTGTACATTTTCACGGCCATCAGATAATAGTGTACCATTTTCCGGGAAATTCTGCCGAGGGTCGTCACTTGACGTTGTCGACGTTTAGGTTTACATTTTAGTAGTCATAATCAGTTCTGAAATATGGCCTCAAACGGCTACAAAGGATACCCGACAGAATAGTCCAGAATATACATTATTACGTAGAGCCAATTTAAGAGATTCAATTTAAATTTTCTGAAAGAAGACTTTCGTGAAAATATAAGAAATAGCTTTATTTTGCAACTTATTCCAAGAATTATGAAAAGAAAAAGGCAGTTTATGTATTCCATATTCGATGTACGAGCACTTACGCTTAGGAAACTGGTTAGCCAAATTTAATAAAGGAAATTTTAAAGTAAAATATTATTTAATAATATTATTCTCGTGAAACTTGCTTTTCGCTTTGTATTAGAATGTGTTTAGTTAAACGGCAAATAAATAAGCACAATATACCGTACGCTAACGATGGTGGTTTCGTCTTATTAGTAAAACACTATGGTACTCTAATGTCTATTCGTCACAAATGAAATATTTAATGGGAAATTTGTACATCTTATTGAAATGAAGCCAAATTAGTTTAGCCACATACATTATATTCAAAATGGAAAAAAAAGTCCATTTACATTGCCAAAAAATTTAATATTGGAACTGCAACAGTAATCTGATTAGAATATTTTGTAGGTAAGTAAGTAATTACTATTTATTACCTCATTTTTAAAAAATATCCTGATCATAACATTGTTTTTCAAAGTTTTCTTCTCAATATCAAATATTATTAAAAAGTATTTGCGTTGTTAAACGCCACAAATACAAGGAGTCTCAAAAGTCTTTACTTTATTACTATTTATTACCTCATTTTTAAAAAATATCCTGATCATAACATTGTTTTTCAAAGTTTTCTTCTCAATATCAAATATTATTAAAAAGTATTTGCGTTGTTAAACGCCACAAATACAAGGGGTCTCAAAAGTCTTTTTCATAACAACAATTCTGTAATAAAATAATTTAATAAAAAAATGTTTATTTTACATTTAAGTACAGTCTCTGGGAATTTATTTCTTAAAAAATATGTTTTATAAATGTGATCCGTTATTTCGCTGGCACTCTTCTAAACGGGAGGCAAAATTTCTGAGAACTGCTCGGCACGTATTCTCCGTGAGGGAGAATTGTTACTGTATACCTTTTATTTAAGGTAGCTCTACAGGAAAAAGTCCATTGTTGTCAAGTCGGGGCTACATACAGGCCAGTTTATGTCACCTCGTCGAGATATCAATTTTCTAGGGAAAATTTCACGAACAACTGATAAGGACACGCTCCATAGCAACTGAATTCCCAAAGATGCAAAGATAAGATTGGCATACCTTCCCCCCCTCTCTGGCTCGTTGCGTTGGTGCAGCGAATAAATCAAAATGAAAAAAACTTTTGGAACACACTGTATTTCCATTTAAATATAAGAATTCATAAATATAAAACTTGAACTACATGCTAGGATGAGTTTTAAATACTAGTTATTCAATTACAAATGTTCAATTTCTTAGATCATCATTCTAATTATGTAAGTTTATTTATTATAAACAGGGTTTAGGAAATAATTTTTACGTATGATTTTATCATTTGTGAAATATTTTATTTTTTGTGCAAAAATAAACTGCAAACACTAGGCAAAGATTTATATTAATAAATATTGTTTAAAACTTACAAAATATTATTAAAAACTTAAAGTATTCGATGAGAGTGGAGGCCATTAATCTGATAATACGAGTATATATACCTTGTGAAGTATTTTGTGGCTAAAAGTATGTCCTCTATTGATAGTTCTTCATTTTTGAATATGTTTAAATTTGTTCTAGAACTTGAGTATGTTGGTACTACGAGAAGTTAAAAACTTATCTAAAAATAAATCACTTTATTTTAGAACTATAACAACACTAAAACTATTCAATTATCATAAAAACTATTCACCTTTGCCCCGTTTACCATTTACCTAAGTGATTCTCCACCTCCTTTAGGATAAATTTCGCGTTCTGAGAGAGTCAGTTACGCTTACCAAGCATTTGCCTTAATGCCGTGCCCAATGATCAATGATAATGTTAAATTAACACATTATGATCTTCATACTCGTATATTGTTTGCTCGCTATTTGCTGATAACCAAGCTTGCAATAACATGTACATTTCAAATAAAAAAAGTAGTTTTACGTTAAATTGTCGGTCACAATTATTTGCCTCGATTTTATCGGAGCTCAATATGTTGTAATTGTGCTTTAAATTAGCTGTAAATTGAGGGATGGAATAAATATTTTATGTTAGGCCGTACATTTATGAAATAGATTGCAAAAATGTTGTCCAAATACTTATGAGTTCTGTGCTGTGCTTTTGCAATAAATATTGAAAATGATCGCAGCGGACAGCGCAGTGCTGTCGCTGTCAATATACGAGTATTCGTAGATAGCGCGAAGTTTTGAATTACAACATTGATTTTGATATAAGTACCTAATGACTCGTTATTTATTATCTATTTTTTTGGTTTTGATTAATAATTTCTGTGTATTTCTAATATTTTTTATGAATATATGGAGAGTACTATCCTGTATTATATTACATACATTTATTTATTTATTTATTTATTAGGCTTTATTGACATACACGTTTCTGTTGTAGCAACGGTGAATATAAAATTATAAACTTATGATGAACTTATAAAAATTATATTGCTATTAAGTATGATACTCGTAGTTTATTATGAGGGATGCAGTATGACTCCACCTCTGATACATACAGCATTGTTCTGACTACTTTGCTAGACTGCCGTCTGTGTTAAAGTAGCCAGAAATATGAAAATTAAAATATGAATATTGTTAAGTTATAATTGCCATTGTTAATTTTACTGTTCTGCTGCTGCTAAAGAAACTCATTGTTCATTATCTAATATGTTAATGGGACCATGGAAACATTAACGTTTTACTAAGACTATTACGTAATTAGAATTAAATAAAAAAGATGCTCGCTGGTGAAACTAAAGATAGCCAAAAAAGGTTTATTTTATATGAAACAAGTTTTTGAATACATTTTTGGAAAATATGACAAACGTTTTTCAAAACATTTTAAGCATTTTTCCATCAGATTATTGATTAATTCGCTTTGTAAAACGTTTTAATAATATAATATTTTAAGAGAAATAGTGAAATGTTTGAGCTAATTGAGAGTCTCTCGGTGTTGTCCTGATCCGCAACTACTCGAGAAAAATGGACCCGTGTCAATTTGAACTCCTCGGTTTGTACGTGCTACAGTCACACATCGCTATCCCCGTTTAACCCCCGCTGGTTTTCACCAAATGGATACGGAGACTGAATATCTATGGATGCGGCATTACTAGAACTGTGGGATTCACCATATTGCGGAGGATTCTCACGTTCGATGGATAGTAGTCACCACACTGTGTGGTTTGGAAAGCGGCACTCTTTAGCTGACTATCGGTCAAATAATTTGACATCACTTGTAAAAATTTTTATCATAGCATTGATTGATAATACTCACGGTATTGAAGGTGACATTGTTCGATATAATTCGCAATGCCAAGACTCATTGAAGAAACATTGATTAAAGTCTCAATCGTCATCCATGTCGGTCCCTCATGACAGGATTGCAATCTCAATAAACTCCCGTTTTCTTGATTATGCTCCTCTTCATTTCTAGGCATTCCGCAAATCATAAGGCTATCACCAGAGAAGTGCTTGTTGTCTTTTCTACTTGGTCGGTCTAACGGGTGGGGATCTTCCTCTTCCTCTTCGTCCTTCGACGTGGGCCACCGAGCCTAGTATTCTTCAAGCTATCTTCTATTCTCGCAAAATGCTCAAAAAGTTGAAAGATTCATCTAATGAAAATGGTTGAGAGACAAGTAAGATTAGCCTCAAAATAAACCGAATAAAATTTGAAAAGTATGAATTAATAAAAATATAAAAAAAACTTGAAAAAAGTTCTTAAAACATAACAAGTTCTAAAACATACTTACATTCGTGTCAATATTTATATGATATATTATGAGAAATCACATCAACAATATTAAAAACCCATTAACGTCAAACGTTTCTCAGAATCCGACACTATTGCATAAATATAAGTAGTAGCTTCGTCTCTGTGAAACATCTATATCTTAACAACAATAGTATTTTACCTCACAGTATTAATTATAAGAACCCCAACATCTGGTCGAAAATATCCTAATTATACAAAGTATAGATTAGTGATTTCACTTAGCGTCGAACTGCCGCCTGAAAGATGTGTTCCACGATCATTTGACTGATAAGGCATCCGCTGAAGATGTGAATGATATTTACCCGAAAAGTTGAGACGACTATGGTTTTCTAAGAACTAACAGACAAAGAGCAGTCGTACCCAATCTTTAAGAACATTCCCCCATATATAAACTACTATGAATAGAATAAAAATAGTGTACTTTTTCGCTTCCGCTCATATGCGCAAAAGTTCAAAAATCTCTCACTATTCAAATTATAAAAGGAAACGTCAAAACCATTAAAAAAAAACTTACTTTTAACATTTTTTTATAACAAAACGAATACCGCTCGTTTTAGTTATTTATATAGGAAGATATTTGTTAAATTTTCAATTAATGATTTCCAGTCCAGTTTTCAGTTTTCTAAAACGATTGTAAAAAAAATACTATTGCTATTCAATTAAACGTGCGCTACAACATCTATCGGGGTATGGTTCGTATGTTAAATATGCAAATTTTAATAGTCAATATTTACAAATTTACTACTGCAAGGACTATTGAAAAAAAATTCTACGTATAAAAGACTCATAAGTATGTGAATTCAAAGTTTCAAAAGGATTGTAAGAAAAGTGATTTTTTTGGGAACGTCCTTAACGGAACACATTCTTATTGTGAAGTTGTTATTGTTCAGAACAGACGGTCTGTGATGTTTTAAATACTAATTTTTAATGTATTAATTATAAATATATATATTAAAAATTAGCATGTAATATTATTCGTGAATTGTTTTTACCATTCTGCGTTTGTTATAAATATTCTGAAAAATTATTGAGAGACGATACGTTTCTGAAGGTTTTTATAAAATGTGTGTATGTACCTACCTACAAGTGATAAACCCCACATTCTTCTGTAGTCTGTTTTTCCTTTCCATTATTTTTTTTAATGTTCGTTAGAATATGTGCAGAATTTTAAATTCATTCCAACAATTTTGTCAATGTTCGCAATTCTGAAAAAAGTTTCTGCGTTTTCTCTTGTTCCCTGCTGCCGAATCAGTGACCGTATATTGCATAGTTTAATATATAATATAAATTTACATACAGAGTACTTTTTTATTGAAATACTTTGGCAGAGTTTGCGTCGAATCCAAATGTCTGTAATTTGTTTGGTCTAGCAGTAAGAAGCTAGCCTTGTGACCGGCAGCTTGGAGATTCCGAGTATGGAAAATATATATTTATTCCAGATTTTACTTGTAATATGGTATACATATTACATGTCATTGGCAATAAATGATCCAAATTCATTCGAGTTCTATTTAAAACGTGTATATAGCAGGTAAGATAAAGCGCACATATTTCTATTTTGAATTAACAATTTCAAATATAATGTTAACTACTGAATACTGTTGATGAATTTTATGCTGTGCCTGCACACTCTACTTCTATATTTCACATTTCAGGATTTTCCACTTCAAATAATTAAATAATATCAAAATAATTAAGTATTGAATGCAGCGGTTCCAATCTTTTTCGCGGCACTACACACTGTTCAAGTAATACAATTTTCACGGCACACTGAAAAATACTTATGTATTTTTGAAACTCTTAAATTAATATATCTTGCGTATTTCACATGAAAAAATAACCATTAATTAATAAGGCAATTATTTAAAAAAAAAGTTTTCATTATGTTATAACACAATATATTATAAAAAAAATATAAAAATGTAGAAAAATATATATTGACAGGTTCCATAACAATAAAAAGTAATAATAGTATAATGACTACTGTCTAAGTATAAATTGAAAAAGTATAAAAACTCCCACTTCCTGTTTATTGATTTAGAAATGTCTGATGATCGAGTAGTTTGATATGGCAAACGGCCAGAACACATATATAAATCAGAATACTACAGAACATGTATAGTGACATAAATACAAAAATAATAAGTCCTGCCAATATTAGTGAAAATTTCCAAGTTAAAGTAGATCATTGTTTATTATGGAAATGTATTATCTAAGCCGTAATTTTCATGGTACTGATGACATAGGCTTAATTTATAAATCTACCCAAGATCTTCAGGATACTACAGATCAACGGAAACAAGTACGAGAAACCAACGTATTTCAAATGACCATATGTAAATATATGATTTGTAAATTCGACCCAGCCACGATAGATCGAACTTAAAAAATACGTCTTGAAAATATTCCTGTACCGAGAGTTAATAAATTTAAATATTTGAGCTTCATGATAACTTCCAAGTTACAAACTAATGTTACAAACTATTATTACAAACTATTTTTACAAACTGGATTGCAAACGTGGCGCTCACTCATTGGTGATTTTTACGATTCAAAAATGCCAATCAAAATTAAAGGTTAAGTAAATAAAAGTCGTATAATTTATGGTGCATGATGCTTTATGGTGCCGAGTGCTGAAAAGTGAAGAAGGAACAAAAAATGATCACAAACGAACTCAAAATGCAAATAGGTTGAAAGAGTGACATCACTAATTAGAGTTTGGAATGAGTACATCAGAGGAAGTTTTAAAATTACACCCATCATAGAGACGATAAAAAAAGCCAGGGTGAGATGATATTATTACTAATGAGAAGACCAGACGATCACATCGTCAAAACTGCGTTAAGATTATAATTACAAAAGACAACAAGGAAGACTTCAAACATTGAGAAGGAAATGAAGGACGCCTGAAGTCAGGAGACCGTCCAGGGCAGAGCGCCGCTGGTTACTTTTTCCTAGCAGGGTCAATTTTATGTTGACATAATCCACATAATAGAACAACGTAGTTGAAAATAAAACACTGTTTTACCCCTTTTATAGTATAAATCTATGAAATACCGATTTTTTTTCAACGGTGTAAAATGTTTGATTTTTAAATATTATAATGTGAAGCTATTCCTTTGTTCTGAAGAGACATGTAATAAATTAACCCATAGATACTACTTTTTACGTAATGTTTTTTCCTTTTGTATGAGGATATGTGAATTAATTCCGCAACTTAAATTAGACTTCGCTTTTATTTGCATACCAGATTAAAATGAAGTTCCAGCAACAATTGGCCGACAGGGCCGCGCAGTTCTGGCGGAATTAAGCAGGCTCTTTATTATGCGCAGCGCCTGTCGAGTGGAAGGGGAACTTCGCGGCTGTTTCGGGTTAAATGCATTCCGGCCCTGAAAATAATTGTACGGGAAATGCGTTTAACGAGTGAATAGCGCATTCGGTAAGTGCATACAATTTATCAGGGCCGGAAATTCTGCGCAGCGAGCTTCAGGTTACAAAGACGAATAAGAATATCGTCACAAACCTCGTGAGATGACGTATTATTTAGTTTTTAATAGGATTATTAAAAAAAATAAATAATAAAAGGGTACAACATATTATATCCACAATACTCTGTGGATGTGTACTCTACTGTGTAATACTTACACCCCAATATATTTTTAATTTTTTTTTTCAGTTTTAAATACGCCATGACGAAATTAAACGAAACCTGTTGGAGTGTAATAAAAGTGATTGTGTTTCATTTAATATAATATGCCAAACCACAAAGGGATTGCTTTCTATGAAAATATAAAATATTTTACGTACTTCACTTGAAAAATAACCAGATGCAATTATTCGTAAAACAGATTTTTCGTAAGAGTATAATATAATATAGTGCATAATAGAGAATATAGAGTGAGTCTACTCAGTAGTTTTTAATTGAATTTTATTATACGCAATAATATCTTGCAACATACCGTTTAAGAATTACTGATTTTGACTCTTAACACACTTATCAAGCAATCAGATTGTATCTATTTAAAAAAAAAAATTAAACTTGGGGCAGTTAACATGAAATAGTGCAATAAACACGGTCAAATGTTGAAGTAATGACACTAAAAGTCAATCATCGTAGGTTAACTACGTTAAGGGAATGACAAATTGTTTATAAAAATTATAAAGCACTAAATATAATCTGACAATAACACAATTGATTAGTTAGACATACAATCCAATTCATTACTAAGATACAAAAAACTTTTACTTTAAGCAATGTTTGAATATGTTGTTGATAAGTATTTCTTTATAAATCTTTCTATGTTCCTGTATGCTCTGCTTTTATGTATGTATTTTATTATTATGTTAATATATTTAGAACATCACTGTAACATTTCATTTTCATGTGTATTTTATTTTCAGTGAACAATTCGCGTGCACTGTAGTATTTGGAATATTCGTAGGCTACGATGGGTAGTCAAATTTGTGTTGAAACAGCTGATTTATTCATATGCTCTATCATTAAATTCTTAATGCTCGATAGAATTTAAAATAAATTTTTAAAATATCATAAAATAAAATACAATTTTATTTGTAAGTGAAATAAAAATTATATTTAAGTCATGAATACTAAAATGTTTAAATTAACTAATTTAATGTATTAATTATAAATATATACATATAAAATCAATTCTGTCAAAAATATTATTTTTGCGCTACCGGGATACGAACCTGGATCTCTATTTCCAATCCGGGGTAGTACACTACCAATTGAGTTATCCCGGTTGTGCAAAAACTTATACTATATATATATATTATATAACTTTATATGTATATATTTATAATTAATATATTAAATTAGTATTTAAAACATCACATACCTATGTTCTGAATAATTACAACTTCACAATAAGAATGTGTTCTCCTTAATGATACTAAAACTTTTTGTTGATTTATTTTTAATTGATTATAAACGAATATATTAAATACTAAAAGTGGAGACTGAGGTGGGGTATTTACATTTAAAATATAGTTATACACTTACATATAAGTGTAAATATACATACCTAAGTGTATTTTGGACAAATATTTTATATATAAATATATATCCTGGATCTAAAAAATATACATATACCACATTGATTTATTCACAACGGATAAATTTATCTCTAAAGAAGAAATTCGTAAATGTACAAAAATCAACAGAATTTAGAAATTGTTATCGCCAGGGCTGCGCAACACAAGCGTAAATTACGCGACAGATTTTGCGCCGCGTACCTTCGGGAATATCTCTACAACAGCGTAGATACATATAAATTTCGCTAGTGGATTCTCCGACACGAGGTGACGCGCAAATCCCACGCCATAGCGACGTATGTGACGCTTGTTTCAGCCGGGCATTAAATTCCGAACAAAGAAGTACACCGCCCGAAAGTTTTACGGTAAATTTATTGAGTGTCGATTATTAAGTAAGTTCAAAAATGAACGTTTTCCTTTCCGTCCTGACCTTTTGAAATTATCAACATTTAATCTTACGATTCTATCGAATTCACCGGTCCGCATCCAATCGGAGATAACATTTTAGAGACAAGGGAGTATCAGGTGAACAAGATTATAGCTTCAAATTAAATTGACTTAATTTAAAATGAATTATTCAAACTAAAAATGTTAGACAGCACCAGAATCTACTAAAACGATTAGAATATAAAGTGTATAGTCATAAACAAGTTTACCAGAACTCGATCTTTAACACCAATTTATGCTTTTTTAAACTTATTTTTCCAGTGTAATTCTATTTAGAGTAAATTTAATAATTATTTATAGGTTGAAATGAAAAATAAAAACAATTTTGTATATTTTATTTATGTATTTTAATATAATTTTATTATAAAAATTACGATTTTTAATAAAGATTGGTAGGTGAAAATAGTTGTCGGACAAAGTCGAAAAGGTGAAAAATTTTCACAGGTCTATAAAACTGAGGGTCGTAAAAACTATTTTGAAACAGTATACTGAATTTATAGGTATTTGGGGTTTTGAAAAAAAAATCTCGGTTTTTTTATCGTTTGTCAATTTTTCACAGCCTGTAAAATAATTAAATAAAACATGGCGTACGTCAAACACTGAATATTTTTATTATAATACCAATATTAACAATTAATCTCGTTCTATGGCCTTTTTTTGCCGGTGAAGTTGCCCACCTTGCCATTTCTCTTGTGTGAGGTGTCTGGAATATCGCGAAATAGCATCGAGCAATAATCACCCATTATGTTGACATTCCACCAACCCTGCTAACTTTTTTCCATCTCTTTAAATGTGGAAACTTTGTCCTTGCTCATCGCACCAAGATTTTAAGAAAAAAATACTAAATGTGCATTAAAAAGTGAAATTTTATGTTCATTAAGTAAACCAAAGCTGTGAATTTTGCAGATGAACGATGTTTACAGTCAGGGTCTTTACTGTTTTCTAAAAACTAAATAACTACAATTTTAAAGGTAATCTATGTTTCATTTCAACTTTAGTCTTCTAGACGGGAGTTTTGATATAACATAACTTATGTTTGGGCCCAAAAAATGCCTTTAAAATTTAACTTCTAATAGGTTGGGAAATTTCTCGCAAAGGTAATTGAAGTAGTTTTAAATTTTCAGTAAAGTTTTACCAAAATATTTATGTATATAGAGGTGTCAGTAGTATTTTTCTGTTTTGATAAGATTTTGACGTAAAGTATTCTTTCTCTCGGATTATAGATCTCCGGTGGCCATTGTTATTGTTCCCAGAGTTTATTTCTTGTTCTGTAATCCCATTCAGGAAGTCATGTAATTCCAACCAAGAAGTCAAGTAATACTAACTAAAAACATACATAACACCTTTAGATCACCACAACTCATCCATAATAATGTTCTCCATCATGATTATTGCAGTAGTTGTTGATTAAACAATAGACTAAACCTATTTGATAAACAATCAATTGTTATTTTTATAGAATTTCATTATGTACTTTATGTCAATATGTGTATACTGATATAATAAATAATGCGTGTACTTTATGCCAATATTTGATATACAGTTTACATTACAATAATATCTTGTTCTAATAAAGGGAAGATATAATATGGGACACCTTAGATATTTTAAAACTAATAGTTTTAGTATAATATTCAGAAATACTATATAAATGTAGTCCAAAGGAAAGTGATACAAAACAATGTAAACTAACAACCGATAGAGATAGAAATATAAGCGTGGGCGAGAGGTGTGCTGTGAAAGCTAGCAATAGTTGAAATAACTGGTGTTTATATAACAGCAAATAGAAACGTTAAGATAAACTGGTACGTACAGCATATTACCCGGATACCAAGTACAATAAGACATTGATTTGTGGTTCTCGGTTCTCCCTCGAGACCCAATTTGAATTGTTTACTTTCGATCTTAGCGTTCCTTTCCCCAGACATCACTCACCCCTCTACAGTATCAATGAAGATTTAATTTCGATACGATGTAATATATCAACATGTACTTACCCGGTGTTGCCCGGGATTCAGATTTGGTTATAATTTATATATAATAACGGATGAGAGAGGACCGATTGCCTTCGTTTCGCGCAGGCCCTAAATAATAACTGTACAGTGGAACCTCGACTTACGAGCATAATTCATTCTGTAAGTGTGCTCGTATCTCAAAACACTTATGTCAAAGCAAATTTTACCATAGTAAATAATGGAAACTCAATTAATTCGTTCCAAGATACAAAAATATTCATATCAAAACAATTCATACAAAATATACCTACATTTTTTATATATTTTTATTACTTACTTACTATCACGCCGTTTCCCCGCGGGGGTAAGCAAAGATGATAGAGCTCCGCACTCTTCTATCCTGACACATAATTCTTGTCCATATTCATACATCTTCTCATACAAGCTCGACATAGGGAGCTCATAGGGAGGGCGAGGGGGGGGGGAGGGAGTATCGAGGGAGAGGGTGGAATGGTCAAGGGAGTGAAGAGGGATGCATTTGTTTAGCCCAAGTTTTAATGAGTAAAAAGAGTATTGCCCTATGAGTAAAATATTTGGTCCAGGCAGGGAAGGGTGCCAGGAAAGGAGAATGGCCAGAGAGAGTGCAATTGATCAAAATTTAGAGTGGATAGTGTTCAATATTATATACAGTTAAACGTCGTTAGGGGTAAGGTAAGATGGCCAGAGATCTTAATGAATAAAATGCAAAATTTGAAGTGGTTGGCATTCAATAAAAAATATATTTGTATCGGGGATATGGGATGTGGTGGTTAGAGGAGGATGCCTACGTATTGTTAAGAGTAACTATGCCAAATTTGTTTTAGATCAGGAAAAGGATGTAGGATTATATAGAGACCAGACATACAGACAGACATTCAGTTTTATATATATATTTCAAAATGAAATTGGTTGTCATATTCGTTTAATAAATTTATGTACTGTATACTTTAGTTTGTACAAAATCTCTCATATCGTAGGGCGGGAATTATTTTCATATTACATATGTTTTAAGTGATCTGAATAGTTTATTTTATTTATTTTTGTTTTAAATATGGGTGACGGTAAAGATATGTCTAAAGCAAAAGTTGTTGAAATTAAGGCATCGTTTGTAAATAATAATCATTCTATGCGAATTTTTTCATTCGTATCTAAAATAAGAAGAAGAAGAAGAAGAAAATGTTTTGATATGTCATCAGTAGTCAAAGTACAGGCCGATTGTATACTTTTCGAGAAACAATGCGTTAAGACCAACATATTAAAGTATTGGAAACAAAACTGTTACCTCAGATAAATGAACGGTTCCCAAATAATGTTTATGCGTAATTTTGCCACTTGGTCCTAAGCAAAGAAAGTGACAGCATACCTAAGCACCAACAAATTTTAAAGTACCCTAACCTCGTTAAAAATATTTGGAAGTTAACAAAGCGGCAAATCGCAAATGGAGTCATCACAAAAAAGTATTATTAAAAAAGGCATTTTTGTATGGCATCATGATGAGAGCATAAAAAAAGAATAAAAAATGTATAGAGTACATCAAGATGCAAAGAAGCGGTTATGGTTGTAAGAGGAGGCATAACCAAATGATAATTTAAAATAATTTTTTTCCTTTGATGATATTGTCACTTAGCAAAATAAACATTAAAATTATTGTTATTACTTTGTTCTATCAAAATAAAATAAACATTTCAAAAATCCCTTCGTATATAGTTTTATAATAGTTTATACTGATAAATTGACGTAATATCAAGGTGATCGTCATAATATGAAAAACTATAGTATATTTTTATTTAATGAATTGAAGACTAAAAAAATTATTTAATTACAATTAAATACTAAATTAATGTATTAATTATAAATATATACATATAAAATCAATTTTGTCGAAAAATATTGTTTTAGCGTCACCGGGATTCGAACCTGGATCTTCATTTCCAATCCGGGGAAGTGCACTACCTTTGGAACGACAGGTGTATTAATTTGAAAAACGTAACATATAGTTTCGAAAATTTGTCAAGAAAAATACTGGCGTTATAGCACATTAATTTAGTATTTAAAATATCACAGACCTATGTTCTGAATAATTACAACTTCACAATAAGAATGTGTTTTCCTTAATCATTACAATTAGTTTGCTGTTTTAATTCAGCTTAAAATCTAATTAGATTCAATATATAAAGTTTTAAATCGAATAAAATAATATCTTGATCACTTTTCGAAAAATACCATGTGTCAATTTTTTTCATTCTCTTCGAATTGTAAAATAATAATATATACTATTAATTTATTTTAGCGGTAGTTTTCATTATTTATGGCGATATATTTTAAGACATTATCACAAGCTAAACACCATTAATTGAAAATGTCAACCGTGACATGTGCTTTAACAACTTCCTGTTAATGAACGCAGTTAATGAAAGAGAGGGAGGTGGTTTTAGGATGTTTTAGGTTTGGGGATGTATTGGGTATACAGGGTGTAACAGACCTACTATAACACTTTATGGGTAGATACCTGACTAAATTACGAGTCAAAAAAGTTCAAGGGATATGTGCCTAATCTCACTGTGTCAGAGATATAAGCATTTAAAAAAAAAACGTAATTATGCAAATATTTCGATTAATTGAAATATTTTATGGATTCCAAATTATATATTGGGTACAAAAAATTAAAGGTTATCGTATTTCGAGCGGCTAGACTATTTTTGTTAGATAATTTAGGGCCTGAAGTAAAGATATAGATTAATTATTGAACAATTTTGCAAGTATTTGAAGTACGTAGACTTTAAGCTTAACACAATTTTGTAAAAATTTCAAACAATAATATTTTCCGTAACAGTGCAGATTTTGTACATATCCTTGAACAATTTCGACTCTTAATTTAGTTTTCCCTTCGTGCGTCACACTCGTCCGGCCACTTTTAAACGTCTCGATCCATAAAAATACTTTTACGTGCTAATGCACCGTCCTCGTACTGTGATACAAGTTTACGATGAATTTTAGCCCCCTTTTACACCCTCAGACCAGAGAAATCGGATACTGCTCATTGTTCCTCCTTGGTGCGAACTGCTAGCGGAGCGAATATGTTTACACTGTAATAGGCAGAATGAAAATGACGCGATCGGGATCAAATTTCGTACACATGATTTCGGCACATTTTTCGTTACCGCTCAATCACGTTTCCTATATACTTACATTAATTTAGTATATAGCGGGCATGCGTATAAAATATTATATTGCTCATATTTTCAAATCTATTAAAAAAAAATCATTGTGGTTTTTTTTATTATTTAACTCTTTATTTACTAGCGGGACTCTAGAATCCCAATGAATATAAACTTTATATAAACGAAAACCATTAATTCAATATAGTATAATATAGCACAAGTATTTTATTTTACCAACAGATGGTAGCCTACCCAAATAATTAATTTTTTATATCCCTTTTCAAAAATAATGTGCACTTATTTCTATAAAAAAAATCCAGTAGCTACTTCAATTTTTGCAAAATTTTGTAAATAAAGTGTTAAATGTCACCATATTTTGGTCGGAATGTTAAAAAAATTAAACACTATTTTCACATAAAATTAATTATATTTGTTGACTGGCGTTAAAACATTTCTAAAAGATTTAAAATATAAAACAAAAGGCTAAAATTTGAAAAACGTGACGTCTTTTAAAAGCGCACTCCTTTGGCAAAAAATGGTCACAGATGCACAAACTGCAATTAACCGCTAGTCAACGCCAAACAACAGGGTAAAATAAAACATCTGAAAATCTACCGCAGAATATTGTAGCGTAAAATCTGGGCTCTGACAAGTGTAAAATTGCGGTGGCTTTTTGTTGCCTGTTGTAAAAAATATGTGACATGTTCAGTTAAAGTCTCGCGTCCACTGTTCTCTGCGCGACAAAATATACGACCGCTTTTTCAACCAGCACAATACATAAACAACATGGCTTTCGTGGCTGGGGTCTTGTTTATTTTATTTTTCCTAGATCATTATGCGATATTAATGAATCAATAAACCATATTAAAAACTATTCCTTATGAATTGTAAATCAATAAAAAACCAGCTTTTATACCTTGTATGCACGGAAGATGTACACGTGTACACGTGCTTTGTTTGAAAACGTTTAGACGGGATTAAAGTAAGTAATTAATTAAAGTAAAGAATCTGAACGTTTAGCATTTTGACGGACTTTTCAACACCTGAAATATATATAAGTATTATTTTTGCACTTCGGTATTATGCGATGTAAGAAAATAGGTACTGTTAAATTTAAAAAAATAGAAAAGCTAGATCCGAAGCTATCGTTTTGTGTTCATATCCGCTCCTTACCCGAAAATAACTAATTGGGAGGGATGTATACATATTTTCAGTTTCTGGCGTCTCTATTCATGGCGGACTCTATTCTATATCTCTTTCCAACAGATACCGGACACATGCATACGCATCGGCCGATAAGATGATCACGCTTCAATGTGGATTCATTCGCTGATCGACTGGCCCATCATTAGCTACTTTCGAGCGTCCGTGATGTACAAGGTGTCCCAAAAACTTTTTCATAACAAAAATTCTGTTATAAAATAATGGATGGGTTTAATGAAAATTTTTTTATTTTGTATTTAAGTACAGTCCCTGGCAATTTATTTTTTAAAAATTATGTTTTCTAAATGTGATCCGTTATTTAGCTGGCACTCTTGTAATGAATCTATAAAAACTCTATGTCTACTTCAATATTTTTAAATCGAATAATTATATTACTCTAAAATTATTTTAGAATAATTAATAATTCTCCTCGTCTCCGACACCAGTGTGATGGATCAAGTATTCTGCTTGAAGAATAGTTTTTTAATAAATATTTCAGTACGGCGCGTTGCCCCTATATTAAACTATTAATTACTTCTGGTCTTCGGCACCAGTGTGATGAATCCTGAAATCCCTAGTCTACTTAAATAATAGTTTTTAATATTATTATTTCTAATTTAATCAATTGTAACGCGGAGCCTACGTTTCCCATGTGCGAGCGCTCCTGGTCGCAAGGCACCAGTGTAAGGGATCCCGTAATTCTCCTACTCACTTAAATATTATTTTGTATTGGTTTATATCCTCCTGGCCTCCGTCGCCAGTGTGAAAATCTCGCTTTCTACCTTAATACTAATTATTACGCTTAATATCTAATTTTGGCCAACGTGATCGTTCTAGTGGTTAAGAATGTTGCCCATGTTATGTCCGTAATAATCCTAGTTCTTTTAACCCGCGTTTTCAATTATCAAATATCTAAAGTTTCCAAATATCCAAATACTATAGCCGTTCAAATACCTATAGAGCAATTATTAAAATAAATATACCGATTATCTTATAGTACACGACTAAATAACAGAAAAACCTCCGGTCAAGGGGTGTGATATTCGAGCGCACTCGTTATAACACTAATTGCGTATGTATTATTCAGAGCGAGAATGTAAGAGTGCGGAAGAAATTATACATAGAACACCAACCTTGTTGTAGACTTGTCCTCGTGACTGTGGCCGCCTCGTGGCGTCGCCTAGCTGTTCATAAATTATGTGGACATGTGGAACAACATGCGACATGCAAAGTGCCTGCCTCGCTTGGCAAATATGTTCCGTGATTATGATAAGTTCTCTAGACATCAGTCTGTGGTGCTCGCTCGGCTCCCCTAAGCCCCAGATTAAGAAACCCGTACGCCTGGTGCCTATTCGCGGTAGATAACGGGTGCTTAACCCCGAGCCCTCTCACCCACGCGTTCAAAAATTTAATGATGATGATGATCCAAAGTTTAGATTCGGCCGATGTCTCAGTGAACAATCCGTGGCCGCGTCCACCACTGAAGGTAATTAATTGTGATTGTGACATGACAGTACGACTCTCAGGAAATTCTCTTGATTCCTTTGGGTGCGTCTGAAAACATACGTCATGTGACAGCAGTGTCTGAAGAATTGTTTAATTTATCTGCAGGATGATCCTCGGTGTCTCGAACAATGCATCTCGAATAGAGCCAGGAACAGTTGGTTAGGATTGTTATCACTGCATGCTGGTGCATGTGTATGTGTGTGGATTGCCGACGTGTCGGCTTAATTGTAGATCATTTCAGGAACACTGTTTCTGGGTATTAACCTCTAGAGCCACTACTACCATCCTCCTCATACAGCTGAAGTACGAGTACCACGGCGACCACACAGAAATCACCTCGATGCAACCCAGTGCGGACTAAACTATTTATGCCAGATTATATGTCGAAAAAAGGTCATGAACGGTAAACATACATAGGGTTAGCCTGTAGCCTTGTGTACCCTACGCAGACCGATGATGTTCAATAACCCTTTCATTTTGGCTATCACTACCAAACCAATATAACCATAGCTAGCCCGTCCACACTTCATGCCACCAAATGACTGTTCAGCCTCCAAAAGCACCTTTTCCTTCCAATCAAATCATCTTAGGAAAATTACAATTTACATAGGCGTTGAAAGGTGGTAAAATGAGACACCTGGTTTCCGCTTGGTAACCGAAAGGATAATTGTATACATAATGTAGGAATAAATATAGAGTCTTACTGGAGAAATGTGTCGTAAAGTAAAATGTTCAGTGAGTCAGTATGATTTCCATACGCATGCAATCGTACGTTTCCAAAGTAAATAAACACACAAGGTTCTCGGATAAATTCTATCGTTTCTACCTACTAGCCGTTGCATCGGATCAAACATGTAATGTATATAATGTACCCTACAATGCCTTCGTAGAGTTTCACGGTGCCGGCAGCGTGTACCAGAGACATATACGTACATAGATACATGATTATTTACATGGCCAATAAGTAGTTAATAATCAGTTCTAAACGTTGAGATAAATATAACTAAAATATAGATGGGTGTTCCAAATTAATAAACAGGACAGTAATTAAATAAGGTCGAATATCCAGTAGTCTAGCGATCACGCCAGCCCCTTTTTATGAATGAGTAATTACATGATGATCCAAGTAACACTTCAGTATTCGTTAGTGGTTTTAATTATGTATACAAGCATGCTAAAAGATAAACTTAGTATTTTGGGTCCTCAGCTATTGTCCTCAGCATCTGCACCGGTCCTAGACTGCCTTCTGGAATCTGAAGTCACCACACTCGCGATTTGAATTAGAACACGACCCCCGCGAATTTGGCAACCCTCTTAATTTCACTTTTAACCGACCATGGTTTTCGCCCCTTTTCCGGTCCAAAATCGACTCTCACACGTGCGGCCCCCTTACCCTCCCAAAACCGACTGTCCGGAGAAGCGTTCGCTACCCCCGCTCCTGCTGTTCTCATCCCCCGCCCGCTCTAGAAATTACTCAGAATTCATATTTTTTTATCAGTTGGTTATATGTGGATCATCACACTCTACTAAACGTGATTTTTTTTTTCTGAGAACTGCTCAGCACGTATTTTCCGTGATCGCTGTCATTTGTTAGCCCCATAGAAAATGTCCAATAGTGTTAAGTCGGGGCTACGTGGAGGCCAGTTTGTCATATTGTTGGGAAATTTTCACGAACAACTGATAAAAACATGCTCCATAGCGACTGAATTCCCAAAGACGCGGCTAGCGAACGGCATACCTCCCGCCCCTCTCCCGCTCGTTACGTTGGTGCAGCGAATGAACTAAAATGAAAAAGACTTTTGGGACACCTTGTATTTAAAAATATAACTACACTTAACGTATACGAGTAACTTTGTTTTATATTTCTGACAATGATAAACCGAATTGAATTAAACAGTAGGTGTAAAATACATTTTGAAGGTGTATTCAATTCTTTAACAATTATTCAACAAATTGAATGCAACGGTTCTCACAATAGCCTTAAATTGCACACATGAAGCAAATTTAGAAGCAGAATGTGATAAATGTAATTGTAAAGCGAAAACCAAAGGTGAGGCTTGATAATACAAGTGTCGGGTGAGTGAAAATGACTAACATTGAAAGAGCCGTCGGATGCCGTGAATTCTCGGGTATGGTAGAAGCGATATTTGTGGTCGGCCAGAATATGTGGTTGGGTTAGTTTCTGCATAGTATTTACTTGGCTCTTCAGAAAATTATGATTTTTGAAATTTATTTTAATAAAATTTTTTGGTTTATTATATATATTTTTTAATATTAGTTGGATTGTAGACTTCTGAACTTAAGATATTTAAGAATTTAGAATAAATTGGTTTATTTAATTAATACATATTTTTTAATGATACATGAAAAATGTAATTAAATAATAAAATGTTAGATATTGGAATGTATTTACAATTTAGAATATTGTTATTTTTGTATTTCTTGCTGGATTTGAGAACGTCTCGCAAAATAATTGTTTGTTTTGCTGTGTTTTTTTAATACAAGCAATTCATACAGTCAGTTCCTTAGGGGCGGTTGTGTGATGAGTAGTAACTTTTTACTATAGTAAAGAAAGTTACTAAAGTATTTTTTGCGAAAACGGGTTGTTTGATCGTTAGTAAAAAAATATTTACTTTACTCTGCGATATCCGAGAGTAAACACGAAAATCGATAGTTTAATACGGCGGATTTTTCACAGCTGTTCCAAAAGTCATCTGATACATTGATACTTTGAAAGTTGCAGTATACGACAATTATTATGTATCCCGTATTAATCATTATGTATCCCGCTATTTTAGTGATGAAAGTTCGTCCGATGATGGTCTGGTTGTTTAATACATAATTCGAAAAAATTTCACCATCCAAGTGACAGATTTTGAATGCTTAGGCGAAAAAATCCATAGACTAAAGCATATTTCATGATTATTTGTCACAACTATAGATATCTCCATATATACTTTGACAGTAATAAATTTGATGTATCTACAACCCGAAAAGGATTTTTACCACGGAGGTAAAAAGTTACTGGTGGGATAAGATCCTATATTCTGCCGAACCGAGATCTATATGACGGCACTTCCGAAAATGATTCACTTCCTCTGCGCGGTCCAAGCGATACGCACGGCGTGAGTGTAGGGCGGCAGGAAGAAGCACAAGAAAACTTAATGCTTCGCGGTCGAAGCACAATCGGAGAGTGGTCTCCGGCGGCAAAATGTAAGGTAATCGGCCAGAGCGGGACAGGTTTAGATGATTGGATGGACGAAAGAGAACATGGAATGAGTATTCGACTTGCGCCAACAGTTACTATAATAAAAAGTTACCATAGTAAAAAATTACTACTGATCACACAACCGGCCCTTAATTGAATTTTTAATAAAACATACGAGTTTATATAGTGCATTAACAAGTAACAGATGCAAGAGTCATTGTGAATTCACAGATTTCAGCTGGTGGTCCGGTTAATGGTTAAAACTTTTATTTAGATTTGGATTACAATGAAATACATAAAAGTGAAAACTCAGAATCTCATTATATAAATATTAAATCACTATGTGAAAAATGTAGTGCTTTAACAGAATCAGACTATCGTAACATAATACTTTTATATAAGGTAGGAAGGTAATTTAAAAATTGAAGCGTACACTAATGGCATCTCATTTTTTACCAGTTTAATGGGTTGGATATGGTAAAACCTTGATGGTATGTTCTCCGGTTGAGAAAAAATAAAGACTTTTGCCAAGGCATGAATGTTTCTTCTAATAAAATACGTTCGTTTGTACGTCTAAAATCTGATCTCACCCCCTTCATCCGTTAGATTGCAATGATATTTGAATTGAAAAATCTGTTATTTTTTTAAGACGTTACGTATAGAAAATTGTTGTCGCGTAGCCAATTGCTTCTTGCTAGATATATAACAAAGATTTGTTAGGTAAACATTACAATTGAAGATATTTAATTTACTTTTATGGTGTTATAATTCTTCATAACAAATAATCACTTGAAAATTAAACCAAAGTAAATATCAATATATCTGAAAAATTATGGGATTTTGAGTTCCGGTAGTAGTTTAGGTTTTTCGCATTCTCACAAAATTTATTTTTTGCTAATATCATTTGATCATTTTGTTAGTTTGTAGGCGGTGTTCACGAATGAGATTATACTTGAGGATTCGACTCGAGAACGCAAAATACAGTTTTCATCGTGAACCGATCCATGAACCATCACCATATAAAGGTGTCCCAATAAGAGCAAATTTTAATTTTTTTTAATTAACCACATTGTTTATTCGAAAAGTTACAATATTTTTATTTCATTGTAAAGTATAAATGTTCCGCTTATGTATGAAATGAAATGTCAGATAAACGCGCATCACGGCTATTTTTGCAAACTCTTGCACTTTTGATGATATTTAAGATAATATCGTTGCATAGATGAGGTGTTATTGTGGCAATACTACGTTGGATCTCCGCTTTAAGCTCTCTGATTATTTATGGCTTATTGGCATACACATGTGACTTTAAAAATACCCAAAGTAAAAAGTCACACGGTGTCAAATCGCACGATCTTGGTGTTATTAGTAAAATTTTCATTCACTCGCTGATGTTCAATCAACCAATTAACAAATTCTCTTCGCTTAAAATGGTCTGCTGGTTTGAGTTCTTGACTCAATTGGATCATGCAGCTTCAGGACTTTCACGAGAATTTACTGTAAGGTGGTTCTTGAAATGTCTAATGCTTGAGAACGACGACGGATTGTTGTCCTTGAATTTTCAGTAACACTTTCTCTCACTGCAGCTATGTTTTCGAAAGAACGCCCACTATTATGACGCACGGGTGACTGACTTATTGTCCACAATCGAACCAGTTTCTTCAAATTTTTTAATTGGTCTTCTAATTGATGATTTATTTGGAACATAATTTGTATAGAAAATTCCACGAAGTTTACGAAATGTTTCATTAAAACTTTTTCAATTTTGGTAATGAGTTTTAACAATAATAACGCGTTGTTCTTTCGTGTATCGTTCCATTTTTACTAATCGTAAGGTTGACAAATGAAAAATATTAAATTTTTAGAATGGCATGCTTTGTAAAAAAAATGTCGCGAAATTTAAAAAATACGCTCTTATTGGGACACATATATGTTTCGCTCTAGAATTACAATAACATATTCAGTTCATACGAACCTTTACTGACTCTCAGAACAATGTCTCATTGAGAGATCATCGTAGACACGGGCCATTTAAACCACAAATGAACACTATATTGTAACCATTAATTTTCACACTCTCTTGAGTAAAAAAAAAGACTCTTTGGTAAAAAAACAAAAACAGTGACGTACAGTTCACCTATCTTATTCTTCTTCATAGTATATAAAAAGTATATATACTGTCAAAATGATATTTTATACGAAACGTTGGAATTTTCGGAAAATATGTACGGCAACCACCTTTCTAAAAAGTTTTTTTGTAAATACATTTGCTTATTATTTTACGTAGTATAGTAAATTCATCTAGTGACCAAGTGGCTCGAGGTTTAATTCTTGTACCGAGAGTCCATCAAATCCAATTTTTTGTAGCTTAGTTTGAAAAATAGTATAAATATTTATAAAACTGTTGATCTCTACCGAGGGTTTGGTAATCCCAGTAAAGCAAATACAGTATTTATATTATATATATATTAACATAATATATTTAAATAAATAATGCTTATGTAACTTTACAAGGACCGACGAATGTATTATTTTTAACTGAAGTACTTTTTATCAAAAATAATATTTTTCCGTTAGAAATGGCATTATAAAATATTCAATTCTATTAATTTATAATTATGTTATACTTACGTATTATCAGTCTTCTGTTTCTTGAGTAATGTTATGCTAAATACTTACTCACTTATTAATTGGTTTTGTGGCCATCACTGAAAATGTTCAGAACCTATTCTGCATAATTTTTTGTGGTTAATGATTAGTAGTTAATTGTATCTCTCAATGCACGCTACTGAGTTTTTCTGGAGTATTTTCTCGACCATCTTGCAAACTGGCCCTGGCATGACAAAGGAAGGCTTTTATCCTTGATCACGTAAAGAGATCGACACCACCCATCGCACATAAAGCCTTCATTGACGAGCTTTTTATGTGAGTTCGGATATTACGCGCGGGCGTGTTTGATCTGGCGTAATATCCAGGAAAATACCGGGGGATCGGGGTTAAACGGAGCTAAACGCCAATAAAATGAGTAAATATTGCTATCAGGAGAATAATAGGGAATTTATGGAACGATGTGTTGCCAAGTCTTCTGGTGGCATGTACGAATATTAAAAAAAACAAATGACATACGAACCAATCCATTCCCACTGAGAAGGCTGAAATGATAAACGAATATAAACATTTTTATATTAAATACAAGATTATTGATGAAATGTAAGAAATAAATGGATAAAAAGTTTACTAGCACAAAATGAGATGAACTGCTTACTTAAAAATGTCGGAGGCGAAAAGCAAACCAGCATGTATACCTGCGAGCTCTGGTCAAACTACAAGCAAGTGACAGTCTACGAATTCAATATAACAACTCGTATAGAGTACTATTCGGGTTGGCGCGTTATTGTAGCGCATCAACAATGTTTGACAAAGACCGTGTGCATGGATTCGTTCCACTTCTGAGACATAGAGTCGTTGGCGTAAAGCTGGAGCTGGAGCTCAGAACCCACTCTCTAGACTCTGACCAGAGAATGGCATCGACTGTAGAGTAGCTCCAGATAATGATAATAGCCGTAACTGAAAAATTTTACTTATATTTCGTTTATGTACATATGTGTATTTCATCATCTTTTTATTTTTTAATGTAAATATTGTTTTGTAACTATATATTATTTATATGGCGAATTAAATTTTGCACAAACAACCTAACTACTTTCTCACTTACTTTGACTACGCTGCAATAAACTTATTATTAAAACTGGAAAAATATTATTTTTTGATTGTGGCGATTATTTCAAATTGCAAATTATTATTTTTTAAATATCTAAGATATGTAGATGCTAAGTACGAGTATATACATTATAGTTTGCTATTGAAAGGTTTGTTTTTTTTTATCAAATTTTAAGACACTTTCTATTTTACCGATATTTAAGTCGATATGAATTTCTCATGTTTATACAATGATTTATTTTGATATTTTGTGTGATTGCCCTGCCTTTGACGTCCAAAGTCAGAGGATAAATACCCACCGTCCCCCTCCGATCTTTATAATAATAAGAGAAAATAAGACCTACTCAATCAGAGTTATTCTTATTTTCATAAGCGCTCAATCGTGCGTAAGCGCTTTGTTTAAATAAAGGTAAAAAAATATACACGTAGGTAGATAAATATGATTATTAAATTTTACATGAGTCAGCAACTAAACAGTAAGAGGTACATGAGCAATAATACAATTTACTTCTATATGTTTTGACGCCTTTGTAATGTCAAAAGAGAATATTGAAAAGTCACTTCGTGTTTCCGAAGAACTTTTCAACTCACTCTTCATTTGTGTTGTAGTAATAAAAATTCTTTTGATGCAAAATTAGGTTTGAAATGTACATATTTAAATGCCCCATTAAAATCTTAATGAACACAATTTTATATAATAGTAAATAATATATGTTTTATAAATTTGACTCTGACTTTCTTTGTAGGCAAGCGATGGAAATAATATTATTAAAAAAATACCACGAATTACATTTCAGAGATTTTCTTTTCGGCTGTGGATAGCTAGTTCTGGGTACCTACTTAGCATAAATGTACCGTGAAGGAATAAACATATTTGGCGCAAGCACGTTGCGCCGTATGTTTTCGTACGTTTTTCTATTACTTTTTTTTCCGCATGATGATTGAGAGGATTGGAAAGATGGAACAGTTTATGCGCCTTTATTCCCCGATTTGGATAAATTCCACATCGATACTTCAAGAAAGCAGAAACTTATCTTGTGAATAGCAACGATATATTGTTACCATTGAAAAATGCTATTCAAATTTATATCTATGTATAGATGTTCTGAATTCATAAACACTCTTTTGGCGTGTCTTTTCGATTCAGCCGCAACCGTTGTTATGGACACAATTCTGCATCCAAATTCCCACCCATACATTTTCTCATGCTCGTCTTGCCAGTGTGAATTGTGACCTTGACGTTAACAGACATCAACTTGATGGATATTTAATCGATCTCTATATCGCGATAGCATTCGCGGTGTTGATATTTCAGCTCTAGTGCACCAGCACTGTATTTTGTGATATTGTGTTTTGATCACGTATTGTTTATTATTTGTGTGTCGTGGATGAACTTGTGGCATTGCCGTATTCAATTGGGATCGGAGATCGGATCATCCGCGTGCCATTGTGTGATCTCGGTGAAGAAGTACGGAGACGACATATACACGGTAAGGTGAGCAGTCCTTCCTGAATCCCGGTTTCCGAGATCACTGGTCCTTCGACTAGAATCCCTATTACCTCACCGACCTCGCCCAGTACCAAGATTTCCCTACTTCCCTCCCCTGCCCTGCGGTAATTCCGATTTACGACCAGAATTGTCGTTTTCCTTTCCGCGGGACGTGCGACCCGGAGATCGCCCAATTCGTTAATTTACTATCAATTAAAGATAATGTGAACATACTATTTAAATGCGTGAATATATTACCAACAAATGACTTGCACTCGTAACGTATAACTAAGGATTTTTTTCAGAAATAAATATGAGTTAGATACATTAAAAAAGAGAAAAAAATTTATGAGCCGATTGCTGGAGTGAAGTAATTGCAGAAACACGCGATAATTGAAAAGTTTGGCGCGGAATAGAAATTGACAGAGAGAGCTACAACGGAAATAAAAAAATAAAATACATCTTTTATCTACCATTTTGTATTTGGTTAATATATTTTTGTAATTTCATACATTTTTATAAATATTTGGTTAGAAACTGTACCTGTTAAGGCTTCCCTTTCAAAAATAATTCATATTTCCGCATTTTTTTTACGAAAATATGGGTTTTAATTATTCATTTATATCAGAAGTTATACAATATATTAGACTTTTTAAAAAATAATACCTAGATAGAACCCACTGAGAAGGCTGAAATGATAAACGAATATAAACATTTTTATATTAAATACAAGATTATTGATGAAATGTAAGAAATAAATGGATAAAAAGTTTACTAGCACAAAATGAGATGAACTGCTTACTTAAAAATGTCGGAGGCGAAAAGCAAACCAGCATGTATACCTGCGAGCTCTGGTCAAACTACAAGCAAGTGACAGTCTACGAATTCAATATAACAACTCGTATAGAGTACTATTCGGGTTGGCGCGTTATTGTAGCGCATCAACAATGTTTGACAAAGACCGTGTGCATGGATTCGTTCCACTTCTGAGACATAGAGTCGTTGGCGTAAAGCTGGAGCTGGAGCTCAGAACCCACTCTCTAGACTCTGACCAGAGAATGGCATCGACTGTAGAGTAGCTCCAGATAATGATAATAGCCGTAACTGAAAAATTTTACTTATATTTCGTTTATGTACATATGTGTATTTCATCATCTTTTTATTTTTTAATGTAAATATTGTTTTGTAACTATATATTATTTATATGGCGAATTAAATTTTGCACAAACAACCTAACTACTTTCTCACTTACTTTGACTACGCTGCAATAAACTTATTATTAAAACTGGAAAAATATTATTTTTTGATTGTGGCGATTATTTCAAATTGCAAATTATTATTTTTTAAATATCTAAGATATGTAGATGCTAAGTACGAGTATATACATTATAGTTTGCTATTGAAAGGTTTGTTTTTTTTTATCAAATTTTAAGACACTTTCTATTTTACCGATATTTAAGTCGATATGAATTTCTCATGTTTATACAATGATTTATTTTGATATTTTGTGTGATTGCCCTGCCTTTGACGTCCAAAGTCAGAGGATAAATACCCACCGTCCCCCTCCGATCTTTATAATAATAAGAGAAAATAAGACCTACTCAATCAGAGTTATTCTTATTTTCATAAGCGCTCAATCGTGCGTAAGCGCTTTGTTTAAATAAAGGTAAAAAAATATACACGTAGGTAGATAAATATGATTATTAAATTTTACATGAGTCAGCAACTAAACAGTAAGAGGTACATGAGCAATAATACAATTTACTTCTATATGTTTTGACGCCTTTGTAATGTCAAAAGAGAATATTGAAAAGTCACTTCGTGTTTCCGAAGAACTTTTCAACTCACTCTTCATTTGTGTTGTAGTAATAAAAATTCTTTTGATGCAAAATTAGGTTTGAAATGTACATATTTAAATGCCCCATTAAAATCTTAATGAACACAATTTTATATAATAGTAAATAATATATGTTTTATAAATTTGACTCTGACTTTCTTTGTAGGCAAGCGATGGAAATAATATTATTAAAAAAATACCACGAATTACATTTCAGAGATTTTCTTTTCGGCTGTGGATAGCTAGTTCTGGGTACCTACTTAGCATAAATGTACCGTGAAGGAATAAACATATTTGGCGCAAGCACGTTGCGCCGTATGTTTTCGTACGTTTTTCTATTACTTTTTTTTCCGCATGATGATTGAGAGGATTGGAAAGATGGAACAGTTTATGCGCCTTTATTCCCCGATTTGGATAAATTCCACATCGATACTTCAAGAAAGCAGAAACTTATCTTGTGAATAGCAACGATATATTGTTACCATTGAAAAATGCTATTCAAATTTATATCTATGTATAGATGTTCTGAATTCATAAACACTCTTTTGGCGTGTCTTTTCGATTCAGCCGCAACCGTTGTTATGGACACAATTCTGCATCCAAATTCCCACCCATACATTTTCTCATGCTCGTCTTGCCAGTGTGAATTGTGACCTTGACGTTAACAGACATCAACTTGATGGATATTTAATCGATCTCTATATCGCGATAGCATTCGCGGTGTTGATATTTCAGCTCTAGTGCACCAGCACTGTATTTTGTGATATTGTGTTTTGATCACGTATTGTTTATTATTTGTGTGTCGTGGATGAACTTGTGGCATTGCCGTATTCAATTGGGATCGGAGATCGGATCATCCGCGTGCCATTGTGTGATCTCGGTGAAGAAGTACGGAGACGACATATACACGGTAAGGTGAGCAGTCCTTCCTGAATCCCGGTTTCCGAGATCACTGGTCCTTCGACTAGAATCCCTATTACCTCACCGACCTCGCCCAGTACCAAGATTTCCCTACTTCCCTCCCCTGCCCTGCGGTAATTCCGATTTACGACCAGAATTGTCGTTTTCCTTTCCGCGGGACGTGCGACCCGGAGATCGCCCAATTCGTTAATTTACTATCAATTAAAGATAATGTGAACATACTATTTAAATGCGTGAATATATTACCAACAAATGACTTGCACTCGTAACGTATAACTAAGGATTTTTTTCAGAAATAAATATGAGTTAGATACATTAAAAAAGAGAAAAAAATTTATGAGCCGATTGCTGGAGTGAAGTAATTGCAGAAACACGCGATAATTGAAAAGTTTGGCGCGGAATAGAAATTGACAGAGAGAGCTACAACGGAAATAAAAAAATAAAATACATCTTTTATCTACCATTTTGTATTTGGTTAATATATTTTTGTAATTTCATACATTTTTATAAATATTTGGTTAGAAACTGTACCTGTTAAGGCTTCCCTTTCAAAAATAATTCATATTTCCGCATTTTTTTTACGAAAATATGGGTTTTAATTATTCATTTATATCAGAAGTTATACAATATATTAGACTTTTTAAAAAATAATACCTAGATAGAACCTTTACACTAATGCAAAACTAATAAACTGGATGTTATTTGCTATAATTAAGAAAATAAAACCATTATGAGAAAAACCGCGACCATTAAATTTATTTTTCGCATGCCACAACATTGCCGTAATATAGAAAATTCTTGCATACACAAAATATATTTTCTTATAACCTTAAAGTCAAGACTACGAAAACAAATCTGCATTAAATCAAATTAGTAAAATGTTTAATTTATTTTACAGTACAATTTTCAATACAGTACAATGCAAATCAATTTTCGACGTTTTTAAAACACTTTATGTTAGTGAATACATATTATTTTAAATAAAATGTTATATTTACTTACATGCTTTGAGGCCTCAGATACTATTTAAAATCAAAAATTTATATCAAAAACACAATAATATTTTACTAAATAATGTTCATATCGATCCTATTCATAATTGTTTTATATTGTTTTTTAATCAGCGATTTGAAATAAAAGAACTCAATGAACCCATGAATTATTTCTGAAAGCTCGTTCTAAAAAATATTTTACTAATTTAAATATTACATAAGGTTTCCCAAAAAGACAAATTTAAGTTATAATTTTAATTGGATGGAAGATAGTACTTTTAAGAAAAAATATTCATAATAAGAAAAATATGAAAAATTCGATTTGTATACATCAAGGAGATTCACCCAATTAAATTGAAAATTCAGAAAGTTTATACTATGTATTTTCTTTTTTACTTATGCCAAATTTATCTGTTATTGTGAGGGAAAAGAGAAGATGGAAGGACATAAAAAATGGAAAAAGGGCAATTTTATATTGCTGATGAAATTGAATTCAATGCCGAGCTAAAATCACAATTACGGGATTGATTTGGGGATTTGATTGCGATCCCGGGACTGGTCCCGAGATTATTAATATCACATTTATAAAAAAAGAACAAATAGGTACAATTTGTGTAAGATATTTATATTTATGTAGGTAAGTGAAGAATCTTTGAACAAAAAAATTGCGTAGGTAAAGAATAATGCAAGATTGACAAATAATGATTTAAATGTAAATGAATTTTATTATTACGAATAACACGCCCGATGCATTACTGAAGCGTGGACTGTTTCGTTATTGTTGACCGGGACTCCGCGATTCCGGGACTGAATTCCCTAATTATCAAATTCATATCGATTCTGAACTACATTACTGCTAAATCATTTATCCGATAGCTATTTTTCTTTTTTATCAGGTCTCATCAGACATGACAGCGCCAATGAAAATTGCATACATGCGTACAATTATGTATATTTTCTCCTAGATATTCTCTTTGATAGTTTTTCGTCAAAATTCTTACGGTGTATATTTTTAATATAACGAAACGAAAAGAGTACGTACATTTCTTTCTTGGGTTTTACAATTTTTTGCTGACAAAGAAATTTCCGGTAGCAATTTCCTGGATACGTGATCTTCCCCGTACACTTGGTCGTTTCATTTCCACGGCTGCATCCTTTTGGCTAAATTTTTTAAGTACTTAAACCTTACACTTACAAAGTCAATAGAGAGGGAAAATGCCTCAAGTAAATTGAATCACTTTTAGTCGCAAATGGATAGTTTTTCTTACTATTTGTCACGTTATGACTGAAACATGACTAAATAATCTTTCAATCAGTTTTGCTAACTAGATTTCGATTACGAATCACTTCACATCAAATATCTAGAAATCGTTAACTGAAAAGATAAAAAATTCTTCAAAATAACTCTACGACTTAGAGCGCCATTAAATAAGACCCAGATAAATATAAATAAAAGATAAATTTAACTTATTTTTTACGTTTTAAAATATAATAATAATAGATCAATAACTTTTTATAGAAAAATATTTGAGTCTACGTTCACACAAAGTAAAATGATTTCTCTCAATTTGGGTTAACAATGATTCAACCATGCCAAAAGCCTGTCTTATAATTTTCGAATAATGAACACAGATAACAACTAAGAATAACGTACAAGAGATCAAAATGAATATTCAGTTAAATTTTTTTACTTACATCTAAATATAACTGAATACCTTAAGGCACACGTAAAAAAAAGTTTATTAATATTAAGAACGAAACGACAGTAAAAGTAAAAATAGACATCAGAATTACGGATGGTTGAAACTAAAAATCCGTGTGTCTGAACCAGCAAAAACTCATAACTCTCGTATCATATTCTCGAAGCTTATTCTGTGTAGAATTTCTAATTATTTCCATCATCAACTGTATTGATTTCAAATATCCATTTAACTGTCAAGAAAAATGATACGACGCTATATATTTTGCTTCATATTTTTTAACAAGAAAAAAGATATCGCAAAAACAGTATTGAAATTTAAAAAAAAGATATCGATAAAAGAGTACTTTCAAAGACCACAAAGTGAAAAATTATTGTGAGAGAAAAACGTCAGATGTCAAAAATTATTGAACGTAGTTATAATTTATACGAGAGTCTTTAATAAATATTTTTTTGAGATACCGAGGACTCGCTGAGATAAGTCAGTATTGCTAAGCCAAATCTACATAGCGTATAGGAAAGATCCAAAGCACGCGAAGCGGACAAAAGTCAACAAGCTATTCGACCAAGTAGCAAAACTGCTGAGGAAGCAGAGGTGTGTCTTATTGAGTAAGGATTGCGAACTGATCAAAGATGAAGCATGCGACTGCCGTTGAGACGAATGAGCGTTAAAGGTCAGATCACCTACGAGCTCAAAATTTGAGAAATGTAAAGGACGAATCATTCAATTTTGATCCTGAATTGGATTATTTAAACTTTCCTACGATTGTCATTGGTAACATACTGAAGTGCTTTATTTGTGATGCGCTAAAATTTACTGTAATTAAATAATTCGCGATGACTCGATTTTCTAATCTATTTTTCTTTCCTGGAAGCTTTTTCAGTGAAATATAAAGATATACGAGTATGAAATTAATACATACAAGAAATCCTAATCACGGGCAAAGCTGGTAAAAAAACTAGTACACAAATATTTAATAAAAGGTCTGAAAAATTAGAAATCGTCATTAAAGGCAAGTCATAAAACATTAAGTATTAATAATTTATCAATTTGAGCAAATAATGATTTAAATTTTTAAAATAAATATAGTAAAAGTATACTGGAAACATAAAATCTAGGGTTGATGTAAATAAAACTGCTGTTAGCAAATCATGTTTTATGAAATTAGTACATGAATTTATTTTTAAGGTATTCCTAATTTATACTACCGAATCATATTTATATATGCTATTTTTATAGGTTAAACGCCATGAGATGAGTATTCTTATCAGTTTGCGAAGATAGCAATAATTATAATATCGATAATATAATATTTCATAAGTTTTCTCCATAAAATATTATATGATCAGGAATGTCGTTAATCAGGCTGAATTTACATATAAATCGAATTCAATTTGCTGAGAAACCACGAAGCGAAATGTTTCTTAATACTTAAGTCCTTATCGCAGTATACAATTCTGTTTTCTTGGAGGAACGGATTATTTTGGAATGAAACGGTTGTCGGAGATTGAAATATCGATTCGAAAACAGGCCAAATATATGTATGTAAATATAACTCAGCAAATACATGAGTATCTTTCAGATACCATCAAGGTGTATCCAGGATAAAATTTTCTCTCAAAACTCACCTAAAATATACTACAAACTGAATGTTAAGCAGTTTGAGTCATTCTTTAGCTATTGTATTTTATATAGATTGACCAATTAATATATAATGTATCTTCTCAGATCCCGAATTTACTGAATTTAGTCGATACTTTTATTTTACACACACACATATACAAAATCTTTACTAATGGTGTATGGGTATCATAACCGAGTAATCAGTGTGATTAAACTACTATGGTGTGGGTGTTATCGTAAACTTTTAGTAGTTTTAAGCCCAAATTAAAAGTACCTACCTATTGCTGTCACGTTAAGGCCCAAATTATGTGCAAAAGCAAAGCTACGCCTATATATGTATGTATACTGCGAACTCAAAATCTGAGGTTGAATGAATACGTAATGAGCAAAGTCACGATTTGGACCGTAGTTTATAATAATTTTCTAGGATTAAAGAAGATAAATTTGACGTTTCCAAAAGCAATGTGTTTCACAGTTCACCTTCGCACGCACGCCCTCTATAGAAATTAGGTCAAATGATTACGAATTAAAAAATATATACATTATGATTTTTTTAGTTCAATTGAAACTAAAACTTTATTACTACATTTATAAACGAAAGTAAATCTTTCAAAAATTTTATTTTTACGAGGAGAGGAGAGATGTTCAGTCCACTGATTCGGTTTAGACCTCAGGTTGCATTCAAACCCATCGATCTGTATGATCCTGGTGACGTCATATATTTCGAACGCCGTATTATCCAATAACCTGCGCAATTTTCAGTATAATATACGGCATAGCGTTGTGAGATGGGCTACGTAGTACCTTTCAATTGAGATTTAGAGCCTGCTACCATGTTTGTCACTCGTGCGTACACATATGTACATGTACCATCCATGCTATATTGAAGATCAAAGATACACCACTGATTTCATGGAATTCAATGATTTTATAAATTGAAAGTTATAACCTAGATCAGGGATGGCGTACCAAAAATCATCGAATATTATTTCTCGATTGTGTGGCGTGCCCAAGAAGCAAAAAAAATTGACAAAATAGAAAAAATAAAAAATGATTTTTTTCTGAATTTTATTCACAAGTTTAAAAATTACAATAGAGTTTTTTAAAAATAAAGTCGTAATCAATAAAAGTTCACATTAGTTATTTATCAATGAGATTTTTACTGTTGTACGTTCCATGACTAACTCTTCACATCTGGTTCATATTTCGTCACTTTAAGGCCGGGTTGCGTCATCTTCGGTTACTATAACTGAGATTCAAACTCGTTTAAATTCAAACTCGTTTACTTTTAAACGAGATTCAAATAATTTGACAGAAATCGAGTTGCGTGAACAAAGTTTATAGTTATCCAGTGTAGCAATTACATAGGCTTCTTAAAATCTCATTTTCAAAAACAAATGCCGCACGAGTAATTTTGTTTATAGCAACATGTGCAGGACCTTTCATTTGACATTTGACGTTTACGTTGATTTGGTGTTTTTACTTTCCCGAAATGAGCAATTGACGTTTTCGAACGATGAATGTCAATATAAAGTAAGTATTCTAATATTTTAACTATATTTAATAGTTTATGTTGTGAATTACGTATTAGTAAACATTATTTTTAATATTTATTCAGAGAATCCAGACGAAGCAAGAAACAACACAATGGATACGAATTGTGATGTAGATGTCAATGGATAGTGGGTTTCGGTATTTGATGATGATACAGATTCTAACTGTAAGTACTCTGCAAGGCCTTGCAATGCAAATCTTATCACTTTAATTTAGAAAACTTTTTTATCACTCGTTTTGCATTTAAAAACAAATAAATACCATGCACACCCCAGTTGTAAGCAGATCAATTATACAAATGTAATATGTTTGTATGTTCATAGGTGGAAGATGTTGAGCACAGGCCGTCTCAAATCTGAATATCTTGGCATTGCATTTAAATGCCAACCGATGGCATCACCTCTAAAAAGTGAGTAGAATGTTAATTCACAATATAATAAATAAATTTTCTGGTGTATGCACACTTACATAATGTAAAAAAATATAAATATTAGATATCGATAATGCTTTTATTTAGTTTAATTATTTCATTTATAATATATACCCTTTCTTTGTTCGCAGATAAATCAAAATGCAAAATGAATTCAACCACCCCAAATGAACAAATAGACAATACACAAGAACTGCGTGTTGTAATTTTAGTCAGATCAAGCTGAGAGATATTTGGCCTAACAAAATTTTAAATTAGTCAAAAAAAATGTAATTAATTTAATAATTTACTTCTTTAATTTTATAAACATTAACAATTTCTCTATTTTTAAATGTTTACTGCCTCGCTGTTTTTAGCTAATGTGGTTTCACCCTCTTTTATTTTAAGGTATTAACATAAACGTTTTTCTGTTTACTAAAATAATAATGTATAGTTATGTCGTATGGCTTTACAGTTTCTAATTATTGACTTTAATTTTATTTACTTGACAACTCTACAAATAAATGATGATAATTTCTGTATGTGATTTATGTTAAAAGGTATATATATATATATATATATATATATATATATATATATATATATATATATATATATATATATATATATATATATAATAAAAGAGTTTTTACAGAGGAAGAATTGTTTTATTATAGAACCAATATTATTGTAAAATAAATGTTACAACAATTTAGGCTAAATCTCAGAAATGAATGATGTACAGAGCGATGAAGATCTTTAATGAAATGCCAGATGAAGATACTTCATAGATTCAAAATGAAATTAAGCCAATATGTGTGAGATAAGTTTAATCTTATTTATATTAGAGCCTATATATTTGCATTTGTACGCACAATATTAAGAATAAATAAATTAAATGCTATGGCTGGTTTAATAATTGGCAAAAATAGCCATTTATTAGATCTCGTCTTATATTATTTCCATCCTGTGCAGGTTCAGAGTCAATTTCATATAATATTGCCACAAAGTCTGGTGGCTCGGTAACATTATGCAGCACTGCTGTGGCTATAATGACTGCTTCCACTCTTTCAATACTCAGCCTGAGTTTCATACCTATTGCGGGGAAACGCCTTTTCCACACCCCAAATGTTTTTTCTACAACATTCCTAGTCCTGATTTGGCTCTCGTTACATAGTTTTTCAGCCACAGATATTGGATTTGTAAATGGAGTAAGTAAGTATAGTTTGAGTAGATAACCAGTCACCAATGAGATATTTCTCATTAAAAATACCATCATCTAGTTGCCCTTTTAATAGTACTGTCGTGTATTGTGCCTGGCTACCTTTCAACAACATTTGTGTATTTCATTGTGGCATCTATTACTGCCTGCACATTCATGGAGAAGTAATCCTTCATATTTTGATAATATTCCACATTATTTCCTCCTGGAGATAGGATTTCCACATGAGTGCAATCTATTGCACCAATCATGTTTAGAAATTTTGAAATGTTGTAGAATTGATTCAGATATTGCTGAATTTCTTCAGTAGATTCAGGTAAACATAAATTGTGATCTGAGAGCGGCTATTGCTCTGCTCACTTTGTTCACAGTTCGTGAAACAGTGCTCTTGTGTACACCATATATATCACCCGTGCATCTTTGTATTGATGCTGTGGCATAGAAATGTAAAGTTATCGAGACCTGATTCACAGGACGAACTGTGTGATTTCTGATCTTTATCAAAAATATTATTTTATACCTATGAAGTAGATAACTTTAGATGACATTATGTTGTCTGAAATAAGCAAGACCAGTTGCCTAATCATAATTTTGGACAGGCGGAATCTTGCAATAGAATCTATTTCTTCCCATATAAAATGATCAGTTTGTGGCCTAAAAGATTTGCTCTTGATTTGTTAAGGATGTATTGAACAATTATTTGATCGTCAAAAGCATCGGTATCTGTGCTATCTGACATAATAATCTTCATTTCAATAATACGGCGAAAAATTAAAAAAAATGCTTTTAATGACGGATGTCAAGTAAATGCGCACAATGCAAATGTGCCCTAGATGACAAATTCAGTGGATGCAATCCGTTATCGGAAAAAGATTTTTTAAAATCCATTTCTTCCTGCAAAAAATAATGTGCCGAGGTCTGAGTTTTACTTTTCTTGTTAAGAATATACTGTATAATTAGTTTATCATTAAAAAAGTCTGCGATATCACTGCTATCCGACATAATATTGTACATTTCGATACTACAGTGTCAAAAATCGAAAAATACTTGATTTCGGTGACATCTGTCAGTGGCTCGCGCGCAGTGCGCATGTGCATTAGTAAAGTTTACATTTAAGAGGAGATTTTCGGCGGTTTATAGTTAAAGTTAAAAGTAAACGACAAAAATGAGATGACGCAACGTGTTTTCGGATAAACTAAGTTTAAAAGTAAAGTTTATAGTAACCGAAGATGACGCAACCGGGCCTTAGTAATACACACGACCGACTGGATTCACCAGTCATTACATTTTAAGAAATTCATTTCTGAAAATAATGACTCACAAGTACATATAGTACAGAAAATTGATAATATTACTCTCGCTGGTTTTTGTAAATCGCTAAAGATTCCTGGAATGGCATTCTAAGTTCTCATTATTTCCTCTTCTGCATTTTTATTAATTATGTTCGTTAATCGATCGCTTTCAACAAATCATTTCTCAAATCAACAAATTTTTGTTTCCATATCGAACTCGATTGGAATTCGATAAATTGCATGTCAACATCTTACAGATTTAGCCACTCGAAAATCTTCAAATTGAGGTAATCTGCTGATAGTGTGTCTGGATATAAAATAAAATTTGATGCCTTTTCAAATCTTCTGAATTGTTTGAATCTTGAAGAAATCTCGTTGATTATCGATTGAATAACTACAGAAAATTTTTATGTTAATTTGATTTGATCTGGGTTTTCTTCTGTAATTTTTTTTTTGTATTTGAGAAATATTTGAAGGTGTTAGATACAACGTCACGATCGAAAATTTGTAATTTAGCTTGAAATGCTTTGATTAAATGAAACAAAACAATAATTTTTTTGTTAATTCATTTAAATGTAAGCGCAAATCAGCAAAAAACATTAATTTTGAAAGCCATTCGACGTCCAGTAACTCGTTATATTTTTCAATAAGATTCTCATTAATTAAAAAAGGCTTAACTTCATCCAAACACTCAATGAATCTTTAAATAAATTTTCCACGACTTAACCATCGCACATTATTGTACACAAGTAGACCCTTATACACTGAGTTTACCTCATTTAATAATTCTAAAAATATTCGTTTGTTTAATCCGCGTGCAGATATCAAATTGACCAATTTTGTTACAAGAATCAAAACATCTTCCAGTAACTTAAATCCGTGCTTTACGCATAAAACTTGCTGGTGTATAATACAATGAAAGCCCAGAATGGAATACGTTCAGTAAATAAATTGATAAAATCATTTTCCTCTCCAGTCATTCTGCGAGCACCATCTGTCGTTAGTGATACATTTTGGAAAGGTCTATTTCTCTTTCAGTGAGGGTTTTTACAACTGCATTGCAAATATCTATTCCTTTTGTTGTTGATGATAATGATATTAAACTGATCAATTCTTCTTTGATATTATTTCCTTTATAGTATCGAGTAAAAATTGCTAAGTTATATCAGTACTTTCATCAAGGCAAAGGGAAAATAAATCGGAAGACTTTATATCTATGTTTTGCTGATGAGTTACATTTTTGGCCATTTCTATGATTCTATCTTTCACCGTATTTCTAGCCAAAGGGACATCAATTATTCTTTCAATAATTTTTCCACTGTTTTCAAAATCTTCAAAGAGATTGGGGGCGCATTTTAGCCATGCTTTTTTCAGATATTCTCCATCGCTGAATGGTTTTCCGTGTTTAGCGATTATGTTTGAGGCATCAAAACTAGAAGCAGTTATATTTGAACGACCGCCGATAAATTTCATAAGTGATGTTGATTGCACATTTTTATTTTTATTTGTCCGAGCAATAAATTATTTTTGTTCTTCCTTACTTTTTTCAAGGAGAGATTTATGGTTTGTCGCAAAATGTCGTTTGACTGACGAAATTCTGCATACAACTGTCTCAGAACATAAAACACATACTGCTTTTTCGCTTCTGTTAATCATGCCACACTCTTCAGTCCACCAACTTTGGAAGTATCTGCGGTTCGTTTCTGATACGTTTTTATTTCCACCAGCCATGTTAAATAGGATTTGTTAAAAAATCCAATATAATTTTAATGTGTTAACTTCTTTTTTTGGAATATCATGAATAATTTAAATTATGCTTTAATTCAATTACCTTTTATATTTCACACATTAAGCAAAAATTCGAGCTCAAACAAAACACAGCTCACTTTATCACTTTGTATTTTGGTGAAAAACATTATTCAAAGATGTTGTTGTTCTTTTTCACTTGTATCAGAAACGGCGTATTATTGTACATATTGAATATTTTATATGAGCATGGTCAATGTTAACTATTCTACTATCAGCGAGATGTTAGAGATCGTCGAACTCATCATCACTGATGGTGCTATAAATAACAAATTATAACGAACATAACCTCATATGAAAACAAATGTTAAAGGCAGTGTTGCTAATAAAATAAAAATTGTTTGAAGTTCCCATAATAAAATAATAAACAATTGTCGTTTATCTTGGGAAACATTTGATAATTGATAAAACGGAATAAATTAATAATTCACGGATTATTTAATCAAAATTATTAAACTTAAAAATTAAAAAAAAAATTTTTGAACTTGGAAATTGTTCACGTGTCATTCAAATTCTCAAATGTGCCACCTCGGGCACGCGTGTCCTAGGTTCGCCATCCCTGACTTAGACCTATAACCTATATAAATAATATTATAAAATAAAAATTGCACGTTATCATTACTATTTCTTAGAAGTTATCTTATTATTTTTAAAGTCGTCTCCGAGCGACATGAGCTTTGACGATGGACCCTGTAATGGGATCCTAAAAGTCGCTCAAAGTGGTCGGAGTCATACGGCAGAATAAATAGACATGAAATTTATAAACAGAAGAATCTGAATGGCCATGAAAACCCAAGAACATCTTTAATTAATTTTGTGTTGAATTAAAAGAATACGAAAATAAGAATATCTATATATATTCAGTTTTACATTATAATATATTCTCTATATATTATAATTGAATATCTGTCATGAAATCAATCACTGAAATGAAAGTTTTACTCCACTCCACTGGGCATCTCACCCTCTCCCTGCCCGAATCAAATATTGCATACATTGTTATTATTTAGATAAAACTAAAATGTACTGCATTTTTTCATCTCTATTTGTTTTTATAAATTTTATGTCACGTTAATAAATATCTAGAGGTAAACAATTTTTTTTGGTTACACAGTCACTCGATTTTGTGTAATATAGGTAAGAATCTCATAAAATATTTAACTAACAAATAGTCAAGAAGCGAGAATTGAACACACCGAGTTTGTAATTACCCAAGTATTAAAACAATGATTTCCAATAAGAAAAAACACATTTTTTAAAACCACTATTTATTGATACATTAACATATTTCAAGTGTATAGTTCCTTCTTCAGGAAACAATGTGTACTAAAATTGAAAATTTAAGCGTAGAATAAACAAAACATAAAAATATAAGTGATGGCTAATTAATTAGGAACCATGTGAAAACAAATTTAATAGTTTATTTTTAATATTTAATTTGCTATTAACACTTATCATTTTTATAAAATTTCTAATTTATTTAACTATAATCCCCTAGTATTTATATATAAAATTCATAATCCCTTGTTAATGTAAAAATAATGGTTTATTCCAAAAGATGATAGGAAAATTCGGAATAGTTGTTGCTATTTTAACATTTTAAGTGCTCCTTAATTCTCATAATAAATTTTTTGCAAGTTTAACCTATTTATTTATAATTGCGATAATTAAAAATTAATTTATAGATCCCCGATTTTTTTAAAATATCCTCCTTAATCCTTGTTATTTAATATATAATTATTTAATTTGTTATTAGTGTGGTTGTATATAATTTGGGATATTTTTTATTATAAAATTGGAAGTACGATTATTAAAAAACACGACTTTTCTCCACTGCTTCTCATTATCAATTTATTGGTGGGTAAATACATGATCTGATAAACTTTTTCTTATACTTTTTGTTAAAGAAATTATATATTAATTTAATATTATAACCATTATTAATTGCAATTTGTTTAATTACATTTAATTCTATGTTGAAGTTATTTACGGATAAGGGAACATTAAATAATTTACTGAACATAGAATGAAATGGACCATATGTCTTAAAACATGTTGATGTATCAATAAATAGTGGTTTTCAATAAAGTGTTTTTTTTTTAAATTATTTATATAATATTGCAAATATTGAAGAAATTATTTTTATTTAGATTGCACCGTACGCATCAGTGGTGCTCAATGGGATATACTGGGCGGTGGACAGTCCCAAGCTACTCACCATCCCCGATGCTAAGTTCCTGCTGAGGCCCGCAGACACGCCCTGGCTGCCCATCAGCGTGGGCTCCCCTGCGCTTCCGCACAGGTAACAAAGATCCTCCCTTGTCTGAGGGGTTCGTTAAATCTCCGTCGTCCTTATTTGCTCATATTTAAATTTTCTTACTCTCTTTAAACTGAGTATTCAATTTGTTGTTAATTTTGTGGTTAGAAAAAAAAACATTAATTTTAACCGTTTGAATGCTACGCGTCGCAAAAGCGCTGCGATCGTTTGTATCGAAAATTACTTAGCATTAAAACGGATAAAGAATAACAAATTTTAAATTTTTTTTATAATTCAAAAAGATAACAAACCTTGATAATGATAAAAAATAATGAAATGATTTATGCGTTGTTCGCTTAATGGCTGTCGAATATGGGGGTCAAACCTTCTACTTTGAATGCAAACCACAAAGATAGAAATCTGATTTAAAAAAATATTAAATTTGTTGTAAAATTAGATTATATTTTAGGGGAAGGTATATTCTAGGTATGTTAAAAATATTTTTAAAAATAAGGTAAAAAATAAATATAGTACTTTAAATGTTGAATTTAAGTCCATCTGGTAGACTGGAAGGTGTGGTGTGATCATGACAGGGTGCATTAATAATTTGTTTGGCTCAATTACATTTGCACGTATGCAGAATGGTTGCGGGCTACCGTTCCGATTTGGTTTCCCGCCAAACGCACGTGAACAGAACATAAAAAATAGCCTAGCGACAAATGAATATATTCCATATTTATATGTATGACTGGGATTGGTTTTTGATGATATCGGTGAATCAAAATTCATTATTTCGTTGCGCAAATTACTCATTTTATGACAGCGATGAATGTTTCACTGCACAAATGATCAATGCTTTATATAACAATGTTACAATCGCCGGGAATGAACATTTGATAGATTTCTTGTCAATCAAAAAAATACGGAACACGCACTGCGAAACTTACTAACGTAAAAACATGATTCACACAAAGTTTTCTAGCATAGATAAGTAAATAAAAATAAAATCAAAATAGTGCGAATTGTAAACGGAATGAAATTCTTCTATGTGTTATTTTCACATGACAACAAACACGCAAAAATATTCTGAAAAAGTCGTCCGGATTTAGCTTAATCGTAATGTCGATCCGCGTATATGTAAAAAAACTAATTGTGAATTACAAATATCGAATCACGATATCACGCACTGAATGTCGTGATTGTGACCATCGTTTCGAGCTGCGCATGCGCTGTAGATAAGTTTCACGCGTAGGACACATCGATGTACCACCGTCTCCACAAATCGATGTACTTTACTTACTTACCATCTCGCCGTTTCCCGGGGGGGTAGGCAGATAGGATAGAGCGCCATACTCTTCTATCCTGACATACAATTCTCGCCTCATCCACATTCATAAATCTTTTCATACACGCTCACCGTTTATTGTGGCTTCTAACAAAACTATCTGGTTTACCTGGTCGTACCAAGTCTTCCGTGGGCGTCTTCTATCTATGGTGTCATCAACACTTGCGTCAAATGTATATCTTTCCATTCGTTCCATATGACCAAACTACCTAATGTACCAATCGCGAATAACTCAGTTTCGGTTTTCATACATACAGTCTATCATCGTTTGTCATTGTGACGTTGTTCAGGATTCTTGGTGATCATTTACGCACCACCAATATTAATTTCGGCGCGGCTCCAGCGAACCGAGGTTTGCTGGAGCCGCGCCGAAATGTCACGTCATGCATGGGGCGGATGTAATGTGGAAGGTCCCAAAATGAACTGTTGGGAGAGCGTTAGCTCATGTTGGTAACGGAAATCGATTTGATTATATTTTCGTGCGAAGGTAGACTCCTTTTTCTAAAATTAATAAATGAAATACCCCAAAAATCGTACGCTACTAAAAATATTAAAAATAATAATTTTGTGATGATATAGGTGGGTAGTTTGAATTATTTTACTTAAATATAAATTCGTCTATTGACCTCTTGAAGCCATGAAAACTTACGAGTGTATTTTTGTCTGTATTTAACAAATTGAGTTTTATTTTTTCATGCCGGCCGGATTTCGGTTTCTTCTGTCAGGTCAGAATAAAATTCTAGATATCTAATCGTGATGTTCTTGGATTGTATATATGCATGAGCCTTAACAATGACACGGGACGTGTGTATGTGTGTGTATATGCGGGAATACAAAGGGGTCACACGCGGGGTGCGCTCTTTTTTCAGCGCTACCGTTCGCCTCGTTACTAGTTGTACATCTTGTATCTCAATTGTATCTGATTGTAATAAATATATAATTATCACTATATATAACCACGAAGTGTACAGCGAATACGTACTATTAGGCAAGTACGTAACACTAATGTTGCCAGACAGCATGATTTATTTTAAATTAGCTCTGATCAAGGTATGAGTACTTCGAAACATGCCGATATTTAAAAAAATGGCTCAAAGGTTAACTACAATGAAGTCGTTTAAATATTTAAAGTCATATACTCGTATATATATATATATATATATATATTATTAAGGGTGAGACCGGAGTCTCATTTTTTCACCGGCAGCTTCAGCCTAGAGAACATGAATGAGTGAGTCCCCAACATTAGAATTGCTCACTCACCTTAAAATATCAAGATTTCTCTCCTTCACTTGTGGAATATTAAATTTATCAAAATATTTCAATTATGCCAGTATGTATGTTCGTACATTTTTTATTTAGTTGTAAAAATTATATAATAATATTTTAACATCTAGTATGTAGCACTTTAGAAAACATAAATAAAAATATATATTAAATTTTACCATATATCAATTATTATAAATACAAAAGAAAATAATAACGCATGAAAAATGATCAGTTATTGAATTTAGATACTACATATTCTGCATTTAACCTATGAAAAGTTCCTTCACATTTGCTGGTACGTTCAATAATTTTTTAAAATCGCATAAAACTAATTCAATAAGTTAAAATATACGGAAAAATGTAAAAAAAAGTTTATTAAATTTTAGAAAAATATAATCTTAACATATTTTTTCCAAATTTATCTATAAAAATTTTAAAAACAAAAGTTTATCTTTTTTACATATTTTTTTCTTTAGAATTATCATCGCTATACGACAATGTTCGGCATAATTTGTGAATTGGTTCGAAATCACTTTCATCACCAGAAGAGAAAGTCAGTGCATCAGATCTATGTCCTGAAGATAATGATTCTTCATAAATAAAATTAGCCTCAACTTCGCATGTTGATTTTTCCCTTTTGACAATATAATCAGTGATTAAACTTTGTTAATTTTTTGTACAATTCCTGATATCCAGAAATGTAATTCTGAAGCTCGCGTTAAACTTAAATTCTCATTCTTCGTTTTGGACCCTTTCAACGCGTCAAATTGATCTAAAATAGTTATTTAAAAAAAAAATTCTTCTTGAAATATAAACCGCATAAGTTTAAAACCGCAAAAAAATAGTACGCATAAAAAGAGACCCGAGTGTAGTTCATAGAACAATTTGAAACCTTTATTACTATAAATTTCAAATTGTTCGTATGTTTATACTTAAACTATTTCATGTTCCTGCCAGATTTGTTTGTGGAAGTCTAGCATCTATAACTTCATGTATGACGGCAATAGTCGAGTATATCAATACTAGAACAATTTGTATATTATTTTGCTTAACCTTCATTAATTTTACTTGTTTAAGTGTATAAATCATTCTTGTATATCTATTACATCTTAAAATAGTCCTAATTGTTCTGTTTTGAATTTATTTTTTCTCAGCTTCATTTCACAAAAATTGTACTGTTGAATAATAATTTATATGTGAAGTGACAATGGATTTATAAACTAATTGCGATATTTAAAGAAACTTGTCTTTTAAAAATGAATATATTAAAACCGATAAAATATAAAGAATGAAAAGAATAACCTCCAGGGAAGAGTAGCACCAATATATAACAATCAATTAACACATTGTTAACTTAAATTTCGATAATTGTCATCATCGATATTCATTGGATTTAGTGGACATTTTTACACACTATATATATTAGTGCATTGCACATATTAGTGCAGAAATGTACATCAGGGTTCCAAAATGCGAACGGGCATGCCATGATGAATCCAAAAATCGTGGAACCAAAACTGGTCCACACTGCAGTCAGCCAAGAATTCTCCATGTCCGCGAAAAAATTGACCTGCTGCTCGAAATTCGATGAACTTTAATTATTTGTATTCATTATATAATTTGAAATCAATGAAATATTTCAATTAATCGAAATAATCACGAAATTATGATTTTTTTGAAATGTTTATATCTCTGACATGGTTAAGATTAGGCACATATTCCATGAAAATTTTCGATTCGTAATTCAGGTATCGACTCATAAAGTATTATGGACTAGGTCTGTTATACCATGATTATGTTTATTTTATGATGAATGTATTGGACAGATTCAGGTGACTGAATTTAAAAGAAAATTCCTTAGCAACATTGTGTCGTATGCTGCAATTAGGTATATGCAATGCGATGAGTGATATTTTTTCCAAAAATCCAGATGTAAAGCCGGGTTGATAAAAATATTTTTTCCAGTGTCGATGATATTCTAGCTAGAAGAATCGTTTCTAATACTTTAGATGTTATGCTGAGCAAGAAAATCTGCCGATATCTTTACAACACTATTGGCGATTTGTTTGACTTCAGAACGGTGATTATTTTTAATTCTTTCCATGTTTTTGTTTCTTTCTTTGGGATTATTTTTGACTTTATAGATTACTAAAATTACTCATTATAATTATTTATATATGTTTGGAACATATATTTATTCTTGAATAAAACTAGTGTACTGTGCCTTCCTCTCCCCTCCTCTCCTCACCCGGCACGCCACCGCCAGTCAAACGGCGACCCTGAACCGGTACGGTAATTAATGAATCGGAGTATATTATTAAATTGAGACGTCGCGTCTAATCCAGTGCAATCTGAAGGACATAAGACCCCTGAACGAAGATAGTGATAAACATAAATTTACAGTCCACCTTGGAGGTGGCAGAAGAACTGGATTGTGGTGAGTGCAAACCTCCTTCCGAATATCCTGTTTCTTCCGGCATCTATGCTATTACGCAACAATATAACTTAACGGTCTATGAGGGGTGTTACTATCGATTCAGATTAATATTAAAACTGCAAGGGAGGTGATTAAAGGTTGTGAGGTGATAAAGCAGTAACAATGTATGCAAAATTTTGGTTCAATAGGGTGAGATGTCAGGGTGGGATCACTGCATTTTCCCCAGGGTCCCAGGGTGTAAGTGAGAAATTTTTTAAACGGATAGCATTCATTCATTATGACTAGGAAAGGAAAGAGTTGCGCAGAGTCCTACAGGTTAACTTTATAAACTTTGATTAAGATCGTTTAAAGTAGGATTGCGGAATCAGAGTCGGTGTCGTTGATTTATGGTATTGTAAGTGGAATCGGAATCGGATAAGGACTATAAGATAAAGTCGGAGTCGAAGCTGGAGTTAGAATCGGTAGATTTAAATAACCCTACTGGGGCTGGCAGGATTCTGGAGTCGTAAGGTATTTAAAATGACTGTCATTGCCATTCATTAGTTGAGTGATTTTGTAAATCGGACGACTAGCAGACTGCAAATGTAGACGCATTTTGTAGAATGTAGTCAGCTATTATAAAATGTGATGTTGTATATTGCACGTTCACCGACTTGCTCAGGGTATTGCATGAAGTGCGTGGGGTCTGGTTCACAGAATTCACCATTTTACCTGCCACTCAACATTATCCAGCATTCTCAGGGAAAATAATAAGATTAGTTCAAATTTTATAATCATAAAGTTTAATTGATAGACAAGAAAACATATGAATATTTAAGTAGAAAGCAGTAAGAAATCCATTACTAGAATGTGATAAAAAGAAAAGATTAGATTGGCAAATTTTTGTCTTAATAAAAATAATAAAATTTTACTACTATTTGAATATCTAAATAAACAGATTATTGTACAAGTAATAGTATGACAAAAACACTTGATTCTTTAAAATGTGAAAATCTTCACCTAGGAAATAACATTATACAAATTTATCACTTGACCAATTTGCCAGGCTAAATGTAGCAAAAAATCAAATAGAAATTGGTTGAACACGAGCAGAAAGTTATTAATTTTAAATTAAAAAATGAAAAGAAAAAAATAAGACTCAATATTATCATTTTACAACCATACGCCCGAAGTAAATGTCCATTGCTGCAGAGATCCACAGTCTTCATCCAGATTTGACTTGTCCGAGGCACCCGTAAATACTTGTATCTTTGACTGACCAGAACGTCAGGAAGGCTGGGTCATCTTCTTGCGTTTTAGCTCGCCATGAATTTTTTGCGTCATCTTAAAAATATTCCGTCGTGTATTGTTTAGCGGCAGAGATCAAATAGTACCCCTTCCTTCGTTCCTCAGGAAAAATCCTTCCTGAAGTAAAAGTATTGTCGTGTCATGACCACTTTCCTGTCATGTCAGAAGAAATAGTTTAAAAAGAAGGTAACAAAAAAATAACGTAGAAGAAGAAGAAGAAAAAGAGATGCGTCCATCCTGAAATTATACACACAATTAGCGAATAGAAAATTACATGTGGTGCAGGACAACACAGATGCCAAACATATTTAATTATTCTCACCCTTTCTCACTTATATGAAGTCACATCTTCGTTCTTTTTACGTCGGACTAATGCCCATGCACGTCGATATCTGTCAACAGAAAAATACGGTAGCGAGAATTCTTTTCCTTACGCGGTCATTGTTGCCAATTGGTGAATGTCAATTCCCAACCTATCTCGTGCGTTGGAGGAACCAAATATAACGTAATAATATATGTGTATATAATGTTATATATATAAAAATCAGTTTATATGTGCAGGTAAGTGTAAAATAAAAGGAAAACTAAATAAAATTCTAAAATCGTAAATACTTGGTAAAGCAGTATTAAAATTATAAATAAATAAATAATACAAATTAAATAAATCATCTAGAAAGATATACAGAAAAAAATTATCTAACGAAAAATACTTAGTTGGTACTTTAATATAAATAAATTATTTGTGAAATATGGTGAAATTTGGGTAGCTTGTCGGTCTTGTGGTGAAGACGCAAGTTCTAGTGATCCAGTGGTTGGGGGTTCGCGCCTCGTTCCAGGAGACTAGGAAGTTAGTCCTATTTTCATATACAAGTGTTTTACTTAGTTTGAAAATAGTTAATATATTGATGCGACATGTATTCCGTGTACGCATCTATGATTTTTAAAATTAACATAAAAATCTACAGAGAATCACCAAGTTATTAAAAATCTACTCCACTAAAAGTCTGTTTACTATCTCTATCGATCTACTATTCAGGCATATATAGTATTTATAATGAAGAAATTCAATTTGCACTTAAGGTCTTGCCTAGCAAGTTTTAAAGCACTTTGAATCGATTTCTTGGCTTTTTAAGGAAAGTCAATTGTCGCGTTTTTTATTAACTGCCACCCGACATAATTTGCTCGACACTTAGCGGGCGTCCTTACACGGGGTTCGCACCCCCTACATTCACGATTTACGAATAGGGTGTTGGAAATTGATTGCAATCATAGCTTCTTCCTATCTAGCTCCCTATTTCTCGGGGTTTTAAAAGTTCAGGGACAGTTTCTGGCTAACATTTTTTTTTATTCCTGTAGTAATGATTCACTGTTGTCTTTCCGCTCAGAAATGTACTTATTACGGTATGTAACCCTCTAAATATATTTTTGGCTGCATTATAATCATTCGGTTTCTCGGTTAACGTGTTTGGATGTCGGGAAAATTTATTTTCAAATAATAATCACGTAATGTGCGTCTTTAACGGTTTCTTCTTTGTGCGTGTATCAGTACATTACACTGGAGTGAAGTGTTAATTTATTTTGATATATAAATTAGGCAAATTTGTGACCTTTTTGTTCTGTAGACATATTTATTTAAATATAAAAATGAATGACTCCATGTTTAGTTATTTAAACACATCAATTTAATATATGAACATGTTTCTGGTTTCATGTTTACTAAGACTTTTATACCGTTGTTTAAAATTGTACACGTATGAAGATGTGTAAAGTAAGGTTTTAGAAGAAAACTTTCTAATTCATTCGTAATCGTCTCTTTTTTGCCTTATCATCAAGATTGAAGACCAGAACGTCATCAATTATGCCTCCAACGATTGACTACGAGAAATGGATATCTTATATATATAAACCTATCAATATTAGTCGTTTAATATTAGTATTAGCATAGTATATGTTTTTTTTGTATAATTATAACGTTTGTTTTTAATTTCAAGAATTCCACTTTCTCACTGTAAACTATATATTTTGCATCAGATTTATTTTGATCGATTACACACTTATTTTTAATAATCTATGAAAGGTTATATGCAATATTTCAGTCACCCCTTCTTCAGTCTTTTTGAAAGAACTTCCTTAAAAAATCATTTTTAAATTATGTCTGTAGCCGTTATGTCGTTGGATCTAATGTCGCAGGGATCAATGGTCGGCTGGATCTTCTGTCGTAGACGTATAGTCGTTGGGTCAAAAGTTCGCGGAGCTTTTGTCGTGACACGTGAGAGTGGTGAGTTGGCGGTGTTCGGTTTCTGTCCCGCCTGGTGCACGAGCGCTGGGCGAGACTCGGAAGAAGTGTCGTCGGCGAGCGATCGGACCAGACTGAGGCGGCTCCGCTGAAGCCTGGAATCTGGATACGGATGTAGCTCACGTCTTTGATCAGCTGGGGATGGCGACGATATCGGTGAATTCAAATCGCTGTCCTCAAAAAGCTATGCTCGTTTCCAACATTATGGGATTTGATAAATACTCTCTGATGGGAACATTCAAATAATGCAACACATTTTTGAAAATTGTCCACTTTAATTATTCTTTAGAAGATTGCATTCCCGGATGACTCGAGAAGTCTCGAAACTTAAAATTATATTATAAATTTTCATCGTTTGATTAGTGGATATAATAATATTATAGATACTGATAATACAGATTCAGATACTAATTCATAAATTTCCTTAGCTTCGCTTTACCTCTTTTGGTAATCGAACCACAAATGACCAGATAAAATCGCCGTCAAAGTTTGACACGAGTGCTATTTGGTGTCTCTATCTACCTTTTAAAATTCATGGAATGTGGGTCATAGGTTCATAATATGTTTGGTTGGGTCTATTTTGATAGCAAAGTTTGGAAACAATTAGTTTTATTGACTCAGACTCTTTAATGATCAAACTTACATAATTGCTGTCAAACTTGCCTGGGTATCATTTCAATCATCTATTATTAATAAGTATTATAAACTTTTATCAGATTACAATCAAGCATTTTTAGAAAAAAAGGGTCATGCTCGACCTTATACGGAATACAATTAAAAAATAGTTTTAATTTAAAACTATTTGGGGGGAAGAGGGGTGCCTTTCTTTTGCGCAGGCCCTAAAAAGTAACGATATATTTAAAATATATATACGGGAAGTGTGAGATGTCCGGGGGAGGGGGGAGGAGAAATGTGAGGGGTTGGATGACTATATTTTCTTCAGGATCCTAGAGTATATTTGAGCAAGATTTGGAATGGATAGAATTCAGTATAATACACTACTATAATAATATTATTTGGTATAGCAGTTATTTTGATTATTTTAACTTTCACAACTAAACTTTGTACCACATATACATTGGGTTATGGTCACTACTATAGTTTCGAGAGGTGCAGTCCCTCCCATCATCAGGTGATAGCTAAACTAAGTTTTTAACTATAGTAGTGACAGAATGACTCAACGAGTGTGTAGTATAATGTTTAGATTAGAAGAGTGAAAGATTGTATTGAGGAAAGAGAGACAAAAAGTCTTAAAAACAAAAAAGTGAAATTAATTATTTATCGACTCTCTTGCTTAAAAAGTAAAACATTTTTATTGAAAAATTATAGCAGGTTTTGACGGTTCCTAACTCAGAAATTGTATTTTGTCGGTTAGGTTAGGTTAGGTTTCTTATAAATTATTAACTATCTATGTTTTTCTACAAACGTCTTTGGATGGACGTGAATGATTTTGTAATCGTAATCGTGAACGTAATTAATATAATTAATGCTCCCGATCACAATATAACCTTTTTGTTATACCTTACGCATTACTTTTTTTGTTTGAAGAACATTTCATCCATACTAAAGTAGTCTTGAAACATTACGAAAAATATGGTAGGTTAGTACCAATTAAATGAATCAACTAGAAAAAATTGAAAGAAAGATAGAATTAATATGTACAGAAAATATCTATTCGGTAGCAAATAAATATTTTTTGATAGATTTTTTTCTGAATATCGTTCTAGTTGATTTATTTAATTTGTATTGAAATACTACATAACTTTCTTCTGAAAATGCAACTTCACAACAAAAATGTGTTCTCCTTAATTAAATTGGTAGATAATCATTAAATAAACTTACCTACTTAAACAATATTCGATTAAAAAACATTACTGTTTTTAAATTTCTGAAAATGGAAACTGATATTGTATCCGTTCGTTTCAAAGTATATCGACACTTCACTCCAATATATTGTATCAGTTTCCTTTCGAATTTTACACATAGGATTACTGGGATATTATATTGAACTAATGTTCTTAATCACTACGAAGAAGTAAGTAATTTTATGTACTTGGGAACTGTCGTCTCAAGAAATGGTGAGATCCCAGGTCTGAAGGAGAATTCGTATGGTAATTCGTATGTATTCGTATATCTGAAAATAATGTATTACGCGTTTGTACAGTCACATTTGCAATACGGTATTATTGGATGGGGAGGTGCATAAAATGATAATAAAAATTATTCTAAAAAAAAAACCATCCAAGTATACAACTTTTCATAGATTTTAAAGTATCAAAAATAGTAGACATATACAAAAAAATACAAATTTTCTAAATTAAAAATCAATTAAATTTTAGAGCGAATTTCGATCTACAAGATATAGAGATCAAATTGATATCTTAAAACTAAAATACACCGCAACTCAAAATCAATATATTTATCAAGGTATCAAATTTTTTACCAATCTCCCCATCACAATTAGAAAAATTACGGACTATCATAAATTTGTAACTGAAGTAAAAAAAATATGTACACAGACTAACTGAAACATAAATTAACTCGAATATAATCATTCTCTATACACGAGTCTTACTCTCATAGAGAAGAAACAAATGTTAAAAAATATATATATATCCACTGATTATTGAAATTGTATTATATTTTTAATATTAATAAAAAAAGAAAAAAAAAGTCTGCTATTTTGAAGCAAAATTTGACAGAAGCGCTCTTTTGAAAGAAGAACATATCAGTCGGACTAGTGTTCTATTTAGCTCTGTATGGAGTCGATACATGAACTCTGAGATGGAAAGAAATAAACATGCTCGATGCTTTTGACACGCGGTGATGGCATCGTGTACAGCGTTTACCATGTACTATAAGACAAACGAATGTCTCTATTTTTCGGGAATTTCGTACTAAAGAAAGAGTTTACACAATATGCAGAAAATTATATCATGGCAACCTGGAAAGATTGGAGATTAATATGATTGTACAATGATAGAAGGCGAGAGTCCATCTCCAACAACAGATCAAGTCTAAATCATGACCAGAGCCTTGCTAAACAAGACCCAGGATTGCAAAGAGTGAAGGTCAATGAAGAAATATTAAAAGCCACTGGGGACAATAAACAGAAGTATCCTAACTCTTGTGTTTTTTATTATACTGTATGTAAGACACCCAGTTCACTATATTTTAGGGATAAGATACATGTTTAAGAATGGAGTCGAAAATGTTCAAGCCGCATGTGCCCAATCTCAACCATGTACCAACAAATGTAAATATTTAAAAAAGTTGTAGTTTAGCGATCATTTTGATTCATTAAAATATTTTATTGATTCTGTTTGAATACGAAGGTGGGGAATTAAGGGATCTGCAAGGGTGGAAGGGATTCGGGAGAGGGACAGGAATAGGAAATTAAGGGCGGCCGAAGGACTACCCAGAATCAGGAAACACGAAACGCTCCTTTTGGTACCTGGATCTTCTTCCACTAGATCCACAGGACTTCTGGCTATAGGACACGTACAATGTTGTTCAGCACGAAGTACACTTGGACATTCACTTTCGGTGATCGATTGAAAGTGTCAAATAACACTATGTACAATAGCAAGATGTACAACACTAAATCGGTTCACATGGTAGCAAGAAACCGATTACACACAAACAAATATCAGCCCCTTACAGCAGAATGATAATTAACACAAGCCAACAATTCGTTTCCACATGGCAGGAGGAACTTGACGGCAGTCAACCCACCAATGGTAAACGATTACCTGACAGTTCAAAGGTTCACTTTCAACTTATACAAACAACTATAGAGAACACAACTACAAAAAAAAGTCGTATTTTAGTATAGAGGGTAAGGATAGTGGGTAGGTAATGAACAGGAACCACCGATCTACATATATCATGTTCACATACGCGCGCACGGGGACCGGCGATCTATTAATAAGTTGTAAAAATCGAACAGATTTCAAATTATATAATGAATACAAAAAATAATTTTAAATTAAATATACTGAGGATATCAATTATGATTATCTTCCTTAGCTGTTTGAAATTATTAAAATTATTAGTGAGACGTACGATGACCGACCTTATATTTTTATAGAGGATCATCAATGGAATGATAGAATGCCCCCAGATTGTTGGTCTGCTTGACTTCCACGCACCATTGAGGCCATCGAGCCACAATTAATTGTTTTATTACAGCGGTAATGTCAGAACACATGCATTAGCTAACTACGCAGTCCTTAGATTGTATTATTTAGGGAATGAATATGTACTTCTCCTCTTAAACTCCTCCGGGTCCATCAACGTCAGTAGCGATGCCAGAACATGTGGCTCAAGTTCGACGTGAAATTATGCCCAATCCGCGTAAATCGTTAAGAAAGATTGCAGCCTTTACTGGAATAAAAAAGTCAACAATGTTATTTTTAAAAATAAACTACAATTTCACCCATACAAACTGCAAATCGTGCCGTTTCTCAACAAAAATGACTATTTTTTAGTGAAACCTTAGCGAAAACGATGCTAAAATGTTTTGGAATAGCACGAACGCTTGAAAACATTTACTGACGAAGCATATTTTCTTATCGATGGCTATGTTAATAAACAGAATATGAGATACTGGTGCTCCGACAACTCAAAGGAATGCCATCGAAAACGTTTGCATTGTCCAAAAACGACAGTGTGGTGTGTAATTTCTGCCCGAGAGATAATTGGTCCTTATTTTTTTAACTAGCGAGAGGCAGTCACTGCTGACGTGTATTGCCGAATGATCGACGAGTTTTTGGTACCGCAACTACAACTGTTTTTTGGGTTCAATAACAGAACACAATTTTAGCAAGACGGGGCCACTCCACACACAGCTAGAGCTTCAATGGAGAACCTTAGGGAAATTTTTCCCAATAAATTAATCAGGAAGTACGGAGACATACCCTGGGCACCTCGATCACCAAACCTTAGATCGTGTGATTTTTTTTTATGGGGATACCTTTAGTCAAGAGTTTACAGCAACAATCTTTGAACGATTCAGGCCCTACAAGAAAATATCCGCCGTGAAGTTGCTGCCATTGAACCAACGCTTTGCTCTCGCGTGTTCGCAAATTCAAGAGTCCGATTGCAAGAGTGTCTTGAGAGAAATGGACGCCATTTACACGATATTGTTTATAAAACGTAAAATCCGCATCGTTAAATTCCATTTCATTTAAATAAAATTTGAGAATAACATTATAGTTTTCATTTTTATTTAATATTAAACTTGAAAAAATTTACCGCAGGACATCCTGTATTATGCAATTTATATTAAATATATTTACTTAATCCATTTAAAACCAGTAGCATTATTTATTAGATAAAAATGAAATGGTAAAATCGATTGAAACATTGTGACAAACGAAATGGGTGTGTACTCCTGTATTATTATTAGCTTTCTATCTCGTCATCTTTCTTTTCCATTTATAGTGACAATGACAAATGACAGCGCGATGATCATTAAAAAAGTAATTTTCCCTCAACATCTGTGAACTTTTCATCTGTTTTGCCGATTTAGTTTTGAAATGAGAAAGCTGTCGCAAACTCTGAAATATTATCTTTTCATTGCGAGCTGATTTAATTCTGCGCTACCCCCACACCCTACCGCACTCCCGCGTACAGTGTGCACCGGGCTGGAGTGCCCGCTGTTGACACCGAACATCGGTCAATTATCTGCTAAGATGAAAAAGGTTATTCATTATAATTCAGAAAAATGTTGCATCATCAATAATAAATAATTATTTATACACCTTGTGATACTTAAAACACGAGCAACTAAGAAGATAATACGATCAACCATTTTCTAAATTTTCCTGTTTTGACAGTAAGTAATTACGTATTTTGATATTTTTAGTATTCGTTAGATATCGTTTTTATATATATTTTATTTCAAAAGATAGTATCATTGCTATTATTTTGATGAATACGATAGATTTTCGTGCAATAATCCAAGCATAAGAGTGATTACACGCACTTTTCGACCTTGCAGAGGCAAAATTAAACAGTATTTTCAGTGCCTGTTGTACACTATTTTAAGTGTATTTGTCATGTATGGACAACAGTTACCAGCTTTTATAGGACATATTGTTGTTAAATGACATCCTAAGTTTTAAGAGATATCTTAAGTCTTAATAGACATATTAAGTCAACAAGCCTAACCCTCCCGCATGTTTTATTCCCCATGTCAAGTATGGTTGGTGTAGAAAAAGTAAAGTTATTTTCGTTATTTACCATTTGTTTGTGAAAACTTATCAGTTGGTTTGTAGATATATACTTTTTTATCACTCGTATATAACAAAAAAGTGTTTTTTTTTTATCATTAGTCTCCTAATAAATAAATAAACTGCGTCCCCAGTGATTTTTTAAATTTAAGTATCGACTCCAATAGTAAACGAGAAATTAAAGAAGAAACTTGGCATTTGAGAGACTCATATTACAAAATCATAGATGGTTTCAATTTTAATTACTGTATTTTTTGGATATTCTACCTCAGTTCTTCTATGCCAATAGATTAGATTGACCTTTAATATTAGCCATTTGATTATTCCATTTATATTTTGTTCTTTAATATGTCCTAATGAGACTATCTTCAAGAGTCATAAAGGTGATATTATTTTTTAAATACGATAAAAAAAAATGGTACATGTGAAAAAAGTACGAATATTATTGGCGAGATAATATTTAGACATAATGTAACTTTTTTATAAACATCGTTAAACTAAATATGTCTTTTATATTTATGTTCATTATCTATCCTGTGAAATGTCGATACTGAGGAATCACGACCATAGTTTGACGTTACAGTATTATAATGAAACAGTCGCATCTGTTTCATCAATCTAAAGGGTACACAGAAGCGTGTGATTTGGCTTTGAACATTCTATTACAAGATGTATAATTTCGTACTCAAGATGTACAATTATGAAAATTTTGATGAGTTGGATGCGAAAGAAAAGTTAATAATTGAACTCGGATTTTTATGAATTATATTAATAATTAACTAATAAATAAATATTTAATAGGATTAATATTCTTAGGATTGAAACGTAAACGTTAAAAATATTTTTAATAGGTTTATCAACATTTAAAAATAATTCACTGTTATCAATACTTAATGACGAGTAATTAAAATTCGCTCTAGGAAAGGTGGGCATGAAAAGTGCAACATGATTTGAAAAGCAACACAGTAATTTAAAAAAAAAACATAATTTTTTATTTTCATTTTGTACTACACACAGAACTTTTTGAGTAATATTAAGACTAGTTTCGAGAAGAGTAATAATAATTTCTCCGAATTCGCTAACTATATCATTGAAACCAACAATTCTTTCGACAGCCACGATCTAAAATTACTCCACTCGGTACCATATAGGCGAATGATAACGAATAATCTTGAAATGATAGAAATTCAGAAAAAATAGAACAAAGTAACTGCCAAATCAATCAATGATACCAACACAGTAATTTATATAATTTAATTCTTGACACTTCAATCCTATGAAATGTATCAATTTGCTTTCAAATTTCCCTACGCGTGAAACCCAGAAGGATATTTTAGGGCTATTATATATATTGTAAATCTCCAAAAGTACTACAAACATGAGTGTACTCCACCTGACATACCATATTTGAGAGTAATATAATTTTTAAATTCAATTTTGAATTGATTTTACTTCTTGGAAATTTGTAATAAATCTTTACTTAACCAAAGCAAACATGTCACTGAAAAAATGCACAGGACATTTTTATTTTTTAGAAAAATACTATGCCACCAATGGGACTTGAATCTAAAATTTTTCAATTGGTGTAGTGTGCTCTTTCAGCTGAGTTACGTCAACATTCTCACATTCATTTCACATTCTTCAGATTAGTTTTACATTAATCATTTTTTAGTAAACTTTAATATTTTTCCTAAAAAACTAAAATTAAACTCAACTCTATAAAGCAATGTTTCTTAAATTTAACTTTGCATTTTTTAGTAACATATTTACATTGGTTAATTATTAAAAAACAATATTTTTGAAAATCGCCTTATAATCAATTGAAGTGAATTTTATATAATATTTATTATTTTGTTTATAAATTAAATATAGTAAAAAATCCATCTTTTTAATGCGTTAATATATAATAATTTAATAAAATAATTAACGAGATTTTGATATATCGTGTTGAAAATGTAGCGAAATGATTAACCATTTTCCCAACGCAATCTGTTTAATGTTGTTATAGTATTTTGTTGTCTATCTCTATCTAAGCGTTGGTTTTTCTAAACTAGCAAACTCATATTACATATTAATGAAACACAAACTAAACACTACAAACACTTTTTATTATCCAACGTCAAATGAAACGAAGGAAACACAGAAAAATTAATTGAGGTTTAATTTTAAAAACCGATCGTACTGAAATAATTATAATATTACTTAGGTACCCACATAATATTTAAATCACCTTGTTATTTCTAATCTATAGTTGTAGATTTTTTTGTCTTGATTTTGAACGTTTCGCAGATTCAAGTGGGCCCTCTATTTAAATAAATTCCTCGTCGACACTTTTCAAAACTTCCGAGATTCAACATCTCGGGTGCCTCCCGTAACAATAATTTATTAATTGAATCCTCAACGGCTCATTTATCAGTACACGAAGCCATTAGAGTTCCCAGTCCTAGCGAAGCACTTTTATCCACTTGGGAAAAGACAGAACTCCATTAATATTAGAGAAAACAATATTCGCTAAATATTCTTTATGAAAGCCGAAAATATTGCGCCTCATTAGCGGCTCGAGGTTTCTCATTTCATATTCATTGGAAGAATTTGAATAAAGATTCCTTTTCCGGCATATATACAACTGCGGTAAAAAAGCCAACACAAGTTGTTTATAAAGTGACTTGCCTTTTTTGTGTTCATGAAAAATTAATACCATCCTTTTGTGTTTCCCATTTTGAAGGCTCCAACGAAAGCCTTCGCAAGACAATGACTGATCTATTATTGTTACCGTCGGAGTTTCTAGGGGATGTTAAAATTCATGGAGTATTTCCATCGGAACACATTTCAAGTAGGGTTGCAAACGGCTGATATTATCTGGCTAGATTTTTGTGATATCCTTTTCGTTAAACATGTTCCGAGTACATTGGTAGCATTTCTACTATTATTTAAATTTGGATGAAATTTAAAATACAGATGTTGAATTTTTTATTTAGTTCATGATCTTACAGTCGTATTAAAATATAAAATAGTAAAATAAAAAGATAATAAATATTGACCAAAGATGTAAACAAAACTATATGAATCTCTATGAATCAGAAGTAAAGGAAAATTATGTATTTATGTGTAATTCTAATATATACGAAATATAATTACTAGTTAATACAGTAAACAGTCAGAACTGATCGAAACGCTCTGAGCTCTATCTGAAAACAAATATTGCAATATCTAGAAAATATGAACACATATGCCAATCCAATAGAGCATTTTATCGATAATAATTACGCATTATTTTTACTATTGTAAATATAATTGAAAGCGCGCTGTAATAATTTATGTATAAAATTGAAAACATTTCTTCTAATAAAAACATCTCTTAACCCTTCAGTAACACAGGTCTACTGCCCCCAATTAAGCCTGTAATATTTCGGTAAATACGCAACAAAAATTTCACATTTTAGTTAATTCTCTGGAAAATATTTACGCTTAGAAATGACTAGTAAAAAACTAATTATGCAAAGCGAATTCTATTAAAATAATTATTTTTCAATTAAATGTGAAATGTTTGCAAAAATACCATTTACGGTAAATCAAAAAGAGATCATACATTAATTTCATCGCGAAAAGAATAACAAATATACAAATATAACCATAATTGAGACATAAAGTAACAAAGTGTGACATCTTCATTTTCATAGTTTTGAGATACTCGATAAAAACGTGGCCAAATATGTAAATTTTTGATAATATGTATAAATATATTTTTACAATTAAAAATGCTTTAAATCCATAAGGATATATAATGTTATGATTTCATAGGCTTATCATAAGTTTTATATTCTACAAAACTACATTCATAACTCATTTTGTCTAAAAATTGAGATGTTACACTTTGATACTTAACGTCAGAATTATACTAATATATAAAGATTGATAAAAAGGAAGGTTGCATTATATTAGACTTGATTAACCTTCAAAATTATATATTATTATTTTATTATACTCATCATTTTTTCACATTAAAGTCAATATTTAGAGTAAATTTATGGCATTAACAATTATAATGCCATTTAAACTAATAAAAGATTTTTTCACATTTAAAATTATAAAAAAACTCTAATTTCTTATGGTAACATGAGTTGACAGCATGGTTGTGTATGGGTATTTTATATCACAGTATGGTAAAGGTTAATGTAATGTTAAATAAATAATAGTTGTGAGGGAAGATTTTATAGTTTAGATATTCTGTTATTAGTTTATTGTAGGCTGACAAACTTTATTTTTGTTTTTGAGAATATAATATATACCTACATAGATTTTTTTTGTTTGCTCTCAAGCTGTGTTTTGGACAAAACAATTCAGTAACGTTATAAAAAAATTCTAATGTTATACAAGAACATAGCTATGTCAGGATAGAATAATATACATAATATGTCCTTATATAAAAAACATAAAATTTATTATACATGAGTTAGTGCGAAACTCATTTCAAAATGGTTTCAATGAATTTGTAAATATACAAATAATAATAAATAACTAGAAATATATAAAAATATCCGTGTTCCAAATTTCATTGTGGTGGAGTTATTTGAAATAATATTGTATCTTGGTATAACATAGGTGTCTGTGTCTAATCTTCTTTCGTTTGTTCCGTAGACTTCAAATTGTCCCCACAACCGTTGCTTTTCAAAAAAAAGTATAATATATCTGTCTATATAAAAAATTAAGCCTACAAAATATTTTTCGGTGTAACAAAAAAAATAGACGATGTAAATTTATAAAAATTTGCAAAGATGTGGCAGAAAAATAATAACATATTATATTAAATACCACGAAAACTCTAACTGATTAACTCATCAATAAGAATCTTGAACACAATTAATTTAAAAAATAAATCCCAATAGCTCATATTTAAATATATCCTAAGGTTTTATAGGCTAATCTATAAAATGATCGATTAGTTAATACATGTGTTAGGTAATCGACAATGATAAATGATTAAACATAATAAAATATTTGATTTACTACGACTAAAATATTGCCACTTGAAATACTAAATATCCAATGCACAATATTTTGGTAGTGCGTTATTAGTATGCTAAAGTTAAAAAATGTATTCTTGCAAATGTAAAAAAGGCGTCAATTACAAATTGGCTTTCTGATGACATGCTCTTGCCGACTACTCAGTAAATCATAGTTACATACCTGTACTTACAATTTGAATTAAAAAAAAACTTTTAACACGAAACGTGATACAGCGATCAATCTATATTCATTACACAAAAAAAAAACGAATATCTGGTGGACATAAAAGATGTAGGTTAGCAACCCTATTTAAAATAAAGGAGCAGGAATGGAAGTGTAATCCCTCCATGAGGTCATAAATCAACGATATGCTTAACGAGTCGTGATCTCAAATTTTGGATATGATACTAATAGGCACACGTCAATATTTTGATTAATATCCCAAAAGAAGATTCAAATCAAAGAAAATATCTTGGCAAAGGAAAGGAAATATTTTACCCGTTCGAAATTTCAATGTGTTCGTTAAAATAATATTCTATTCCGCTTGACGATTCAGAAATTTCCAACTACATCGTTAATTTTATTCAGCAAAATTATTCATTAAGTTTTAAAGGATTAGAAGTGATACATTTCGTAAACTTAAGAAGACTTAAGTTAAATCCTCGGAGGAATACAGTTAAAAATGTTAAGCTATTCGTTTTGTTACGAACACAAGTTCATATCGTGAGAAATTAAACAAATGTTAAAATTTTGTGCAAATTTTAAGTGTTTTACGTGAAATTTTACAAATAGACATTATACTTTATAAACAAACAATTTTAATCAATAGCTATACTTCTTGGCTCCTTATTCTTCTCCTCTTCTCAATTTTATTAGGTCGCTTTATAACTTTTCCAATACACGAGCGATTTCACTAACCTTTGCAAATACACTGGCCCATTTCCTGTTTAAAAACACTCTACCCTCTAATCTAAATATATTTGACTTCTTCAATCAACATTTATAGTCTAATTATTATTATTATTAATGTTGTATTATCTATTATTAATGTTGATTATTAATCTACGCATTAATCATAAAGTAATAGGTACATATAAGATTTGTGGTTAGATTGTCAATATTTCCCTTGAATTTATGTACTCAGAAATTATTCGCATGCTTTTTATAATTCAACATGATAAAAAAACGTAATGAATATAAGATTTGTGGTTGGATTGTCACATATATAAGATTTATGGTTGGATTGTCACATATATAAGATTTATGGTTAGATTGTAATTATTTCTCTTGAGTTTATCTACTCAGAAATTATTTACAAGCTTCTTATGCTTCAACATAATAAAATTTATAATAATAAATTAAACAATGAAAATTATAGCTAAAATAAAATAAGTACACCTTTGTATTGGTGCCGACTGGTTTTGGAGCGATAACTCGTTGAAAATTTTTAACCACAAAGGAACGGCTTAGAATATTATATTTCAAATAAAATAGGTATTTATCTTGTCTGTATTCACTAAAATAAATGAGCTATTGGAAATGAATTTTCCTTTTGTTCAATAAATTACCGTAGTTCTCTTAAAGTCAAAAGTGTAAGAATCGATGTTAAAAATTAAATTACTGAAAATCTATCACGGACATATAACACTAATTATTAAAATATTTCTAAATTATTTGTCATATCTGCAAATTATGTCATGAGATAAAATTTTTGGTTCCAAGAATGAAATTGAATGTCGAGCAGTGTTGTTTTTATGTTCGAATTTCAACTGCGTACAACGCTCGACGTGCTTGATAATTTAGCTATAAGGTACTCATGGATGATCATGTGGGATTCATGCCTCATCCCCGGAGACTAGCAAATTAGTCCTATTTGCACACCACAAGAGCTTAGATTACTTTGAAAATACGTCTACATTCATGCGACAATCATCAACCCGTATCTTCATTTAAAAAGTAAATAAATGATACTATTAACCACAATTTATTACTTAAATATTTTTTTCTGCAATTTTTAAATTGTTTAAAATTGTCAAAATAAATAGATTTAAATTATTTTCAATAAACTGAGACCATGGGATCATTTCATTATTCTTCGGAACAAAAAACATCCACATTTCCAGCAATATATCGCACACCTATGTCAAAACTAAGACAACTGAAAAAAACAAGAATTTTGAGTTATTATCGTATTCGGATACTCTGTCATATACGCAACTAACTTAGCCCCAGTTTTGGAATAGTGTCATTTTAGAATACATTTATGACCTAGAATGTTGTTTAGTTTCATAACTTTAGTAACAAAAAATGTAATTATTTTTTTGTTTACTGAAAAATGACTTTTTGAGTTTTGATCTAGGTGTGCGATATTATAAGTTAGAACCAGATTTTCTAAAATATCTTCATCAATGTTCTACTTATTCGTAAATTTGTCGGCGTTTGGAAGCAAAATCGGTATATCAGCTACAATTTTGTTTATTTGTTAGATTCAAGGTACGTCATTGCTTTATTCACAGTTCTATATGAACGACGGTTCATTATGTGTATTTAGTCTCTGTTTAGTAGGCATAAAAATAAACCAATGACATTGATTGGAACATTATTCTTAGTCACCATGTGAATCTCTTTTTGTCTCAGCGTTCTCAAACGAGGATAGTGGTATTTAAGTACTATTTTCTCAGTGGTATTAGCATAGAACTAATATAATATATACCTGATTGTTTTCTGACAACTGTATTTGAGAAGAAAAATTAGAGAAAAATGTTAGTTATTAACAAGTAAACTAAGAGTCATCAAATAATTTAATCATGTACTGGTTAACTACTTCGTAGATAAAATGTTAGGGATTATTTTTTAACATGGGATGTTTCGAACATAATTGAAAAAAAAAGTTTTTTATCTAGTACTTAATGAGTTATTGCTGGTTGAAGATGTCTATAATATGTACGTCTTTTATGTTATTTAAAAAAAATACAAATTAAATGTATTAATTAGAAATCAATTTTATAGAAAAATATTGTTGTTGCTACCGGGATTAGAACATGGATCTCGTCCTATCCGGAGAACGTGTATATACCAACATAGTGCATTGACGACAAATTTTCGAACTTATATATTACACATTTCAAGTGAATACATCTATCGTTCCATTATTTGAAAGCCGTCTTCTTTATTTTTACGGAATCTCAAATACCTTTGAGTAATCTGATAGGCGACGCCAGAATTAATAATTCATATTTATTAAATTTTGGACACATTGGTACAACTTATATATTATTAAAGAGGACACATTCTTATTGTAATTATTCAAACAAAAAGATGTATCAATTTGAAAAGTGTAACACATAAGTTTGAAAATTTGTCGTCAATGCACTATGTTGCCATAGCATAATTGTTTAATGCCCGGATATGAAGAGATCTAGGTTCGAATCTCGGTAGCAATAACAATATTTTTCGATAAAGTTGATTTTACATGTATATCTTTCTAATTAATACATTTAATTGATTTATTTTTCTTTTTATGGTATTCCCTTGTACTTCGTATTAAGGTGTGTCACTCGTAAGAGTTTGGAAAAGGGATCAACAAGACAGGTTCTTCTACTACTTTTTAATCTTGTAATGGTAGCAGTCCACTCTCGCCGAGGCGCAAAAATATCACAGACCTATGTTCTGAATAATTACAACTTCACAATAAGAATGTGTTCTCTTTAATAATCTTTTATGTTAATTTATAATTTCACATGTAAGCATGTTGTGACGCGTGGTCGGCATGATATGACGCCGTATATGCACATCTACCGGCTTGCTCAGGGGATTGTATGAAGTGCGTGGGTCTGGTTCACAGAATTCACCATAATCTCCTGCCACTCACTTTGGCCAGTATTCTCAGGGAAAAATAAGAGGATTATTGAAAATTTTATAATCACAAAGTTTAATACCAAAAAAAACAAGAAAACAGAATATTAAAGTAGTAAACATTAAGCGTTCCATCACAAAGTGTGATGTGATGAAAGAGATCAGTTTGGCAATTTTTGCCACATTAAAATTTACTATTATTTCAATAACTAAATGAACATAATTTTGTATAAGTAATATTGTTCAACATAATTTTGTACAATTAATAATGTGTTAAAACACTTGATTCTTAGTAATGTGAAATCTTTACCTAGGAAATAGCATACATAAATTTGTCACCTGACAGTTTGTCGGGTTAGATGTAGCACAGAAATAACATAGCAAGTAAATTGGTTCAACACGAGTAGAAAAACCATTAGCTTTAAATAAGGAAAAAATGTCAGGAAAGAATAATACTACAATAAAAAATTATTAGTTTTAAATCAGAAAATGAAAAGAAAGCTTAATATTACGACTTCAGTGTACAGTATATCGTAGCATGACTCCTTTCCCGTCACGCTCGCAGAAGGAGTTTTATCAAAAAGGTAACAATAAAATCACTTTGAAGAAATTAAAAGGTAAAATTACTAAGAACGAGGAATAGAATTACAAATAGGAATAAAAAAGTGAAGAATTGAAGAATGAATGAAGAAATGAATAATTGAAGAATGAGAAAGGGATGCGTTCATCCCTTCCTCACATATTTGAAGTCACATTTTCGTTATTTATGCATTTGATTGACCGTCCGTGCAGGTCGCTATCTGTCACCCGAAAAATACCGTTGTTCGAATTCTTTTCCTTACGCGGTCAGTGTTGCCAACTTGTGAATGTTAATTCCCAACACATCTCGTGCGCGGTAGGTACTACATATAACGTAATAATGTATACTTGATTTAATAACGTGCTTATTTGTTCCCATCTACATGATAATCTAGCACGTTACCGGCTATTACATTTTATGAATGTAATTAAGAAATTAAACTATTACCATTCAGTAATAATTTTTTTTTACAATCATTTGAATAATTCATTGTTATATTTAACCAACTCTTACATCTTGTTTTTTTAGAATGCTGGCCATCTGTGATATATCAGCCGATCCTGGAGGATCGATAGAATTTATGAACGAGTGTACCACCATTGACACTCCATTCTGCCTCTACGATGCTGACAGAAACAAAGATACTAAAAGGTAATTTTAAAATACTTGTTTAAAAATAACACAACCAGGTCTAGTTCGTTGATTAGTTGACATAGTTTTTTTTTTTAAATATACATAGTACATGAGGATGTTGAATAATTATTAAACCGTCTTCTCATCATCAATACAAAAAGAGTTGTATAACCAAAATAAAATGAAATGTCATGCTTTTCATACAAAAATCACTAATCACTTGTAAAGTTTGTCTTGCCAGTACAAAATAACAACACTAAATTTCGTCTCTTTAGGGACGCGTTAATCGCTTTTTAACAATTTGATTCCTTAAAAAGTTATTTAATTTATTTAAAATGCTAAACTTGGTACCCTTAGAAATAATTAATAATGTATTTCTTGACAATATAAAACACGATGTATTTTAAACTTATATAACATTGATTAATTTATCGTAAAACAGGATCTACAATATCTAGACTATGCACGTAGTAACAAAACTATTGGACAATGAAGTTTTACATACATCAGTTGAAAATAAATTAAAAGTACGAAACGGTACGAATTAGCGATGAGCACAAAGTCACGAACTGTGAGTTAATCATTGATATCTTTGAATTACATTCACTATCAGTGATTGAATATTTGAAAACATTGTGATTCGTAAATAAGTTTTTTATCATTATTATTAATTTTTTTTTAAACTTTTCGACGGATAACAGAAAATTTTTTTTTCACAAATTTATGAAATAAATGTGGAAAATCTATGAAGGAATAACGTCATAATCATGACCAGCGTCGTCTAGTAAATTCTGTTAAAAAAAATTACGCATTTGCTGGGAATTTGACTGTTTACGCATAAATGCTGGGAATTTGATTCGAAAAATACATTTTTATTTTACAAAAATATTTCATTCTCTTTGTGATGATATTTAAATGAACGCAATTGAAGCTTTAATATTACGCTCGGTCTTTTTTTTGTTTCTTTAATTATATAGTACATTGTGATGTCGTGCAGCGCACGGACATTAGTAATGAAATAATTATCAGTCACAGTTTTCAATCACTGATATTATCGAATACCAATCACAATCACACCTGTGAGTCAAGAGTAGCATTTTTTCTCAGCACTAGTTTGAGTGATTTGACGATATAATCAAAATTTTATTTTAGTTAAAGCCTGAAAAAATATAATAATTCAGAACGTATTAATAATAATACATACCATAATTTACACGTTATTTTTAAATATTGAAAACGTATTATTAAAAAAATATTAATTGTTTACGTCAATTAAATCGAATATGTTACGTGAAAAGATTTTAAAACGATTGAAATCCTTTTTAAGTTTTATATGAAATTATTAAACTTCTTTAAGTTTAAAAAAAAGGTTTTATTAATATTTATCTCCAAGATGTCACGGAGAAGTTATGTGATGGCTGTCTGGAGTATTAACCTCGAAGTTCGTTGGCCTAACATTACTGTGAAAACTGTATAAAGTCTTGAGAAAAAAAATCGGAAAAGTATCCCATAAACATTTCTAAAGCTACATACACGATCGTTTGAATTAATAAAATATGGCGATTTTATGTAAAATATTCACATTAGAGTCGTGTAAAACAATGCTTGCTAAAATCACCGTAAATATCCCCGGTACATCGTAATATTTATATATAGTAATTAATTAAATTTATATGTTTTTATATGAAATTTAAATAAAAAAGCTACATATTTCTAAATTCATAATACACATTGAACAACGTATAGACTTGGTGGTCTGTGGTATAGACATATTTTGTGAGAAAATTTATCCATTCACCAAGATTCAAAAGCTTACAACTTTAAGCCCTCTGCAAAATAATTATGAATATTTTGATGGTTCGTCATAATTTTCAGATAAAACGCCATCAAATTTATTTTGACTAATCTCTTGATAAGTATCTTAACCCCCAACTCATAATAATTTAACACGCTTTTCATACAATTATGTCGACGTGGTTTTATACACTATGGCAGGTGTTTTGAACGAGATGCGTATTGGGGTGTTACTGATAATCCAACCTATTATCAACTTTAAAGGAGCACGAGGGAAAGTAATTGAATATAAATTGAGTAGGATAATGTAAGGAAGTGTTATTTTTGAGCGCAAAGACCACAAGGCAGTATTTTTAAAAAAAATTATAAATCTAAAATATAATTTTAGTTTTTTAAGTTACACATAAAAGTTCTTGATGGATTTACGTGTATTCTATAGATAGTATGTGGGTACATACTAATTGAGAGTAATACAAGAATTCATCTTTGATGAAAGATATACAGTAGTAAATAATAAAGTGATTGAAAGTTTGATAAAAAGATCACACACTGAAACATAATAATTTTTATATTTAAAAGGAATACACATTTTTGTTGCGAAGTCTGAAACGTATTTGAAAAAAAACTAAATATTTACATATCCGATCACCGCAAGCTATTAAAAAACAATTAAAATGAATCTTGTTGGACATGATTACGAATGCTTACATAAAAATCGAATAAATTGTAAATGTGACAAAATTGAAAAAGTGGAGCAATATAAATATTTAAGTTTAATTTAATTGATGAAAAATTTTGCTGGAAACCGCATATTAATAATACATGTAAGAAATGTTGAGATCCAAGTTAAGTGCATTTTATATGCTAAGGTCATGCACCTCTCGGGCCACACTGTATTCACTGTACTTTGCGATGGTCGTCTCGGTTATCAGTTATGGAGTGAGTAGCTATGGACTAACATATAAAACATATACTGATAAAATTAAACAGTTAAAATTAAGATTTTTAAAACTTATAGTAGATAATAGAACGAAGTGTTTGCATAAAGATGATCCAGTTGACAAAAAAGTAACATAATATTTGAAGAGTTGATAAATATTGTAAATATAAATATTGACCCTCACCATAGCTATTCTACCAGATCGTCGGGTCGAACCATGAGAGTACCGATTGCGAACGATGTGTATAATGAGAGAACGAGAGAACATGTTGGGTCATGAATATTCAGAAAAATCCACCTCTAACCCCTAAAATATAAAGTGAAATAACACATTCTTAAGTAATTTTTTATTTCCTTTGTAAATATATAAAAAAAATGTTTTTGATAAAAACTCAATAGTTATCATAATAATTAAAAGGCAATCCTTGCCGTTAAACCGTTACATAGCTTGACAAATAATAAAATTATAATATATTTAATAATAAAGTAGAAATAAAAAAAAAACTTATTATAAATTAAATAAATCAATGAATAAGATACACTTATAGAAAAAAAATCTATCTATCAAAAAAAATATTAAGTTGCTACCGGGATATAATATAATATTACTTAACCTTTCAAAGTTTTATTAATAGACTCGAAATCATTATTTATGAATTTTATTGCTGTATTGTTCCCATGTTGATGAAGTTAACAGCCGATTAGAGAACAAAACAAAATGTCAGGTGCCACCGAGTTGGAGGTTGGACGGGGAACAATATTTTACACTTCCTAAAAGGAAAGTTGTTAAGGGGTGGCGAATGGGGGTAGTCGCGAGCTTGTCAACAACTACCGGCGGGGTACAATAAATCACTTAATCTTGCCTCCATTGAGGGACGCCAGACTCGGTTTTCACCCCGTATCAGATCAGCCGCTCTCTGCCGTAGGATGCTGCGAAGGGATCAGGTTTATCACTTTTGTGCAAGAAATGTATTTATTCATCGGTCAAATCGATAGTCAGAAAACAAACGTATAGGTAGTAAAAGAAGAAGAAGATTAAAAAATGGTTCAAGTTCAAGGAGTTATTCTTTTAATTTGGCATATTTTCTATAAGTACAAATCTCAATAACAAACAATATCTTGTAAACGTTTAATAATTTTCCTGTACTTTTCAGATGAAAAAAATAGTTATTGACCTTACTTTTTTAATTTGATAGGAATCATTGCGCGTCACTTTAACTAATTAAAACTTAAGTACAATCAATTAAAACAAACGAAAAAACACTGTCACAGAAAACACCAAACAAAATGGCGGACTTGGAAAGTTTGCAGTATATTTTTCAAATGTCAGAACTTTCAAGTATTTATTTTTTACACTTGAGGTGTATTGTGGTAGATTTTTACTTAAAATACTTGTAATGCATTGTGTAAAATTTTATTCTTGACAAAACTACATACACTATCCTATTTTTGTGTGATAGATGCGTTCCACAGGATATCGCATAACAAAAATCTTAGTTTACGTAGAGAAATTAGAGAAGTGTTCCGTAGTTTTTCAAAACCGCACAACTCTAAAGCAGTGAATTGAAATATACCTAGAATCGCATAAAGAAGGTTGATGAAAAATCAAGAAAATAATAAGACGTACAAAATTCCTTCAAATTCACTTAATTTTATTTAAAAGTAATATTTTTAATTCAGAATTATCGTCGCAATATGACATTGCTCTGCGTGATTTGCGATTTCGTTCAAAATCTAATTCATCCCTAAAAAATATAGTATATGCATCGGATCTATACATTCAAGACAATGGTTCTTCACAATAAGAATTAGTGTTAACTTAACCATAGTTCTGTGTTGATTTTTTCTCTTCAACAGTGTAATTAGTGATGACTTTCTTGATTCGATGACTTATTTTTTGTAGTTCGTGATATCCAGATATACAATTCTTAAACTCACTTTGAAATTTGAAGGTTTGTTCAGAATTGGTATCATTAAGAAGAAAATGATTTTACAATTTCCCGCAAAGTTGAAGACCTTTTCGAATTATATCTGCAGTGAAGGGGACTGCATTTTTTCCGCTTCACCATCATTATATTAAATATAAACCACATAACTTCAAAATCGCATAAAAAGAGGACCGAGTGTATGTTAATTTTGATAAAAAATGATTTTTCAATTGAAAAAAATTAAAGAATCACCCTTTGGTGGACCATACGCAAGCTATTTAATAAACAAAGTAAAAAAATCTGGCAGATATCCAGAGTAAAGTTAGATTATTTTTGATTTATATAATTTATATTATAATTTATATAATATTATATAATTTAAATGCATAAAATGAAAGCACAGACATATATTTAAATAATATGGACATAATCAATGAATATATTTTTAAAATGAATAACCATTAACGTGTTTGCATTAAATATTAAAAATATTAATATGGACATGTTTATAGAAATTTATTGTTATTGATTGAATTATTTAAAAAAACCCTGGCAAAATAATATTACTCGCGAATGGCAGTGACTTTGTGCATAATTACTTGAGTTTTATTATTTGATACAAAGAGTTTTTAATTGTACAGAGTAGAGTAAAACCATTTCTTTTTCTAAATATATAAGAATATGTGGCATTCTAAGAAGCTAAGTGTCTAAGAGAATACAGCACGATAAAATGAGTACCTTCTTGACAGCCAACTTCCCGGAGGCCCAAAAAATATATTATGTCGATATTTATTTGCATATTTTATAAATATTATATATATTTTTGTACATGATACTATATATATATATTTTTTTTATATATATTTTATATATATTTTTGCACATGATACTAAAATTACCCATACCATTTTTAATGGAAGGTATTGTTATTAATTGTGTTCACTATTAACGGCTCCTGCAAATAAGATTATAAAATATTAGTAAACTGAGAACACCAGAATCTCCAAAACAATTTTTAGATGTTAATTATATTTATTTTCAGTTTGATGACTTTATTCGACGAAGTTTTCGTACAAATATGCAAATACGTAGGTATGTAAATATAATTTTTTTTTTTGGGAAGTTGGTCCGCCGGGATGTTGGTCTTACGGGAACTTTGTTTTCGGAAAGTTGGATTGTCGGGGAATTGGTCTGTCGGGAAGTTGGCATTCGGGATGTTGACCCGAACCCTGATAAAATATTTGCGTGCACGTACTTGAGATAGTGACGTCATAGTGAATACGAATTTATTTTTTAAGTTTAAATTTTTTAAAATTATCTTATAACGTATGTTAAAATCTCAATAAAATTTAAAAAAAAAACTGTGTTCACTTTGTACGTTGTGCTTATCAAAAAATATTATAAAATATAATTAGCTTTCCGGGGTTAAGAGTTTTCATTTAACCTTGTAGCTTTCTTTACTGACTTTCTGATTCCCTCGGCTAATTAACCTTTTTGAAATTACTTTGCCCGCTTGTTAAACAAGGTGGCCATTAAAGAATTGCTGGAGCAAAAGTTTAGGTACCGGCTCTTGCAATTACATTAGTATTGAGGGAACATATTACGCAATCAACTGGCTCAATCAATGTTTCTTTTACGATCGTAACAGGTGAACGTTTCTAGAAAATTGGAAAATATGATCTGAAGCGTAAAAGTATTTCTGTAAGGCAAATGTTATTTTAAAACTTTTGAAAATGTTCACAACTGAAGAAATCATGACATTGAAATTGTTCGCTCTACTCTGAAAATGCAAATAACTGAAATATCTTCACAAATGCTCGTGATCGATAAATTCTCGCCGGAAAATGGAAAAAATAAAGTGAATAATAAACCAAAAGGTGAAAAGCGAGTCGATACAATTTTTTTTTGATATTTCATATTCTCCTTGTGACCATTTTATCACACCGTAAATATTTTTCTATATAGAAAGTAGGTTTCGATAAAATATTGATTTTGTGTAATAAATGTAAACGAAATACAGTGTATTGTTCCAAAGGGGGTAGCTACAAGCTACAGTCCTCGTAGAGGAAGTGATGAGAGCTGCGAGGGGGTAAATAATGCCTTCGAATATTTTCAATACAGGGTCGTTAATGTGATTTGTGGAGTACGGTGGCCATACTTTTCCGGTTCGAGAACAAAAAGCAATGTCTGTGATATTTCAGCACTGAATTCAATTGTTCTCATTTTTTGAGAATAAATTGTTTGTAATTTGTATTGTGAGCGTGTTTTGTATAACAATGGGTAAGAGCGAGGAAAATTAGGCTTTGAATTATTATCCACTTAGCGCCATTCGATACAGTATATTTCGGCAACCTTTTTATTATGTAAAAATAGTTCGTATTTCAAATACGTTTTAAATCTTAAAAATATGATTTACATTTTAAAAAAGTGGTTATAACTTAACTTATATAAATATTCTTCTTGGTAAGGTTCGTTCATTTAAGACCATTGACAAGCTAAAAATTCAAAGTTTTTATGTGCATATGTGTATAATAAAATATCGTATATTTATATAATTATTATTTAGTTATATCTTTGATAGTCAGAATGCCCGAAACCAGATTATCAAAAGACCCAGAGAATAAATACTCACATTGACGCCAAAAAAAAAACGCTTCAAAGACTACCTGAAAGCGAACCTTTAAAAGGTCAACAGTTAGAGTGATATTTAGGAACAAACTGAAAATAGCATGCTTAACTAGAGGACAATGATAAATTATACAATGGTAACCTAACACTCAGGAGGAGAAAACAAAAAGTAGAGTAAGCAGGATACAGAAGTGAGCCCGTAGCCAACGTTTTCCCATGTTCTAGATACACCAGGTCTAGGGTTCAACCCAAACTGGGTAACCTGAGTAACCATAAAAGATAGTCTACCTTGGATATAAGGGATAGCCAATTATGATATATGGTGCAAGTAACAAGACGTAGAAATAATGGAGACAGAAGAAAGTTTCTTTAATCGAACATAAATTAGAATAATAAACACAGAGATGAACAAATTATAATGCGTTAGATAGTTTAAAAAAATATAAGACAGGTATTAAGTCTCTGGTACTCATTATCACTATATTGATTACGGTAGTGTTGCCCGCGGTGATCCTAGGAAATGTTCTCGGTTTCTTCTTAGGTTCTTGTTGGAGAAAGCTCGACGGTGATGAAATTTTCCAGCTTCCGGTGGTCTCCTTGCGGGGGCGCAAATACGGTGTTACGTCTCGGTACGTGACGGGTGCGAGCAAGCTCGGCGCGGCTCGAACTTCGCGCTAGTTCGGTGCAACGTTTTCACCGGTCCAATTCAGTCTACCAGGTCTGCCGAGAATACCTCTCCGACAAGTTAATCCCATATGGAGATGAGGTCTGCTGAGAATGCCTCTCGGACAGATAAGCCTGCTGGAACGGTTCGGGGTACAGTTATATGCCTTCGAAGAATATGTTGTGGTGGGGGTGAACAGGTGTTATTAAGATTAATACTATAATTATGTTTCTTCCGAATAAACGCTTATTGTGTGCAGATATGGCTTTGTTTTCAAGCTTCTTACCAAATGGTGTATCCGAAAATGCAGTTTCTTAAAAAGAAGAAACTTTGAAGTATTGACTACATTTTATTATAATAAAATTAGTCTGGCGCTCTTAATTGCTTTAGGTAATAATCCAAGCGGGATTTTCATTCACCACGGTGTATTCGTAAATGAATGAAAGAAATACTAAATTTTGAACTCCATTACTAAAATATTTATTTTACATGCATTTCCTAATTTACACAGCGTTTATATAGAAGAATTTGTAGAAAAGTAGGTTTTCATCACATAAATGTCAATTATTATATTCTGGTCTTATGATATACGAATTACCAATTTTGTATAAAAAATTAAGTGATCCATAATTCGTCTAACTAAAATAATATTAAATTCATCCGAATCATTGAATATTTATTACTGTTAGATAAAAATATAAACGGCATTTACAAAAGAGTATTAGCTAGAATCATATCTTATAAGGTAGAATGAGCAAAGACAACGGGATAGCATTAACAATATTTGTTTGTGAATTCTGTGATAAAAGGGTTGGCAATTAAAATTGCTAACTAAACATTAAGAATGGCTCACTATGAGTTATGAACTCGATTATGGTAAGCAACCATGATGAAAATCATATTTTATCTTTATTTTTCTGTACTTTTAAACTGAGATAATTATTATCTTTATATTAGTTAAATAAATAAATTATAGAAAACATAAAAGTGAGGAAAAAAATAAGTATTTTGTATGTGTAGTTTCGGGGTAAGCAGTGACGGTAATATGTATTTTATATATTTTTTCAAAGAAAGAAATAGATATATTTTAAAACTGAACATGCAGCAATGAAAAAAATTCCAAATTTAATTTTAGTTAACTTTTTGGTATATATTGAATATATTGTATATATTGAATTGAATAGAAAATTGAAAAACGAGTTGAAAAATATTCAGTTCACTGAAAATATTATTGCTAAGAGGCATATTATTTAATGCATACAGAAATGGTACAGAAACATTTTTCTTGTATTTATAATGGTGAAAATAAGTTTATAATAAATATTAAATAATGATTAGATTGATGGGGTACAGCAGAAGCTATCATCTTTGATAAGTAATATACGAGGCCCGTTCCATGCACAAGTGCTCGCGGAAACGTTAAATCAAATATATACATATAATTTTATAACTATACATAGTTAATAAAATTAATAAATGCATGTATTAATATAATATGCATAAGATATATTGTACACGTGCGATAAACAACTAGGATGAGCATAATTTGTAAACCAAAACATATTCTCAATGTTAAAATTCAACGGTGCTTCGAAACCAAAGTTATTCTTCAAATTCAATTCAAAGTGGATTATCTGTGTCCCGATTTACTGTGCCGAAACTTGGACACATATAACAGACCTCTTCCATATGTTTAAAGTGTCCTTGTGAGATAGAATAAATAATTATTAAAATTATTTCACAAAAGCAACAAAGTAAAAGATATAGTTCTCCAAATAACAAAGCTCAAAAGGTAGTGGGCTGGGCACCTCAATGAAAGAACAATAACCGTTGAAGCAAAAATGTGCTGGAATGTCCTAGAACCTGAAATATAGGACGTCTCCCAGCTCGCTGGTATAGAGAAAATTACAGGAAGCAGTTAGATGCAAGGGCAGAGGCTTTCCAATAATGGATTGGATTTGAGTTGAGAGTAATTGAATTTGGATAGAGTAGTCGTTGAGAAACGGTGGATTTCAACGTGAGAGTGTGGTTTCAGTACGGAAAATGGATTAGAGCAATATAATAGATTTGAAAAATAGCAAAATATCGGTTTCGAGATGGAGAGTTCTTGAAGAGGTGGTGAATAGTAAATTAAAATACGAAGTTGAGAAATTATTCTAAAATCATTTTTGTAAGCATTTGAATTTTATTAGATCCATTCAGAAAGTCAACAATTTAACCACAAAATAATTATTTTTAATACTGGGAACTCAAAAAATAATACGAATATTAAAGTATAAATAATATTTGTTCCGATAATTCACTAAAATTTGTTTCGTTCTTTGTGACAAAGATCGTCCAGTGTCATGAACCCTGTCATAAATCATGCTTTGTTTTTCTGCCCCCTTTTTGGGGGTGAGGGGGTGCTGTAGGCTCGTTGTTATGCGAAACGATGTCGGTAGTGGAAGAAAGTTGAACTTTTGTCTGCTCGGCTAGAGCTACGCAATACTTTTATGACGGCAGAGTTCCTAAATACGATATTTAAATTAGTTACAAAATATAAAAAAGTATTAATTATAAATATATACATATAAAATCAATTTTGTCGAAAAATATTGTTTTTGCGCTACCGGGATTCAAATCTGGATCTCTATTTCCAATCCGGTGAAGTACACTACCAATTGTGTTACAGCGCCAGTATTTTTCATTACAAATTTTCGAACCTATATGTTACACTTTTTTTCAAATTAATACATCTGCCGTTCCATTATTTGAAAGCCATCTGCATTGTTTTTACGGAATCTCAAATACCTTTGAGTAAATCAACTGCAGACGCCAGAATTATCAATTCATTTTTATTAAATTTTGGACACATTGATACAACTTATATTATTATAAAAAAGTGTTGTGACCTTAATATAAAAAAAGTTTGATGTTTAGAGTATTATGATTCAAGGATTGGATATTAAGATATTAAAATTCTATTACATATTATGTTAATTTAATAATAACATTTATGTATATTATTTTTTATGGGATTATTTCGCCTGGGTCTATTACCGCATGACTTCATTATATGTAGTAATTATAATAAAATTATTAATTAACGTAAAGAATCGTCAGCTTTTTTTTAAAAATATGTTTGAACTGATCTTTATACTAAATATATTAAAAAAAAATCTATTAAAATAGAATAGATTAATCGTTTTAGACCTGTACAAAAAAATTTAATAATTTTATTAAAAAAAATTTATAACATTATGTAGGTGGCTTTGTGCAATATGAAATATCTTATTACTCGAGATACATCCCCATCCAGTAAGTCAACAATTTTGTTTGGTCAATATTGGTTTAGAAGAATGTACCATTCAATAGAATGGGAAAGTATCGGAAATATTTTATCAATCAGGTCATTAACCTTATCACAGCACAATGCTGTCTATATTCTTTGATATTAATGTGATAACACAAAGACAAGAAGACAAATACTTCGCCTTCTGCACTGAAATGAAAGGTTTTGAGATTATAATCTTCTAACAAGGTCGAATGTCTTTTCTTAGATTGATACTACACCGGAGAAAACTTCAACGGCTGTCGGTAAGTTTCCTCACGTTTGTCCACACATCGTGTGGAAAATATGAGGAAAAACATAATTTATGACTGCCGTGCCACCGAAGTAAATAACGAATTTAATCAATTGGAAATCAAGGTAGAAAATCACATAAAATAAAGGCCGTTAATTATATTTACTCTGATTGAAAGCACGTTGTTTCCGGTAATATTTTACAAAAATCGAATAAATATATGAAAAAGTGAAAGTATTTTACTTAATAAATGTGCACACTCTACTTAATGTAGTAATTTGTTAGACAACGACCAATTCTGCTTTATTCCAAATCAAATATAGGCTATATAACATTGATAACTCAAAAATATTTTCAACTTTAGAAAATTCTCTAATATTTGATTAAAAAATAATTTTATAAAATCAAAAACGTGTTGAGAAGTTAAATAAATAAATGTTTAATTTCAAAAATATCATATTTGAAATTACTCTATTTACTCTAGCGATGAGATACTCGCCTAGCGATCAAGCCATCTAGGGTTAAACTCGTCACGGGATTCAACCAAGTTTTACAAACAATTCTCATACCGCAAGCGTTTAGTGTCAAAATGGAATGAGTATTGAGGGTTCGCTAAAAAAATTGTCTACTACTTACTTCATATACCGTTATATTTCTACACTCAAAAACACTACTCCAGGTTTCACAAATTAACTTTTTTAAACTATATTTTAAACTAAATACTAAATGTATGCAAATATAATCATAGTACATAGTAATTTATAATTTTCTGCATTGTCACTCGGTATAATGTGTAATCTCAGCGATTGTACGCATCCTTGTATGAATATATGGTAACTTAGGCTAATGAGGACTTCGGCTAATTAATTGAAACAGTAGAAAGCTGCGAACGTTTCCTCATCTCCAGCTCCGCGGGGGTTGATTTAGCGAGTCTTGATATATGATATCGAGGGGGCCGAAATAAAAGTGATATATCAAAAGGTACTGTAAAAAGTAGGGTTTATCGGGAGAACAAGTTTCTCTCGGCCGGGCGGTTATCTCGGGACTGCGAACAGCGAAGTTAGAAACTTCGGGGCAATTTGTCAGAGTGGAGAGCGGAGGCTACCCGGTGGAGGCTGGCTTCCCCCGCCGGCTCCACTTTATTCTTACAATTTCATTTCGGGACCGACGTGACGTCCTATTTAAATGACTGTCACTTTCAATTTTCTGACCACTCTGTAAAGGTGTAATGCGACGCGATTATACCGTATTCTAATACCGCCACACCAAACCGGGAGATCTAGGCTTTCTTTAAAAGCAGAATTAAGTTATGTCTCTTATATTAACCTTTCCCTTACAGTGCTAAAATAAAAATGCGCGTTCCGGTGCTGTAAACTCAGTGTACATGTAGACTTTTGCGATTTTTAAGTCAGATAAATATACAAACGGCATCATAAAGACGCATAAGACACGTCTAACTCGCCCAACCCATGCTCTGCTACTAAAGTGACGATCGACATCAGGTCACACTTCTCCGCATGTACACATACATGTATCGACAAATTCACGTCAGGTTCGAAGAGAAAACATTTTTTATTGTTGCGTATGGTAAATACTAATATATTGTAATTATTTTACCTAATACATATATTTACAAAGATATTCACATAATTAGAGGCAATGTTAACTCAGTTTAGATCATCGGAGAGGAAAGGTTAATAAATAATATAAAACTGTTGGATTATGTATTTTAACTCCAGGATCAAAGTTTCATCAAAACATATAGCTTATTGAAAGGAGGGCTACCAATATCTCTTTCTGTTTAAAGCACAACTTGGAGTACGAGCTTAGTGTTTTCAAACTTACACATTTAAGAATGTGAAAATAAAAGGTAATCTTATAGAAACTTTAAAGATCTCCTGATTAACCAGAACTTAGTGTGAGAGACATCTACTCTAAGAATCTTAAGTACTCAACTGAACGGCCATTGTATGAACAGCTCAAAAACTGTCGTTCGCGCAAGTCGTAATGATAGGAAATAGATTGGTGTAGTGGTCAAGACGTAGGCTTAGTGATCTAGTGGTCGGGGGTTCGCGCCTCGTTCCAGGACACCAGCAAGTAAGTCCTATTTTTATAGCACAAGCGTTTAGCTTAGTTTGAAAATAGTAAGAATATTGATGTGACATGTATTCCTTGTACCAATCTCTATTTAAAAAAAAAAATGAATTTCCTTATGTCTGGATTAGCTTTTCTGGAAAAACTATGCTAGCAATAATAATACATAAAAATAATGTAGATACATTAAACAAGTTGTTACAAGAATTGAAACTTCTCCTTTTTCGTAAACTCACCTCGATCACGAGATGCCCTTATGAAGGTGGTTCTGCTCAAAAAGAGCAATCTGAGACAACTAAGGCAAGGGTTGGACGTATATGATGTGGTTGATTCTTTGTTGATGGCGGTACTGCTCGGTAGGTTACCAAAAGGATAACTTCAATGAAAGAAACTGAATTGTGTATTATGTGCCTCACGGGCGATGTTTATTAAAAAAGCTACCAAAACAATTATGCCTAGTAGTGATATTATACACTAACATGAGCTTATACACTAAATAATTTTTACATATCTTACTGGTGATAGAATGGTGGTCTCAAAAAATACATCCACTAAAATAATGTATTGATTTCGGAGAACGGTTACCACTAACAAAAAGAAACCCTGTATGAAATCCATAGGTGACTTACCCGTGGAGGCGGTGCCACCTCAGAAAGCTGGTTTGGTCCCTGGCCATATAGGCGAGGTATAGCGGTCGGCGGGCTTCCGAGAGGCACGCGCAACCTTGATGAGAATATCGCGATGTGAATCTCGGACCCGAATGCCGGGTTTAGACACAACACGGCAAGCGCTGTTCCTATCAGACCGTGCGTGTTGCGGCAAGAATACCTATTTTCAGTGATTTCGTAAGTATCCGCTCCACCACTATCCATTGAGAGCGGTACGTTTCCACACCAAAGTTGCGTCCACGCATAATCCTTGTTCTAACATGACTGCCTTTTCACTTTTGAGTAACAGGCGCGTCCGTGGCTTGGGCACGTGATTGATTCGCGCCTGCACAACAGAGCGCAGATCGCCCAAACATCTAAGCGCCGATGGTTAGAATTTGTTTCAAAACAAAGTCTACAAAATAAATTGACTCGACGAAAACCCTGCAAAACATGGTGACATTCATTGTTACAAATTTTCAATCAAATTTAAAGTTCATTCAATCTTTTTTCATCGTCATTTTTTCTTGATACTTGAATAAAATATAATTCTACGGTCAGATAGGTACTAGAAAAATTTAAAAATTATTATCGTATTGCAATTACGGGCTGGCGGAGGAGAATAGTTAAGAAAAATCAATGTTCTCTCTATTTTTTGTATAACTATTGTGCGCAAAAAATCTATTGTGCAATTTTGTGCTGGAGGAGAAGTTAATTACTTCACCGGTATATGACCATTTTTTTGAGATTGTATATGTAAAAAGTATTAAAAAAATAGTACCCTAATCCGAGGTTACAATCCTCAGTAACGAGGGTACATATTGAAAAAGAAAATATTTACTTCATTAAAATATACGGCTCATAAAAACACATTTTCTCCTATGAACTTCTCTTTTGTGCTAGTAGTCCATACCCAGCATTACCCTGGATTCAGATTCATATTGAGGTTCTTAATTTAGCTCGGTCAAACGGTGTAGGATTGTATAGACAATAGACAGACAAATATGCAGTTCATTTTTAAACACGTAGATTTCTTAGAGCACGGTATACAATCACAGTTATTAGTTCACGTAGTTTACTGTTTGGACAGAATTTTAACATGAAATTATTCTAATTATTCTTAAGACTATATTTCACGTATGTAGATATCTCGTAGTCAAATTAAATTTCATCTGTAAATCAAACATTTTTTTAATTACATACGTAATGGTCTTAATCCATCTCTGTAAAAGTAAAAGTAAAACAGCAAAATTTGGGTTACTTCCTTTTTAAATTTTGAGTTCAAAATGTTGTAACAGTTAGGAAAATCGTTAATCTATATGTAATATGTAATGTACTTGCTATCTACAATATATCTCTAGCAGTAAGCGTGTGTGTATAAGGATGAAATTTTTATCTAGAAACTGGTGCAAAGGACAGTACAGATCTAGTGCGGAGGGAGTTGTTATCCTTTGTGTATTGTATTTTGAACGCAGAGCAGAACGACGAACCGATGCATACCAATTACCTTTATCTCTGGAATGTGAGACCAAAATTTCATCCATGTACACGCAACCTAAATAATGTTTTTAAGGGTACGTTTTTTTATCCCAAGATTTTTTTTTTTAAATACATAGGTAATTTTGACATGTTCATTTGGCCTAGCTGTAAAACACTCGCCTAGCATCAAGCGGTTGAGGGCTCGAGTTCACTAAATTAATCCTATTTTTCATTGCACAAGCACTCGATAAAACAGCAATACTAATGGTGAGATTTGAATTTGTGAAGCATTATTTTAATTTGAACGGAACGTATGATATTTTTCTTATATATATATATATATGGGTGGCTTTGACTTTTTCGTATAAATACTTTTACAAATAATAATAATTATCTTTAGATATATCGCGAGTGTAGGTACTCTACACGTAGGAAATAAAGATATTAATAGATTAAAAACAATATAAATACGATGTAATATTCGAAAAATTAGAAGCATTATTGTTTACAATTTAAAATGTATGGAAAATGAGAATCCTTCTACTCAATCATTAGTCAATTAATATGTGGCTTGAATATTTTAATATTGGATATGCGGACATAAGATGAAATGTATAAGACGCCCGGCTCTAAAAACCAATATAATACGACAACGAGAGATAACCGATAGTAATGTATCAATCATGAATCTTATTCCGGAATTAGTATAAATTAGTATGGGAATGACGCTTTGACACGATAATCTAATTATTTATAGTTGGGTGCAGCCAGTCACGCAATTGCCTATTTCCCCTTCATAATGTATATTTTTAGGTCAAATTCAGTTCACGTAATTAGCTTGGGTTTATTCGGGTTATCGAACTAATTATCTAGGAATACTTTGAGAAAGAATTTTGGTGAATATTATTAACGAAAGCTTAGTAGGGGCGCCAGATTTAATAGAGCCTACATATATGTACATACACACATAAACACACTAATTTCTTTTCCTTTGATCTTGTTAATTATTTTACTATGAACATCAGAAGTTTATGAAATGTTTAATTAAACCTTTATGGAAATAATTAATGCTAGATTGAAACATTTAGATCACAAGAAAAACCAAACAAGGCGAGTTAATTATAATAATTTAACATAGACACGCATTAACATGTTCAAATTGCATTCAAATGTTTTTCAACTCAATATATGAGCTACTCGGGTGTAAACCATGTTAACTGACAAAAACAAATTTTGAGATATTGTATTTTCAATATTTGGGTTAATAAAATAACATAATTTATAAAGAAATTAGAATCGTTTTTCTTTTTTATTAAATTTTTATTATCAGACAATATAAAGAAATCTCGAATGTGAAAATAAGAATATGATTAAAAATAAAATTATAAAAAAATAATAAAAATTGAAAAATGTAAAAAAAAGCAAGTTACCATCCTTTACATGATCATACGAACCATTAATTTATGGTACACGACATATTTTAAACCAAAAAAGTGATTAGGATATTTTGTTCCCAATCTAATAATAACACCTGTTTGTTTGTGTAAGTGTCACCTTTATCTTTCTTCTTTCTCTCTGCATTTTGTTTTTTAAGCCACCTTTTTCTCTTTCGGGTTCTAGTTGTAACTTGCATACTAACTAGTGATGTTCCTGCAACACCTTAAAATTATTTAAAATACTGTAAGTATTTTACATTGATGTCTAGAAGAATATAAAATAAGTAAAAACATTTAGAAAATCTAATGGTATATCCATTAAATTAAAATCAATCAAAGTTGTAGCGTGTAAATGAAAATACTTAACATGATTTACATGAAACAGGTTAAAAATTCATCAAAATTTTATCATGGTCACTACTTGAAAAATTTGCGTCATTGTTTTCGACAGAAAACGTGGGATGTGCTACACTGTCATCACTCTCAAAAGAATCCACAGATTTGACAATGTTTGCAATCACTTCATCCGTTAATTGTGGCGACGCAAAACGTGGTATGCGTCAGCCGTCCGCCATCTTGGATCACTTACTATTCTTTACATAAAACAGTTATGTCATATACCATTGATTACCCAGCTAAAATCGTCCGTTGCCATCATTATAAAAATGATCTCCAGCAAAAGATAACACTACTTGCATGAAAAATATTAGTTTTGCAATATGTTAGTTAACATAGTCTACACCCGAGAAGCTCATATGTACATCAGTTAAAAATAATAACTAAGCAAGAAATCAAATTAATTTATAATATAGAGCAACATATTTTGAAAGTACATTCCGGTCTGTTATTTTGAATCGTGTAAAACAACAGAATTTGTTGAATGAAATAAAAACTGTAATGCCTAGTATGAAATGGCAAACATTGTAACTTTCATTCTTCCGATGATTTGGATTTGATTTAGTGCCATATTTTTAGTGCCATATATTTAGTGCCATAGTATCTGGCCATTATAATTTGTACAGATTTTGACGGTTTAAGAGCAATGAAAGTGACATTGTTATTTCTTATCTCTAGAGTGCAGCTAGAGTTCGGTTATTTATTTTAATGCATTTGTTATCCAATCACACATGTTTTGCTAGATTAAATAATATTTTTTAATGAAAACGTTTTTTGTTGCAATGTTGCAATTTTAAAACATAATTCTGCAGTATTTTAAAAACAAATTAAATGAATCGACTAGAAAGATACATAGAAAAAATCAATTATCGAAAAAAAATTTGCTTGATCCTGTAGCAACCAAATATTTTTTCCATATATAGATTTTTTCTGTGTATCTTTTTAGCTAATTAATTTAATTTGTATTAATTTTAATATTATTTTATTTTTTTATATATATATTATTACATTTTTAAATTATTCAAACCACTCGTTGATAAATAAATTAATAAAATAAAAATGAAACGTTTTTTGAGCAATTTGTAATCTTGTTTTAGCTTGATTGTTAACCTTTAGTACCCACGCAAAAAATTTACCGAAAAATTGAATTCTAAAATTTTTTTTCTTATTATTTCACTTGTTTTTGATCAAGGGTATATTAGAGATGAAATATGACGCTTCTTTATTTTTTTCAAAACAATGACGAAGTTGAAGTTTATTTGACCTATGAATAATTAAATTATGAATTTAAATAATGGTTTTTATGGAAACTTGATTTGTTTCTATTGCGAGATAGTTTTCCAAAACTATTATATGACTACTAAGTAACTTTTTAAGTAAAAAATAATTTTATGATTTTCACCAAAGTATTGATTTTTTTTTAATAACCTAATTTGTTAAACCCTGTTCCTAAATTGACCATCTATGTCGTTTAGACGATTATCAGTTGATATTTCAGTTTATACGAAGGGGCGGGGAAAATAAGAGATGGAGAAAGAGTGGAAAGAATTCAGGAGAGGGACAAGAATAGGGACCAGGGGGCGGCTGAAGGACCACCCAGAACCAGAAAACATGACCCACCTGTGAAAAACTCCTTCCGGTATCTGAATCTACTTCCCCAGAATCCACAGGTCTTCCGGCTCCAAGACATGTACAACGTTGTTCAGCGTGAAGTACACTTGGACATACATTTTCGGTGATCGCGTAAAAGTGTCAAACAACACCTTACGCAATATAAAGATGTACAATATAAATCGGTTCGCACGGTAGCGAGAAACCGATTATACACAAATAAGTAACAGGCCCACACAGTAGGATGATAATTCACAGCAGTCAACGCACCCAAATGGTAAAGATTCTCTAAGATTCAACTTCAACTGCAAGACCATAGAAAGCACACTATATAAAATATCGTGCTGTGGTTATAGGGAAGGGGGTAGTGGATAAGGAATAGACAAGAATTCTATTCACGTGCGCGCGAGACGGCGATCAACGATCCATACATCATAAAGATCGAACAATTTCTTAAACGTGTTTTAAGATTCTTTAAACTTGTATATACTCAGTAATATCATAAACTACGATTGTTTATTAACAATTTTTTAGAAAAATTATTTTTCAAAGTAGGAGATAACTAAATTTCAAAAATATTTCCTTCTTCAAATTTTATAAATGCTTCTTCAGTTTTAAAGGTCCTGGTGTGCTCGTCTGCTCAATCGACAACATGCCCACCCAGCTGCCGCGCGAGGCCACCGACTTTTTTGGAGATCTTCTCCTGCCGTACGCCAATAACATAATGCAGTCTGATGCCACCAAACCATTGGCGGACCACAAATTCTCGGCATCCGTTGACGCGGTAAGTAAAACTATGTCAATATTTGAATATGTCCAAGAACACACAAATATTGCTAATACTGGTCAAAATAAGAAAACACATATATAAAAATTGATTTTTCAGGCGTATTCTAGTATAATGTATTTAAAAAAACATTATACAGATAAAGAATATTGCTTTAAATAATTTCAAAAATAATTAGATTCTCATTAGTGACATCTATGCTGTTTCAGGGAAATAATTATCAAATTCAGTCCATAGATGGCGATAGTATAGTTGTACTCAAAGTGTTTCCACATATTAACACATATACAACTTCCAAAAACTTAATAGATATAGAGAGTGATTAATGCGTGAGAATGGTTAACGTTATATTTGTATAAAGTGATCACTTAAGCCAGCCGAAGACAGGTCGTAAGCCCTGTAACTTGTACTGTACCCATACTTCCATATTTTTCCATTAAATATAATAAAAAATAGCTTCGTCTCTATGAGATATCTATTATTTGTTTAAAATTGTGTCAATCATATTAAGTTATATATGATATTTCATGGATAAACAAAATAAGATTATTAAAGAAAACACATTCTTATTGTGAAGTTGTAATTATTCAGAACATAGGTCTGTGATATTTTAAATACTAAATTAATGTATTAATTATAAATATATACATTAATTTAGTATTTAAAATAAGATTGTTATTTTGTTTTGTTTTATAATAAGTAATGCCGGGTTTCCACCAAACAGACTATTTAAAAAACAATATAGTTTTTTTAAAAAAAAACTTGTTTTATTGCCTTCAAAACAGTTCTGGGAGACTGTTCCAAAAACTTTTTTTGCTAGTGTTTGTCTCTTTTTTCCATGTATTTTAGCCCCGCAATGATATCCTTCATCGACGGTGATTTGATTAGAATTAGCTGTGGTTGGTTTTTAATTAATGGTCAAATAAAAAATTCATTATGATACGATGTTGGGTTGAATGGAGAATTGAGATTTTCCTTTTTTTCCCACAATTTTACCAGAATGTTAACTACCGATTTGAAATTGGTAATTAATTTGGTAGGGCCTAAAATAAAATAAAAATAAAAGAAAAATACAAATTATCGGGACAAACTCTTGATAAAAATCACATTCACAGATAAAGAGTGCTCTTTTTTGTTAAGAAAAACAGTTTTTGATTGTGTTTCGTGTTTTGTCCGTTTGGTGAAAACCCGGCTTAACAATATCACAAGTTTTGTTTAGGGAAAACAATATTAGTGGTCGAATACTACTTCAGATAATAATCGTTTCCATACAATTTCACACAAATGAAAAAAGTTTTCTAATAATGATTAAGTAAAATAGGTCATTTGTATTCTAATACATATACCATAACTTTCTTAAATAGCTTCTAGAGTTGAACTAATTATAATGCTTACATGTTTATAATTTATTTAAATAAAAATATTATTTTATAATATTAAATAAATTTACTACGTAGAAGAACTTTATAGTTTTAAAAATATCGTACGTGAAAATAAAAATAACATAAATTTTTAAGAGTAGCTTAAAATGTAATAAATTTAATAAATATAGATAGTAATCAATTTTATAATTCTTCATATATTAGTAAATACAATTCAGGTGAATTAATAGTATGTAGAGGTACTAACTTTAAATAATCGTTATAAATCGGTAAGTACGCGTAAATACTACTTAATAATATGGAAAATGTAGTTATTTATGTTAAAAATAAATTAAGTACTATAAATTGGAAAATTACGTAAGTTTTGAGGACAATAGTAGAGGATATTCGCGAAAGATCTGGTAAGATCTGATGGACTAGATGTTGATGGAAGGTCCTGTTTGTAAGATGTATCGAGAAGCGTGCTTGAGGAGATGTAAGTGATATATCAGGATACAAAAGTGCGGTTATCATCTGTATCGACCTCTGCGGTGACTCGGTATTATAGTTACTACAGGTGAATTTTATGTTCCAGGTTGATGTTGTTTTTAAATAACTAGTTAAAAAATATATTTATTATTTTAAAATTATTTGGTTTATTACAATTATGTATAGAATATGACATTGGCCAAGTGGCCGCCTCTGGTAGTCTGTAGCATCGAAATTCTTGTTAGTTTATTAGCATAAATCTATTTTTTCAAGTACTACTACAGAAAATTAACCGTCAAATCAGGTGATCGAGGAGGTCAGTTGATATTATAACTTTTAGACATTATGCGGGTAGGAAAAATTTCTCTCAAATTTTCAAGCATAGCTCGGGCTGTGTGTGAGGTGGCACTGTCTTCTTGAAACTACATACGTTGCAGGACCAATCAGCTCAATTCGGCTACCAATAAGTTTTCCATCATATGGTGATAGCGATTAACATTAATGGTTATAGCATTCCCATTATTATTTAGATAAAATATTTTAACGACTTCACCAGGTTGTTGAAGCGTTAAATAACCATAATAAATTGTAATCAACTAATCTCTATGACTACCAAATGCGAACTGACATGTATCTACCAAACCAAAATGGCGGATAAACAAAATCGGCATGGAACATAATATTCACCCTGTATATATTCGTAGTTCTAACTATGGCAAGTATTTTTAGGTTCTATTTTGATTATTTCAAATTAAGACTTACGTAAATATTTATTTGGAAAATATTTTTGTATTCAAATATCTCATAAATCATTCTTTTTTACATGTAAATTTGGTATATAATTAAACAAAAGCACTAAATGTTATTTTTAATAGTTAATTTTATCTCATATAAGAAAACTCAAAATAAAAAATTATATCCACTATACTCATATCCCATGCAAATGTCACGATAAAGTGACACCTTCACGCAGAGGCGGGTAATTGACAGTTCGTGAGTAGTGATATAATAGGTCGCTTTAATGAGACGTATCGTGTGGGAGGGACCCGTCATGAAATTTGTATCAGTTTTGCTATTCACTATGTACCATGTAATATGTTTCCAATTTATACGTAAATACTTTTAACATAATTGTTTTTAATAACACTATGTAACGGTGTATTTGCGTGTTTATAAGTAAATTGTGTTTAACTATAATATATAAATTGTATTTAACTGCAAATTTAATCAGCAATAGTGTAATTTTAATCACAAAAGTAGAAGCAAACAGAGCTATGCCCAGACTTGACAAGATATGGAAATACAGTGGTGTATCTAAAACAACTAGTTAGGCTCTAATTTTTTCAATATACGAGGCGTGTTTTTTAAGTACCGGATATTTTTTTAAAAGAAATACGTCATTTTTACAACACTTTACTTTCTTCGGACGCTACACACCTTAAACTACTTCTCAACATAGTCGCCACCATTATTATTAAGGCACTTGTCATAACGGGGCATTAATTTTTGAATACCGTTTACGCATTTTTATACTTCGATAAGTAGGCCTAGTTATAAAGTTTGAACATGTGCGTTCTATTTGGGTGGATTTAAAAATAGCAAACAAAAGTGAAACTGCTTCTGGTGAGATACGGTTTCGAATTGAGTCGGATATATTTTTTGAGTATTATTATTCGATTATTGGTTCGGAGGTTGATCAGCAGAGTTTAAGAAAATTTAAGACTGCAAAAAGAGTGACCATCAGCGTTTAAACGTCCAGTTTCACAAAGGTTGGTGTATTTTTATTTGCATGGATTGAATGAATGTATTCAACAATGCCATTAGAAAACCCAGGACTAGGTATCAAAGGTACATACGGCTACAAATACCTTCGTCATAGAACGACGCCGCCTGGGATGAAATCCATGTCTGTACTCTGTCTTTGAATTTATCATCGTCATCAAAACGCTGGCCACCAAGGAACCGCTTCAGATGAAGGAAAATATGGAAATCAATTGGCACTAAATCTGGGCAAAACAGGATATAATAGGCGATGAATGTCAGCTAGTTTCATGTTTCGTGCATTCAAGAAACAAATCACTGATCTATTGTCTTGAACATTTCAACCACTCACTATAAGATGGCCACACTATGTGAATGTCTCCAACGTCGCATGTGGTGAGTCAACAGATGAAGGAAACTATTGAGCATGCGAAAAATTGCAACCGCAGCGCTACACCGGGAATATTCGGCAACGGTACTTACTTAAAAAAACGAGTCTCTATGGTGTGGATAAGTGGATTCTAAAGACGGGAGATAGAAGGCGGATTTAAGATATAGTGTTAGGTTATTTCTTCTTTCTACCTCGGCTTCATGTTCAAGGGGAAGCATCTAGCCTAACTAGTTCTTTTTTTAAATATTATCAAGTCAAAAGGTTATAGAATAAAATTACAAAATGCCATTGTTTACAATAAAGTTTATTATCTATTTTGTGACTTGCATGTATTAAAAGTTGAAAAAAAGCATTTTACCTAATTACTTATTAATGAGACAATTCAAAAATAATTACAATTAAATTAACGTTATACATGTGCCCATCATGCCAACATAAAGTTAACTACCAAATTTTCTGTGTCGGTTCTTGTCTGATGTTGATTATTCAGGTCCCTCACGTAAAGAATTACCTTTTAGGAGACGCCTTCCACATGTAGATGATGGTCCTGGAACCGGGACGTGAAGTGTGGCCAATAGTTGTGGTGCCAGGGTAGAGTGATGGAGTTCAAGATTGATCACTAGATGATGTCCAATTATCCAGGCAAACCGGGACTCTGGACGCGATGTGCTTATGCAATTTGTGCGTGCCGTATATGATATTGTCTCCCCTGATAGCGACAATTTATTTTCACTACATCAAATTAAGTTGATCTTCTTTTCTTTATATATAAATTCACCGGGACCCTTTTTATACTTTTAAATCAACGATTAAACACAGAGAACATCACAGTCTAAGCTTTAACTCGAGGCGCACAGTTTACATTTTCCCCTGATAGCGACAATTTATTTTCACTACATCAAATTATGTTAATCGTCTTTTCTTTATATATGAATCCACCGGGACCCTTTTTATACTTTAACATCAACGATTAAACACAGAGAACATCACAGTATAAGCTTAAACTCGAGGCGCACAGTTTACATTTTCCCCGGAATCACAAATTACAAACGCTTACTTATCGTATCAGAGACGATGTTGATTTTGTTTTCTAATTGAAAACAAGATCGTGTTTATGGAGCGATCTCTCCCGGTTGGGATTGGGAGAAAGACTGACGCATGAGGGTGATGCATCCCTTATGGTCCATTTGCCTACTTGACTAAAGTCACGTACGCCAGATTTTTTATTGCCGTTCCCACGCCGCATCGTAAGTCTAACGATACAGATGCTTATTGCCCTCCGTCCCTTACTTTGAGTAAGTGTTTTTGTATCCTTGAAAAACAAAATATTGTTTTGGGTAATTTTGCATTCTAACAATAGCTTTGGATCAAATGCTGCGCATAACTTGGATAAGACGCACAAGTATCTTCAGGAACTACAAACGGACGATATCGATCTCAACTATTTTTCCGGGGAGTGTCAGCTTATTATTTGGATATCTTGCGAGAAGGAAAGATGATTTGGAAGACTTGTCTTGACCTTTTGATACATTTATAAATGTATAATATTAGTTTGAAGAAACGATTATATATTTATTTTCTAATAACGTGAAAATATTCTGAAACAATGCTGAGAAATACGTTATTATTTCGCCGTATTAACTTCTCAAACCATTTACGTATTCCACAAATTTTGAACTTATATTCTGTAGTCTTTTGTATAATTGATACATCTGTTATTCCTTTTATAAAAGTATTGGTAAAATAGTAACGCATTTTTTACCCGGATAGGAAAAGTTCAGGGTTCGTATACCGGTAGCATATTTTAAATCTAATCTCAAAGCATCTCGTTCGTATACCGGTATCATATCGGTAGGTCTTTTAAATTGATTAATTTAATATAAATACTAATAAAATGTATTAATTATAAAAATACACATATAAAATTGATTTAATCGGAAAATATTGTTATTGTATTACCGGAATTCGAACCAGGATCTCTTTTTCAATTCGAGGAAGGTGCATTACCAACCATTCTACAGTGATAGTATTTTTGACGACGAATTTTCGAATAGTTTTTCAAATGAATACATCTATTATTTTATTATTTGAAAGCCATCTACACTGGAAAAAAGATCCAGGTTGGAATCCCGGTAGCGCAACAACAATATTTTTCGATAAAATTGATTTTATATGTATATCTTTATAATTAATACATTTAATTAGTATTTAAAATATCACAGACCTTTGTTCTGAATAATTACAACTTCACAATTAGAGTGTGTTCTCCTTAATAATAATTGAGTAGCTTGTTGGTGCAGTGGTCGAGACGTTGGCCTAGTGATCTAATGGTCGGGGGTTCGCGCCTCGTTCCAGGACACCAGCAAGTTAGTCCTGTTTTCATAGCACAAGCGTTTAGCTTAGTTTGAAAATAGTAAGAATATTGATGTGACATGTATTCTGTGTACGCATCTCTATTAAAAAAACTAATTAGATTAACAATATTACAAAACCATGTTTTAAAATTGCAACGAAATTGTGTTTTCATTAATAAAAATATGATAATATTTCACGTCGAAAAATATGCTGGATGATCGATAATATTATAGGAAACCACGTTGAAGGACGGCAAAGAAATGGAAGATCCCTCACTTTTTGGATTGACCAAATGGAACAGCCGCTTCTCTGTCGATTGATTTCATATCTGATGACGCCGAGAAAAGTGAAAATGAATATTTAAGAAGGAGGGAGTTCATTAAGTATCGCAATTATCAGTTTTGAGGAGGAAACGAGACAGAAGAAGGTTTAAAAACTAGAAAACATTTTTGGATTTATATGTTGTCACTGGGATTAATTTGAAAAGTGAGTGCTGAAGAGTAGAAAGGGAAGAAAAGGAAATTTAATTGTAAATATTTTTTAAAAACTTAAAATAAATGACTGCACAAAACAATGCACTCAAAATTAACTGGAATTCGTCCACTTCCAATAAAATTACAAAAACATGGATCCAATATATGATTCAATTGGGTAGAGATCAATCCATTCAAACATTTCAGCATAATCATAATACAATACCTACACTAATAATTCACTAGTTTTACAACACTCTCACTACATTTTTTTTTTCTTGAATTAAATAACACCACAACGGCACGAAAAAAACTGGCTTCTTTAACACAGACGGCAGTCTAGCAAAATAGCCAGGACAATGCTGTATATATCAGAGGTGGAGTCTACCCCACACAATAAACTATGAGGATTACTTAAAAGCAATATAATTGTATCTTATGTTTATCATGTTATATTATAATATTTTATATTCACATCTGTTACAGCAAAAACATGTCAATAAAGTCCAATAAATAAATAAATGCCTACGAATAATTTACTGACTGTAAAAAAGTTGAATCATCAATTATATAAGCCTAGCATAATATTTCCTGTGGCTTTGTTTCTGAAATCTTGTGGGCTTTCTATGACTTTTCAGAATCTCATATTATCTTTGAAATATTTCAAATCTTATCCAATATCTTTTCCTTATGAGTGCCTCCCGTAAGGCACATGTTTTAAAAATATCTTAACATTATTAATAGAAGTAACACGCGATATTTAGGAAAGTTCCTTTAACACTGCTTTACAATTAAAAATGTTTTAAATAAAACATCTAAAGTAACTACGCCTTTAAAATGCTGAATTTATTTTTATCTGTGACCAAATCGAGGCTTGACTCACGTTAAACCATTAATATTGTAGGTACTTAATGCTTGTTGTGCAGATTTAATTTATAAATAAATTTCTACTTGGAAAAGATGACTCATCATTTTACTTTGAAAAATTATATTTATGTTGACATTACCACGTGGGGCGCGTGCGTCGGAAGATTTAGGTACAATATTATGTCACAGTTTTCCTACGGCGCATTTATTGAAAGTTTAATTTTTTAAATAAAAGATGGACTATTACAATATTAAAATGCTTCAGACTATCGATTCCAGGTAGTCTAAAACGTACATAAAAGTTAATCAAATTAAACAAGTTATTGGTGGTATTTCAGAATTTTTGATTACATTAAAAATATTTTTTGAAAGTTGCTTCATGTTTAATAGTCATAATGAGTGAATATTTTACTCTAGAAATATTAATTAATAACTAGATGACGTCTCAAAGAAGAAGTAGGACAGCGCCTCACTGCCAAGTTTTGAAATTAGTATTCGCCGAGTACCAAATTTGACTTGGTAAAAAGATGTTTGATTAATTTTATGTTCATTCCATTTATAAATTTATTAATTTTCAAACCAAAATCACTTCTTATCACAGGCTATCAAATATATAGACATGAACTAACGTAAATTCCTTGTTTCAATATTTGCATTTTGGTGTCACTCACGTGATCACTTTGGTACCATTTACGGAATCAAATAGCTCCGCGACTTTTTGAAAATATATGATTCGATTGGAATGAAAATTGGAACGCTGATAATATAATATGCATTAATGTAAAAAATACGTTAAATAAAATACAAAGATTTTATTTTCAAAGAGTAAATACTTTTACTGTTGCATAAATGTGTCATATACTACCGGATTTATATTTCCACAAATTATGTGTAGAATATCCCGCAACAAATTTTCTAAACCCCTCTCCTATATGTGCACTTTATTTCATGTCTATTCATTTACTGGTCTGTGCTTCATGGTTCTATTACAGTGGTCGGCTACTATCGGTATATAATCTAACAACAAATCGGTTTATTACATTTTTTATTTATTATAGTTTATTGTTTATTAGCTTAGTTAATATATTTCATTAATCAAAATAAGTATTTTAATTAAAAACATATAGTTGATGCTTTGAATATCTTAAAGTCGCTATTATATAAAATTAATATAATAGTTCAATCATTTAATATGAGTAGCCGGTTTAGGGGTTTCAGATCAAATCTGAAACTTTATTTCAGTTGCTATTTTTATTTAGTTTTTATTGCGATTATTTTTATAATTTAAATATATATATATTTTAAATAAGATTTTTTTTAAATAGAGATGCGTACACGGAATACATGTCACATCAATATTCTTACTATTTTCAAACTAAGCTAAACGCTTGTACTATGAAAATAAGACTAACTTGCTGGTGTCCTGGAACATTTTGACTACTACACAACTCATTATTATTAAAGCCTACTTTATATCATTCATTATAAAGGACACTAGTGTGTCAAGAATAAATGAAAAAAAATCCATGCTCTTTCTGTAAACGGGTTTCTTATCTTTTTGCAATTGCTTTAATAACTACAGCTAGTGAAAGCACGCCATTGGAAAACTTCAATAATGTAGTAAAAATACCAAAATTGCATGTCTGGGAAACGAGAGAACTTTAAAGACGCGACTACCAACTTCCTATATTGGTTTCCTGAGCCTGCGCGATACTGTAAAAGATCTCGTATAATACGTGTACCAAAGTGCAGGACTTAAAAAGTTATTGGCCTATTCTAGAAAGCCGCCATTTAATTTGATTACATAATATAATTTTAATACAAATTAAATTAATCAACTAAAAAGATATATGTAGAAAAAAATCTATCTATCGAAAAAATATTAAGTTGCTACCGGGGTTCTATCCTCTATTCTATTCTAGACCTCTTCCTATCCGGAGAAGCGCGTTCGAAGCAGGTTCGAATCCCGGTAGTAACTAGATATGTTTTTTAAAGATTTATTTTTTTCTTATATCTTTCTAGTTGATTAATTTAATTTGTATTAAAATATCCCAGAACTGTGTTCTGAAAATGCAACTTCACAAACAAAAATGTGTTCTCCTTGATATATATTATTTATTAAAACAGCTGTACAATTGACATTTTGAAATGTAACCACTTTAATACATTTTTAATGTTTATGAATCAATGTGTGCTTGTATTAAATCAATACATTATGCGTTAAATATATTTTTTTAAACATTAAACTATTATTATTATTATTATTAAGTTAATTACCACCACCATACCGTTTCTTCGTAAATATAAGCAGAGAGGCCAGAAACTCTTGCCTTGTCAACTTTTATACTCTCTCTCTCATGCAAGCTCTTCGATTTTAACAGGGACGTTCTCTTCACTTAGATCTATTTATGACAGAGTAAAGGATGAAGAAATAAGAAAATAATGTAAAGCTGATCTTAATGTAGTGAGTAAGATTAAGAAAGAATCATTTACGTAGTTTGGTCATGTGAAACGGATGAATGAGGAGAGAATGGTAAGAAAGATATACGACGCCAGTGTTGATGGCACCAGAAGTAGAGGACGTCCGCGGAAGACTTGGCATGACCAGGTAAACCACATGCTTTAGGATGGTCCTGTTAGAAGCCTCAATAATCAGGAAGCTTGTATGAGAAGGTGTATGAATGTGGATGAGGCGAGAATTGTGTGTCAGAACAGAAATGTGGGAAGTTCTATTCTCTCTGCCTGCTTCCGCGGGAAAACGGTGTGATGGTAAGTTAGTTAATTTAAAATTATTAAGTATAATTATAATTAAGCACATCACATATTCATGTTTTTTTTATTGTTCTAAGGTAATCAAATTAAGATACTCCCTTGTTAACGTGCAAGACAGATAATACCATTTTCAACTAAAGTATAATCCATTTCCAATAAATGATTTATAAAATATTTTATCGCAAAAATCAGTAAAATCTATTCAACTGTCTAATGTATACCAAAATTGCTGAAATAATTTTTTTTGACATTTTCTTTTTTAAATAGGGATGCGTACACGGAATACATGTCACACCAATATCCCTACTATTTTCAAACTAAGCTAAACGCTTGTGCTATGAAAATAGGACTAACTTGCTGTCCTGGAATGAGGCGCAAACCCCCGACCACTAGATCCCTAGGCCAATGTCTTGACCACTACACCAACAAGCTACTCATTGATTTTATTAGATTTCTTGAACTGTTGGTTGTCTAAAATGGTAACTATTTGTGAATTGAATTTGTAAATCAAGTGAAAAATAATTTACGAATTTAATTCTTTTAGCCATTGACCGTTATTATTTCTCTGGGCCATATAAAAAAAGAATTATTTTAATTTAAGAAATAACTTAATAATGCATTGCACCCACTATTAAGTGGTATTGTATCGGATTCATTTTGGAAGTTGGATTTAGAAATTGGTATAGGTACTTCTATTGATAAATCGATATACCATTGAATGTAAATCTGAATATGAATTTGTGAAAATGATCACATTCATATATGTTACTATTATAATCGGTTATGATGATTTTTAATTAGATTTTATTATTACATTTGCAAAGGGTACAATTTTAAACATTTTTAAATATATATTTAAATTTTTGATTATATCACATGTATTCATATATTCACATACCTATCTGAAAAGTAATTTAATCTCTAAGTCTACATAATAATTAAAAATAATCTTAATAATGAAATGAAAAAGAAATCAAAATATATAACATTTAGCAGCATCAAAAAGCTAGTAGTAAACAACCATCAAATATCGCATGAGTTTTGAGATACTTGTATTGGTCTGACGTATTATTCTTACAAATAAACATACAGTCTGCCTTGAGGCAGGTATTTACCTGATTTTTTAAATTCTATTTTAATTTTTCTATCTTCCTCCTCTATCCTCTATCTTATATTATTCTCGTATTGTATTTCTTAGTTATGATTTTGTTTTGTATACTTGGAACCCGATTTTTTGTCTAATGTGCAAAAAAATTGTAAATAAGACTTTTTTATTTGTTTAATAAATAAAAGGGAAAGCTATGGTAATGTTATCTATTATTCAGTAGTACTTTTTCTAAAATACATAGCAAAAATTGCAGGATCTGTAGAACCTTATCCCCTCAGAAGCTTTCGCCGAGAAGTGCAGCTTACGTAAGATTGCTTTCAAATTATTCGTTTGGCCCGAGTAAATCCTGCTTCGGGCGTCTTGTCTTCTGTATACATTCCTCTGATCTAAAACTTTGTGTAGCATATTTGTAATATGGGAGATTTTTCTGAGAAAACGATTTTACATTATAAACACTGAAATAGCGCGGATACGAGTGGACGTGTATTATTTTTGTTTAAACAAGCCAAGCTGGTAGGTAAGCTTTCATGACCGTCAGATATGTTATATATAAAGTTATGAATTATAAGTTATGTATATGAAGACACGATTTTAGAAATTACAATTTTTTTTTCATTTGAACTTTATGTACGCCGTAATCCTTCCAACTGTAGAATAAATTTTGTACTCTAAACAGTATTACTATCGTACTATGAAAGACTTTTTTTTAAAAGAAAAACAATTATAGTCAAGAAGTTATTAGACTGAAAAAATAAATACATATGAAAAGATATAAACATAAAAAATACCTTCCGGCAATGGCCGCAAGAATCAGATTTCGTTTGTGTGTGAAATAATTTGTTTTCATATTAGTTCTTACTTATTCACTATTTTATAGTTTTGTTTTTATCTACGCTTGTATTTTTAATTTCAGTATACATTGTTTCCTGAAGAAGATACCACGGGTATCGAAACATGTAGAATAATGAATAAATAGTGGTTTAAACAAAGTATTTTGTATAATTGTTAACGTTTTTATTTTTATTCCCCAGGTCTTATATTAACAGAGTTACGAACGTGTAATTTAAAAATAAACAGAAATACTTTTATTTTAATTTTTTGTTTTATAAAACACAAGAAGAAAATGAAAAACTTTAAAATCTTTTCTCTAGGACTTTACGAGTATATTAACGGAGTTATAAATCGACCCCTTCTACGTAAAGTATCGTAAGCAAAAAATGACATTATTAATTATTGTAGTATATTGTAAAAAATCTGCCATGTAAATATCAGATACATGCGAAATTCTAGAATGATTAAAAATGACATTTTTTACGTACGATACTTTACGAAGGAGGGGGTCGAAATGTTTAATTTTTTGAACGGAGCGGATTGGACTAATTAACAAGCTTAAGGTCGATTTACACGCAACAGGTACCAAATATGTTTTAAACATATATATGTAATGGGACGAGAATGAAAATATCAACGTGAATATTAAAATATCGTCGCCAGGCAATTTTCTCTTGTTCTCGTTCTCTTTCATGCAGATTATAGGTGACTTTCCGTCGCATATAAATAGTATTCGAGAAGTCAGTTACGAATAATATATTCGTAATGTTACACGCGAATAAACAAAACGAATAAATACGTGACTCGGTCGTCACAATCACGGTGCGTATAGATGGTGATTTCAAAAAAATAACATTGACGTCCGCTTCTGGCGTGACGGTTTCATTGACTTCCGTGCGTATAAATCGACATTTAGCCCAGATATCTATCAGATAAGAATGATTGATTGAAATCAGATAAGAACTACTATAAATATATATAACATTTTTAACGAAGGATGGTTTCGAGGTCTCTTTGTCATGATTAAAGAAAGTGCATTGAAATCGACCCTTTGACCATGAGACCCTTTGCATCAGATAGTATTTCTCTTAAAATCTATCTAAAAGTTGCACAATTATTTCACAGAATTGCCGACATCTAGCCAAAGTCTTCGATATTTTAAGAAAATCTCGAATTTCAAAATCTGTCAAGTTTTTGCTTGGAAACGCAAGTCAAAAGTTTATTTGGTTTTAAAGAATATTCTAAAGACAATTACCTCAACTCGCAGTCTATTCGGGAGTTTTTAAATCTAAGTACAATAATGTTATGTAATTTATCACCTAGGCTTAAAATTATGTCTTCAGTAAAATCATGGCTGTTTGATCTAGCGGTAAGAATCTTACCGATTAACCAAGAAGTGTGTGTAATTATGCAGAATTATATAAAGATATACATATAAAATCAATTTTATCGAAAAATGTTGTTGTTGCTACCGGGATTCAAACCTTAATCTCTTCAAATAAATAAAGAAGACGACATTCAAATAATGGAACGATAGATGTATCAATTTGAAAAGTGTGACATATAAGTTCGAAAATTTGTCGACAATGCACTGTGTCGGTATAGCATAATCGGTTAATACACGTTCCCCAGATTGGAAGGTTCGAATCCCGGTAAGCAGCAACAATGTTTTTCGATACAATTGATTTCATATGTGTATATTTCTAATTAACACATTTAATTTGTGTATAGGAGTTGAATTTAACTATGGCGGTATTATCTAAATATAGATTTCCAATGAGATGTTCTGGGACTCCCATCTTACTAAGTACTTCCCATATGTATTTCTATAGTCGATGCAGCATGTCACGACTGGCTATAGGAACTCTCTGCTTTTCTCCACAGATCGGTTGAATTGATTGTTTTTTGATTAAGTGTTCATTTTCCAAATTAATGAAAAACAAATACCTGAGAATTCTTGATTTGGAGAATGCCCCACATTGTAACCACCGTGTAAATAAAATACCATTATGCAGCACGGATGAATTTCTTCCTCCGAATCTTGCGACCGGAATGAAACGCCGGCAGTCCGGACCGCAATACGTCCGAACTATAGCACTTACATGTACACATCTGATGAATGTTTGATGTTATTAATTTGGCAGCCGTTGTTTCAAATGCCGCCAGTTCTCCGGGCTTGCGCCGCGCGCTGTGTGCGAGAAACCACAATGGGTGGGCAGTTTACCTGGGGTGTACAACTACGAGTAGTCAGAGCAGTACCTAGAGCAACGGTATGGACAATCAAGAATGCTGTAACGGAGGTACTAACTCTGCCGATGTTTGTTTTGGGGACTCGAATAATCATCAGTATTGATTTGTAAATTCTGAAAATATACAGAGTGAATATTATGTTCCAGGCTGATATTGTTTTTGAATAACTAGAAAATAAAAAAAAATATTTTAATTTAGTTTTCATTTTTCAATTATTTTGTTTATTACAATTATGTATGGCATGCAACAGTGATGGTGAACCTATGACACGCGTGTCAAGGGTGACACGCCACAGCGTTTTGGGCGACACGCCAGCGTTCATTAATATCAGAGTTATCAAAGAACATGTGTCCCGCCACCAGACGTCTACCCGACAAATTTCGAATTTATTACAACGTACATATTACATATGTATCTTTTTTGGGTTTAACTTTGTGAAAAAAAAAATTAATTAATTGACATCAAATCAAATACTATGGCTTTTTTTCCGGACATACAAAATCGGTCTGGAACATAATGTTCACCCTGTATTAACGGAGGGACGCCCCATGCGTATAAACAAAGTTAAATATAATTTATTTAAACGATGAGGTAAATCTAATATTTATTAAAAATAAACGATATTAACGACTTCTTTACTAACAAATCGCAGGCGTAAAGGTGATTATTGAAAATTAATACGACTCGTATTATTTTATTTTTAGAAATCGTATTGTCGGGGAAAGCCTAGCAAATATGTTGTGATATTTATAAATACAAATGAAATAAACTTTTACTGATATGATACGTATAATTATGAATTTAAACAAGTAGCATTGCCACGGTAATTAACGTACTAAGTTTGGTACTACGGTATTTCCATTAATACACGCGTACACTACAAGGTAATTTGATTAAAGCAAGAATATTTGCAATATTTGAATATGTCCAAGAACACACACTTACTGGATGTTTTACCTATAAAGCCACTGTTATTAAACAAATATCAAATATTTCACAGTGTTCCGAAAATTCGTGAAACACATTTTTGTCGCGCTTTGTGAATCGGCCGCGACCATATTATTGACACCTTTCCACGTTCAAATTCCCACCCATACTTTTTTTCCGTACTACTTACTACGTCGGCAGAAGTTAACGCGACGCGATACTTGTTCGGTTGCGACCTGGGATTGCATAGCGGTGTAGATTTTGTTCACCTCCGGTGCATCAGCACTGCTGTTTGTGTGATTTCGGCTGTGACTGCGGGAGTAACGGAAGCGTCATACACGAGGTAAGGTGAGCAGTCCTTTAGATTTCCGATTCCCCGAGATCCACTGGTCCTTTGATTGGATTCCGTCCCATCATCGATCCTTATCTCCGTTAATCCAAGTTCCTTCCTCCCTTCCTTCCCTCCTCCCTTCCTTCCTTCCTTCCTTCCTTCCTTCCTTCCTACCTTCCTTCCTTCCTTCCTTCCTTCCTTCCTTCCTTCCTTCCTTCCTTCCTTCCTTCCTTCCTTTCTTCCTTCCTTCCTTCCTTCCTTCCTTTCTTCATTCCTTCCTTCCTTCCTTCCTTCCTTCCTTCCTTCCTTCCTTTACAGACCCCCCTTCGGTGATTCCGATTTACGACCGGAATCGTCGTAATCCAATCCGCGGGACGCACGACTCGAAGATCGCGCAACTTCGTTCAGTAGATCGTATCGGCGCGAGATCTACGTTTTCTTTTCACGTAGAAACAAGGCAATTTTTTTATTATATTTAATGGAAAATATATGGAAGTATGGGGTAATCACAGGGCTTACGACCTGGCTTCGGCTGGCTTAAGTGATTATATATGTATTCACCAATTCTCACCCCTCATTCTCCAAACTTTTTAAAGTTGTATATATGTTAGTATGTGGACTCGCTACGAATACCACTACACCATCATCATCTATGGACCAAATTTGATAATTCATTTTTCCCCCTTTTTTTTTAAAACGGCATGTTTAAATGTAGATTGGCGATAAAATTTTCACTGATTGTAAAACCTCTTTACCATTTTCCCAATACTCTTCTCATGACGAAAATGTTGAATAGCAAAGTATTTATAGATGAACTGAAAACGTCAACGATTTGTCGGTTAGAATTTCTTAAAGCGCTTATCGGATCAATTCGGCTTTCCACGATGAATAAGATTAAAAGGAATGATTGAACTGGGCTGTCCAGCTTTAAGATTTAAAAAGTCATACAGTAAGGGAATAAAAATGTTTTTAGCTATATTAAACACAACTAATACGTGCGCTATCATCATGGCGTCATTTCTTTGAAGGTCGAGCTGTTGATTTCGGTCACACACGGGCCGCGTGCGGCTGTCTTTATACAGCCTTGTTTTAAAGGTTCATTTTATTGAATATGTTTCTTATCTCTAGATCTAATATTAAATTACAATGAAATTTTTTGAGAGTGACCGACGTCTTGGGAGTTTGTTTTCTAAATATAATGCTTACAGAAAACATCAAATTAACAGAAAATCCAAAGCTTTTTTATAATAAATTTTAAGATCTAAAAAACTAGTTTCCCTTTTTTGGATCAAGATATGCCAATAATTCATACGTCTTCGTACATATAGCGTCCAATACAATGTTAATTGAAAATAATGAAGGAATGTAAAAAATATTTAATATTTATATAATACTTAATATACAACATTAGTAACTATAAAAAAAACGGAAGTTTTTTTTAGTCTAATCGAGTAATTCAAGGTATAAATCCCTTTCATTTGTAACAAATACATACATTTTCAAATACTAATTAAATGTATTAAATATAATGATATACATATAAAATCAATTTTATCGAAAAATATTGTTATTGCGCTACCGGGATTCGAACCTGGATCTTTTTTTCCAATCCGGGGAAGGTGCATTATCAACTATACAACAGCGCAAGTAATTTTGAGGATAAATTTTCGAACCTACATGTTACACTTTTTCAAATTAATACATTTGTCATTCCAATATTTGAAAGCCATCTACATTGTTTGTTTTAAGGAATCTCAAATATCTTTGAGTAAACCGATAGCGCGCGCTCAAATAATGAAACTACAGATGTATTAATTTGAAAAAGTGTAACATATAGGTTCGAAAATTTATCGTCAAAATTACTAGCGCTGTAGCATAGTTAGTAATGCACCTTCTCTGGATTGGAAAAAGAGATCCAGGTTCGAATTCCGGTAGTGCAATAAAAATATTTTTGATAAAATTGATTTTATATGTATATCTTTATATTTAATACATTTAATTAGTATTTAAAACATCACAGACCATCTGTTCTGAATAATGTGTTCTCCTTAACAAAATACATTTTCATTTTTGTATGAAAGTTGAAAAGTTTTAAATATGTAATCATGTGTGGGTTACTCCATGAAAATATAAATTTAGTTCTCCGAAAAGCGTTCTCGGTTATTTCCTGAAATAATCTCTTACAACGGAAATTTAACAATCTTATAAGAGTGAAACGGAGCGACAGAAGAGCTTTACAGTTATCACATCCTGCGTAAAATTATAAACAATTAAAGTAGATGAAACGTGTTGTGAAGCCTTATTTAAGGCGCATGCAGGAATATAATTAAGAATGAATAAATAAAAAGTAAATGGACAGCTGAATACATACACTATTATTAATTGTGTAAAGTAAAAATCGGTTAAGTTATTATCACATAACGACAAGGTGATACTTGCCTTACTTAAAATATATACTGCAACTTTTGAAAATCTAGTTCAGGTAACCAGAGTGGGAGGAGAAAGGAATTTGTATAAATGGTGAGTGTTTAAGCGATTAAAGTTTGAAAATAATATTGTGATCTTCTCAGAGAATCCAGATGATGATTTGAAAGACCAAATTAATGACGATTTGTTTTGTTGATTTGCAAGAAGTTCATGTTAATGAAACTCAACATGAAAATTACATCTGCTTAGAATAACAAATTTCCATATCCGGAGGTATATTCAACGAAATTGTTCGTAGAACAAGATTGGACCGCACTACATTCGAAAACCTGTACATGATTTTCAAAAGTGATCTTCTACCGGGTGTAAAACGGAAAATGTTTAACCAATACATACTTCCGATGCTTACGTATGGCTGCGAAATTTGGACTCTTAACAAAAACTAGGAGTAATACAAAGGGACAAGGAAACATGTATGTTGAGCGGCAAGATAGGAAGCGTCTGGATACGAGAACAGATAAAAGTAATCGATTTAATAGAATATGCAAAAGAAAAACAATGGGCAGGGTATAACGAAGACGGGCAATCGTGGTACCCAAGGGTAATCAAACAACCGAAAAGCTTCCCCAAAACTGACTGATGAAATTATTAACCTCTGCGGAAGTATGCGGGAGTGGATAACAATAGATAGAGAGGTGGGAGACTCGAGGAACAGTGGATAAAAACGGCTGATGATTATGATGACCATGATGACCATATTACCATATTATGATGATTATGATGACCATATTACCATATTATGATGATTATGATGATAGAGAATTGTGGCGGGGATTTACAGAAACAAGTATTGAAGGCAATTCAAGTCATCCGCGTCATAATATTGAGGGATACATATGATAGAAAAAGCAGCAACTACTGAATGTGAATGAAAAAAAGGTTAAGTAGCATAAAAACTTTAAAGTTTTTCCTTTTTACCTATTTGATAAGTAAGTTAACAGATAGTAAGTACAAGGTGAATATTATATTCCAGGACGATGTTGTTTTTCATTAACTAATAAATTAAATACAATTTTTAAATTTATTTATTAATTACTTGGTTTATTACAATTACGCATGGAATTTGACATTGGTCAAGTGGCCGCTTTTGGCAGCGGCACAAATGCGTGCTCTTTTAATCATATTTTTCATAACATTCTCGCACACTTCGTGTGTTATTTCATTTCGAATGTTATCCTGTAGCATCGGAATTATTATGGCTTACTTGCGTATACTATTCCCTTCAAGTACTCCCACAGAAAATAGTCTGGAGTCATCAAATCAGGTGATGAAAGAGGCCAGTCGAAATCACCACTTTTTGACGAATTTCTCGCAAAATTTTAAGCATAGCTCGAGCTGTGTGTGAAATGGCGTCGTTCTGTGAAACCACATGTGGTCGCCCAAGAGACCCAATTCGGCTGCCAAGACGTTTTAAAACATGCGACGATAGCGATCACCATTGACATTATTATTTAGATAAAATGTTTTAATGACTTCAAAACGTTGTTGCTCCATTATAAATTTTAATCAACTACTCTCTGCGATTACCAAATGTAAACTAACAAATATATGCCAAACCAAATTGGCGGCCAAGCAAAATCGGCCTGGAACATAATTTTCACCCTGTAGTATTCAAAGTCACTCCCGAGAAAATTAAAAATCTGATCGTGAATAACATTAACTACGAGCTTTATTATCTCGTCGGAAGCGAGCGGCAAATAAACTCAGTGCAACAGACGAGAACGAGCAACTGCAAGACAAATCAACATTAAAATAGGAACAATGACTAGAATTATCTTCAATAAAATAGAGCTGTATTCCGAGATGTCTGACAAAGTAACTTTATATGGCTAGAGGCGAAGGGTTTGAGGCAGAAGGGGCTACGACACAGATGATGAATGAATAATAATGCATTTAAATACTGTAATTTACGTAGTATTTTTCTGAATGTTAAAGAAAAATAACCGTTGCAACAGTAAAATGAACAAATAATTATGAATACTAAATTAATGTATTAATTATAAATATATACATATAAAATCAATTTTGTCGCAAAACATTGTTTTAGCGTCACCGGGATTCGAACCTGGATCTTCATTCCCAATCCGGGGAAGTGCACTACCTTTGTGCTATAACGCCAGTATTTTTCTTGACAAATTTTCGAAACTATATGTTACATTTTTCAAATTAATACACCTGTCGTGCCTGAACCTGGATTGGAAATGATGATCCAGGTTCGAATCCCGGTGACGCTAAAACAATATTTTTCGACAAAATTGATTTTATATGTATATATTTATAATTAATACATTAATTTAGTATTTAAAATATCACAGACCTATGTTCTGAATAATTACAACTTCACAATAAGAATGTGTTATCCTTAATAAATAATTATGAAAATTAAAAATAAAGGAATTTTTAGAAATAAAATTGATAATAAATCACACATTGTATTTAATTATATTGCATCTTATTATTCAAGGCAAAATATAGACTAAAAGATGTCTTGAACGATGCACAAGAACACGAAGAAAAAAAAATTATTCGCACACACAACTAATTCACAAAATGTCAAGAAATGCATATAGTTATGCACATTTGAAAAAGCGTATAGACATTAGTAATGGTAAAGTCATTATTTAAACTGTTATTTTGACTGTTATTGTGACTATGAATGTGTTAGATTGTAACAATGATTGATAACTGATTAATGTAATTCTTCGAGCAATGATTGGTACACTAGAAAGTAAGCCTCCGACAGTTAAATCTTAGTTATCAATCATCCACATAATCTCAAATACCAATCATCGACACAATCACACACTAATAAACATAGTACATCCAACATTGAAAAGATTATTTTAAACTTAGAAATGAATTATCTCAATATTAATTTTACTACAGAAAATAAAAGGGATGAGGAAACCTACAGAAGACTACATATATTGCGAGATTAGAACGAAAACACTATCATTTAACTTCTATTTAGATGCAGAAAATTTTCACAATATGAAAACCCTAGAATAGCGAAGAACACGTGCTGACCGAATACTTATCTTTAAATTACTGCAAAAACATATTGACTGTCTCAGCGAATTATGTAGAACTAATATCGTTCCATATTCCATCCAGATCGATCCGGCAGTCCGTACTCTTTCATATTCTTAGAAATTGAACATCTTATACACAAAATTCATTTATTGACCTTTCGTGCAAATATCATTATAACGAAAAGTTATTAGAAATTGAATTTTTCAACATTTGCCTTACTGTGCTAAAATATTTTTTTTCATGAACCATTACATTTTCAATTTGAACCAATCATTCTACCTACAAACATATCTTGCTCTCAGATTGAAGATATTAAGTCTAATTTATTATCAGAAACATTATAATAGCCATACATTTTATTATGATTATACAGAATTTAATCCCCATCCTATCTCCCTTCCACTTCTTCCTTCCGTTCCCTTTGGAAAAATTTTGTTTTTTTTTTCCTTCTCTTATTTTTTTAAAACTCCTTCAATATAAGATATAGTTGTCACTATTTTACACTTCTTAACATTAATCTTTGTTACCAAGCCCATGTATCATGTAAGTGTATTTAATAATTCAGAGAAAACATGTAAATAGTTAAATTTACTATTATTTTTGTTACTACCTAAACCATTGTTGATTAACATATGTTATCCAAAATAAATATAATCATCAACTCATATTTGAATAACAATATTTGAATTTGTCCAAGAACACACAATTACTAGATTACAGTTTCAAAAAATAATTAGATTCTCATTGAGACATATATGCTGTTTCAGGGAAATGAATTATCAAATTTAGTCCATAGATGGAGATAGTGTAGTAGTACTCATTTTAGTGTTTTCATATATTAAGACATATACAACTTTAAAAAATTTGACGCGTGAGATTAATGGGTGAGAATGGTGAACGTTATATTTATATAAAGTGAGCACTTAAGCCAGTCGAAGACGGGTCGTAAGGCCTGTAATTACCCATACTTCCATATATTTCCATTGAATGTAATAAAAAATAGCTTCGTCTTTATGAGATATCTATTATTTGTTTTATATTTTGATAGTTTTCATACTGAAAAGAATTATTCCAACATACCATACTGATATTTCGATAAGATGATAGCACCGTAGATAAATCCATGTTGCCAGTAGCAATAACTTCGCGATAATGAGGTATTTTAACGAGCATGCAATCTATTTTTGTATCCAAATGATTTACTGCACTGATCACTTTAAATTTGAAATAATTAAAATTATGTGCAAGTAAATATTTATACTCTTGTGATTTTCGTCAATTTAAAAGTGAATTCAATTGGCACCCTTAAAAGTTTTGCATTTTGGCATGGTTAATGCCTTACTTTGAATTTATGGTTATTTAGTGTTTTGAATTGGTAAGTGTTCATAATTTCAGAGCATTAGTCGTTGGATGATCGCATTATTTCATTTACGGCGTAACAATGAAAATGAACAGATGAGTGAACGCGTATGCCAAAGATGTGGCGTACCTTGTGACGTGACTGTCAGTAATGAACTCAATGCGGGTGTAGTACAGTGACACGTACCGTATAATATTCGGGCTACCTTGGCACTGCAGCGCCTCATAAATGTTTGCCGAAGGCAGAATTCATGTCTCAGATGCCTCGATGTGGCTGAGAACTGCGAAAGAAGAAATATTATACAGCGGGGTCCGAGAACTATATTATTCTGGCGGTCGATTAGTTCTCCCCTCCGCGCTATGCGGCTGTGACCACGATACGCCGATATAATTTGGGAAATATTTCTTTTCATGACACGTGTTTATTTGTTCATGTATCGCACTTGTCTTTAAAACTGATTTTATCACTGCGAAGTAACATGAAAGCGACCTTATTATGAATGTCAACAAGTCACGAGTGACGGTAATCGAGAAGAAGGAAAGAAAGCAAGACACCGTGCAAATCAGTAATGTAATGAATGTTTGGAACAAGTAGATAGTAGTTGTGTATTTGGGAAGTATGTTAGATAGAAACGGAGAGGAGAGGAATGGTAATAAAAATATGTGACGCAAGTGTTGATGGACCAGAAATAGTGGACATCTGCGGAATATTTGACACGACCAGGTAAACCAGATGCTGGTAGATGTGGTCCCGTTAGAAGACTCAATAATCGGCGAGAAGACGATGTGTGAATGTGGATGAGGTAAGAATTGTGCGCCAGAACGGAAAAGTGTGGAACTCTCTGACTACCCCCGCGGAGAAACGGCGTGATGGTGAGTTAGTTAGAGATAACAAGTTGTCATTGAAACGTTATGCTTTGTTTCTAGTTGTCTAAATTCACGCGTTAAAATATAAATTTCCCTTCACTATTTTAAAATAAATAATTATAGACACATGGCACGTCGATATTCTTAATATCCCAGAAAGAGGCCAGAAAAAGAGGAAAATCTGTCGCTCAAAACCCCCTGCCCAGCGAATGCTCGTGCACGACACGTGGAGGGGAGTGCGATTCGAGAATAGGAATTCTCAGCCACATTCGGACTCATCGTACAATCGTTGACCATGGCAGACGTAATCCTCGTAACGAGGAACCGCTGAAGAAGGATCCCGTTCTCCTGTTCTAAGCTTACCGCAAGATCAAAAATAATTATTTATGAAATACATTTTATTTTTGAATTGATATCTACGATATGCTTATAACAGTATCATTTAACATTTGTACTTGAAGTGTGTGTGTAATAAACGGTATCACTTAACATTGATATCTGTGATACGCCAGTATCACTTATGATATGCGTATCAGTTATCATTAAAATCAAACGCTGTGCGTATAACATTATCAATTAGCATTAACCTACAGTATGCACATACCAGAATCACTTCACACTGATACCTTATTTTATATTTATTATCAGAAATATTATTTCAACGGTTTTATGTAGGTAAATCATCATAATGTAAATAATATAGATATAAATTAAGAATTTATTTTTATTTTTTAGCGTTGTAGTCCACTGTTTCTCAAAATCATCCTCATGGTGTATTAAAGCTTCAAACTTGTTGAATATAAGATCCAAAGCTCTTGCACGAACACACAGTTAATCAAGCAAGTAACATAACAAAATATATTCCAGTATCTCGGGAGGATTGCGCTTTAAGCAGAGGTGGAACTGGTGCATCATATATCTTTGATAGCGATTTTTTTTATTGAATATGTATTTATATATATATATATATATATATATATATATAAATGTACCTATAAATATTAAGTTCAACATGCTCGGTTATTATTACCAGATTTAAATAGTACAAACGGATCAAAATAAGTACATTCCAATGATTATTCTATCCTCACCTTTATTATATAGTACCTAGTACTAATATACAATAATTTAAAGAAAAATCAAGGACATCTTTTATTTTACTAAAGTAGTCACTTCATTTGACATATTTTCTATTTGAGAGAATCTTTTTAAGCCGCAGATGAAAACTGTCTCTGACCTGCGGTTGCTGAGATTTAAAATTCCCTTACTAAATCGACACCTTTATTTATAAAATGGCATCGAACTTTATTATTTATCGGCAGCCAGGCAAATAGGTCAAGAGGTCTATTTGTGAATATTAAAAACTTCTTAAGTCTTCTTAATTTTATCAGTATTCACTGAACTTTCGGTTGATTCAGAAACAATAATAGGTAGTACGGTGGTATTTTATTAATAGATTCTTTTAAATTTAGCACTTTGTTATTGGGATTGGCCGACAGGCGATTTAATAAAAAAGTACTTAAAAATGGTTTATTTGTAGGTACTTATAACACAATCTATATAATTACACCAAAACTGACATGCAAATGACTTTTTCGAGCTGGTATATATAGTTTTAAAAAATATTATGGACAGTAAGCATTAAATAAGGAGTGTTTTTCGAATTGGTAACACTTTTTCCAGCAACAGCCAATTTGACAGCTGATAACTGATTTGTGCTCATTTTGGTTTATCATTTCACCATGAATAGAATAACGCCAGAACAAAGCTTGCAAATTGTGAAAATTTATTTCGAAAATCGTGGTTCAGTTCGCGAAACTTATAATCGTATAAGTACATAATCGTTCAACTGAGCAAATAATTCGAATAACCACGGATCGTTTTCGCACCACATATACTCTCATTAAAACATAATATTGAGAAGGACCCGAGTGAGTAGATTCGCCATCGTGCATAACAATAGATCCACGATTACTGACTTTTTCGTTTCCCAATTAAACGGCATTAATGTAGAAGAACTGTGGTTTCAATAATACTACGCAACATGCCACACAGTGTGCGCTACAATCAATTTATTGAAGGAAACATTCGATGAGCGCATAATTTCGCGTAATGAACCTGTGAATTGGCCTCCAAGATGGTATGATTTAATACCTTTGGATTATTTTCTGTGAAAATATCACATCGCTAGTCTACGCCACTAATCCAAAGACAATAAACGTTTTGGAAGCCAACATCGTCGATATATGTCCCAGCTGCTCCAAAAAGTGGTCGAAAATTGGACTTCCAGATTACTTTTGATTCGAGCCAGCTGCAGCACTCACAGGCGCGAAATCATATTTAAACACTAATAGCATTAAATTATCTTTCCAGTAAAGCCAATACGATGGCGATTGCCACCATTTATTTAATTTTAAAGTTCTATACCTCTAAAAAAAACATCATTTACTTCCTCGACTTGAATAAATAAGTTAGAAGCTTGTGCGTGGCAACAATAAAATCTCGTGTCATTTAAAACTTGAAGAAATAAATTTTTATGATTTAATGCATGCGTAAGTGACTTGCTATTAGTGTCGACCTTTATTAAATAATTGTGAAGTTAAAAAATGTTCTTCTGAAAAATGTTACGTAAACAAATGGATCTGAATAATAATTCGTCAATGAGTTCAGCGTAAAAAAAATACCATTTTATTTTTTGCACATTAACGCGATTTATCAGTTTTTTAACTTATGATAATTTAAATTTTTAATTATATTTTAATATTTTGATATAGGTTTTTAAATATTTTAGAACTTGAAAAGTTTTTGTAAAATTTGAAGCTGAAAAGTATTAAAATCTCAAGCTAATTCAATCCAAAAGATTCCAAACTTTTCATAAAAATTAATGCATTTAAAATAAACTAGCAAGTAAGTAATCGGCTATCGCCGATGACGCCATGGCCTCGCGGCCACAATAGCTGCCCGCAGGTCCTAGTAGTAAAAAGCAATTGGCTGTCATTCAATTTAATATAATTCAGTATTGCTCTCCCTGGATTTGTACAAACGGTGTTCTTACGTATTAACTTTTAACTATATATATCGACTTAAAGACATTCTTGAAAATACGAACAAAACATTCGTGTCACATTTGGCAGTGCTACCATAGATAAGGAAATAAACCATAGAGTGCGATGCGATATGACCTTGAGACGTAGATGAGATGACATGATGCTTTTCTTATCTATGACAAGATAACAAGCCACAACAGCGTGGCATGATATAGCACAAGGAAAATTTGTAAAAAAAAAGAAAAAAAAAGCTCAGTTTACTATTGCTGTATACACTGCATCCAAGACGTCCAGAATATCATAGAAATAGAGGAGGCAACGCAAAATATTTAAAATAAATTGTTAATTTCGTATACTATAGTTTAGAGAGGTGCAGTTCCTCTAATCATCAGGTGATCTCGTCATCACCGTTATCACAGTTATCGTATATATCGTACAACGTTTAGTTGTGAAAATTAAAATAAATTATTTATTCGTTGAGACGAGTGTATTTTTTATTCTTAGCATTTCTGACTTCTTTTGAAATAAATTAAAAATATAAATATACACGTAATACATATTCCCAACATCAAATCTACATTTGTTCATTTGAAAGTAGTATTCTTGTAATCAAGAAGGGAAAATTGAACAAAGACTTCAATTTCTATTGTAAGTTCACCTCGATTTTATTTCTTTTCTCACTAAAATTTATGAAGAGCTGGACAAGATGATGGAAACATCCGTCTTACACCTGACGTGCTTACTTCATCTCCATTTTTTACGTGTAACATTGTCCTTTACGTGAATATGAAGATGAAAAAACTGAATGTTAAAATTAAAAATTAGTATTATCTAATCCGGTCGGTATATAACAGTCAATCAACTCAATCAGTAAAATCTGACATTACTGCTTTTTAAAATATCTTTAAATTATTCTACTATTGTCACTTATGCGCTGTTTCCTAATGAAGGATGTAACAGACCTAGTCCACAATATTTTATGGGTAGTTATCTGACAAAATTTCGAGTCGAAAATGTACAAGGAATATGTGCAAATTCTGCACTGTTAAGGGAAATATTATTGTTTGAAATTTTTACAAAACCGCGATAAGCTTGATGTCTACGTGCTTCGAAATAAATATTTGCGAAATTTTTCCATTACTAATGTATATTTTTGCTTCAGGTCTTAAATCACCTTACAAAAAATAGTCTAGCCACTCGAAATTTAATGAACTTTAATTTTTTGTATTTAATATATAATTTGAAATTAATATCATATTTCAATTGATCGAAATAATCACATAATTACGATTTTCGAAATACTTATATCTCTGACGTAGTTGAGATTAAGCACATATGTCTTGAACATTTTCGACTCGTAATTTAGTCAGGTATCCGCCCATAAAATATTACGGACTAGGTCTGTTACGCCTGTATATAGAATTGTAGTTTGAACAATATTATAAGAAAAATAAAATATCACTCGAAGGCGGTACATACTTGGATTTGTTTCATTAAATTCCTTACATTCCATTCGAATCGTCTTGTAATCACATTCCAATCGTAAGTTACAAATTTTTTTAAAACGCAGAATTTTTTTCATCTATGAATGTTAAAAACAATATTACATTTTTATTAAAAATCACTGGTCTACTACAATTGAATTACTTTAATCATTTTTGTATTAATTAAATATGTTTTAATTCTTTCAAATAACTGAATTTGTTCTATATTCTGTGACAGTATTTTTCCAGCAATTAAAAAATAATCGTATATTCTAGATCTCTCTACGAATTAACAGACATCGCGGTAATCCTATAGTCAGTTCGGTTCTGAAAGTCACGTACATAGTCAGTAACTAGTTTCACGAACCAAACTCAGAATAGCATTGGGCCAAAACTTTTTCTCATTACACATGACTATGCGACGCCTGCGGCCGAATCTCGAAGCCGAGCACGATCAGAACAAGCTGGAAAAATTTGAAGCCGAGGTAGAAATTGGGAAATTATTTAGTACACTTTGTGTAACGAAAGTAGTAAGTGATGATACATTTTTGACAAATGTGGTTAACTGTCTCGTAACATATTTTTGTCAATATTTCGCTGATATTGAAAAAAAAAAACATTAAAAGTTAAAAAAAAAAAAATGAGTATATATATTAAGTACTAAATAAATGTATTAATTATAAATATATACATATAAAATCAATTTTGTCGAAAAATATTGTTTTAGCGTCACCGGGATTCGAACCTGGATCTTCATTTCCAATCCGGGGAAGTGCACTACCTTTGTGCTATAACGCCAGTATTTTTCTTGACAAATTTTCGAAACTATATGTTACATTTTTCAAATTAATACACCTGTCGTTCCATTATTTGAAAGCCATCTACATTATTTTTACAGAATCTCAAATACCTTTGAGTAAACCGATTTGCAGACGCCAGAATTATCAATTCATTTTTATTAAATTTTGGACACGTTGATACAACAAATATTATTAAGGAAAACACATTCTTATTGTGAAGTTGTAATTATTCAGAACATAGGTCTGTGATATTTTAAATACTAAATAAATGTATTAATTATAAATATATACATATAAAATCAATTTTGTCGAAAAATATTGTTTTAGCGTCACCGGGATTCGAACCTGGATCTTCATTTCCAATCCAAAATGAAATGAAATGAAAGATAAAGGAAAAAAAGGATAAAGGAAGATGAAGGAAATGAAGATCCAGGTTCGAATCCCGGTGACGCTAAAACAATATTTTTCGACAAAATTGATTTTATATGTATATATTTATAATTAATACATTTATTTAGTATTTAAAATATCACAGACCTATGTTCTGAATAATTACAACTTCACAATAAGAATGTGTTTTCCTTAATATATATTAAGTAGCTATATCTTATATATAATTTTACAGTTGTATAATATTACGGTGATCGCGAAATATTATAATATTACGGTGATTGGTGAAACGAAAGTAATGATACGACGTAAAAAAAGAAAAGAAAATAAAGTAAACAAATGATTTAAAAATCCAATATTGCATTCTTTATTCTACATTGAATTTTTTGAGGAATTATTTTCGAGTTTTTATTTCATATATGCGATATTGATCTCATTTTCATGCATTAATGATGTTAAGATGGTGGCAAAATAGTGACTCTTTTTGAATCCTCAGTTATTACTACAGGAGTAAAACTTTAAAATGAAATTAAAATCGTAAATTTATAAATAAAGCAAACATTTTGATAAAAATCATTTTAATATTTCGTTTGGTGAACGATATTTATTAAATTAATACTGAAGGTCTAGAAAAATTTATGATGTTTTATTTAATCCATAATTCAATCGATTTTAATGGATTTCGGCATTAACTCATGAATGATACATTTCAAAAACGTTTCTTTTGTCAAGTGAAGTTAACCTTATTTGATCATTGATGCATTTTAAAATTGAAATAGCAAATTTAATTAAATTATAAGCATTATAAGTTTTCGATCGAAACTAGAAGAAGATACACGTGTTTAGATCCGCAATGGAATTAATGTCGAGAGCGCGAGCCGCCGAAGCATCGGCGTCTAGACGCCAGACGTAGACTCGAAGTTCCAACTGCATAATTAATTTCAACCAAATATTTTTCTGTCTGAAGATGGTATTAAGTTATTAAGTATTCACGTCTTCGAAAATTTTTCTATTTTTGTTTTCAAATAAATGGTTGACATTTTTATTTCACGAATGAGCGCCTTAATAGAAGGAAAAAGTGAAAGTGTCATATGCCGAAGCTAAAGCGCAGGTCATCGACCAAATTGCTGAGCTGAGACAAATTAATTACAGAAATAAGCTGGTCGAGAAAGTAAGAAGGCAGAAAAAAACTGTAGGTCGTTAGGACAAGTCTTTATTCAATAGTGGAAGAACATTGGTTGGAAAAGGAGAAGAGAAAGGAGGTATATTGGTTAATATGATGATGTTCCTGGTTATGTGCGATATTGGGTCGATGGAATTATACTCGTACTTGTAATAACAGTATTTAATCTAAAGCCTCGGTATATGTCGATATTATATGTTATCAATTCAACGGTCCAAACCGTTGAACTATAATATCGACATAACATATAACATATAATATCGACAAATACCGAGATAACATATAATATCGACATATACATCGCCTCCAAAGGCGAGAGACCGCGCCGATCGCGGTACGATACCTTTATCTATTTCGCGCGCATCATTCTTGTCAACCTTGCGCGCATCTCGTATTCGTTCCATAGATACATCACAATATGTAAAATTATACATACACATTATTAATTACCACCACATAAATACATAAAGATTTGATTATAAATACTATCAATGTACTTGTTTGCTCTCTTGGTGACAAAGTAAGTTTAGAATTCGAGCGTTCTACTTATACACGGTGGCCTTAACCACCGAGTTAAACCTATTTTTCATTTCTGATTTGTTTAAAAAAATAATGTGAATATTATTGATAAACATTTCGAATAAAATAAAAAATAACTTTGATCCAACTAGTAATCTCAGTTTTATAATACTATTAGTGATTTTCGGAATTTCACGAAGTGCATTTTAAAACATGGTTACGAGAGGTGAAGGCATTGGATCTAAAAAAAATCTCACGCCTTTAAATATTTTAAGCCTTGTGTTTATTTCGATACTTGTGCGTCATGTATTGAACGTCACTGCTACTTGAAAAATTTCAGCTGTCAAGAATGTTTTTTGTGAAAATATTTCTCGGGTTTTGGGTGGTTTGTATTTTGTCATTTATTGGCCGATAGATATTTTCATAGTTTGGTTTTGAACGTAAGTTTATTATTTGATGTGGCTCAGTGTTGATGTTAATGTGTACATTTTTTTTATCATTACAATAATCGATTTGTTTAACATATTTTTGGTAAATGTTAATTTCCACATATTTTTTAGATAATTTTTTAGTACCTTATTCGATAATTCGATCACTGGGGAAAGGCCTAGTTTATAATGAGCTCGTACCGAAGAACTACGAAACTCACATTATAAATGTTCATAGGTAATTACACCACACGTATTCGGGTGAACTTTCTCTCAAAAGCATCTACCTAAATAAACAGCAGTATTTACAGATGGAATTGCTTTAGAGACTATACAGAATTATATTTGATTACCTGGACAAATTGACGGCTTTGACATTTTGATAATTTGGGGAAAGCACGAGTTGAGTGAATCAGCTAGAAATTAACAATATTTGACATGTCTAAGAAAATACAAATACTGGATTTTTACCTCCAAAGGTAATGTCATTAAGACAAATTATAGAGACGAAGCTATTTACATTATATTATATGGAGATGAAAAGTGGAGGTTAATTGTGGGTAGAATTGGTGAACGTTACATGGTATAAAGTGATCACTTAAGCCAGTCGAAAATAGGTCGTAAGCCCTGTAATACCCATTCTTCCACTCTTTCCATATAATATAATATAAATAGTATGAAATATCTGTAATTTGTCTTAATAACAGATAGAAATTGTTTTACAGGACAGTATTGTTTTCTCGCTTCGGAGCTACGATCAATTGAAAAACTGTTGCACTTCACAACCTACTGTGAAATTTTTTGAAAATACATGATTCAAATAGAGTGACTGTTAGTTAACATAATAGTCAGCAAATATTCGGCCTAATAATGGTAACTTAATAATGATGGTGGGTGCGCTTCAAGTACAACACATTTACCGTATTTTTAATGTAAATGTATCAAAACATTTATAAACTTTCGGATAGGATGCTAGAATAACCAAACGAATTTATGTATTTACTTTAGTATTTATAAATACAGTACATTCATGCAAAATTGTTTTAGTTTACAAAAGTAATACCAACAACGTGCACCACACAATATCAAAATAACATCTCGAAACGTAACAAAACTAATAATATTATATAAACATAACACGTCATAAAGTAAATTATTTAGTGAACGATTATATAGTGTATGTAGTGTATGTGGACGCGTTTCGGTGAATTGTTGTGTATATATGATAGATATGAGGTGGACTTGTCGAGAAGAAAAATTAATTAAGAAAAACTTTATCTTAATAATAATGGAAATGTTGTAACCGTTGATGGTGATCGTTATTGTCACATGTTGGAAAACTTCTCGGTAGTCAAATTTGGTCGATTAGGCATGCAAGACGTGTGGTTTCAATATCCGGTGCCACTTCATACACAGCTCGAGCTACGTTTGAAATTTTGCGAGAAATTTTTCCCGGACGCATAATGTCAAAAAGTGGTGATATCGTCTGGCCTTCTCGATCATCTGATTTGACGGCTACCGACTATTTTATATAAAAGTACTTGAAAGGAAAAGTCTACGTCAATAATTCAGCACCAATTCCGATACTACACGACAATATTCGAAATGAAATTGGTGAAAGGCGAAGTGTGCGAGAATGTTATAAAAAATATGGTTAAAAGAGCACGCATTTATGCCGCTGCCAGAAGTGGCATCCTGGAAAATATTTTACGTAATTGTAATAAACCAAATAATTCATAAATAAAAACCAAATTAAAAAGTTGTGATTCATTTTCTAGTTATTTAAAAACAACATCGGTCTGGAACATAATATTCACCTTGTATATGGGAAAGAAATGTAAGGAGTATGGTTATGGTTGTACATACGATCAAGTCGCTTTAATACTCGTAGTTTATTCTGGATGCTCTCCGAGCTGTTGATGTACCTACTCGTAAGTACTATACTGCACCTAATAGGCGAAGCTTACTCCAGTGTACTTTTGACTTCTGAGAAATACAGTCTTTTAAGAGTGTCGGCATTTTAAAATGTTTTACTAATCCTAAAGTTAAACTGAAGTAATAATTTTATACGATTTAGTTATAATAATTTCTATATATTTATCGAATTAGGTTTAGAATCTAAATATACGCCAAGGTCTTTACACTGAGTTTTAGACGCGATTGATATTTTATCTAATTTATACCTGTAAATTAATTTTTGCATATGTGATCGAGAAATTATTGGTATATTTAATCGTAAAACTAACTTATAGTAGTTTGTTGGTTAATCTAAGTGACTTTGTTAAAAATGATAAAGTAATGCGTAATAGATTACACGAATTATTTTACAATAACACTCCCTTAATGACACTAATGGATAGTTCCACAAAAACATATTTCGGTACAATAAAAAAGTAGAACAAACAAAAAACTAATATTAAGGTCAAACTAATTGGCATGTTAAAGTCAAACATCTAAGGAACAACTTAGGAGAAAAACGGAAAATAAATAAAATATAATTATTGTACGACAAAGCGCAATTTTTTAGCTAAAATTTTGGGAAAAGGCTTGATCATCTCCGGTGTTACAATCTTGAAGGCTGAAGTGGGATTGTTGGGACAGCTAAAGCCCTATAGCGATCTTTCTAACTAACATTCCTTTGTCAAATCTTATGTTGCATACAAAATTTATTGCTTGGTGAAAGCATTTATTTTAGTGGTGCTTTTCTTTGTCTTATACTTTAAGGACGTTTACCTAAAAGTGAATAAAGAAAAAAGGTTATTAAATTTACGAAAATATAAATATTAGACATGCATGCCAGCGGGGGAGTTGAACCACTATTCAAATCTCCCTCCAAGAAATGGTCTCCCATTCAAATCATTTTGAATTTGAAGATATATAGCAAAAAAAGTAAAACAAATATTATAAGGCCGCTGATGTAACTTAAAACTATATAGATTTGAAAAACAAATAAAGTATAAATCTTATACATACTTCACAATTTGAAAAATGACGAGCAAAAAATAAGCTTTTTTTTTCACTCCGAGTGCGTTAAAATGCGTTTTTCTCGATTGTAACCAAATGGTACTGTCCAATGCGGTGTTGTCATAGAAGGTGCATGGAAGGCGTAAGAATAGACGTTCTGGTATAACAACCGCTGAAATAGCGCAATATTTGAGAAAGATATTTGCAGTGGTTCAAGTTTCCACCCTGGTCAAGGTAGAAGTTAAAGGTCATAAACGAAAGGTATGCACCAGAAGTATGCATCAGAAATCATAAGCATAAACCAAAGGCTTGTTTCCTGTAAAGATTATTTACCATCCGATTAAATTAACATATTAATAATAGATTATATACTGGTTATTGAACAAATAAAAGTACTTACCCTCTGGTTATAGTGAATCGCGCACAGCTACATTTTAGTCTGACAGCTTTGTCGATAGTTTTGAAAATGAACCATAGATGCAACTGTTATTATAACTGTAGAAACCGAATGCGATACACACTTAAGGGTAACTATTTGTGAATTGCAAGGTGCTTGACAAAAAATATGTGACGGGGCAATTTCGTACGTGACCCCAATTTATTACGTCACATCATATCAGACATTCATTTGTCGCCGCCCAATATCTACCAATCACCATACTTGATCTTCTATTGTCTTGGCTTCTAGTCGTTCACTCTTTTACCGCCTCATATCTTCGCTCCTTTCGATCGTCCCCCGTCTCGGCTTTCATTGGTTCACTGTTCTAACTTTTCATCATCTTCAAACGATGATCTCTTTCTTCTATTTCATTATTATATCTTTTTCGATTCAATGAGACTTTGATCTCTGAGAGTCACTACGTCAGTACGTATATACTGGATGAGTCATTCTAATCCGTGATAATAATCATAGCGAGTAAGTCATTAATAAGAATTAATAATTTGATAATTATATTTGGAATCATATTTGCAAGTATATGTTATCTTTCATTCAGTATGAAATTAAATTATTTTATTCGATATTCGATGCATTATTAACATATTAAGCGTTTTATTGACAGGTTTGAATAAGAAAAAATATTTTGAAATGTCGTATACTTATTCTTCCTATTTTCCAGTATGTATATTATTAATAATAATATTTATATAATAGACGAATTTTTATGTAAATTTAATTAAAATGACAGAGTAACGAACTTTTAAACCATTGCATTACTTCCACCGTACATAAATTAAAGCGACCAAATTAGGTAATCTCTTTCAGGCTGATTAGTTTCCGCCCGTCCTAATTTATCAGCTATTCAGAGCCAGGGTCCCATTGGAGGCAAGATTGTAATATAATTTGTCGCTACTAAAGTATTATGGACAAATTCATTAGAGGCTCATAAATATCTTTTTCGAGAACTCCTCGTCACTTTTAACGCGACATCTTAATTTTACTGAAAAATATCACAATATTAATAATAGAAGATGATTAAATCTTTCAAAATAAAATAAATAAATTTCAGATATACAATAAAATATTCTCTATCTGAATTATTGATGGTGTATTGAATATATATTTAGATCTCGGCCTAAGTGAACTTTTTAATTAGCCAACACACACCTTAATTGTTTAAAGCCCCCAACCCTTTGGTAGAAAAGGGTTACAGGCATGATGGATTAGTTTTATTTGTTAATATAAATAATTAATGTGCTTTCCAATTAAAACCTTATTAAGGAAACATATGTTCAAAAATAAAGTTATTAATAAAAAGTTTATTTCCGGATAAAAATGATTTTATGGCATGTTTTATAAAAACCATCATATGCATTTAATTATGTAAATAAATAAAGTATTAATTCGGAAAAAACACATTTAGTAAAAATAAAAAATTATATTGCAATCATTATTAACTTTAAATTGTAAATAGAATTATGTTCAATATACAATAGCCATTTATTATGTGTAGAATATCATATAAAAGACAAATACAAGATAGATAAAAATACAAATAATTTCTAAATTATAAAGTGACTTTTAGCCCATATACATATATATTCTATATGTTTCATTATTATGGTATTCCAAGATTGCTCTGCTGAATGAATAACTTATAGATTAGTGATTCAGAGAACCTCTTGCGAAATTAGATAAAGTTTGGCTGCTTGAAATTTGGCTTAGTGTTCAACGTGACCTAATAAACGTTGTAAAATATTCAAATAATTTGATGTTTAGAGACAAAAAAGATCTACTGAATGTATAATACAACGGAGCTGATTGTTAAATTTTATTGTATACATATATGAAAACAAGTTTTTAAATATTAATTTAGACAATTTTTAATGGATTGGTTGAATATAAAGAACAATGAGTAATGTGCATTCACTAAACCCAACTCTTTCCCCCTGGCCTCCTACTTCCTGCTGCTGATGGGCATATATGCCAACTGTTACAATTTTACTCTTACACCTAAAACACTGAAGAAAATATAGTCACCTCACATCACTACACTGAACACCTTACTCTCCCCCCTTCCCTCGATATAAATGTTCATTATAATGAATGTCATCCATTCAGATTTTGTTGCGCCCAAGGATTCTGCGGAAAATATTGTCACCCCATACCACTTCTCCGGATATCTCATCCTCAAAACAACGGCACCTTGCTACTTCATTCGATTTTTCCACAAATCTTCGTTTTCCATGCGTTTTAAAAGCGAGTGGGGTTTGAGATTCGAGGTTATAATCTGCACTGTATTGATTACTTTGTGTAGAATTTTCCATGTTGTAAGTCTGCGTAATAAAAACTTGCGTTTGTTGTTCAGTTTACTTTTGAAAGGTAGTATAAAGAGTTTAGTGGAAATAACTTCAAGGATGGCATGTACGCACTATGTACTCGTGCAGTGTACCTTGTAGAAGGGAGGGATTATAGGAAAGGCTACGGCGCGGTGGCGTGTTGGTAAATGAATAGATTATTAACAACATAACGAGGGATTAATTAGTTTATTTGATGAAGGGGTATTTGAAGACGCCCACGGCTTTTGGAAATTCGGGTTATTTTGTAAAAGTTAATATTAGAAGTGCCTATGTATCCTATTGGGGACTAGTAAATATAATAAACGTGCAAGTTTTAATTGGATAATTATTAAAAGCGAATACTGAGTATTACGTAATTGTAATTCAATAATTTTGAAATTATTTCTTGTTGAAATATTTTCAATGTTCGGAGAATAGCGTTATGGATACAGTCTATGTAAATTTTAAATTTTAAAACTTCTGTGTTAGTCAAGGACTAAAAAATATTAGAGAAAATTTACTTCGTTCCTTCTTTGTTTTCGAGAAATCACCATGGCAACCAATGACATCAGGTTAGTGAGAGGTTAAGATGGCGGACATTCGTCCCTGTGGTCACTTTGCAAGTAAAAACAGAAGAAATCTTTTTATAGAAGATTTTAAAGAAGAAATCACTTTTATAAAAGATTTTAAAGATAAAATCTCATTTATAGAAAATTTTAAAGAAGAAATTTCTTTTATAGAAGATTTTAAAGAAGAAATCTCTTTTATAGAAGATTTTAAAGAAGAAATCTCTTTTAGAATAGATTTTATTCGCGTTCTAATACATAGATGGTAATAACTACAGATTCTAAGACATTTTATTTAATATAATCGTCAAAAGTTTGGATAATAAAACTATAAAATTAGTCTGATTAATTAAATATGATGTATTTATAACAGAATATAACCATGCTGCGATTGAAAATCCGTGCTTGATTTATAAGGCACACAGATGTTCGTGACATTTGAGTGGGCTAGGAAACGGGAAAGGCTAGGAATAAAGCCGATAAAGGTACGATACACGTCCTTAAGGGAGAAGTTCTAGCCTTAAGGGGTCTCTTGGAATGATAAAGAATTAATAACGGAAAGGAAACTTCTACATAACAGTAACATTTACAATTCAAGTCTAATACCGCGAGAGAAATATTAAGGACCGTAACATGATGGTGGGTATATTTATAATCTGCCAGGTTGTTTAATTAATTGTTTAGAAATGTGTTCTTTAAATTAGTAGAATTGCTTCATTTTTGGATAATATTTCCTCACTACTGATTAGCATTATTTAACCGATCAAATTATTATTATTGTATTTTACCAACAGATTTGTTCCAAGATTTACCTTACTCTACGAAATCAATAAAATATTTGAAAATCTTAATAATTGCGAAAATTTCGGTGAGTTAGTAAATTGAATGGTTGTATATTTGAATTAATATCTAGAGTGTCTTATTCGATAAAACGTATTTCATTGTGGATCTAGATACTATAAAATTAATGCTCGCTTATCGATAAAAAATATTATGAAAATATATTAAGTAAAGGGAAATAACTCTTGAGTTATATTCTTACCTTTCTCATAAAAATTGCCACATCTTGAGACTCTGCCTCTGGGTGGCCGCTTGAAAATCGATTCGTTAGGTATTTGTGACAGTCAGAAATTATGAATTGATTGAAATAATGTTAATAGTGCAAATATATTTATTACAGACATTATTTTAATTAAAGAATCATAAACATTAAAAAAACATTAATATATTTCAAACATAGGTGGACAAATTAGATATGTTAGAAGCATAACACTAAGATAAATCAAGTGCAAAATTATTATAGTTGGAAGAAGCAATATGTAAGTATAATTATAAGTAATATTGATTGATGATTGATGAATGAATTTAACCTTTCTATTATTCGAGAATAAAAGATATTGAACTCGAAAACAGATGATATCGGAATAAAAAATAGAGAACTAGATCGCAGTCTAACAAATAATAATAAACTACCCAGTAGGTAGAAAACGGCTCGAATTCGAGATACCTTATTTTCTTGTAGGGCCTTGGTCTACTTACCCGCAGAGTGCTTTTGAGTTGATGGAATGGCACCATGTTGTGTTGTAGACCTTAATTATGCGCGACGCCGCAAAAGGAATCACGTTTCGGGTCCTCGTGGAAATCAAGTTGGTTAAGATGAAGCCTCAGATCGACGCGGGAAACGAATCGTTTAGAATACTCCTAAGTAAATTATATAAAGTAGTGTAGGTTAATAATTCAAATAAAATACTTGTAAACGACTATTTTAAGTTACTGATTTCATCACTTTAAGAACATTCCCAAAGAACAGTCGTACTCAATCTTCAAGAAGATTCCCCCGTATGTAAACTACTATGAACAACTATGAATAGAATAAAAAAATAGTTGAGGTACAGTGTATTTTTTCGCTTCCGCTCACATGCGCAGAAGTTCAAAAATCTCTCACTATTCAAATTATTAAAGGAAACGTCAAAACCATTCAAAAGAGGCTCACTTTTAACATTTTTTATAACAAAACGAATACCGCTTGTTTTAATTATTTTTAAAGGAAGATATTTGTTAAATTTTCAATTAATGATTCTCAGTTTTCCAAAACAATGGTAAGAAAATTACTATTGTTATTCAATTAAACGTGCGCTACAACATCGATCGGGGTATGGTTCGTATGTTAAATATGCTCATTTTAAAAGTCAATGTTTACAAATTTACCACCGCGAGGACTATTGAAAAAAATTTCTACGTATAAAAGACATTCAAAAGTACGTATATTCAAAGTTTCAAAAGGATTTTAAGAAAAGTGATTTTTTTGGGAACGTCCTTAAATGCGTCGTAAAATGTGAACCGCGGAAATCGTTGCTACGTTCCGCAGCAATTAATTCGATTTTTTAGTCATATATACTACTTACACGACTACTGCGATATGAATTTGTAATAATGTTTTAATAAATTCTTTTGTTTACATTAAAAATCATTGTTAATTAAAAATATTCAAAAACTCCTTTCAATCGAATTAAAAAATCTTTCTTAATCAAAATTAAACTTAATTGAAACAATTACAAATCGTTAAAATGCACCCAACTCGCATATTATTTCAGTACAAATTAAACGTATTAATTAGAAAGATGTACATATAAAATCAATTTATTGAAAAAATATTACTACATCAACACAGTAATTTGACGACAAATTTTCGAACTTACATGTTGCACTTTCAAATTGGGACATCTATCGTTCCATTATTTGAAAGCCTTCTTCTTTATATTTATTATTTCGGCACTGGCAAATTGATAAACGAAAAAAAAAACAAAATGGCTTCCAGTCGAGTAGCCTGTGGCGCCGACAGGAACTGAAGGCGGAGGTTTTTACGTGTTTCCATGGCGCTCGTCTATTTAAATTCGCGCCATAAGTAGTTGAAAATATGTGTACTTTAAAATATGTATATTAATTTAATAGTTGACAACGTGTTACAAACATAAACATTGATAAAATTGTAAAAGCTTAACGAGTAATATAATACGTGGCAGTTTATGAAAATAGTTCAATACCAAGGGTAGGTACTTTAAAATATACACAAAATTATCAAATTTGGATCTACGAATTATAGTTTTAAATGGAGATTGTAAATTGTTTATGGGTATTGCTGGAATAAATATTTAACATAATACTTAATTAAGTCAGGCTTCGGAGAAATGTAATTTGTGATAAATATGTTCACCGAATGTAAACTACAATCATCAAAAGTATTAGTTCAACTGAATTGGTTGTAAAATGTTAATGTGGAGGGTATCAAAAATAATAATATTACTTAAATTAGACAGAATAATATAATTATTAAAGATAACATATTCTTAGTAATTGTGAAGACCTATGTTCTGAATAATTACAACTTCACAATAAGAATGTGTTCTTAATAATATATGAGTCGTATCAATGTGTCCAAAATTTAATAAAACTGAATTATTAATTCTGGCGTGTCTTATCGGATTACTCAAAGGTATTTTGAGATTCCGTAAAAATAAAGAAGATGGTTTTCAAATAATGGAACGATAGATTTTAAAAGTGTAACATATAAGTTCAAAAATTTGTCGTCAATGCACTGTGTTGGTATAACATAATAGGTTAATGCATGTTTCCCGGATAAGAAGAGATCCAGATTCGAATCCCGGTGGTGCAACAACAATATTTTTCGATAAAATTGATTTTATATGTATATCTTTCTAATTAATACTTAATAATAATTTGTATTTAAAAGAATAATATAAGATTTTTAACACGTTTTTACGTAACGGTAAGGCGCTTCTTTAGTGATCAAGAGGTCGGGGCAAGGCACGGGATCCCACGGGACCAGCAAGTTAAATTAAGTTTCTAATAGCACAAGCACGCACTAAGCGCTAAGTAGTAAGAATATCGACGTGGGATGTTTTCTAATGCGCTTGTCTATTAAAAAATATTTTAACGATTTTTTTTGTATTAAACCATTCCTTAATAGTACAACTAAAATATTTGTATCGTTTCCGTTTTTCTTCCTTCGTCTAACCTAGAAACTCTATTCTGTTCACTGATTCTAAAGACTATTTAATATTTAATTTTATAAATTATGTATGTTGAATTATTCACAGAAATGCATAAAATACACATACCAGTAAATGAATAGATGTGAAATAAAGTGTACATATAGTAGAGGGGTTCGGAACATTAGTTGCGGAACGAGGGGCATTCTGCCCACATTATTTGTGTAAACATAAATCCGATAGTTTACAACACATTTATGGTACAGTATTTACTGTTCGAAAATTAAAATTCGTAAACAAGACGTACTTTTTACATAAATGCATATTATATTGTCAGCGTTTAAATTTTCGTTCTAATCGAGTCATGTATTTAATAAAAGTTACGGAGCTATTTGATTGCATAAGTGGTACCAAAGTGATCACGTGAGTAATACCAAAATAAAAATATTGAGACAAGGAATTTCCGTTAGTTCATGTCTATATATTTGGTAGTCTGTGATAAAATATAAAAAATATCTACTTTGGAAAATGTCAGAGATTTTTTACACGCCTTAACTTTGGTAAAGGCAAAGGTTGACAATAACTTTCAATTCAGCTGTATATTTTCTCTTAAAAGAAAAATATTCTATTGATACCTTAATTAACTTAGTGCACTCCTCTATGGTAAAAATATAAGACAAGCATATCAATGTGCGGGTAGTCGAGATGGTGTTGCCAGAACGATAGCTGTGAACCCCATTTATCGAATTAGTTCGCTAGGGAAACGAAAACTCGCCGGCGACACCAATATTCCTGTGCACGGACAGAGAGATGCTGACCCACCGTAGGGGTGAATTCCCAGGTCAAGAGAAATAATAAAAATAATTCTGATTTCAAGTATGACGTTCTCTTTTGCCGTTACTGAAATCTTTGTCATTTTAGTTAGATTTTGAAAGAAATACAACTTTTGCAAAGGGTCTCATGACGCAACTTCCTTAAAATTTAAAGACACTTTCTTCGATCATGATCAGGAGACCTCGAAATAATACTCTGATAAAATATATGTCATTTTAATGCCAAGTATCAATTGTTTTATCAAATACGTATTTAAATTTTTAATTAATAAAAATAAATTTACTAAAGAAATGGTTCTTCTTCTTCTTTTAAATAAGAAATCCACCCTTTAAGAGTGATTTGTACCATTGATTAAGTTAAAAACGTTGTTTTATAGAAAAAAATACAATAATATTGTAGAATAAAAATACTATATTACAAATCAATACCATTGTCGTTCAAAAAAACTTGCTATTATATAGATTAAACGTGGTGAGTTAATGGAAAGAAGATGACAGAAGTTAACCGGGAGCTGAAAATCACCATTGACGAAATCACTGTAAAAAAAACCTGTGATCCGCAATGGACAGGTAAAAAAGACATGGTCAAGGGTTTCCTCCTCGGCCACACACTCACACATTGGGGACTCTATCAAGTTCAATCTGAACAAATGAGAGGCCACCTGGCAAAATAAATGGTGTGTCAAATAAAAAAAGAATGAAAATAATAATTCCGTCATATCCTTTTGTTTGAGTTTGACCAACAATTAATGGAATAAAAGGCAATAAAACCATTTATGGAGAGAACGCTATAAGGGAAAGTGTTCACGAATTTTTACTTTTTCGATCCAAAGTGGACAAAGCGAGTTTGACATGTTTTCTAGAACGATTGCTCGACTTTAATGGAGACCTATTTATGATGGTCCACATTAATGAACTAGAGAATTAGGCAATATGACGAATCACCTTTCGTACGATATTTGCATTCCTAGGGCATAGCAAAACAATTGGGTGTATGGCGTACCGTACCATTTTGAGAGAAATTAATATAAATCAGCGTGTTATTATTTGTGTTTTTATGGTTGCTCGTCAACGTTTAGTTCGTCGACAACGTTGCCCGTTTATGTCTCAAATTGTTACCGGTAACGAAAAATGGTGTCCTTTCTTCAACATCTAAAACATAATGGAATAGCTGAGTGAATAGCTTAATAAACAAGTAACTCCTCTGCATAAGCAGGTAATTGACGGTCGTTCCACATAAAATTATGCGTATCTGGTGGGATCATCGTCTACTATGAATTACTTCCGAGGAATGTGGCTGTCACTTCTGATATTTATTCCTGACAACTTTGCCCTGAGGTTGCAATTCAAGAAAAACAACCCGAAAGAGGGCATCAAGTGATTTTTCAGCAAGAAAATACCTGACCGCATGCAGCCAACATTACAAAAACGGTTTTGATATATTTAAATAATAATAATTATTAATATAATTATTAATAATGATATAATTAAATAATAATAATTATATAATTAATATATAATAATTAAAAATATATATTTTATATATTTTTCCCACTGTATCTAACAATGTCCGAAGAATAATAACATCATTAATACTGGACCTAGAGAAAAATGTTAAGAACACATTTATAACTAACAATATAAACAAACACATATACACGTATACAAGATCGGTCTGATTTTTGCGGCCAGTGCTAGAAGGGTTTTATGTACATATGTACTCATTAACTATTAAGGGGAAATATTCGAGGAAATTATCATTAAACGGCATAGGTTACATTATATTTTATTGTTTAAATCATTTGTCAGATTACATACCAAATATAAATGATTTTATTTATTTGGAAAATCCTACGCTGAGAGGTAGGCAATATGCGTTGAGGGTACAACAACAACACCAGAATCGTCACACTGATTAGAACAGAGATTTTAGCGACTATCTGTTTAATTTGTCTGCCGCAGTATCCTTGATTACTAGGGGTCCAATGGTAACCCTAGATGGCTACAGAGATCGGGGATTTAAGGGGTCTGCGAATAATAAAGTATTGGAAATAGGTTGTGAATGTTTGAAATTATACAAAAAAAATGTTAGCTAGCTAATAACCACGTGGCTACGATTTGACCAACTGAATACAAAACTGGGGCTTATGATATTTTACGCAATAAGTGAACAATTATGGAAAATTTTTGTTAATTGCAATTTTTTAATGTTTTAAATAATTGTGTTTAAAATATTAAATACATTTTTTCTGGAATTTTTCAAATCGTTATAATAGAACACTATTAGGTTTCAAATATAATAAATACTCCACAATGGAGCTTTAACCAGGCTGAGACTCGTGCGCGTTGATGCAGGGTTGGGGAGCGATGACGTACATGGTAAATTATGACATGTGTTGTGAGATTAAATAAAATAAGAAAAATGCTATTAAAAATATTTCACGAGAGTAAAAATAGAGTAAAATAAAAAAAAAATTCTTGTAAACCTTATTTCACTGAAACACATTGCACTGTTAGAATATTTGTTAGACATTATTAATTTTTAATTTATAATAAATTTGGATATGTATGCATTTTGTCCAGGACAAATGAACACTAATGCATACAATAAAATTGTTACTAAGGAGAGCACATTCTTATTGTGAAGTTGTAATTATTCAGAACATAGGTATGTGATATTTTAAATACTAATTAAATGTATTAATTAGAAAGATATACCTATAAAATAAATTTTATCGAAAAATATTGTTGTTGCACTACCGGGATTCAAATTTGGATCTCTTTACAAACCGGGGAAGGTGAAAAAGAAAATAAATAATGGAACTACAGATTTATTAATTTGAAAAGTGTAACATATGGGTTCGAAAATTTGTCGTCAAAAGTTCTGCCGCAGTAGCATAGATGGATAATGCACCTTCCCCGGCTTGGAAAGAGATCCAGATTCGACTCCCGTAGCGCAACAAATTTGGCTGTATAGCTTTCTAATTAATATATTTAATTAATAAAATTGTGAATAAAATACGAAAAAAAACAAACAAAAATAATAGTCGATTCAATCTTTTCAGTTTGTGACTATCGATTCTACAAGGCTTACATTATTTTAGAGAATTAGAAGTTTGTATGTTTATATGTTGGCCTTTTTTCTGTTTCTGCTTTATTTGCGATAACAATCCTAGTATAAATTTCTTTATCAATAAGTACACAAATACTGACCTCGTTATGTTTTCTTTCAGGCCATAATAGCTAGCAATGGCAAGTTAACCCCGTCCTACGAATACATCAATGACCTGCGCAACGCAAACAGGTAAGTAACTCCCATCACGGTATTCACAGTTGGCATACCGTCAACACTATTACTGTTACTGTTTAGTTTGTTCACAAATAGAGTGGTAAATTCTACTCATTATTTAGATTTGACTCATATACTATCTGATTCACAATCGAATTAAAATAAATAATTCGCTAATTGACATCCAGTACTTGGGCACTTTACATTGAATGGTGGCAGAGGTAGGTTAAAACACGTGATGTGCTTACGTCATTTATTCAAGACTGTTACGTGACTGTAAATTGAAATAAATTTAAATTAAACGTTTGTGTATTTTTTTTAAATTTTCGTTGACAGGTGACTAATTTCGATTTGTTTTCTTTACGTCTGCGTGCTTCTTAGAATTGTTGTAAAATTCTATTTTAAATCTGCGTCATAATATTTCAGTGTCAATAATGTAAAATCTATCTAATGAGAATTGTAATTTTCTTAATTTATACGTATTCCAGTAATCACATTCATAGTCTTTCTATGTATTTATTGCCAATATGAAAAAAATACTCTTTCAAAATCATATTTTCTACGTTAAAAATAGTTTCTATGAGAACCCCGATCGCGCAGCAGCCACCCACAGGTCTGGCAACTATAGCCGAATGCTTTTTTTAACGTAAATCGTGTACATTGCCAGTAAGAAAAAACACCATAGTTGCAAGATGGCGTGCCTTATATAAGTATGTCGAACGTGTTTTAAATATCTCTAGGTTAAAATGACTTAGATGATTTCTTTTCTACATATCATATTTAATAACATTTATTATGCATTTGCATAACAGTACGCGAATGCGTAAAAATAACGTTTATTTCTTTTAAATCTACTGACAATTAAAATAAAGGTATTTTTTTATAGAGCTTTCCCAAAAATAACCACACGTATATATAATCTCGATATAATTAAAATTATTCCACCTTTGTAATACATCAAAACGATATCTAAATGATGATGTAAGAATAATGTAAGATGTAAAAATAATGCTATTTTATCAATATAATGTGGATTTAAGTAAAAACAGAATCGGATAAATGGTTTTCTCACTCAACTTAGAACACATTAAATATTTTGGTTATGATGAATTATTTCAGCGCAGATTTTGACAAATATAATTAAACGCAAACATAATTAAAATTTATATTATCATAACCAATAATTATTTACGGCAGTTTTAGTTAACCGTGCTGTAACGCGAAATAAAAGAGAACACATTAAACATCTCGCGTCGCTTTGACATTTGGACTATTAAAGTGCTTTATTCTATGGTACGACACGATATGACCATAGATAAGAGAAGTGACAGTATAAATAAGATTTTTTTTTTTAAATAGAGATGCATACACGGAATACATGTTCTGATGTATTTGATAATTCCCTAATCTATTTATATATAGTTAATTTGAATACTTATATTCCTCTAAATATTAATTTGTAATAATTATTAAAACTCCTGGTCTCCGGCACCAGTGTGATGATTTCGCTAAGTCTCTAGTCTATTTAAATATAGTTTTAATATTATTATTTCTAATTTAACGCGGAATTTTCACTTTCCCTGTGCGAGGGCTCCTGGTCGCAAGGCACCCCTGTGATATTTTCGGTATTTTCCTACGTGCGAGCGCTCCTGGTCGCAAGGCACCAATGTAAGGGATCCCGTAAATTTCCTACTCACTTGAATATTATTTTGTGTTAATTTATCCTCCTGGCTTCCGTCGCCAGTGTGAAGATCTCGCCTTTTACCTTAATACTAGTTTTTACGCTTAATATCTAAATTTGGCCAACGTGATCGTTCTAGTGGTAGGAATATTCCCCATGTTATGTCCGCAATAAACCTAGTTCTTTTAACCCGCGTTTTCAATTATCAAATATCTAAAGTTTACAAATATCCAAATATTATAAATACATTCAATACATTTAAATATATTCAATACATTTAATTTAATTCTAAGGAATATTAAATAAACAAAGATATTTACGTAAGATAAGTACCCACATTATTGCATGAAGACTCTGACACATTAAATACATTGTTGCAAAAGCATTGCTCAGTTGGCCTATTCAAAAAGTGATTTTGGAAAGTCTTCACTTAAGCCAACTGCGTAAATGAAATGGAAATGATAACTTTACACGTCCAACGTCACCCAAAACATGCTCTAAATGATAAATTGGCTTTGTTTCTGCGAGAACTAAAATAGACTTTCCCCAACGTTAAGGTTCCGGTCAGGTCGCTACAGATCCCCCTCCGCCGCGGCGCTCGGTCCTTCACCGGGACACTGTCGTTTGTAAAGTCGTATATTACGACCAAAACATATTTTGATTATGAGCTCAGTTCGGAACAGTCCTCCGACACGCGAGACGTAAACGCTGTAAAGATAGCACATCAAATTTCCATAATGTGCGACGAAGGGTCGGTCGGACCGATGCGTGTCCGGCAGATAAAAGACCGCCGACATTCGTTGTCCCAGAATGAGTATGAGATGTCATGTTTGTATGAAAAGTTTTTATTGCCCATCAAACTTGGGTCTTTGTATTGCGCGAGTAACTTGTAGGCAGTATTTTATTCATAGAATCCGAGCATTGTTGTGAAATTTTGCCCTTTTTGTGTGTCGTCTCACCCGTAATATCTGATGGGCCGGTCTGACGAGAATTCCCGAGAGAGCCAGGCAGGAGAAAGTTACATTTTTGGTAAATTCTAGGAAAATTGAGATGTATTATATCATACATAAAGCCCCGCAGGTCATTATGGAAATTATTTGAATTCACCAACAAATTCCCCGGTATAGTTAGTCTAGTTACATTAGGTCACCTTCCAACCGTTTTAAGCACGTATTTTTATCTCTGTTACTTAAATAATTCATATGATTATTCAGATTTAATCACGTGTCACGTGGTTAAATCTATGCGGAAGTTTTCAATATTTTTTTATTCTCCTAAATTGTCAATTTGTAGTATAAATAGTCAATTGTATATTTTTTCAAAATGTTTCTAATTTTTCGACAACAAAAATTATATTATACATCTTTAGACGCAATAAAAATATTATAAAATATTTTCATAATACAGGGTGAATATTATGTTTCAGGCCGATGTTGTTTCATTCATCAAAATTTCAAGCGTAGCTCGGGCTGTGTGTGAGGTGGCACCATCCTGTTGAAACCACATATGTTGCTGGCTCAATCGATCCAATTTGGCCACAGATAAGTTTTTATTCCGCTGGCCCACATAGCGCATCATACAGTAACTCTGAGTATGTGTAAAGGTCGTCGGTGTATCAATTGAGGATTTTCAGTGCCCAAATAATGGCTTTTTTGTTTATTAACAAAACCCGCCAAGTCGAAATGAGCTTCGTCGCTAATGATGATTTTTTCCCAAAAGTCGGGTTTGCGTTTGTTTTAATGATACGTTAGATGCTCCTAGATGTTTCAACAAGTTAGATGTTCCCTAATAAATTATTATTAATTACTCTCTACGACTATCAAATGCAAATTGAAAAATATCTGCCAAACCAAAATGGTGGCCAAGCAAAATCGGTCTGGAACATAATATTCACCCTGTACAAATGTTTCTCGATTTTTCCTTAAGAATATGATAGAACTCTACATTATCTTGTGTTACAATTTTTACCTCCTCACGTTTTCATATGCACAATCTCATAATGGTGCTCTTCTTTAAAATTTCTTTTCTTCTGATAATTATCTGATAGTTTTGAATGTCATCACATTTATGTCTTTTTTAGCGTAAGGTCCCGCCAGAAGACTGAGGGCGAATCCTGTGACCCGGAGAAGCACGTGCTAGTTCTCGGGGCTGGCTTCGTATCAGCGCCATTGGTCGAGTATCTACATAGAGAAAAAAATATTGCAATTACTGTTGGTAAGTTAAAATAAACATTTTTCGCCATGTTAAATAATTTTTTGTATGAAAAATAAAAATGATTAATCACTAATTTATATGCATGTACCTACTAACATAAAAACTGATTGTAATACTAGTAGATTTTGATTTAGGAATATTTATTGAAAGTATAAATAATTTAAAAACCTTTGTCGCAAAATTTGATGTTATTTTATTATCTATCGAATGAATAACACACATATAATATATAAGTACATACTGAAACCGCGGCTTTCGTCTTAACTAACATCTTTCGTCGAAAAATCACACGAAACAATTGTGTTCAATGTATGATTTGTAACAAAATCTTCTAAGTTTTTAACCAGAATGAGAGCATCGTCAAGAGTTGATCGCTTTGAAGACTTTTACAAATCTTGTTTTTCGAGGGCAGAGACCATCCTCTGTTTAGTTTCTAGGAAACTCTTCTCTTTTTTAGGAAACTTCATCATCGAAGAATGCAAAAGAAATAAGCTCTTCAGACAGACACCAAAGATGTCCCATAATTTTTTTCGTAGCTTTTTGTACGTCATTGAGTCCTTCAAAAGCTGTAAATCATTCTTAGGCGCAATCCACGCGCAAGGAGCTTGAAACCAGTACTTTGTGTAATATCTGCTATTAACTGAAATTGATATATGACTTTTTACAAGTACTGTAACAACTATTTTTTTAATAATACAAACATTATTATTGATCATATTTAATAGGTCTAACACTGAAAGATTACGAAAAGGAATCATTGGCAATAATCTCAAACAGTGTGATCGAGTCCACAGAGTAATTATTAATCATTTTGTTTTGAAGAGTTTATTTAATGTACACATTTGAAATAAGTAATAAATATTAAATTAACTCTTCGTAATATATATTTACTGTTTCCGAGGTAAGTTTGTAGAGCTCCATAATGACACATGTGAAAATAAAGCTATTTTTTTTGATTCTACTCGTTTAATTTATTTGATGAAACGCAAAGGGACAAGATCAGATTGATAATGCCTTTGCAAGGCGAAACGTGTCTGAAATCAATTAAACGAGTAGAATAAAAAAATAAATGTTATAATTTCACAAAAAATAATTATTAATCATTTTTTGGTAACCCTAACATAGCTCGCAATTCGAAGTATGACTCGATTGGAACGAAAATTTAAACGCTGAAAATACATCCATTAATGTAAAAAATACGTCTTGTTTACACAAATATTTAATTTTCGAAGAGTAAATACTTTTATTGTTGCATAAATGTGTCGTAGACTATCGAATTTATGTTTCCAAAAATAATGTGAGTAGAATGCCTCTCGTCCCGCAAATAATGTTCCATACCTAATTCAGGCTTTATGACAGGTCTATACATTTGTTGGTCTATGTGTGTATCGTTTATAATGTTTAAAAATTGTTAATATATTTTTGGCTAGCACACGAGTCATGAATACATTTCAAGTATGTGTAAGAAAAGTTAACAGTAGCGTGTTTTTGAAACAATCTACCAAAAAATACTAATCTATTCAACTGTATATTTTTTCTAATTTGAAACTTCAGTCTTACAGTAAATGTCAAGCACATAGAATATTTAAGGAGCATTCTCCGTGTAAACCTCTTGGATATTTAATTCCGAGTCACGTCGGGAATGAATACTCCGCCACGGCTTAAGAAGAACCTCTTTCTTCAACCTTCCTGATAATGTCGACGAACAGAAGAATTAATTGTTTCAAATGAGCTAAGTTTTCTGTTAGTTAAGGATGTGTATCTATTATTTTGTACTTGGTGCGCGGCAGTCCGAAATACAAAAATTTTGTATGACTGCAAGTAGTATTAATTGAAATTACGAATCATTGGAATTCTCCATTTTCAAAAGCATTCATACTAAATCATGAAAAATGTTGGCAAATATAAAAACTACAGTGTTTGTAAAAAGTGTAGGACATTATAATATAAATTTTATAATGCCAACATCAAATTTAGAAGTTAATCGCACTGTAATAAATGTTTATAAAGCAATAGTTTTATTAAAATAATGTGTATTAGTATAAGTAGCGATACGAATTAGAAGAAAAGCGATGGTATTAAAAAATATGTTGAATGAGTAATATGCACTGTATGAAAAGTACAAATAATGAATATTCACATCATCAAAAGTAACCAAGAAAATTAAGATATATCAAAATAACTTTAAATTATATATTTTTATATACATAAAATATGAATTATCAAATTTTTTATCTTAACCGTCACAAAACATGCAAGCTTATACGAATAATCAGAACCGTGATAGCGAAAATGAGATTTTTTTTAGATGTTGACATCTGGTTGATGAACACCTTAAATTAAATTGTGATAGAATCTTCCACTCCTTACATCAATTGATTTTTAAAAATATCGTGATGCTTAACTACAAAATTCGCACAGCGAACTTGCAAACCAAATCTATGTATAGATTAGATTATTTTATTATTAATTTTCATGGTAAATTTTTGAATTTTTTTTTTTTTGAATTTGAATTGAAATTTTTGGCTTACAAATTTTTGCGAGAGATCTTTGATTAATTATATTGTAATTCCACGCATCAAGTTTATGATAAAGATCCTCTTAAATATAACGATTAAGATGGTCTTAAATGTACAATACCTTATATATTTCTTGTAATTCAGATTTGAGAGACAAGTAACCGAAACGAGCTTTACAGAGACCCACTTACAAAGGGATAACAGTAATCATTATGAAGAATGCCAGTCCGAATATTTCAGTTTTCCTTGTTTAAGTTGAGTATTGTTGGGGGAATGTACGTCGAGCCTAATTGTTGAGGACTTCATTTTAAACACAGAGGCGGTCGCAGAACTAATTGTATTCATGTCATAGCCGACGGCATGTCAAAATTAATTAATTCGCAAATATTTAGGAATGTTCAAATGTGATTGAAACGTAATATTTAGTAAGAAGTAGCAAAAACTATAATAAGTAAAACACATAATAAATAAATCATCAGTATTATGAGAGTATAATATAATATAATTCTCCCTTACCATTGACGATAGAAAAGATGACAGATGTCAATATACGATTTCGCTAAAATATGTTTTTTGTTCTTACTCGTAATAGATACAATATATACTTAATTTCAAATTGAAAATATATGAATGTACTGTTATTAAATATATAAATGATAAAACATTTAAGTAATCTTAACCTAGAAATATTAAAAACACGTTCGTTTTTGCTGAGCTCGCGTCTCACAGACCTGGTCATTTAATCAGGCACTAACAGCCATAATGACACTACCGGTAATGATATTACTGAAGCTGTCACATACAGAAAGTAATTGATATAGACGGGGAAACGTAGTTTTATTATGGATAATAAAAAAATCTAATAAATTATCAAAATTTTTTAGTGTTAAATAATTTACATATATTTAAAACATTATTCTAAAAGCTACTTCAAGTTTGCTTATTTTTTTATTGTGAGTTACTTGATGGATACCCTTAAAAGTGCACGTTAAGACCGATGACTTGGGTTAATGTTTTCATGAATTATCTCTAGCAGTCGACAGGTGACTGAATATATATATATATATTTATCAGATAGATAGATATCCAGCAGTTCAGTTTATTCGGAAGCGATAATTCAGTTATTATCAGATTATCAGATCCACATTTACCTCCATCGGCTTGGTCTAAGAAAGGAATTTTATGCTTGAACATTCCTAAATTAAGTTCCAATTTCAATACAAATCTGTTACTACGATATGTCAATATTTTCATTCATCATCTCATCATGTATAAACAATGTACCGAACGTGGAGTTAGTTATTCTAGAAATTAAATATTAATCGATATTAGATATTGAATATAAACGTAGACTTTTACGACCATACATAATCTTCTCTGTAGAATATTCTCGGCTATTATGCGTATTTAGCCGCTTTGTCTGAATTGCTCAGATAATAAAGGCACAATAAGATATAAATTCAACCCTGTACAAAACGAGTGTTTTGTAGATTATAGGGAATTTCAGCAATATGGTAGAGATAGTAAAAAAATATGTTGACAGCCCAAGCACAAACTTGAGAAAAATAAAATATACAGTATGTTTTCGAAATGTAAAGTAAAATACAGGTGAATATTATGTTCCAGGCCGACGTTGTTTTTGAATAACTAAGAAATATAAAATAATTTTTAATTTCATTTTTATTTATAGATTACAAAATTTATTATAATTATGAATGAAATATTATATTAGCCATGCGTGATCTTTTAACCATATTTTTCATAACATTCTCGCACACTTCGCGTGTTATTTCTGCAATTTCATTTCAAATATTATGTTGTATCATCAGAATTGTTGATGGATTATTAGACTTTTCGTTTCAAGTACTTCTACAGAAATAGTCGGGAGCCGTCAATTAGGTGATCGAGCAGGCCAGTTGATATCACCACTTTTTGACATCATGCGGCTGGGAAGATATTTTCGCAAAATTTCACGCATAGCACAGGATTGTGTGTGAAGTGGCACCGTCTTGTTCAAATTACATATAATGCAGGCACATTTGATCCAATTCAGCTATCAAGAAGTTTTCCGACATGTAACGATGGCGATCACAATTAATAGGTACATTATTACCATTTTTATTTATATAAAATAATTTCAAGACGTTATTGAGATGTTAAATATTTCACAATAAATTGTAATTAACTACACTCTACGACTATTAAATAAAAATTAACAAATATTTGTCAAATCAAAATGGTTGCTAAAAAAAATCGGCCTGGAACATAATATTCACCCTGTATAGTATATTTAAAACAATCTTTAGAATATAATAAAAATTTAGTGAGACTTTTTTCAAACATTCATTCATAAATAGTGAGAAAATAAAACAAATCTACGTTAGCTCTCCTCAAACAGAAGTAATAATATCTTTTCACATACCTTGTTAATTAAAAACGCTTTATGAAAATTCTGATAAATGTTCATAGGGCAATTTATTTTGGTCTTATTATTTATATATTTTTTACTAGCAACCACCAATACTAACGTATGTAATAAAAGAAGGTAAGAAAAGTACATATTTTGTACTTTAAAATTTAATAATTCCAAAATTTTTAATTAATAGTTGATCCACTTCAGTACTTAAATTAATAAATTAATCTTAAGTTAAATGTGTAATATTATACGGAGTTCTAGTCTTATTAGAAATCCTGGTATATTATTTTTAAACATAGGTACATAGACATAGACATAGAAAAAAACTCTTCAAATTATACAAATAAAATTATGAGCGCTCAAACATTTATCAGATGAAGATAGTCCCCAGAGTTTATTTACTTTTTTAAAATATATTACCAGCTAAGAACTTATTTAAATATAGATTAATAATAAATTATTATTACGCTTACATTTACAAAATACCTACTTCTAATACCTACACATAATTCAAGGCAAATAGATTTAGGGCTGATATTAAAATTTCCCATTAGAGCAACAGATTATGGTGAGGGGACGTGAAAAGTAGTGATGAGCTCAAAATCGCGAAGTGTGAGTTAATCACTGATAGCTTTGAGTCACACTTTGAATATCTAAAAATATCGTGATTATTTTTTAAATTTTACTTATTGTGAAGCGTGATTTGGCGCATGTGCATATGAAACGAAAATATTCATGAAGGAATGACGTTATATATAATTCGTGATAAGCGCTATCTAGTAGATTCTGCCTAAACGTTTTATGCATTTGACCTGAAATGCTGAGAATTTGACCCGAAAAGTAAAGTAACATTTTTTCAAAGTTTTTCATCTTTCTGGTGATATTAAATTAGACATACATATATTAATTATATATATTAGAATATGTTTTTTACGCAAATGAAGTTTGAATAATATAAGTATATACGCTCAAGATCATGTTTTATTGATTGATTTCATGTATTGTGATATCGTGTAGCGCACGCGTATTAGTAATGAAACTGTGATCACAGTCACAGTTTCCAATCACTGATATTATCAAATATCAATCACCATCACACCAGTAAATCAAAAACAGCATTTTTCTCATCATAAGTTAAAAGTAATAACTCTTTCCAAAACTCTTAATAGATTGTTCCCTGAAAGGTAAAAGAAACCTGGTATAAAAAGCTTCAGGTATAAAAAATACCTGAAGCCTATAAATACCTATATTTTCAGTTAGTGTAGATACGTTTAAAATTAATAAATAAAAATATAAACTAGAAGTGTTATACGTTTTTACAATGGGATTCGTACGCAGTTGTATTAAATTTTACAAAATACGGCGAAGACAAATTATGGAAAATGTAAGCAGATAATACTGTCTGCCTTCATTTTATTTATTAATTATCCTTAATTTCCAGATAGCAATTATACGTTTCTAAAGCGTTTTACGCGCGAGTTAACCAAAGCCGTGTCGTCTATAGTCAGTAAATAAAATATCTATTTATTGAGTTAAAAATAAATATATTATAGTAACACCTGGAGGTGATAGATAAAACATATTATTCATTAGAAAAAGAAATACGTCTAATCAGAATGAAACATGATAAATTAATGAAATATAATAAAATAAAATCCACTTGACGAATCCGCATATCGTCGGGTTGGACGCAAGCTTGACGTCCTTCCTTGACAATCAGATGTCTTGGCTCCATATCATATTTGGCCCGCACCACCCAGGCCGACGGGATCGAATTCGTAACGGAATTTGTTGAAGATTGATCATAATTAAAAATGTCGCCTATAGTGAGGCAACTAACTCACGGGCGATATCGCCGTTTCTGACCTTTAATTACTACCTTTGGATATCCAAAAGTAGTAATTAAAGGTCAGAAACCAAAGGAATAAACCAGAAGCGTGCACCAGAAACCAAGGACATAAACCAGAGATCAAAGGCATAAATCAGAGGCATAATCTAGAGGCACAAATCAAAGGGAAACATCTTGTTTCCTGTAAAGATTATTTACCATGCGATTAGATTAAAAAGTTAATAACTAGTGATTGAATAATAAAAAATACCCTCTGGCTATAGTGAATCGCACACAGCTACATTTTAGTTTGACAGCTTCGTCGATGGTTTTGAAAATGAACCATAAATGCAACCGTTTTTATAACCTGAGAAACCGAATGCGATACCAACTTAAAGGTAACTATTTGTGAATTGCTTGACAAAAAAATAAGTGACGAGGCAATTTCGTACGTGGCCCAAATTTATAACGTCACAATATATATATTAATTTTAGAATATTGTATTTAGTATGTAATATTAATACACCGATTTTTTTAAATTTGAAATAAGGTTTTCATACTATATTGAATGAATGAACAAAAGATATATATATATATATATATATATATATATATAGTTGTTTATCACTTAGCTCACTTGCCTGTATTTTAAATGGAGGATTTCCTTATTTATTAAATATTGTTTATTTTTGGACTGATCACAAATGCTTCCCGTATTTTTCGCAACATTTCTCATCTCTTCATTCCAGTATATAATTTATTGTAAGTTACACACAGACCTGGCTATATATAGTACTAGCTGAAGTACCCAGCGTCGCCCGGGCTTAGTGCAGAGTGAAGAGACTTTAATTAGAGGGATGGGGGTAGTTCTTTCGAAATATCAGGAAGACATTAATTTTAATTTTATTTGGAACGTCACGTGTGCAAAATTTCATCAAGTAGCAAAATTCTACTTTAAGGGATGGGGGTAGTATTTTTGAAATCTCATGTAGACAGTAGCCTTCCTCTTGTTTTGAAGTTCAAGTGTGCAATGTTTCATCAAACTCGGAATAAAACTGTAAATTTGTATAAAAATCAAACAAACAAACAGACGAACAGACACTCTTCTTTATATTTATAGATAATTGGCCTTCTCGTTTTTTGATCTGTAGGTATAGTCGTCCACTGCTGATTTATTTGTTACATGATTAAGATTATTAAATACTTATATTATATTATTTTTTGACACTTGGGATACGAAAATAATATTATTTATTTAGAAGAAAAATAATATATTGTAACAACTGAATGTCAATTATATCGCGATAATGAAAATCAAATAAATCTTCAAGAAAACAATAATACAATTAGGACTGTTTCACAAAATATTTCAGTTAATTTTTTTGTATTTGTAGCAAATAATTCACGATTTATGTTGAAAATTACATATTTTGCAGCTCACCTGGGTTTATTTGGACACCGTGTTTTCGAATTATTGAACAAATCGAATTAGGGTAGAAGTCGTTTGGGGTATTTACTGGAGACAGCCCAGTCTAGCGGTCGTGATTATATTGTCTCGAAGTTTCCTGTTTCCGTCCGCCCCCTCGAGGCTAACGACTTCGCTAAAGAAGTGGGAAAGAAAAAACTTTTCAACTGCTCATATCGTCCGAACATAAAACGTAAACCTATTTCCGTCAGCGAGCCAATGGAAAGCGGGGAAAAATAATATTCGAACTAATATTATTAGCCAGGCTGCAAATACATTCAGTTGGTACTTGACAATAATATTGAAACAATAATTTTACCAAATAATTTGAGACTTCAATATTATTTGTGAGGTGCATTTTTTTTGTTTGCAAATTTTTTCTAACGATCTAATTTAAGACTAATTTTAGAGTACACGAATCAGTCATTTTCAAATTTCCATATTTTCTATTAAGTCTCTATAAACTTATTAAATTCAGGCCAATATTAGAATGTCTTATAATTTTCAATGTAATAAAGACGAATTTAAATATCGTAATTATGTTTGTTAAATGAAATTACACTGAACGATTCACATAATTATTTTAATGAGAAGATTTTTACTTTTCTTTATAAACACTAAGGTAGTTTATCGAGTCAAGTGCGAGTATGGTAAGAATTTTGTATTTTTATTTCTGGATAGTTGAGCATCACGTTGAACTCACGAGTGACAGACATTACGAGTAAATAAAATAAATCCGTAATGGCATATTTATGTGGGTTTTTTCAGTTTTATTAAAATTGAAGTTGTCCACAATGTATGTAAATAAAACACGTAGATTTATGGCACAACCGTTGCTGTTTTATGGTGATCTCACTTATCATTCGCGAGAGAACTGTGATAAATAACATTACCAGCTTGACGGAATTAGTGTTATCTGGCAGAATACTCCTTTTTACGATTACGTGAATGTGTCAAGAAAAAACCTCCGAGTGTTTCGCACGTAGAATGTTCGTGATCCTAATACTTATGCAGCAGTCAAGATAAAAATGTCAAAAGTTTTATAAATATAATTTTTCATTTAAAATGATGGCGCTATTTTAAATGCTTATCTGAATATAAATAATAATGGTGTTTTATACCTTTGAGTTGGAAGATTTATTGCCAACGATAAGAAATAATTAGGACCCTTATGTGCCGTGTAATAATTAATCTTACTGAACATCCAGAATCCTTTTGGTCCAATTGAAGAGGGAATTCTCCTTGTTTAAATGATATTTTACGTTCCTACACGAGAGAAGGGAGAAGTGAACAGTCGTGGCTCAGAAGATTTTATTTAATTGAATTTATAATTCTACTAGCTTTACACCCGTTTTCGCCCAAGATTTGAATTTTTGTATATATTCATTTAATATTTCGCCGATAAATATACAAAAAAGCCTTAACAATTCAGGCCATCACAAATGATTAATTTTCCAGTGGAATATCGAATATTTTTTCCAGTATATCCTGGTTGGTCTTGCCTTAAACATTCACCGTATCGCAAAAAGAGCACTTCAACGACATACTAAGAAACCTAGATATGTTTTAAAAATCAATTTGCGACTGTAAATTATATACGCAAACGTCACTTTGATTCTGACACGAAAAAGTAATCGATAACATGGAAAAAGCCTACTTTTCAATCAGATTCAATTCAATTCATGTTTTCGTGCACAATGTGATGGTTCAGCATTCTTACATTCTGAAAAAAATATTTTTAATAAAATTATATAGTAACATTGTGTTAACCACGTGAGCTTTATATATGAATCATACAAAGTATCTATAATTTAGGTAGGTAAATATAAAGATGAAAAAATGCTATTTTTTACAACGGGACCAACGCTATTATTTGTGCACTGGGGGAGATAGTAAGAAAAACATTACCAAACCAGTATAAGGCTGGTAGGGTCTGGTTTGACCACTTTACTAATGAAGATGTATTAAGATGCATAAATAAGTCAACAGAATTAATAACAACTACCAAGAAATTCCGGTCACATTCTCCGTAATGAAAAATATAATCAATACAAATTAAATTAATCAACTTATTATTTACAGAAAACATCTATTTATCGAAACAAATATTTAGTTGCTGATCCTTTACAACTTATTATACAGGGGAAGAAAGAAATTGTAATGGTTATGTAAACTCAGAAAGTGGTTCAAGGTTCAAATGTTGGTGATCTTATATAGGATAAATCAACATGTAGCAACATGGTCGTCAATCTTCGATAGAAGACGGCACATAAAAAGGAAGTCATGATAAAAAATGTGTGCGAGCTATATTTTTTTGTGTGCGCTATGATGCCAAACCGTGTGTGCGCGCACACCCGCACACCATAGAGGGAACATTGGTGACGCGTATTCTTTCATCCATATAACTTTAGATGTTTTCAGATTCATTGACCGCTACCGAAGAAGTTGGGATTGAAATTCATGATCACAGAAGTTGACAGAATCTCTCCTTGAGAATCCATTAATATGGTGGCTCTGGAAAGTTTTTGGAGAACCTGAGCCTGAACCTGACCCTTGAAGGCTTTAGAAAAATGTCAGATTCATTTCACAAATGTACCCATTGTTATGAAAGTGGTCTAGGTCATGTTTCTTTCGTTAGAATTAAAAAATATATTTTTATATTACACAGCACAATGTTTCAAAATTTATTTAGTTTATTAGTTTTATAATTTATTACGACGTATAAATTTTCCACGTAACTTATAAGAGAATAAATTTTTTAGATTGATATGACTTACTCTATTATCACAATAAACACTATCGGAATATCGTTGAATGTCGTAACAATACACTGAATACAACGTTTCAAATTTTTCACAATTGTTACAATTTGCATCATATTATATTAATTAAAAATTTATTGTGTGGTACTCCTTTTACAATTTTTTGATTTAGACCATTTTCATAATAATAGGCACAAATGTTGTAGGAGAATTTCTTGAAAAATAGGAATACGAGTACATCATAAATTTATATACAATTTTTCACTTTCATTTTCGTCCCTTATTTGCCTTTATTTTTAAAGTGTATTTGATTTATTATTTACTAAACTCTCACTAAACCCCAATAAAACAACAAGTGAAACATAATTAACGTTAGTGACTACGATATGAAGGTCTTCTGAGTACAGTAATACCGCTGAATTTCTGCCTCAAAATAGAAATAGGAATACCTGTTTACATCGGAGATACGAGCTTAGCGCATGCGAGCAGACAGGCAAGGCTGAATTATGAAACGATTTACCAGTGTGTTCGCTGCTCGTCACCTGACGAGCTTCACGAGTAAGGCTGGATTTAAAATCGCGCGAATAAATTGCAAGTGCACGCTATTGTACAGTAATCTAACCTAACGACCATATTGTTGTATGTATTTTACTGTTAGAAAAAATATTTTTAAAGATGGCTTTAGCTTGTTTAAAAGTCTGAAAAATGAGCTAATTTAATACTTTACGAAAGTGTAAATGTATGTTTAAGTGAAAAAGAATATGGCTTATTTTTTAACTGATGAAATAGAGTTATATCATATTAATGAATATAATTTTAATATGGCTTATAAACAAGCTAAAATAAAACGAACAGTACATTGAAAATTAACGCAATAAGATTTTACAGATAATTTGAATAGTAACCGTTGCATTGAGACAACATAAAGAAGTCAACACAAAAAAGGGCTTCAGCCCAAACAAGTTCACAAGATATATTTAACAACTTATAACATTTATATACAACTAATATCAATGATATGTAGTTTCCACGATGGCCGCTAAAATATTTTCTTCTTACAAAGATTTGGATATACTCAAAATATTGTAAAAAATATACTGGTCTAAAATATGAAGTTAAAAATTAAAAAATACTGCATTTTCAGACGTACTCTGGTATATGTTAATAATTCGAATGAATTTCCTATACACATAAAGTATATTGCTTCCACTTCAAATTAAGTCTCAGCTTCAGCGACATCTATACTATTACATGAGAAAGAATATCAAATTTAAAAAAAAAATGTTAATAGATGGTGACAGCATAAGTGGTAATAAATAAGTGAAAAGTTCCATCTTGATATAATATATACAACTTCCAAAAATTTGATAGATGTTGTAGCGTGGGTAAATAGGTGAACGTTATATTGTGTAAAGTGATCACTTATGCCAGCCGATGACAGGTGGTAAACCCTGTAATCTCCAAGACTTCCATACTTCTCATATAAAAATAATAGCTTCATCTCTGTAAGACATCTTGATGACAATCCCCCAGGGGATAAAACCCAGTAATTAGTTCCTACAAAGATTTGTACATACTCAAAATATTATAAAGACTTTCATTGTCAGCTGTGTTCCGTATTCTAATGAGCATATATTTTGTTTTAGTTGCATCAAGTTCTAACCCAAAGGTCTCATACGTCTTCACTACTTGGTTAAGCAGAAGTTGTAAATCGTCAATTTTACTTTCTAGAAGTTTCTAGTGCTTCTTAAAGAGCTTCACTGAATATTTATTCTGAACAGCATAGGTGAGAGAATATATCCTTGTTACCCGCTTCTTTTTATTTCTATCTCGTCTGTTAGATATTGTATAGTGTGTCCAGCGAAAAATTTTCAAGTTTAATATTCATTTAAAAAAAACTACAATGTTATTCTCATATTTTATTTATACAAAATGGAGTTTAACGATGCTAATTTTACGTTTAATAAATAATATCGTCTAAATGCCGTCCATTTCTCTCAAGACACTTGCAATCGAACTCTTAAATCTGCGAACACGTGAGAGCAAAGCGTTGGCAGCAACTTCACGGTGGATATTTTCTTGTAGGGCCAGAATTGTTTGAGGATTGTTACTGTAAACTCTCGACTTAAGGTATCCATCCCCACAAAAAAAAGTCGCACAATCTAAGATCTGGTGGCCGAGGTGCCCAGGGTATGTCACCGTACTTCCTGATTAATTTATTTAGAAAATTCCCCTCAGATTCTCCATTGAAACTCTAGCTGTATGTGGAGTGGCCCCGTCTCGCTGAAATTATGTTCTGTTGTTGAATCCGGGAAACACCGCAGTTGCGGTACCAAAAACTCGTTGATCATTCGGCAATATATGTCAGCAGTGACTGTCTCTCGCTGGTTAAAAAAATAAGGGTCAATTATCCCTCAGGCAGAAATTTCACACCACACTGTCGTTTTTGGACAATGGAAACATTTTTGATGGCATTACCTTGGGTTGTCATTATGATTATTGGGATGGCATTACGGGGGCACCAGTATCTCACGTTATATTTATTAACATAGATATCGATATGAAAATATGCTTCATCAATAAACAATATGTTTTCAAGCGTTCGTGCTATTCCAAAACGTTCCTGCATCGTTCTCGCTAAGGTTTTACGACAAGAATATTCATTTTCGTTGAGAAACTGTAGTTTTTTTTTCAAAATAACGTGCATTATTGATTTTTTTTATTTCAGTACAGGCTGCAATCTTTCTTATCGATTTACGTGGATTAGGCATAATTTCACATCGAACTTGAGCCACATGTTCTGGCGTCGCTGCTGTGTTGTTGGTCCCGGAGGAGTTTGGTTAACTATTGTCCCTTTTTGTCTGAATGTTTAAACCCAACACCAGATAAGTTGCGTGCTCGGTCCATCACTTACTAGTCGAATATTAAAGTGAGTACAAAAAGTGCGACGCGCACGAACCTATGAATCAATGCATTTTAAATAACGCTCAACCGCAAACGCACGGTGCGCTTCCAACTAGTGACTCATTGCGACTGGCAAATTTGCAAATCTTGCGCGTCGAACAATACCCCTCCCACTTACTTCACCTTGAAGGTTTACGAGCAATTACATTTAAATCTTGAAATTTTTCCGCTGAACATCCTATACTAAAATTATCAATGATTTCTGGTTCGAATAAAAATTACTTACTATTCTTATGTCATTATCATAAACCTCGGAGATTTTCATTAGGTTGCACACATATTTTGTTTCTTGTACAGATTATATGATATTTATGATATTAAGTTCGTTAAAAATCTTTTTTATTTAGTGGTTCTAGGATTTATATTGTCATCTATTGTATTGCGTCATTTATATGATTCTAAGAGTATTTATAATTCTTAAAAATGTATGTACATCTATATACTATGCTTATAAATATATATATTTATTGCATATGTCCTATAAAAGTTAATCCATTTTATAATTAATTATGAAAGTATGGCATATTTATTAGTTTCAAAGTTAAACGGTTAATAAATATGGGGAGGAAAGTGCAGGGGATATATAGCGCAGGGTCGGTACTTGGGGTTGCCTTATTTATGGCGCTTCGGTAGAATAATATATGGTACCTACATTAGTAAATGCATTTCTACACATGCACTAGATCCAAACACCAATTCCACTCTGGTTCCACTGCAAACAACATACAAATCGCCAATATGGTGGCGCAAATGGTACAGGGGTTCAAAAATTTGAGGCGGGATTACATTACCAGTTTCACTAGATTTATTTTTATCAGTTTCACTAGATCTATATTTAATAATTAAAAGTGTGAGATAAATCATTTCCTTTTGTAATTCATGCTAGATTTTGATTTCTTAACTTCTGGGTATTAAAAAAATATAATACATAGCAATTATATTGATATTTTTATTTTCATCAAAGAACATTGATATTTATATGAAGTAAAGTCGCGTGGAGTAACAGTAAGCGGAGGATGAAGTGTACGATGAAGTCGAGAATGCTATGCGAGCAAGTCGTGTGTGTGAACGGAAAGCGAACGATTACGTTGAAAATAAAAATTGGCAGGTAAATGACAGTTTGACAAGGTTTATAAAATATATTTTGCCCACAATGCAATGAAGAAATACGAGGATCCGCCGACAAAAGACTGTAAATAGATTATATCCTTTGTGAGTCCCGGTGGCAGGACTGAACGGACTGCAAATAATAATAATATACGTGAGATACTTGCAACTTAAGCTACAGGGTGCGTACATTTGACTCTTGTATGGGTTAAGTGCATACATTCGATACATGTACAAATATTTAATAATTTTCTGATTAACAAATCGATTAATCTTTGTATTTTTCTAATGATTCCTGAATAACCAATAATTTTTTTTCACAGAACAAAAGTTAAACATTTATTTATAATTCGGAATATAAAAAAAGCGCAAATGCTCATAAAAACACAATGCTTACAAAGTGAAATGTTAAATGAAGTTGACTTTAAAACAAAAATAAAAAGATCTAAACAAGTTTATATTTTTAATAAACTGTGTGGCAAACAATTTTTGAGCATATATATCATAAATCAATGAAAATAATTAAATTTGCATATACTTGTATTCAGGGTGTAATAGACCTGGTCCACAATACTTCAGGAGGTTATACCTTATACAAATATGAGTTGAAAATGTTCGAGCTACGTGAAATTGTATAAGTTCAGATCATACACTATATTTGATTCAATACAAGTCGAAAATTGTAATAAAAAAAATCTAATATTTAATTTAGATTATCTCTGAAATGGTTGAGAATAGGACATGGTAGCTTGAACATTTTTGACTCATATTTTTATAAAGCATAACCTCCTTAATTATTGTGGACTAGGTCTGTTACACCTTGTATACACTGTCGTGAAAAAAATGAAGTAAATACGCTGTGAGAGACCCCAGCAAGTCATACACTTTCTAGCGTATTCAATGTACCCACCATGAATATTAAAAAAACAATGAAATTAATTATTAAATATTTTGTTCGGAATTTTTAAATAAAATCATAAGATTCTGTGAAATAGGGAAACAGGCTTATGAGAAAATTATCTAAAAAATAGTAGACTTCAATTTTAGTTACTTATCGAATACTACATCATTATTGGGCGTAATACGCATGTACTAAAAGTATTTTTTGTTTTTTTTTTTTTATAAATAACCTATTAAAGAAATATCATAAATAATTCAAAAGTATTAAAGCAATTCGAGTGAGAATATCAAATATTAAAAGTTCAGTCGGGTTTCCAGTTAAATAAAGTATAATATGAGACTTTATATTTTGAGTAACATAGTACAGAATATGTACAATAATATGCGTATATTATGAACTTATAAGAATACTTTAAAAGTTATAAACAATCCAGTTATCGATATGCAGTTAAGTAAGTATGTAGTAAGTTAGATAAGAAAAAAATACTTTTAAAAATTGTTTTATGTTAGGTTCGATAGTTTGCGATTCCTGAAGTTGTGGATAATTTGAATAGCAAATTGCATACAGTACTGTATTTTAAAGTATGCTAGTTGAATACCGCGTATCAATGCTGGTCGGCGCTGGTGTATTGTAATTCAGAACACGAACGCCGTGTATTGCACATTAATTCGTTCTAATAATATAAAATATAACGTTATGCATTCTAAACCTTATATTAAATTGAAATTTAATAGCGCACATAATGCATTTTACGTAATAATGAAGTTTAACAATAGTTTTGTTATGGTGCCTGTACACATGACTGATGCATGGAAAAACCCTGTAAGTATAAAATTATGGAATTTTTGGTATGATAACAAAAAAGCATGACTACTCATAAAAAATATTGATTAGAGACAAAAGATTCGACCTATCTTGTATTCACTTTAAATTAATCATTACCAAAGTGGAAAATTTTTTCTTGACTTTCTGCGGTGCATCTTCGAAGTGGTTAGGCAGAAAACATAATGAAATGTGTTATGTCTATAATTAAATATGCGTAAAATGCAAGTAACCAACACGAATGCTTGCGTCATATGGTGGTGTACATTAGTATATTTATAACAGTATTTTAAAATTTTGGTAATTAACTTTGTGGCTGCAATTGTAATTAAGTTTAAAAAATTAATAAAATAAAACACAACATATTACTTCACACTACACTTTAATTAAAATTAAAAGTTTATTACTGAAGATGATGCAGTAAGCATCGAATACAATTTAATTTTAATAAAGTGTATGAAATATTATTAATAATTTTAATGCGTTTATTTCAGCGTGGTCGGGTTTTTTTTATGACGACCCGATTCGCCATAAAGATAATACATATTATGTTATACATTAAAGTTACCAAATATTATTTATATCACGAAAAGAAAACCAAGAAAAATATAAATAAATAAAAAGTTCGCACATATACAATATATAAATACTACATATATAAATACTTCAGTCACGGCCATTATTGTATCTGTAGCTATTCTGTAGGCGTTGCCATTCTCTGGTCAAGGAACCAGCTTTCCATGAGAGCGCCGCTTGCACCAAAGAGTTGGTGCTGAGTTCCAGCCGCAGTTTTACGGCCGCAACTCGATGTCTCAGAAGCGGAATGAATCCACGTATACGGCCTTCGGTAAACATTGTAGATGCGCTGCTATTGCGCGCCAATCCGAACAGTATTCAGTATGAGTTGTTGTACTGAATTCGAAGACGGTTGTACGTCACTTGATTTTTGTAAACAACGTTGTGTTTTATTTTATGAATTAATTAATTTTTCTAAAAGTTAATATTTATAACAGGTTGTTTCATAAGTCTACATGCGAAAAATGAACTTTACTATGAAAACTAAAGATATTATTAGAATTTTTAACGTGTTTTGCAATGTAAGTCGTGCCGGAGTATTTATATTCATTTATATATGTACTTATTTAAAATCTTTAATTGAAAATGGTTCAGAAGATGAATGGATCCCAGTTATTTTACTTTATTAGTCCAAATTTGGATAGAAAGCGATTTTGGCTATTGATAACATTTGTAAAGTAATATGATGTAATGAAATTAATTAATTAAATACATTACGTTAATATCGATACATCTCCCAGAACCTATCGTAGTAAGGTGGGCTAAGACTAAAGCTCTGATTCTGAGAACGAAAAGGTAAAGATATTACCGGCTGCAAATGTTATTTTCGTATATTTAGCCGAGACACAAAAGCCTTCTTCAACGAAACCCCATTAGAGTTAGTAGTGTGCACGTGAGCCGTAATAAATTGTTCTGTAATAGACTTCACCGCGTGGCCACGCTGCTTTTTTTTGGCGTCGAAATGGTCACTATTTATCAAAAACAATGTATAATATGCATGCGCTAGTCTAATGTATTCTGTTATCCTCAGCATCACATCTGAAAGAGGAAGCTGATGCTCTCGCAGCGCGCTACCCCGGAGTGGAGTCTATCTACTTGAGCGTCGGGGAGGTGGCCGGTTCTCTGGATGCTTTAGCTAGCCGCAGTCATGCCGTAGTGTCCTTGTTGCCCTACCACCTCCACGGGCAAGTGGCCAAGGCTTGCATCTCCGCAGGGGCTCACCTCATCACAGCATCTTACGTCACAAAGGAGATCAGGGAACTTCATAAAGTGTAAAATTTTTTTCATAAAAAAAATTTCTTTAAAAAATCACACTGCAGTTGATTAAATTGCTAAATGAATGAGTATTGATGAAAACTAAAAGGACAAACAGATCACAGGTTATTCGGCCACCTTTGGGAAGGAGCGCCTAAGTAATAATATTTCATAAACCCACAAGACTGGTTGTAAAGGAAAGTGATTTGTCTTGTTAACAACCTTGATGGACCATTTGCAAACTCTGAAGCGCAGATGGAAGGAAGGTATTTCAATGGAAGGTGTTCAGGGCATCTTGCGTGAAAGGTTCCTTTTGCTCCCTTTATACCAAGGAAATACGATGAATGCTTGCAAATTGAATTAAATTCTTTTAGATTCTATATTTGAAACATTTTGTTTACAGTCATATTACAAGTGTATAAAACAGTAATATTTACATATGTATGGACCACATGTATTTTATTTAAAAAATCAAGTGAATACCTATATATTTTTTAAAATGACATACTTGTTAGTCTAGTTATTAAAACACTCGCATAGTGATTTAGCGGTCGGGGCTTGATTTTAGGAGACCAGAAAAATATATCCATTTTCATAGCGTTTAACTTAATAAAATAATAATAATTTAAAAAATCAGAATATAGATGTCACATGTATTCCGTGTCGCACCTCTAAAGATTTAAAATATTTATTACTTAGTTCCTTACTTACTTACCATGACGCCGTTTCTCCGCGGGGATAGGCAGAGAGGATAGAGCGCCATACTCTTCTGTCCTGACACACAATTCTCGCTTTATCCACATTCATACATCTTCTCTTACAAGTTCGCCGATTATTGAGTCTTCTAATGGGACCACATATTCCAGTATCTGGTTTACTTGGTCGTGCCAAGTCTACCGCGGACGTCCTCTACTTCTGATGCCATCAACGTCATGTATATTTATTACCATTCTCTATTCATTCAACCGTTCCATGAGACCAAACCACCTCAGTGATCCTTTCTTAATCTTACTATACTAAGATCAGCTTTACATTCTTTTTTCATCTCTTTATTCTTTACTCTGTCATAAATGGATCCGATAATATAATATAGCTGGAGCCAAAAAACATGCATAAATTAAAGTAAGTTGTCACATATACATTACTGTGACCATTAGAAAGTACCTAACCTAACCTAAGTACCTAACTTCTCAACTTTTGAATGTGCGGATATGGAACGATTTTTTTGTTTTCTTTTCTTATTACCCATATTGATTTGTGCACTGGAATTAAACGTTCCTTCCTATTAAAATGGAAAATATATTCCCATATCCACTCAGACAATACTTAACACGAGGGTATGAATCCGCCACTCACTGAATATGTTGTCTGAGTCAATATATAATAAGAAAAAAATATTATTTAATTTTTGTAAGAAAGGAAACACGTTGTGCCTTGACATTATAATTAAATTAAATAATGTTTAATTTTTAAACTCGTTTATTATGCACATATACTAAAGCCATCTAGTTTCAGTTGGACCCAACCTTATTCACTTATATTTAAATATCTGTACTTAGGTTAGTATATATATATATATATACTATACACATATACTGTCCTGAAGAAGGTTGTGTCCAACTGAAACTAGTTGACTTTAGTATATGTGCATAATAAAGTGGTATAAAACTAAAACATTGTTTTATTTAAATATTATTAACATATGAACAAACCGTCAATATTATGTACTTAATTCAATATTTAAATATTTTTTGTTCGTTAGTAAAATCTGCAATATGATTTCTCTTTTTAATAGTGTGTTTATTTTTCACAGAGCATCAGATGCGGGCATCACACTTCTGAATGAAGTTGGACTGGATCCTGGTCTTGACCACCTCCTGGCCATGGAGTGCATAGACGAAGTCAAGAATGCTGGGGGTAGAATTGAATCATTCATATCTTATTGCGGAGGTAATATATACAAATTATTAAATATGCTTACCTACGACACTAAATTTGAAATTTTAATTTTTATACGTAGGTACTAATTGCAAGAATAAAGTAAAACTTTACATTTTATACTAAATTTATTACAAGAATAAATAATAAGCTTATTATAAATAGTATTTATTTATTCACAAATACTTTTTCTGTTAAAGTACACACAACATATACACTTTTTTCTTATCTTTACTGATACAGATTTATGGTGTTAACATAAAATTAATATTTTAAATCGTTTAATTTAAATAGATGATCGTTTTATAGTTATTTACACTATATTTTAAGTTAATTATATTGAAATACAAATAAAATTAAAAACTGGACTAAAATATTAAAACAATAAATTAAAAATAGTTTATCGCAATTCATAAAAGTAATAATATTTAACATAAAGACGATATGTTGGAGTTGACTGTGTGGATGTTGTTTAAATATGATTGACTCGTGATTGTGCTGTAGGATTTGTTGCTGTGAGACAGATGCTCCCAACATCTTCTAGTCTCACGCGTGTTGTATGTATGTCGCAGTGTAGGGTGTCTGTTGTGGTAAATAGAGTAGGGTGTAGAAATGAAAGAGCACTTATAAAATTTTGTTTATTGATGTGATGAATTATATAGTTAATTTCGCGTGGAATTTTGGAGTGGCTCGCTCGATGTGCTGTTGAATGGAGATGTCTATGAGAGGACGCTTTGCGGAAGAGTGAACGCTAGCTGCTTGGGTAGTGTCCGTCTCTGGTGCATATTGTCTTATTGCGTCTGCTGATTAGTCGCTTTGGTTTGGCCCTATATACGGTGAGTTCTTATACGGCCATGTCTATGGGCACGTGCAGGGTTTCTACAGATTTATTGTAAATGTGAAAGTATTCTTAATTATCTGGAATTATATATAATTTCGTATGAGAGCAATATTTTTACAAATTTGTTCCTACCCTATTTATAACATTCACGGATGTTAGTATACAAATAGGTACTTGAAGAAGCTTTGGGGAATCAATTGTCCTGTAGATCGATTGGCGGACGGATCAACTATCCGAGGGATCAACTATCCGAGGGATCAACTATCCGAGGGATCAACTCTCCGAGGGAAAACTGTCACGGGATCAATCGTCAGGGAAGCGGAGTGGAGAACCCAAACGGGAACAAGAAGTGTGGGTTACATGCCAGGATAGTCGGAATTAGTTGAATGCGCAGAATAGTAATAGAGGAGACTGTCGAACATTAAAAGAGGTCTATATACAGCGTGAATGGACATGTGCTGATTATGATAATGATTTTTGGTCTACGTTTCATACAAGAATCTTATAACATTCTTATTCATACATGTACAATAGATCGCTGACAGTTCTTTTATCGATCTAGTACTCTCAGTTATCTCGTTTTGCTGCTTGTATCTTAAATTCGTATCTGTAGTTGGTCCATGAAAGTCTTCCTTGGCTCATTATTTTCTCTATTTTCTTCCCAATTTTTTTCTATTAAATTAGTTTTATATAATAATTAATAATAGTACATTTTTATTAGGTTCATTTTTTACATGTATTACGTACTTACAGTGATAAATAATGTCTAACGGTCTGACGTATTACTCTTCCAAATTAATATTCATTAAACATACATTTTCATCTAGTTAATTACTATGAGTGTTGCGTAATATTGCAAATATCAGACAAATGTGCCGAGGGTATGCACATAAAATATAACGTATCAATAAGAAAGTAAGACGTATTTATATTTGGGTATCCTGCCTGCTACACTAGTAATTTAATGTATTATAGCAGACAGTGTTCCTCCGGTATAACAGTAAGTAAAGTGCAGTGATCAATGTACACAAAATATATATAAAAACAGTTAAACAAGAGGTGCAATTAGGTAATTCAATATACTGTTGTAGCAGTGTTATTCTCAAATTTGGACCTTTAAAAGTTCTTGGGCATAATTTTTCCCTATTTCGTGGAGCCAGAATTGCACTTTTCGTGAAAAATATGCAGATTATGGTTGCAATCTTTTACTTTTGCATTTAGACCGTTGTATATTTTTGGTGCTAGAAACAAATGGAATCTTTGTGCGAAAGTTTCCTTTAGTTTTGGCACAAGATAGTGATAGCCTGTACCATATGATTGTAGAATAATACATATGATTGTAGAATATTACATCCGATGCATTTTCTACATTAATTTGAAATATTTAGTTGAATTCTTTTCTGTTACCGCAAATTTTATCAAAAATTAACTTACAGTACATTGAGAAAACCAACTATTCTTTGGCAATATATTTATACAATGATCCATGTAACGATTGAGCAGTCTTGGAGACACGATCTTCTAAATGATACAAAGCTGCGAATTTCCTATTGACTCTCATGCCAGTAGTGTTTTCTACATAATATTATATAATACGTAGAAGGCTTTCAAAAGATATGATGAAAACCCAGGGAAAATTAATACATTCTTTCATAATTATCCTGGATGCATCATCTGTGTCATAAATAAGATGAGAGACGGCAATTTGAGAGTCCTAAGATCAAATTTAAGTGGTTAATTATTATTACATTGTTACTTAAAATTTTTTTTATTTATCTGAATTGTTATTATTTTTATTATAATGGATATTTTACAAATGTGTCTCGATTTCATTAAATCACCATAATTTTTATAGTTTTTATATATTTTTATAATACTTTATCTTCATCTTATAAACAGCGCGACTTACCATACATAGAACGTAAATGACTAAAGTAAATAAATAATGAAGCGATCGACAATGCTCGAGTGACGTCCACTCCATGTAAACGAGCAGTACTTCCCTCACATCTTCCGAATAATTGATGTCACAGTCTACATCCAGCAAAAGAATGGTTGATTACTGATTCAGGGTCACGAGTTCAATGTATAACTAATAGTTTATTTTATTTATTTATTTTATTTATTTATTTATATATATTTTGACATCCATATTTTTGTACTAACAGAGGTGGATACATAACATACATATACATAGTTTATTGTGTGGGATGGAGTAGACTTATTAATCTCATACAATTTTTAATTTATTCGTTATATACGAACAAACCATCGGAGTGGCCGTTTCTTAATCCTGCTCAATTAGCTTTACATTCACTCTAAATCTGTTCATTCTTTCCTCAAACAAAAATTGATTTACTATGTAACATCGCCTGAGCGATCTCATTTCCAGTGCAATCTGGCTATTCTCGATCCTCTTTGGTAGATCCAAGCTTCACTTATATACTCGTATGTCAGTGTTGGTACTTAGATTCCATTGGTGCTTTGCTATTCTTGCATGTGATGATAAGTTAATTGAAGCTAACAGCCACTTTCCCTTCCGTATTTTTCATTCTATTCCGTTCTTGATAAACAATTTCTATTACTTTTTCCTAACATTCATCCCTTACCATTAGTCTTACTTTACTTCTTCTAAAATACCTTCACTTTTAGGTTTATGAACATTCATCGTAACTTTATTTCCTTACATACATCGTATATTCCACTTATTAAATTTTATATATTTTATCTACTATTATCGCAATAAATACTAAATAGTCTGAATTTTTGCTCCAAACTGTTATTGACTATCCTTTTAATATTGATTAAAACTTCTTCTTTTTTCCACATTTTTAATCATCTGCCATCAATAAATGCTTCTCGTATAACATTCTTCCTCTCTCGGCCAGAACTCTTCCAACCAAGTTCAAGAGACCGATGGCCCAATAGTTCTAGCACGGGTCGATGGTTCTATAATAATATTCTATCTTTGCTCGTCTCCCTTTGCTTAGAGGGACAATGGCGTGAGAACTTTACCTAACTTTACCTAATTTAAAAATATTAGTTCAAACATTGTTTACCTAACATAGATAATCTACTAATTATGTTTTATAGAAAAAACTATCTGAAATATTACAAAATTATAAAATAAAAAAAGTTTACGAGTAGTCGGAATAAAGTGTAAAAATAATTTTACGAATTAAGAGAAAAAATTCATGTACGCTAATTATTAGTCTTTGATAATTAAAATATGAAATAATTTTTTAATATCCAAAACACTTAATAGTTTTTTTAATATTTTTTAGTTTTTAAATAAATGTGTGAGTAATGTGAAATGGGTACAAAAAAAAAAAAAAAAAAACTGTTTTAGATAATTCATTAGTATCATTTAATATTCATTACGGCTATTAATATAATATTATTTTATAGACAGTTACTAATACTTTTGCAACATAATAAATATGGGAAAAATTAGACTATCTTTCTGAGATGAGGATTAAGATTCCGACTCCCCTAGTTGCTAGATGAGTTGCTTCCCTAGTGTGTTAACACGAAGATTTCGGTAATTTGAATTTGAGATAATGGACTACTTGTACAATGTGAAAGTCTCGTAACATACAATGTTCTGAAAGTTTTCAGTACCTACGAAACATTCACGGGCGATATATTTCTAATTAACGTGTAGAACTAATTTAAAGGGAAACGACATGGTAACTAGTTTAACCATTCACCCGCGGAGGTCAGATTAGAAACACTTTCTGTATTCTAAGTTGATTATTGGATTCGGGAAATATCTGATTAGGGACCCGGGAATCCTTTTAGTTAAAATCGTTGAATCATAACTTGTATTTAAAGGTTAGGGCCTTATTGTGTTCAGGTTTGGTAACGTTTCGAGATACAAATTGATTATTTATCGCAACTGAGATTTTGTAGGTATTAACTTTTATTAATTTTTTATCTAGAATTCTATTCTAATTCTGAAATTAATTAACTTAATATTACCATATTATGAAAAACCGTGTCCATTGCACAATACAAAATTGGACATAAACTATGTAACGTGTCTCTGATTACGAAATGCTGAAAAACTCTTTGTTACATGTTGCATGACGCACAACGCAACGTTGTGTATATCAATTCGAGATTCGGAATTACGAATCAAGACTGAAAGAAAATTATGAATATTGTAGAGATTCGTTTCGGTCCCCAAGTGAGGCTGGTCCCTCTCTACCGGTTAGTTCAGTGGCAAACATGATGTGGATCCTAATGTGTCGACCACCTATCAGAATTACCTTACTAACGATATTTTAAATGATGATAAAGGTAGTTTTTTTATAATAAATGAAAAGTTGGTTGTCAAATGAATAAAATTGAATACATTTAAATTTACTTAGCAACAATCATGAAATTGTGGACAATTTCATAATATAATTTATATCTACAGTAGTTTAGATATGGAAAACATGGACAACCAAATGCTCTTCTATTGTATCTCGTACTGTTTTTTCATCATCTGAGGCCGCACCGAGATACAGAACTCTGTGCGCCACACTCCGATCACAGCAGTGACATCATGGTACAGCATCCATAGTGTAATTCCGCCCTAAATAGGGCTTAACGGGGCCAAATATTTCTTCATAAAGAAGCATCAGTGTCTTGCCGGGCAGGACCAAAACCCTCTGCCCAGCCAGATAATAATCCAATTTGGGTCACATGTCCATCCCAATATGAAGAAGGAATTAATCTTCTGCCAGGATCGATGGTAGATAAACCATATGGTATTGGTTTTGCTTACCGGGTTGGTAACAATTCTATTTCTCGCCACGACCGAGTGGCTGGTATAACAGCTGCCGCACGCTAGGTCAGGCTCGTGCAAACGCCCATCGGAAGCGCTCTACCTCCCCGCCGCCGCCCGGGCGGGCAGGCATAGATTTCCAATTTTATAAATTGGTGATAATTGCAGAATAAAAATTTCCAACATATATTTAGTTATCGAGGCGAGTACTATAACATAACGTTAAAATTTATTACCATGCAGCAGATAAAATAAATTTTTAAATATATTATTAAAGTGCATACCTACAACCATATATTACGTGCGTACACATACATATATATATATATATATATATATATAAAACAGGATTATGGAAAGGGAAGGACGGGGTTACAAGGGTAGGTTAACCCGGACCCGATATTTCAACTGGGGTCTTACAGCCCCTATGGAAATCAGGGATCTGAATCTTTTCCAACTTTGTGTTGTTCAAAATTTGAATAGTTGGTGAGTTTACCGGTTAACGAAAATAAGATTAATAAATACAATGTATGAATGAGTATTTAGTAAACAAACCTTTGATTAGTCCATCCGAGATCAACCGAGGTAAAAGATTATATATCAAGGCTAGAATTGCTATCAATTGAAATGATTGAGCTTATGGCACGAAAATAAGGGATAGATGGGTCCTAACTCAAAACTATGCCATCGTATATATGTACGGTTATATATTAGGGTTTCTAAATGTTTTGTCGTTTTTTTTAATCGTGCACTTTGGTTTTGTAATAATACGCTGAGTTTAAGTCAAATATGTATACCCGCAGAAACAAAATTCTTTAATCTTCTATTTTAAAATGGCCAAATATTCATCCTCAAAGCGTGATTAACGCTTTACCAATTCCACAAGAGAAGCTCAACTTAAACATTAAAGAAGTTTATAAAGATAATGTGAGTTGTTCGGGTATGTTAACGATGGTATAAAAAAATTCAAACGATGAGCTTCTGTGGGAATATATCGAAGCGAATCAAAAAACTACCATTAAAGAATTATGCTATAGACCCCGGCGTTCTAAATCGACTGTGCGTCGACATTTAAAGAAGATCGGAGAACTTTGGAAACATAGAGTGCGGATACCGCATGATTTGTCAGATGAAAACAAAATGGTTCGCGTAAACACATGTGTTGCAACACACATACAAGTTGACGGAGATTCCTTTTCTAAACATTTTATTGAATGAATTCTTAATGACAGCCGAGCCCCTTCTAATGTCTAATTAATGGTTATCTCGAGGTTATCCACATGAATCCACTGCTAAAGTTAACTTTGGATTACAAAAAACCTTGCTCGCAACCATAGAATGTTGCATTATGAACTTTTGAAACCTGTAGAAATAATCACATTTGATGTTTGATTTGCCTAATCGCAGCAATTATTATGTATTTTTATATCTTAAAATGTAATATGATATATAAGTGGTTAAAAAATCATAATAAATAAAAGTTTGTTATTAAAACATAATGACTTGTTGGTTCTTTAGAGTAGAGAATGTTCGCGAAGGAACAGATAATGTTTTGTGTATACCCTAGAGTTGGTATTATGTTTGCATGCTTATTGGCGTTAGTGGTTTATGATAAAATAACGATATTTTGCTTCATAAGCTACCTAAATCAAATCAATATTATCTAATCTGATAAGGCACATATCGAACTGTCTATGTGTTTTGCAAACTTGAACGTAACATGAAAAGCGCGATATAATAATATAAGATACCTCAATGTTTGATCATTGATTGTATTTTTCATCAAAAAACTGACGAAAATTAATATTCACTTGGAACAAAACAAGTAAATCTGAATTGGTAAAAATATAACAAATTATCTTACCATCACGCCGTTTTCACACAGGAATAGGTAGAAATAATAGACCGCCATACTTTTCTATCCTGTCCATTTTTATACATATTCTAATTCACGCTCTTTGATTGTTGATAGTTTTAACATGACCGTTTTTCAATATCTGGTTTATCTGATCATGCCAAGTCTTTTGTGGATACCCTCTATTGTCGTTACCAACACTCTCCTCTTAAATTTTCTTTATCATCCTTTCCTCGCTCGTATGTTCAACTTGATGAAAATAACTCTTTCTTAATTCTGTTGGTAAAAATATTCGAAAAAAATATCCGCAAACATTGATCAATTGACAAAACAATTGATATATTTAATATTTTTTTCGTACAATTTATAAAATAGTGCTTGTATCATTTTTATTAATAATGACTAAGTTCAAAAATCTATACCAATAATAATTTATAATATCTCCAATGTATTCAGTTAACGTGCATGTGGATACAAGCACTCCTCACTTAACGACCATTTTCTCACTTAATGACCGCTCAGATTTACGACTGTTATCGTACACCTAGCAACATTACGTCCTGTGTCCCAGCAGGGAAAATACTTAAAATGTTATTATATATGTCCCGTCGTCTACCTCTGGTGCCAGAGTGTGTTGATCATTTTTTAAATTATAGTATGTATTGCTAATATTCAGTCTGTGTTCGATGTTCACCGTGTCGGTCGATCCACAAGCTGTGCACAAATTATAAAGCTTTAAAATATGTTTTATTAAAATAAAATAAAAATTATGCTGATATCCACGGCATAGAAGCAAAGAAAGACTACAGATTTTGAGAAAAAAATGAAGATTGTAAACCACTATGATGCTTGAAAGAAAATAACCATCCATTTCGTTTACCGACCAATTTATTTTATGACCTTTTTGGTGAAATGAAACCTGGCCGTTAAGTGAGAACTGGCCGTACATAATTCAACTCAGAGTTTTATTTATAAGAATATCTTTTAACATCTTGGCTATTATTGTTAATAATAAAAGGAAAAATCCAGCGTTTAGTATTATGTATATCTATTTGAGTTATTATGTTGTATAAATGTTAATACCCTGTTCTATTCAGGTTTGCCCGCTCCGGAGCACAGTAACAACCCTTTACGGTACAAGTTCTCGTGGTCACCGCGAGGAGTGCTGCTGGCCACATTGTCAGGAGCAAAGTATCTCAGCAGAGGACAGGTTTAGTATTGACTTTACTAATTATAATTATATTATAACTAAAATGCTAAATTATGCAATATTTTTTTGTACCTTTTAATTAATGTTCCCTCTCATAAAACAAAACAATATTTATCAAATGGTTTTATTTATATTAACTATTGATGTACTTAACTGATAATGATTTTAGTTGATCGACCGAATAATACAAAGATATTTGTAAAAATATTATAGGTAACATAAAATAAATTATTTTATAATCTTGCATCACCTATTTTATAGATTTAATTTTTATTTTAAAACTAATTTAAATAAATAAAAAAATATATCAAATACAAATTAAATTAATCAAATAATCTAAGAATCGAAAAAATATTTAGTTGCTATAGGGATTCGAATCCGAGATACAGATTAACCAACTAGCAGATTAAAAAATATAAAATATAAATAAAATTTTGACATATCTGCAACGTTTAAAAATATTTACACCATATTTATTACATTATTTGTATTTATGACATAAAAACTTGTTTATTTATCCATATCAATCCAATAAACTCAATGTGAGATATCAATATTTTTTCATTGAAGGTACCTACTTAATAATTTATTTTGGCCTTTTTTGTGGAAGTGACGCTACATAATATGTATACACAATTTAAAAATAATAATTCACCTTAATTATTAAATATATTTTATTTAAAAACATACATTGTTCCTACTGAGATGAATTAATTGACAATAAATCTAGCAAACCTGTCAATAATTAAATAGCATGTAATAAGGGTATGTACCTAGTGATAATTATATACGGGTAATTAGGTAAGTTATTTTATCACTACAGATTGTAGAAATTGCCGGTGGAGGAGAATTGCTATCCAGCCAAAAGGATCTCGACTTTTTGCCAGGATTCGCTCTGGAAGGATATCCTAACAGAGACAGTACCTTGTATGCTGATCTTTACGGGATCAGTTCTGAAGTTCACACCGTCAAGAGAGGAACCCTTCGCTTTAAAGGTAAGACATTATATTTTCTAATATCAATACTCATTCATTCGTACTATCTCGCTAGAATACCATCATTTTATTTTACTCTCTTTATCGTCACAGTGATGAAAATAAGTGGAATATTTTTTGAAGGGTACATTGGAACAAGATTAGGTAATATGCTCTGCAGCTTGTCTTTTAAACTCTTTCCGCAAAGTATTTTAAAATTCTTTTATAACCCGGAAGAATAAGGGTAGTTCAGATTAACATATAAATTATAAACACAGCTACATTAATTTGATTTTGTACTTCGCATAACTTGTGTGGCAAAATATGGGTCATATTCAAATTATTATATTGCCTTGTGGGCGCATCTTGTTTGTTACCTTGCACTTTGTATCTTATTACAAATTCTGCAAAGAGAGTAATAAAATAATAAATGGCGGAATTTCTCTTTTCTCGTTTATTACGCATATGTACGTGGTTGTAATTCAACTAATCAGATTCAGTTCTCTCCGACAGTTCATCATTAAGGTACTGCTCATCTTGGCCAGCTTCATTTTTCGCCTTTTCTTGCATCGCCAGCACCGTCAATCGTTAACTGTAATTAAACATAATCTTTAAAATGCAAATTTATATAAAAAATAATAACAATAACAATTAATACATAATTTTTTTACGGTAAAGTAGGTAGTTGGTGTAGAAGATTTCTGTGATAAGCTAAGCACGAGGGTGAGTTGAAAAACTTGAGGCCTCGAATAAAAACGTTTGAGTTCGGTTGGAAACAGTTTATTTTTCAATATAATCTCTTTGGAATTAAATAACTTTATTAAGGAAAACACATTCTTATTGTGAAGTTGTAATTATTCAGAACATAGAATAGAACAATATTAAAATATATCTAATTAGTGTATTAATTATAATTAATACATTAATTTAGTATTTAAAATATCATAGATCTATGTTCTGAATAATTACAGCTTCACAATAAGAATGTGTTTTCCTTAATAATATATGTTGTATCAATGTGTCCAAAATTTAATAAAAATGAATTGATAATTCTGGCGTCTGCAGTCGGTTCACTCAGAGGTATTTGAGATTCTGTAAAAATAATGTAGATGGCTTCCAAATAATGGACAGGTGTATTAATTTGAAAAAATGTAACACATAGGTTCGAAAATTTGTCACGAAAAATACTGGCGTTATAATACAATTGGTAGTGTATTTCTCCGGATTGGAAATAGAGATCCAGGTTCGAATCCCGGTGACGCAAAAACAATATTTTTCGACAAAATTGATTTTATATGTATATATTTATAATTAATACATTAATTTAGTATTTAAATACACTTTACTCAACGATACTTTAAAGTTGATATCCGACTTTTGTAAGTTTTTAAAATAATGCTCCACAGTCGCATGATGGCATTGTGTTGTTTTTCGACCAATATTTTTTAGAAGAAAGATAGAGTAAAAGTTTGACGGAGCTATGTGAGGTAAATAAGGCTAACGATTTATTAATTGAAAGTCAGTGGCCATGTCCTGCTGAAAGATGTCACATTTTCTTAGCATTCCGGGTCTTTTCATCTTAATTTATTATCTTAATTGAACTACATATATGGCTAGTGTAGTACGCTCGGTTAATGTTGATTATTTGTAAGTTTCTTAATAAAACTCATGAATATTTTAACACGTAGTCTTATTCGATCGACGTGTGTTTACAATCTGGTTCACCCGTAAGGTGTGTAGATGCGCACACTTTCTAGAAGCGTCGTTGCGCTTCCTGTTTCCATAAATAAGTAGATAGGCAACTCAACATGTTTGCCCATGTCTGAGAAGTTTATTATGATAGTATTTTTAAAATCCCAAAAAAACTGATGAATTCACCTTGCCAGCTGTCAAAACTAACATGTAATTCATCAAAGACGGTGAACCGATATGTTGTTTGTTAAACCATATTGTTGTTTGGACTCTAGTTAGTCAGGTTTCATCCACAGTCGTGAATTGGTTGAATTTAACATCAAATAAAGCCCAAACACTCCCCTGAAGTCCGGACACGAACACAATTTTGTTTGCGAGTCAGAAGTCTCAGAAGCCTTAGTACCCACTTAGCAGAAAGCTTATACAAAGAGAATTTCGGATGAATTCGCTCATTTACGTGAGATTTTCAGAACCACAGCTATCTTAACAGTAATTCATCGATCTGCAAAACCAAATTTATAATTTATAAATTTAATTTTGTGGAGGTATTGTGACTGGCAATCTTCTAGTGCGAGGATTGTTTTAGATATTCTAACATCCGTATTTAAATTCGGCTGTACACTTTATGACCATTGCATAACCGACTTTAATCGTTTGTTTCGAAGTAAAATCTTTGATAAAAAATAATAGCACAATTGAATTTTCTCCATTTTCACAAAAATTTCAAATATATAAATTCAAATTGCTATCAGAAGTGGTGTCAGATATTGCATGTAGAAAAAAAGTAGTTTAAATTATTAATAACAATAAAAAATGAGACAGGCTAGTGTGAGTATTTTTCGAGACAACACATTTTTAGCCTACCCTAATGTCTGTTGTGCAGATCTTGACCCAGATAGTCTATTCAAAGACCCTGTTAAAAAATAAAATACATTTGATTATATATATATTTTTCACAGCCTGCAGCCATTTAATTAAATCCAAGGTGAAATTAATTTATCTTCAATATTATTTGTTAATCGTTGGTATTTTTATCATTATTGGCATATTGTTAATAATATAAGTAATAATGATAAGAGGAATTACTTGTCACGTTATCGATTTAATGAAACGATGTTAAATCTTTAGGAATGTAAGCAAACGATAATTCTTTGATAGTAAGATAATCATGATTGACTAATAACGAAAACAAATAATACAAATATTTTTTTATTATTTCAGATACTTTTAAGTTTATAACGATATATGTACAAGTGCAGAACATTGTTAAGAATGAATAATTTTTGGAAAGAATTATTTATTTGACATAATTAATGATTCTTGCACTGTAATAACTATGACTATAGTAATTAATTTAGGAGTATATTATTTAAAATATTTTATTTAACTGTAGTGAAATTTTTGCTCTTAACGTGTATTTTTGATACATGTAACCCATTTTTATTGGATCAGTTAAAAGTTATCTAATTGAAAACGCTATTGAGATTGTGTGATTACAACAACAATTGGTTTAACGATACCTATTTATATATTGTTTATTACAATATTGATCAGACTTCAAGATTTATAAATCAATTGTCTTAGCTATGTAGTATTTTTAAACTCTTTTACAACCCGGAAGAAGAAAGGTAGTTCAGATTAAAATATAAATTGTAAACTCAGCAACATTGATTTTGTGCTTTGCATAACTCGAGTGCCAAAATATGGGTCAAATTCAAATTATTATATTGCCTTGTGGACGCATGTTATTGTATCTTGTTTGTTACTTTACACCTAGTATCTTATTGTAAAATACAAATTCTTACGGAATCGGTTTAACGATATCTACTAATTTATTTATTATTACAATATTGATCAGACGTAGAGATTTACAAATTCAACTGTCTTAGCTATCTAAGAGATACGTGGTAAATTGTATTGTAGATGATTCAAACCAGTACCAAAAAAATTATAACGAACAATATACATTGTGTTTCATAATTATATTATGATTTAATCCGTATTGGACTGGATACCATTCGGCTTAACGATGGTGAATAGTATGTCGTGTATGTGCAATTAAATGATTACACATTAAAAATGATGTAATCATAGATTAATTAAGATAAAAGATAAAAATACAAGTATATTTTAATACATTAAAATACTGAAATACATTGTTTGTACAAGAAAATATTTTATTTTTTCCCTATATATTGTTATTTTATATCATGCAGTAAAAAAATACACAAAAATGAGAATTATTTAAAAGCATAATGTAATCGTTAACGTAATGAATTCTCTTATTTTTAAATTCTGGTATTTATATTTAGGATTGCTGTATTTATTTTTACCAGAATATGTTTAAACATATTTTTAACCAATGACGCAACAAAGAAAAAGTCTTAATTGGAATATCTGTCTCCGTATTGGTAATGCTTCTCGGTCAAAACATGGCTTCAAGAAAATGGAGTTGGTGTGAAATAATTTCTTCTGAATTAAAAATACTTTTTCTATGGTGTACGTGACCTTCTTCTTCTTCTTATCGTGTCTGAAAGATGGGGAAATTAAAATTTGCGAATCGAAAAATTACTCGAATCCTACATATATTACATTACCTACATAATTAAATTTCTAATAATTACTTAAAATAGATTTCAAGTTATATACTATAAGTGACATCTATTAAAGTTATTGTGTTTAATATAATATTATTACTTTTGCAATTATTTATAGTTTTATTTAAAATAAAAAGTTGTGTTATAGAGGTTACATATCTTGGGCCAAAGTAACAATTTAGACAAATAATTTTTTTCAGACAGAAGAAGTAATGAGTTGATTGTGATCATTATTGAATGAATGCATCATTGTGAATGTAAATTAAGATGTATTTTAGAATTTTTAACAGGGGTACGTAATAAAGCGAGGAGTTTTGTGGCTTGCTTTATATTGAGAATTGTATTTCATTCTATATTTTATTATTTTACGTTGCTCCCGATCTATAAAATTTCTATTGTAGTCTTTTAATAGGGACGCTCAAAATTTGTTAGGTTATAGCAGCCATGTTGTTAAAGTGAAATCTGTCAAATTTATTGTCAATTGTTAAGTAGTATACGGCAAATCACCACGGAAAGTTGAACAACGTGTGTAAATCATCAAATTTTATTATAAAAGTCACGAGCGATTTGAGGGCACGGTTATCTCGCGCGGCGGTGACGTGAACTGGCCACAGAGATCGTGCGATTTAACGCCTTTAGACTTCTTTCTTTGAAGCTATCTTAAATCGCAAGTCTTTACGAATAAGCCGCAAACAATTGACCCCCTCAAAGTCAACATAACAAACGCCATCCGGCAAATTTAGCCAGATTTATGCGATAAAGTCATAGAAAATTGGACCTCCCAAACCTGCCACCGAACAAAACCGCAGCGGATATTCAAACAACGTTATATTCCACACTTAATGCCATAAAATATACTTTCAAATGAAAGAAAAATTAAGTGAATATCTCACACACAACCTGTTTAACTTACATTTTAAAATCGAGCGTCCTCGTTGAAAGACCCGATATAAATAAACGAAAGACATTTTTCATTAAATACATTCTGTTTCATACAATGTCTTCACAATATCTATCAGCTGTAGTTCAAATAACTTTTAGCGTATTTGGTTGGCACTCAATTATTCCTGAGACCTGAGTCCTGAGTCCCCAATGTGCGTCCTGCATTGCAAGATAAGGCAATTGGATGGCTACGTCGCTACCGTAGTGTTTTACAACATTGTTATTGTTTGTTTCTTATAGTTATATTTCTTATTAATTTTTAAAAATATTCATTTCATAACATTTCATATTTAAATTTGATATAATAATTAACTTTTGATACGAGTATACTTATATATTTATAAATATTTTTAATTATTACGCTGTATTTTTAAATATTTTTCCGGTATCACTATCCTTTATACACCGACATGAATTTAAAAACAAAAATATAAATACATTAGCTAGACTTTCGTACGAGATGAAGCGGTTATGCCATCTGCTATTGGCACTAATGCACGAGTTAAACAATTATAAGCGAAGGTCTGGATTAACACAGAAGAGAAGTAATATAATTACAGCCATTAAAAGAATTAAACGAGTAAAGGAAACGAGGCCTTTATTATCTCCTAATTATCTCTAAAAGCATCAAAATGCTTTTCACTTTTATAAATATAGATACAGCGCGTAGCCATATTTGAAAGGTGGATCTCTTTTTAAATTATCGTGAGTCGAAAATGTTTAGCGTGTAGAAATTTCAATCCTTAGGGATCTTACGCGAGGTTCAAATCTTTTATTTATTCGAATAATCAGTTATTTTAAGATATAAATATATAAATAAGATGTTTATTTATAAATATATAAATAAGTACATACATATAAACACATATATTAGGTTGATGCATAATTAACCACCGTTTTATTCGCGACATTTCGGTTTTTTGAATTTAATTGATATTTGTTGTAATATGATATTTTAATAAGGTTAAGAAATTTAAATGAGCATCGAAAACCACCCACATGTACGCCACATTATGCTCTCACTTGGAAAAAAGGTGGAAAGCTGCTGTATCATTTCGCGATCTCAACAATCTTTTCGGCGAAGCAACGATTAGTGAAAGGGCATGCCGAGAGTGGTTTGTTCGCTTCAAAGCAGCTTAGACATCAGGAAAAGGTCGATCTTCGGATTTTGATAACCAGGCTCTTCTGGCGGCTGTAGAAGAGGACGTAACTTGCACCACTAGGACACTGGTTGAGAAATTCAATTTTGATCAGTCCACGATTACGGTGATTAGGCCCACGAATGATAATTGAACGTAATATGTTTTGAGTTTGTTCTCGTTTTTAGTTATGTTCCAATATAATTTAGATTACAATATGATTTTTAAAAAACGGCGGATAATTATGCATCAACCTAATATGCATGACTCATAAAACCTCCAGGGTGCATTACAATTTTTAATGTGATACACAATAAATGAATTGTGAAAAAAATGGTTACAATAAATAATTGTAATACAATTTGAATACTAACTTAAAAATGTATTCTTCAAAATGAACTAAATTGCAAAATTCGACGATTCTATACTTTTTAAGCAATTGTAATGTAATCATAACAGGCGTTATATAATAAAACCGTAAATTAATTTTTTACTTATCTAAATTAATGCCAAATATAAAACATTATTAATTTACAACTCTAATGCATTTGCAAGCTTTCAAGAAACCGTTAAAGTTTTAAAAATAATTGAGTAATTACTGTAAAAAATACTGTACCTATTTTTTACATATTTACATCTAAAAACCGTTACATAATATTTAGACTTGTACAGATTAACGGTTGTCTAGATGTCGGCATTTTGGTCGGCAATCATTTTATCGTCCTAGACAAAAGGACCGACCTCGTTTATCAAAATTTGATTAAGGATAATCTCCGTTAGTATTCTTTACGCCGCCAAGCAAGATATTACGATTTGTATTCTAAAAGTCATTCAAAATTGTAATTTACATTAACGATATGAATTTTTATAGGTCAAAAAGTTCAATACGGTTGGTATAATAATTCATTCTTAATAAATTTCTGTATTACGTACCTGTCTATTAACAAAATTAACACTGTTAAGAAAAATATGTAAAAAATACGTCTACTTAGGATCACATATAAAATGAAGTAACTCAAAATATTAATTTATGAAACATTATTTCGTTGAGGATGGAACTAATTTATGTACTCTTGAGACTTTATTATAATGTTATATTATAGTATTATTGATCTTGGACCAGTGAACACAATATTTCATACAATGTCAGCAAATCGGTCATAGTGGCGTTCAAATATAGACGGGATGAAATTGAGCGTTCAAAATAAGGTCAAATACCTTGGACATATATTCAATGAAGATGGACAAGACGATGATGATATAGAACGGAACAGGAGACAGTTGAGCGTTCGTGCAAATATGCTGTCACGGCGTTTCTACCGATGCAGTAAGGAGGTGAAGAGCATCCTATTTAAATCGTTCTTCACCAGCATGTATACCTGCGAGCTCTGGTCGAAAAACAAGCAAGTGACGTATAACCGTATCCGAATTCAGTACAACAACTCATACAGAATACTGCGCGTTATTGTAGCGCATCTACAATGAACAATGGATTCGTTCCGCTTCTAAGACATCGAGTTGCTGGCGTGAAGCTGCTGCTGGAGCTCAGCACCAACTCTCTGGTGCAAGCGGCTCTCTCATGCTGGTTCCCTAACCAGAGAATGGCAGCGCTTACAAAATAGCTACATATACCATAATGGCCGTGACTGAAGTAGTTATATATGTAATAATAATATTTTGTGTGTATATATGTGTGAACTTTTTTAATTTTTTTTTGCATTTATTAATATTTTCCTTGGTTTTCTTTTTCTTAGCATATTTATTTCATAACCTTTAATGTATAACATAATATGTATTATCTTTATGGCGAATCAGGTTAAAAAAAAAACCTGATCACGTTGGAATAAACACATCATTATTATTATTTGCTGTATAAATAGACGAAATAAATATACGTATATTTAAAATAAAATATGTTAATGGCAATAAATAATTATCAATTTAATCCGTCGAAAAAGACAACCATATTTATCTCATTAACGATATATAATTATAGCACGATAAAATAATTCGTTATCCGAACATAAATAAAACATTAATTCTCACAAACACTTGTTCTGGAAAATTTCGTCCAAAAGATGATTAAAGATAATTCTATATACATTTTTAGAGAAGTAAAAAAAATCAATATTGCATTATAAAAACATTAAATTCCTTGCAAGATAACAAAGTTTATGCGAAGATTAAGCCAAATATATATTTATAGGTATGAACATAAAAAAATATGATTCTTTATGTATATATTTTTATTAATGACTATTTAAATTGAAAATAAACAAATGAGCCATATTTATGATAACTTTTACAAAAAATAATATGTTCTGCATACAATATGTGTTTTTAGATGGCGTTATTAAATAATGATTTTTATAATACTTGATTTGAAAAATAAAATAAATTTTTTCAATAAAATTTGTATCAGATACAGATGAATGAAAAAAATCAAGATTTGATAAATGAGGATGACTGAATCATCTAAGTCATTATTGAATGTAAAACCAACTTAATTAAGAGGAAAATTCTTAAATAAGCTGAGACCCGCTAGGCGTTGTAGAGTCAATACTGATGTTGATAATAATGAAAAAATATATAACCTCGCCATACAGAGCTTCATTCAACATTTAAATTAAGTCTAACCACATCTATAAGGTATACTAAATTATATTACTATTTAATATTCTTTTAGAGATTAAAATACAAATTTTATCTATAGAAGTACATTATGCAAAACAAAAAACTTTTTAGGATTTATTAAATAACATCTAACCATTACATTATTATTTATGTAATAATATTTGGCAAATATTTCCAAACGTCAAAAAAAAAAATTTTAAAAAAAGAGATGCGTAAAATTTAAGTAAATAATATACAATTTTTGTTATGTTATGAAATACGTGATATATATTTATGACTTATGTAGAATGGTTGATAGAACTATTGGCCGTGCTATAGTAATTGATCATTCCAGATCAATCATCAATAATTAGGATTGATTTGCTGTTTCTTACTATGTCCCACCACATAAAAATGTTCTGCCATCCTTTTCTGATAGTCTTAGAGAAAATTCATACGAATCGTGATTTCGTTACTTTTCATAAAAACTATTATAGATTTATTTAAATATACTATATAAGAATACATTTAAGTTTCCAAAAGTGAAATTAAATATTGGTTTAGAACATCATATAGATAAAAAATATAGATTCAAAGTTTAAAAAAATCTTTAAATGACCAATAACTGTATCATTCACCTTATATTTAAAAAAAAAATAACAGATTAAATAATGCATGTTCATAAATTGTCCAAAACGAAAAATAAATTTTGAAAACCGTGCGGCACACTCATACCAAAATAATTTTGATTTTGTTTAAATTTTAATAAGGAATGTAGTTCAAGAATCATGGTATTATTAACACAGAGCAATCAAGGTCTGTTTTTTGTTATTGTAATCGGGAGAGAAAAATTTCATTTTGTGATTAAGAAAAAAGGTCTATGCAGTCCCTTTCAGATGTTATGTATCAAGAAAAGTAATATGGTGTTATTTCCCCAGGTTATGCAGAATGTGTTCGCTGCATGCAGCTTCTGGGACTCATCGACCCAAATCCTCATCCCATGTTACACCCCGATGGACCGGAAATTACCTGGGTAATTGTCTTTTCAGTTGTGCTTTGTTTGACTATCATAACTTAATTCCAGTAGTGAGTAGTTAAAGCGTGATTATCGCGTTTCATGTTTCGAATAAAATGCTATATTTTGAAATGAAAAAAGTTATCTTTGAATTAATTTGTAGGTTTTATATTTTTACTTGATAACAGCTGTTAAATATTTGTACTACTATAATAAAAGATGAAATAAATATCTTACAATATGTATGTATGATTGTTTTACACGTATAACACAAATCTTGGTAAATATAATAATTATTTTCGTGTATTTTATTTTATATACTTTCACGTACCTATATTGTATAGCTACTCATTGTAATAAATAAACAAATACATATTAAAGAAAATAAATAAAAATATCATGAGGTACATATACAGACTGTACAAAAACCATTATATATAAATGTGTATATATATATATATATATATATATATATGTATATTTACACACACACTTATAAGCGATTTTTTTTAAAAAAAGGTGAAAAATATCTAGTCCACAATATTTTATGAGTGGATATCTGACTAAATTTATGTCTACGTACTTCGAAATATATATTTGCGAAATTTATTAATTTTTAATCTATATCTTTGCTTCAGGTCTTAAATCGATTTTTATATAATAAACAAATAGTCTGGCTGCTTGAAATTTGATGTCATTTAATTTTTTGTATTCTATATATAATTTTGAATCAAAAACATATTTCAATTAATTGAAATAATTGCATAATTACGATTATTTGAAATGTTTATATCTCTGACATGGTTGAGATTAGGCCCATAGCCATTGAACTTGTAATTTACCATAAATACCATAAAATATTGTGGACGAGGTATATATGTAATAAAATAAGTATGAAGAACGATATTATATTTGAATAAGGAGTAGGTATCTAAATATTGTTTCGTGTTTTGTTTGAAATTATTTAACATTTGTAAATATAAAATAATTTTAAAATTCACAGTTGTACGATCAACAAATTCAAATATTTACATCTTGACTAGAAAATACAATAAGATGAAAAATAATTTTAACGTACTTAATATGTTTATTCGGCCGGTACCCCTGTAAAATTTGTCACGAAATTTTGCAACACTCCTGTATTCACTTTTTACCCATTGCTTTTCTTTTTACATTTATTGATACCAGAATTGAAATCAAAAAGATTTTGCAGGTGCCGAGAGACCCGCTACTTTTAACTTGCTAACTCACTCATCGAAACGAATGCTCTACCATCTTGATATATTCCCATTGGACTGTAGTGTTAAATTGTCATAGAAGAAGTTGATTTATTTGTGTTAGGATATAGAATATTATGCTTTTAATAATACTTTTGACTTCATTGTATATTTTTAAACAGCTATTTTTACATCTTATTTGTGTTTTGGTAGTATAGTGGTATGTATCCCCGCGGTTGCCTGGAATTTGGTTCAAAATGGTCGCTTAGAATACAAAAAATAATTAATTTTGTAAAAAAAATAATTTTTGATTATATAAAAATATTATTTGGACAATAAATGTGACATTAAAAGACATACTTTTAAAGCAGTTTTGCATTGTCAATGTACTTATATCAAAGTCATCAAAGTCAAAAATATTTTATATGACTACAACGTCTGTGATATAGTAGTATGTAATATAATAAGTATCCGTAAAAACTAAAGAGAGTACTACAATTACAAAGCTAAAGTCGATTAACTCAAAAGATTCCAAAAGTGCAACCAACTGTGTAGCCGACCCGCTCTCCGGGATTTTTTAGTATTACCAGTTCAGGTAGTTTTTTCTTATTTTTAACTAGTTTGAATCCGAACGAGAGGCAATTCAATTAAAATAAAATCCTTTTCCGTTTAACAGTTTAAATGGAATAATGTTACGATTTTCTATTTATATTGTTTCAAATGAGTTCTGAAATAAAAATTTCGTTTTAGGCAGTAATGTTCCCCAAACAACTGTTTATACATGACAATAATATATACGTAAAATCATGTCAAAAAAAAAAAATTTCTTTCTTTCGTGAAAAAACAAGAAATATTTGAATTACAAATATAAATAATGCAACCTTAGTGCAACATATGACAAATCTTACAGAAACAGCCGAATAATAAATAAAATTTGATTGTTTCTATGATCTGTGATGATTTTTAATAAAACAATGTCATTGCAATACCTACCGACTCAATTTTAACACAAGCTAAATGATATTGTATTGCGGGAGAGAATGAAGATTAAGGTTAACGAATATGGATTTTATGTAGCATCGCAGTACCGAACATATTCGTTTGTTGCTAATAGTTCCTAATATCCAATTTTGAACGTAAAAGAAAAATTTATGACAATAATTTTTCATTTGTTTCTTTCTTTACGAGATTTACAGGTATATTATATATGTATTTTGTGGGTGTGTGAATATAATAATACCTCCATAATAATATATACGTTAAGCTGGAACAAGTTGTTTTAAAAATTTAGAACATAAATAGATACATTTTTTAATAAAATTTCAGTTTTCTTACCATTAAAGTGCACTGTATAACTTTGTTTGATATAACTTATTATTGTTTAAGTAATCGATAATCTATTAGTAATACTAATAATAATTTATCTGGAACGTTATCTAAATATGGAATGTTCTAAAACCTGAGAACAATCGAATCGTTTTAATTTTACTTTGCGATATCAGCTGTGCTTATCGATTTTTATATAATAGTGCCTGAGATTGCGCTACATATTTTTTTACCTGAATATGTCGACAACTTAATAAAAATAATTGCGATAAAATGAGGAGAATATCAATGATGTCACATGATGGATTTTGGTTCATTTTAGAATATACCCATTTCCCCATATCTACCTCAGACTAGTCATTGCTGATTTTGTCATATCAATGCGTCTTCGAACTTCTACCTCACATCCATTGAAATGAGAGTACCTAGGTATATGAACTCACTAACCTCTTCGTTTGTTTCTTAATAAGTAGATACTTTTATTGGCTAAAGTTTCTTACTAGAGCCAGTAATTTTTTTTTTGCTATCATCGCTCCCAAAAGGAGGGCGGGCAGCCTTGATGTAGATAGATCTGACAAAATGTGGTGATTTCTAGATTTAAAGATTCGTAACACAATACCTTTTGCAAAATGTTGAGCAGCATTGTTTACATATTTCATTTTCAAGAAGTTGATACTGAGAACATGTTTTAGTTAAATTTCGCGTTTCACTTTAATAAAACACGTCCACAATCATTTTGTTTTGTTAACAGAGGCAGTATATATGCGAGCTCTTGGGTCTGGCTGACAGCAATATCTTCTATGAGAACTTGAAGACCAGAGCGGCAGAGCAGGGTGGGGCGGAGGGTGCGGCAGCCCTGGAGAGCTTGGGTCTGCTGGATGAGAAGCCGGTCAAGAAGCTCGGATCCCCACTGGATACTCTCAGTCACTACCTGTCAAAGAGGCTGGCATTAGGTAAAATATTTCAGGCAGATTTTATTGTTAATTCAATTATAAACTTCTCGATATCCTAATACCAAAATTCGGAACTTTGTAAAAGTATTCTCAGAAATACTATTTAGGGTGACCTATCATAGTTGTAAAACCCGAAATATAAATGTGCTTAGTATTACTTTTTAATTTCTCCATAATTATCATTTCAACTATTTTATCAATATGATACGTAAAACACGAAATGTTAATTTTTTTTTTTTGAAAAAAAACCTGATCACGCTGGAATAAACACATTATTATTATTATTATTATTATTTATTGAAAACAAGTAAACAATGGTTTTATTAAAATCCTCTCATTCAGAAAGATTCTCTCCTTTCTGAAATCAAGTTGAAATCTAAATTAATTGTTTGAACTGGATTGTATTATAATATTTGACAATAAATCTAAAACTAAAAGCCAGGTATCTTAAAATTCATTGTTTAGGAGTTTTCATTATTGCACAGCAATCGTCGGGCTTGGATACCGTTTATTTTTAGACGAGCTTGGTTGACGAGTTAAAGGAAAAAACTATTATTTTTTTATATACAGGAAAAGACGAGCGTGATCTGGTGATATTGCGGCACTCCATTGGCATCATGTGGCCGGACAGCCGAAGAGAACAACGGGGCATAAACCTGGTGGTGTATGGGGACCTCGCTTCCAACGGAGGGCATTCTGCTATGGCCAAGACTGTCGGCTTCCCTACTGCCATAGCCACCAAGATGATTTTGGATGGTAACATTTACTATCAAATTTCTTAATTATATACTTATATGACCCATAAATTTCTTATTCTTTTGTAATTCTTTCTGGACTGAGGTTTTACAGAAGAGTCTCGTCTAAGGCTTCAACTCTTAAATCACCAAGATTAGCAAAACGATGCTTTAGTGGCAGAATTTAACACTCATATCGCAGATAAAAGTAAAACAAACTAGACAGCACGTTTTTTACTAGCTGTGCATAGTTCTGATTTATATGTTCCAAGAAAGTTATTTATTACTAAAACAAGTGAAAACTGACTCATCGAATTTATGAAAGCTATCGTTAAAAAATTTTCTACTCCGAGGACCGTCAAAAATATCTCGAGACTCAATCCAGAAAATTAAGTCAGCATATACTCAAAGTACGATCCATTTTTATTTAAAAACCTTAAGAATTGCTTCTTCAGGCAAAGTTTAATATATAATGGTAGATTTTTTTTTCTTCTAAACAAAGGTTTATTGATGATGTTTACACTCACACGATGCAGCGGAGGATGAATGTGGAGAAAGAGAGAGAAGAAGTAAAAATGTTTGCTAAATTAACTAATGTTCCTAATAATATGTCATTCAATGGAATTAAGCCAATGGAATAAATATATCAAACTTATTCTCTAAATACTTCAGCTCCGTGTTCGACATAAACACAACGGCCTGTCATAATTCATTACAAAGCCTAGCTGATTGCATTACATATATAAACAGAGTAGAAATGAATCAGGGTGCAACTCTTGAATACATAAGACTGCTTGATCTCAATACAGGAGCAGGCCTTGATAACATACCACCTTACTTCATTCTTAAATACTCTAAAAGCCTATCTATACCCTATCTATTTAGCTGATTGTTAAACCAAGGAAAAATGCCAGGAAGGAAGCATTCGTTTCAGACTAAACTGACCTATCTCCAAGCTTTGCATACTCAGAAAAATTATTGAAAAAAATCTTTACGATCAGGTATGCCAGTCTTTCGGCCAGTACTAAATACGAATGAACATGGATTTATTTCAAAACGATCTATAACTTCCAATCTTGTATCCTTTGTAGAGTTTTTGCAAAATCACATGGAAAAACGAACTCAGGTCGATGCCGTTTACACGGACTACAGCAAAGCCTTCGATAAAGTTATACATTCCAAACTCCTCCTTATCGGTATTCACGGAGACTTAGATGGTTTTCATCCTATATATCCAAGCAGTGGTAGTTGGTGGCCATAAATCCGACTGGGTACGCGTCATCACATCAGGTGTTTCTCAGGGGTCACTTCTAGAACCACTCCTTTTTAACATTTATATCAATGACATCTCTAAGTATTTTTTATATAATTACATACTTTTATTTATCAACATCAACCACCCAATCTTGTCAATTACCTGAATTATGAAAGTATTAAAGAAGGTACATTAAGGCTAGGTGCTGGGTGCGGGTGCGCCCTAGGCACCTACCCCCCAATTAATTAAATCCAGGATAATTTTTTGCTAATGTCACCTATATGTATCTATCTGCAATAGTGAATTTTTTAAGTGTTTCTAATTCTGATTACTGCTGTTACCAACTAAAGGGTATTTTTTTAGAGGTATAGAACTTAAAAATGAAATAAAACACGTAAAAATCGTGGTGATGGCCATGATAATAATTTATTGGAAATATAATTTTAAGCCTTTAGTGTTTAAATATGATTTCGCGCATATGGCGTAATCTGGAAGTTTCGGAATTTTCTACCACTTTTTGGAGCAGATGAGACCGTATATCGGCAACAACGTAACGAATGTTGGCTTCCAAGTCGTCTATTGTCTTTGATTTATCGGCGTAAACTAGCGACTTCACATATCTCCATAGAAAATAATCATACGATCTTGGAGGCCAATTCACAGATCCATTACGCGAAATTATGTGCTCATCAAATATTTCCTTCAATAAATTGATTGTGGCACCCGCTGTGTAGCATCTTGCATCGTCTCGTTGAAACCACAACTTTTCCACATTAATGCCATTCAATAAAGGAACGAAAAAATTCGGTAATCATCGATTTATTGCTGTAAACGATCGACTCATTCGGGTCTTCCTTAATACTACCCTCCACTGCAGCAACAGCTTCTTCGGTGCGCACTGTACGACATCTCTGCGTATCAATGAGAGTATACGTGCCGCGAAAACGATCCACGGTTATTCGAATTACTTGCTAGGATGGATGATTGTTGACCGTAAAATGGACGTAGAGCACGGTAAGTTTCGCGAACCGAATCACGATTTTCGAAATAAATTTACACAATTTGCAAGCATTGTTCTAGCGTAAGTCTATTCATGGTAAAATGGCAAACCAAACTGAGCACAAATCAACTGTCAGCTGTCAAATTGGCTGTCGCTGGAAAAAGTGTTGTCAATTTGAAAACAAACCTCTAAAAAAACATCCTTGACAACTACAAAAAATAAATTCTTATCACAGATACGTTTATTTTCATTCTTAAATCAAACACTTTAATTGTATTTTTTATTTATTATCTTAGTTTTATTAACCACAATTGAGTTTAAAAAACATCTACCGGTTTCGGAAAATACCTTTTCCTTCTTCAGGATGTCCTAACTAACTAAAAATATAGTATTGTTTCTTCACCAGAATCTATTTTTAATTTTTTTAAAAAAAACAACAATTATTTAAAAAAATAAATTTAGTACCTAACTTAAATTGCTGCTCAATACAAATTTAGTCGAATAATTTTTAGGAAAAAATTTTAGAATAGGACTCGTAGTTAAATTTAGTTGGTTGTTTAGAATTTCCTGATTAATAAAAAACTAATAATAAAACTAAGATAATAAATAAAATAAAAAATAGGAATTTTAACCACCAAGTTAATATTGCTAATTTTAAAAATTTAAAAATTTAAAAGTACTTTAATTTTATCTAATTCATTGTCAAAAAAAATCCTTGAAATCAAAATCAGTTACATTAAATTATTTATTTTAAACAGTGGATCCCTGCAATCTTCATGTGAAGAAATAATACCAACTGCATTAAGGGACGCATCATAAAGTCTTGCAATTTTTCGGATCGCTAAGTTATATGGCATGTTAACTTTGCACCGTATAATCAAAATCTTTATTCACTCTTAACTTTAATTATAAGATAACATATGAATGTTCACTACGGATCGCAGGGATCGTGAGTGTTTCCCAGGGAACTAATTGTACAAATGTGCTTTGATTCTAGGCGAAATTCAGCAAAGAGGTGTTGTCCTTCCTTTCACTCCAGACATCTACAGACCGATGCTGTCTCGACTGAGAAGCGAAGGAATAAAAGAGACAGCATCATCGATTTGGACCGAATAGACTTCACACAGCGTGAAAGAGAAAGCGACAGAATAAAATATGTTTTAATAATTATAATAATAATAGCTTTTATAGTGTGAATCAGAGGATAATATCAATAATACCTAAATATCAGATAACGTCGTAAGAGATAACGTGCTACTCATTAAATTCTTCACCAATTTTGTTAACAAAACAGGCACAGTAGTAAAAATTGCGTGTGCAAATTGTATAGTTATATTTACAACAAATAAATGAAAAGTCAATAAGTAAATAGAACAATAGTTAAACAGATATTAATTTTATTTTATTTTTGCATTATCTTAATAATATACCACAGATTTTATCATACCTTCAATTCTCGAGGATTCACGATTTTTCTATGAGCGATGCGTGTTGTATTTTATTTAAGTATTATAAATATAAATATTTTGGTCACTTATTTTGTTATACTATGATTCGGAGTTAATCTCGGTAATTACTGAATCTAACCGATTCCGTTTGAACCATTAAAACGTGGGTTCAGATTTTCAATTTGATGATTGACATTATCTAAATTTAAGTGTATAATGTGTTTATTATAAATGTACATGTATTGTTTCCATTGTCATTTCAAGGTCGTAAAGTATATGAAAAAACATTTTTAGTTAGTTGAAATAATACTTATATAAGTTGTCACATAAAATTGTATATATTTATTTCTATACTATCATTCTGCGTATGTTACATATACACACATTATAAAGGAATTTTATTTACCAAGAAATAAAAAAAAATGTTATATTCAATTCTCCATTACATATTATACTATACTATTCATCTCAGCAAAGTCTATCCCTCTCCGACGTTCACAATTACTAAAAGATTTATTTAACGAGTAAGGGTATAAAAATAATATTGTGGATAAATAAATGCACTCAGTGAATTACTACGTTTTTAATACCTTAATTGTGTTCTTTGTTCTGCAGTGTTTTTTGTGTAACAATAACACACACTCAATCCAACGTTCGATCCTTGCTGGCACACTTCCGTTATTAAGCAAACAAATACAAATTCCTCCACTATTTTAAATTGCTAACTTTGTTTTATTAACCACTTAATGAATTTAAAATACATCTGTCGGTTTCGAAAAATATCATTTTCTTCTTCAGGATGTCATTAACTAATCAAAAACATATGTTATATTGTTGAGTACCTAACTTATATTGGTACTTAATGATACAAAATTACTAGAATAAATTTTGAATGGGACATGTGTTTAAATTTAGTCGGTTGTTTATAATGTTTTGATTAGTTTTACACGCTTTATTTATCTTCAACGATTCCAAATTATTTAATTTAAGACCAACACGGTTTACATGCAAAATAGACAATCCCAAATTTTGATCAAAAGTATGATCATTTTCTAAAAAAATGATAAGAAAATTCTGAAAATCTACTATTATTTAAATATTTCAAATGCTCCTTTACTTTTATATTAAAATTTCGACCTGTTTAATATAAGTAAAGGATTTCGATACTACTTATTGCAGAGCGTCTCATGAAGCAATTTCCGGAACATTTCAATGTACTTCCTGTTCATGATTTCGAAAGCGTCCTCCGTTAAAAAGTTTGCATATATAATATATGCAATATATATTATATATGCAAGCTTTTGTAATATATATAAAAGTTAGTGTATGTAAACTTTTAACGGAGGGTACATGGAATAAGTAGTATTTCTATAGAAAACTACCTTATAAATTGCGAAGTGAGGGAGGAGATTGAGTAGATGACTGCGCGCTCTGCCAAACCAAGCTATATTTCTCAATCGCACTGTATCGCCAAAATGGTCAAATACCTGCAGTGGTAGGAATATCTCAATTTTCACAGAAAATTACATAACTTCCACATTTATTCCCGATACCGTGATCTAATTACATGATATATTATGCCGTGACTAATTCAAAATTTGAGATAGTAAATTTTTATTTTATGGTTGTGGTGGAGGTCGGTAATAACTGAATTGTTCTTTTGATAATTGTACACCGTCATTATTTAATTAACCATTTAACTCAATTTCACCAACAACCATTCACCAGGTCACTAAAATTAAAAAAATATTTTTTTGCGAAATGTTTGTAATTTTATGCAGACTGCGTGAAATCAAAGTTTATTATAAAAATGGCAAAATGGCATAAGTGGGTCTCTCTGCAATCGAGACCCACGTATTTCCTATTAAAATGGCTTCTTCTATAAGAGCTTTAAGATTCCCGAGTGACTTGTTAAAAAGTTTAATTCACTTATATAAAACTTGTATAAAACGACGTATAAAATTATAATAAGAACAAGTAAATATGGGAAACTCTTAATGGCTCATATTCACGGATTAGATTTCTTTCGAAGATTCGATTCCAGTGTGCAAAAGGAACGATGTTGATGTATGTATGTCTATATATGAATTATCATGTGTTTTTCTCACGGATTAGAATGAAGCATTCTGTATTTTTACTGACTCTCATTGAGAGACCATAGCGGATACGAGCCATGATAATTAAGACCAGAAAATAACTGCATTAAAAATTTGAATGATTTACTTGATTTTCGTTTTCGTGTTTGCATATAAAATGAAAATTAACAATGAGAGTTTAATTTGACAAAATTATGTCAAAAAATTTCATACGAATTGTTAAATTTTTAACCGTTCACCAATTCATTTACATATTTTTGACGTTTATTGATACAGGATGAATATTATGTTCCAGACTGATGTTGTTTTTGAATAATTAAGAAATGAAAAGCATTTTTTAAATTTACTTTCTATTTATCAATTATTTGATTTAGTAAATATATATATAGTTGTACAAAATATATGTATAAGTATAGTTGTACAAAATATGACATCGACCAAGTCCAAGAATCTAGTAACGGCACAAATGCATGCTCATAATATTCTTGCACACTTCCCGTGTTATTTTAGTAATTTTATTTCAAATATTATCCTGTAGTATCAGAGTTGTTCTTGGCTTATTTGTGTAGAAATTTCCTTTCAGGTAACCCCACAGAAAATAGTCTGGAACTGTCGAATCAGGTGATCGAGGAGGCCAGTCAACGTCACCACATTTTGACATTATTCGGCCGGGCTCGGGCTGTCTATGAGGTGGCACCGTTCAATTGAAATTATATGTATTGCAGGCCCAATCAATTCAATTCAGCCACCAAGAAGTTTTCCAATATGTGACGATAGCGATCACCATTATTGGTTACACCATTGCCATTATTATTTAGATACAATATTTGAATAAATTTAACACGTTATTGAGACCTCAATTGTAATCAACTATTTTCTACGAAAATTAAATGTAAACTCACAAATATTTGGGAAACCAAAATGGCGGCTAAACAAAATCGGCGGCTGAAACATAATATTCACCCTGTACAAATCGAATAATTAATAATAAGAATCTCTCCGCGTTGGCATATCGCATATTTATGTTAAAATAGCTACTCAAAATTCCGAACAGACTGTAGGAATCCTAAGTAAATTGTTATAAAGTCTATCTGCTTACCGATTCACTAGTATTTGAACGTATAAAAGATTTTTGAAGAAGACGGAATATGGAAATCTTTGAAGAATTAAGACCAGCGTATGACTGTATTCAAAGAATGTGCAAATAAAAAAACAATGAAAAATTGAAGTCTCACCTGTACTTTATTTTTGTGTTTAGGTGCAAAAATTAAAATTAATAATGACCTCCCCTCTACCGACAAGTTTTTTTCTGTGAAAAATTGGGCGACAAAAATAATTTGTTCAATATTTCCATGCTAACAACAACTCTGCTCAAGCAATAAATCATGGACACAACGCAAGACAAACAACAAACATCTACACACCAGTTCCGAGAGCAACAACGACATTTTATCAAAAATTCTACATGTTCTTAGTTCCAAAACTATACAACACACTCAGTACCAACTGGAAATCGTTTAATTCCGATAAGATTACACAAATATGGACCCAATATATGATTCAATCAGGTAGAGATGAATCAGAAGCATGGCTATTCAACATTCTAATATAATTTATACAATACCTTCACTAATAATTTATTAGTCCTACAACATTCCCACTAAATATATTTTTATTATATTTTTCCTTTTTTATACATATTTGTAATTCTCTTTTCATTCCTGTCGATGAATAAATAACACCACACCACAAGAGAACGAAAAAAAAACTGGCTACTTTAACACAGACTTCAGTGTAGCAAGGTAGCCAGGACCACGCTATATATATCAGAGGTGAAGTCTACTCCATCCCACACAATAAACTATGAGTATTATGTCTTATGTTTATTATGTATGCACCTCTATTAGAATAAAAATATGTATGTCAATCCATATATAAATAAAAATAAAATTTTGCTTCATTACAATTTATTGTGGAGGCTCTAACGTCTCTTTAACCTGTTGAAGTCATTAAAATATTTTATCTAAATAATCGTCACATGTTGGAAAACTTTTTGGTGGCCGAAATGTGTCGATTGGGCCCGAGGTTTGCTTGAAATTTTTCGAGAAATTTTTTCTGGTCGCATAATGTCAAAAATTGATTGGTGATGTCGACTGGCCTGATCGATCACTTGATTCAACGTTTTCCGACTATTTTCTGTGGAGTTACTTGAAAAATAAATAAGCCAGTGATAATTCCGATGCTATAGGACAATATTCGAAATTAAATTGTTGAAAAAACACGAGAAGTGTGCGAGAATGTTATCAAAAATACAGTTAACAGAGCACACATTTATGCCGCTGCTGGAGAGGGCCACTTGGCCCGATGTCATATTTCATATATAATTGTAATAAACCAAATAACTGATAAATAAAAATTAAATTAAAAAATTGTGTTTTATTTCCTAGTTATTTAAAAACAATATCGACCTGGAACATAATATTCGCCTTATATTTACTTATTATCATTTGATCATCTACATATCTGTTCTAAATGTGAATAATTTTTTAATAAAATTATACCGATCCTAATACTACAAAATTTATCTGAAGCACAAGTAGAAATGTCGTAATAAAATAAGATATTCAGCTTCAAATATAAAGTATTAACAATCTCAAATAATATCAATATTCTAAATGTCATTTAAATATATATTTTTAATACACCTCAAGAATATTCTCAAAAATAAATATATAGTATATTTGAATTTTACATTTATGTTCAGGAGAAGAAATATCGGAAGTTAAATCGATAATTTTAATAGATACATCATCACTCGGCTCACCATATAATAAAGTGTGGCGCACTAATTTGCGATCGTTCTGTAATTTGTTTTTAAGTTGTTAGATGCGTGATTAGCCCCGAACACGACCTGTGCACTCTATACAAATGTGAAAAGGATGGTGGCCGGTTTAAAGCTTTTAGAAGATACCGCTGCTGCAGCACTGTTCCGGGGAATTCATAATAATATTACGCTTCCCCGTCTACATTTATGACTGGATGGGTCTGGCTGGCTTCGATAGTGTCATTATGGCTGTAGAGTGTTTGCATAAACGGCCAGGTCTATGAGACGCGATCATGGTATAAAATAACGTATTTTTATTAAAAAATTTTCTCTTTTATATATCCAACAACAGTACGTAAATATATATTCAATTTGAAATGAAGTGTACATTATCTTTATTATGAGTAAGAAAAAACATACATGACATCTGTCATCATTTTTATATATACTGTATATGGTATACCATTCCGAAATGTCAAAATGGTTACGTTTTTCATCCGATTCAAAATAGTATTTTTCTGTTTATTATTGCTTATCCGCGAATTAATGTGGAGTGTTGTTTATTTTGGAGAAAGCTCTTTCATTGAAATATAGATTCTATTGAGACCCTGACTACGCAGCGGCCACCAATAGCCGTATAGCGGTCACTAGCCGCCTGTAGGGCCTAGCAGCAAGCCGCATGACCAACGGCCGCGCGGCAAAGCCGATTGCTTATCTTCTAGTAACAATGATTACGGTTTCTATGGTTATGAAGTGAACGTGGTGAAGTTGATTTAAAATTATAGTGTACAAGTGAGATAATATGATTTAAAATTAATAAATTCAATAACGAATAACCTTGGGAGTGAGAAAAATCTCAATTTTTTTTAATATTCAAATTACATAATAAATATAAAAGAATATTATTGTTTTTGACAGATAAAACTTATCTGTGAAGTGTTCGGAACTTTTAATGCGAATTTATAATGTTTTACAAACATTCTGTTATACGTTTTCTATCTGACATGTTTTGTAGAATTTGTTAGATTTGATCGAACAAATTTTCTTTTTAATAAGCTAAACATTTTTATTGTAAACCCAAATGATTGTTGTCAGCAACTAAAAATATAAATATGAAAATAGCTTAACCATCTTACACCTAACTTCACAAAAAAAACACGATTGCGCTGTTTTCCGTTTTTCAAGCCATAGATAATTTTAAGCTTCTCATCTCTTTTATATATATTTTTTCTCTTATCTATGTCTCTGAGTAGTTTTAACTACATAACTACAAATATTGAACACTTGATCCAAAAAAAATTTTTTTTTAGTAGGTATGCAAAAATATGCAATCAATTAAAAAATAATATATAAAATAATGCAGAGCAATTTAATACGCCTATTTTCAGAATATCTATTATGAGAACTGAGATGTAATGATCCTTGTGTTGTTTTTCTTGAATTTCTACGTGGGTCAACTACAGATATATACGTGACAAATGCGATTGGCGTGTTTACTAGTCATTATGTTTGTACTGGAAATAAACCGTCAACAATAACTAGAAAATATTTGGGAATCAATAATCTTACCTTAATATATTTAGTGTTTGGATTCTTAGACAAACCAAAAATAATACACATTATTTAGTATATTTTGAAATCAAAACTATTAACAGATATTCTACTTATTTTTCTATCAGGTCGTCGCAAAAGAAACAGTATTTAAAATTAATTAAATGTTGTATCGCAATCGTACGAAATAATGAAAATAAACTTATGATCGTTATATTTTAAACAGGTATTTAGGAAAAATATGTTTATCTGTAAAAAGCCTACAAATATAATAACGATTAATTACACAATTATTTGACAAAAATGTGATCTAAAATAAATAAAACAGGAATGATCAAAAGATAATAAAATTCTAATTAAAATTCAGTTCTATTACAACTACAGCATTTTCTTTTTGCCATTCACGCATATATATTTTTTATCAATTTCAAAATTACACATTCAAGATTAGTGTCGTAGATTTGATGTCTGCTCTTATTTAATTTTTTTTTTTAATATATGACGTTGACGTTTTATAATTGTTTTTGACGTTCGTTTCATAATTAGATATAATATTGTTGTTATGCAAAACTATATCAATTTTTTTTGAGAAATATATTTAATTTAATCTATCTAGTATGTTACAATATAATATCGGCATAAATCGATTTATTTTTATGTGTTGTGCTTATCAGTCCATAAGAGAAAAATCTAGTGTTTAAAGATTGTTTTCTATGTATAAAAATAAAAATACAACTTAACCATATTTCAATGAATAGTATAATATTACCAATATAATATTTAAATCACAGAAAAAGTAACAAAAAATTATAAAAAAAAATAGTAAAATGTTGGTAGCACCGAGGAAGTAATAACGATTACTACAATATTAAATTTGAATGGATAAACCATGAGCATAAGGTTAATAAATATAATATTACCAACTCATAAATAGTTGTTTTGTTTATTTTATGTTGCTATGCAACACATACTCGTACAGACGTAGGAAAATTATAAATGTAATATATCCTAAAAAAATTATAGATTATATAACATAACACGTAAAGTAAATATAACGTTCATAACACAACATAAAGAATATTAAATAAGTACATGAAGGAAAATAATATTATGTTTTTGCACTTGATACAATGTGTAAATTTTAAATCATAAATTAAAGAAATAAAATTTTATTCAAGAAAGGTAACGAAGGTTCAAAACCTGAACTGGGCAGAAAAAATACTAATTTTAAAAGTATGTAGTTAAAACAATATGTACCATAGCTAATTTCTATGATGCATTATACAGACCAGTAAATAAATAGACATGAAATAAAGTAGACATATAGAAGAAGCGTTTGGAACATTAGTTATAGGTTGAGGGGCATTTATACACATTCTTGGTGGATACAAAAATCCAATAGTTTATGACACATTTATGCAACAGTAAAAGTATTTACTCTTAGAAAATTAAATCTTTGTGTAAACAAGACGTATTTTTTACATTAACGCATATTATATTATCGACGATTACATTTTCGTTCCAATCGAGTCATATTTAAAATTGCGGAGCTATTTGATTGCGCAAGTGGTCGCAAATGTGTCACTCTTCCTATCAATCACAATATTAGATGTGAAGTGGGTAAGATAAGCAATAAATTTACTCCCTTATCAAGCTTTATCTTATATTCCATATTATTTATGGTAGTAGTAATTCCCTCCCATGAATAACATTTTATATAAATCAACGAAACATGTTATAAATCCACTATTGACAAATTTCCACCTGAGTTAGGCGGTTGCAAGAGTAATTGAGGATCCTTGTCATATAGTGTGTTGTGAGTTGAGTTTGTCGTTAGTGCTGCACATTTGGAACTGATCTGGTGAATTCACTTGAACATGGATCGAGGAACAATCTTGGCTGCAGTCGTCGTGCTGGCCACTCTTACAGGGTACTCCTGTCAAGATAGTGACTGGTGGGAACACATGCAGCTCTACCAAATTTATCCAAGATCCTTCAAGGACAGTGATGGAGATGGCATTGGAGATATTAATGGCAAGTTGACTCTTAATAATATTATTTATAATAATTATATTCCCTATATGTACACCTATACCTATATATATTTATTTATTATATAATTTATTTGAGAAAGAAATTTGCGTATAAATTTAAAAAATATTTTTAAGAACATATTTTTGTTGTGAAGTTGCATTTTCAGAAAAAAGTTAGTTCAATGATATTTTTAATACAAATTTAATGAATCAACTAGAAAGTTAAACAAAAAAAAATCTATTTATGGAAAAAATATTTAGTTGCTACTGGGATTATTTTTGTATGTGAAAACTCTTAAATTAATGCTGATATCGATTTTATCAATAACAAAGATTAAGATCAAAATATTCCCCAATCGCGTTGAAGTTTTTTTCCATAAGTAAATAATTGTGCAAGTACCATATATTACATTGGGAAATATTAAGTATACCTAAAACTAAGCAAACGCTTGATGAAAATCGAGTACCACATGCATTCCGTCGTTCCAATAAACCTTAATATACCTTTCCCGTTCTGGCCAACTAATACTTAGGAATTTCGGCTGACGTGGGACAGATTGCATTTCAACGCGGACATGCCAACACGTTTGTTTCTTTATCGGTTGAGAGTAGCGCCTTGAGTTTAATCCGGAAAGCTGTTTTCTACAGCATCCCGAAGTAAAGTGATATCACCGTCCTTCACCAAAAAAGGGTAAGTCAATTGGAGGTATAAATTGCCGTTCAATCCAGGACTGAAATCAAAGTAGACCAGATTCATCTGTCGTTATTCCTTTCTTGCTCCAATTCGGATTGCGTGAGTTAAACAGTAATTTAAATCGATACAGTCACGGGATCTATTTCCATCTAGATTTTCGACCGTCAATTTTCTGGGGTGGTAAAGAAAAAAGTTGTTTCGAATACAAAAAACGGATTATCTTCACAAAAGAAAATAATCGGAAAAAATACGTGATGCACCATCCCGTTTCCTTAAAAAGTAAACATTGAATTGAAATAATACTCCTAAATAATATTTACAATAACATAATTGTTGTGTTCGTTATTTTAGCAATTTTATTATTCATCATTTTAAGGAATCAATTTTGTTAATTTAATTTTCATTTTGTTTGAGTAGTAAGTATACAAACATTTTTAAACTAGACGAGTTGGAGTATAAAATGTACTACCGCGGACCGTTTCGAATCTAATAAAAAATCAAACAATGATTCCTTTCAATTTTCCACGAATATTTAGCATCTAATATCAGTCAGTATCAGTCTTGCATAGTAAATATGTTATTATGTTCGAAAAAAATATTATTCCCTTCAGTGTCTCGCGTGATAGACAAATATATTTACTACCACACTGCAGAGAAACACAAATAAAAAATGAAAATAGCTGTTTAAAAATAACTTGAGTACGTTATTTATACATTAATAATATATTGCTAAGAATTTCACAAAAAGATAACTATTTTTAAAATTAGTATTAATATATAAATAATAAAAAATGACACAAAATTTTCAAACGCGCCAGTTCTATGGGAGTTTTCGTGACAAATTTAACTAAAGAACCCGCTAAATAAATGTATTATATGTTAAATCATTTACACTTTGTAAGTTAGGCGTTGGTTTTCTTCAAACATGTATCGCGATACAAAAATGCCCCATTGCGTGGTAACTTTATTGTTGGAATTCTCACTAAGGTTGCACAACCCTCACACAATTACTGCGGAGCTCGAGAAAAGATTTGAGAGGGAGATTGTATTTTCCGGCACGTTGCATCGAATAAGTTTTCTCAACGAGCTTCGACCGAGAAAGATGTGGGGATAATAGCCGCGAATAATGGTAACAGCTACCTCGCGAATGCAACTGCAATGCAATGGTAATCAGTCGTATTTGCTACAATTCAATGTTGCCAGTTTAGCACAATGCGACGACTTACAATAGCGTTGCTCGAAAAGTCGCACAGCGAGAAAACAAAAGAACTAGACCGTCTTGGAAACTTTAGATTAATTTCGTAAAGTGGTTTGCCGTAGTAAGGGCTGGCGTACATTTCATGTGGATTTCAGTGCAGTTGTATATGTGTACAGTTACTGATGTTTTTCTGCAGTGTACGAGCGGTCATCTATATCTCATTTTTTTTCTTATATCGATATAAATCCACCAATTATAACTCAAAATCTCGCAAACATCTATTTATTTCTAACAGATAAGAAATTTCTGTCGAATATAATAAATTATATTGTTTCCAAACACATTCTCTGCGGTGGTGGGTCAGATCTGATCCGGGTGTTTGTAAAAAATATGAATTACGCTACAAATATTTGTTTAATGCTGTTTTCCTTCTAGCTAATCTTTTATTAAACATTTCCAAATAATTTGAGATACAAATAAATGTTATCAGATAAGATTCAAATGAGTTATTGATAAAAATGTGAAAAAACGCTCAAAACTGACCTAAGACAGTCGGATTGAATCTCAGCGCTTACGCCAAAATATATATTGTCAATACTTTGAGCGGGTAGAAAAAGGATACCAGGTATGCGTCTATGTATTTGTTTTCACTTATTTTCATCTGACGGCCCCAATTCCAGTGCTATAACTATAGGAGGGGCGTTGCACCTACCTGTAAGTTTTATGACACTACCTGGTCGGATTCCGACACAGTTTAGAAGCGGGTCGGTCATTAGACAATTGTTATTTATATTTTTGACAATTATATTATGATAATAATAAACAATTTACTGACCGGAATTTACAGAACACACATCACAGAACAGAACAGAATAATATTATATCTATTTTGAGTATAAGTTGTCTATTGTTATACTTATATTTTAAAATGATATCAATTACATTTGCTTCTGCTTATAATATTGTTGAATGCGTTTCGTATAAAAAGGATGTAATTTTTATAATATATTTATTTCACTTCAATAAATATTTTGTTTAAATTATTTTCATCCGGTTTACATTCATCCGGTAAAAATATTAATAAATACAAAATAAATAATACATTTTAGTTACACATCAGTAGGTAGTGTAATCGCCAACCGACGAAAAGATTACATGCTCAGCGGATGTTTGTATTTTGGCTGTGTAGGGCGTCTGTTGATGCGTGAGAATACGTGCATTATTCGTTATATTTTTTAATTTTTAACTTTAATTTTTTAGCAGAAACATTACGGCATATAATGCCATTTCATTAAATTATATTTAAAATGAAATATCTATAAAAACGCTTCCACACAACGGTTGAAAAACCAAAAACTTGAGGTGGGTCTAAAATGACCCACCGCCGCCGGACGTGTTTTATTTTGACCCACCGGGTATTAAGTGTTAAAGCTGTCGAAATTTTATAAATTTTGTTGAAAACTTTCCTATTGAAAATGCGATAAAAATCAGTGTTAAAAATCTCACCTCACTTATATAATAGCTCTTGGCTCATTAATTAATTTCCGGGCGGGCGTATTTAATTATTTACCGGAAGTGTGTCGATTTTTTATTTGTGAGAGAATTAAGATGTCTTTGAAACAATTTTTAATTGTGTAAAAATTGTGCACACAAGGTAGAGATTTTTAAAACTAACAAAATTTAATAAAAATAAACGTTGTATAAATTATTTGTGTACCTAGAACGTAGGTAGATAAATTTTGTACGTAAAAAACAGAACAAAAAAACAAATTAAATGCAGAAATATTTAAGTTGAATGAAGCAGCATATAATAATATTATAAGTAATATTTGCGTATATTCGTATGAAATTAATTATTATGAGATATTCAAAAGATAATCAAAAAAACGTAACAATGCTATTCCATAAAAATAAATAAATTGTACATGAAATCAAATCTTATTTGTATGAAAAAAATAGAAAACTACATAATCTTCCTGAAGACGGTTCGAATCTGAGTGGACGCCTTACTTTCTGGAAGAGTCTATCACAGGGAAATCACAGATTTATTTAGAATAAACATTGTCTTTAGCAGAGCTCTAATAGAAACGTATGCGTGTATTATCAAATTAAATTGGAACTTCAATAAAAACTACTCTCAAAATAGATCACATGGTAAATGAAGAAATCAAACATCACAGAGCTGAATTTAGGGCCGGCACTTTAAATTCGGCAAGTAACGCACGCTCTATATATTGTTTTAAAATGTCGATGAAATTTTACCGATGCATGTACATGCACGTGGTGATCGCACGTGCTTTTATGCAAACTGATTTCGCGGCGGATGTCAGTAGCAATGATTGCCGGTCCACAACTTGAAATATAATGAGGATTTGTCAGGAGATGAATCTGTAACACATGTACAAGAAGATACTAATGGAAGCCGGTTTTATAACCTGCGCAGAAAGTTATTACACAAATAAATGTATACAAATATACCTGTAGAGAATATATGATACTAACGATAAAATACGATAACCGTTTTTTATTAACAATTTTTAAAATATTCTTTTTTATAATGGATGTTTAAAAACAAGATTTAAAAAAATATCATAGGTTCGCCACCGCTACTATTCGAGATTTAGCTTGACAGTATTTCTTTGCAATTGCCTTCCTTTTCACACACAGTAAACTTTGTATTATGTATGTTTATTATGTATCCACCTCTGTTAGTACAAAAATATGGATGTCAAAATATATATAAATAAATAAATAAATAAATTTAGTTTGAAAATAGTAAAAATATTGCTGTGACATGTATTCTAATAAAAAGTAAATTAATAAATGCACAAATCCCAAGTACTGTGAGTTTGGTTTATGTTCATTTTTTGAGCATTAATGAACGATGCTCATACCAAGCCGGTTAATAAAACGATGTTCATTCTACCGTAATTTTACAGGACGTTTGTTAGGTCGTGCGTAAAAAAACAGTTATCTGCTTTTTATATTTCATCGACATATAATAAATTGAATTATTTGAGCTATGTATAATACTGAAACACGTCCAATTAATATTTTTAGTATATTAAAATGAAACAAAAAATAATGATGATGGATTAACTCGGACTGAAACCTTCATCACAAAAGGCTGGTATTTGAACATTTTGAACATACAAACGAGACGATTTATAGACATATAATTGATACTTTTAAAATTTTATAAAGTTACATGTATATTTACGTAATATGAATATTATACATTGTATAATGCATACTTCTATACACTCGTTTTATGAATATATATTTTTTGAAAATAGAATAAAACGAAGAAATCGATGACTTTTTATGATTTGATTTTTAATGTATACGAGCCATTATTTGTCGGTGAGAAAATACACTGTCGTCAAAGGTGGGCATTTTGACAATTTGATTACAGTAGTCAGGAATATTTAAAATAATATATATGCTTGCTTCTATTCCTGTAGTGCAGGAGTAAATCGGGTGTTGTACGTACACAGTGTCCAGAACCGTGTTTTAGTACTCTCTCACATGCCCTTCTACCTCTATTTTAACAACCGACAGTATTTTGATATCGTCTATTTTGCTGCTATTTTTCAACCATATATTTTACGAGCATTTTTGAAACCATCTGTTGTGACAGCAATCTACTTTATAGATTTTCCCTATGTGCTTTGACACCTATTTTATCTGATACTACAACTATGAATTTTACGGACTCTTTTATTGTTAAACTATTTTTATAAATGACACTTTTCCTGTCTAACTATAACTGATACATGTTATCTTGTTTATAAATTACATCTATATTTTTATGTGTTTTTAAGAGCTTTTACAACTTTTATTTATTAATATTCTTTAGTTTTTTTGATAATATTTCTAGTTTAAAGATTTACTTATATTTTTTGTCCATAAGTTAATGTATTTATGATATAAGGTGTCCAGTGGGAATTTTTCTAATTTTTAACCAGAGACAAATTGTCACTTCTGATGTTTACTACTGTATGATTGATGAATTCTCGGTATCGCAATTGCAAATATTTCCCGGATACGACAACAGAACGCAGCTTTAACAAGACGGGGCAACTCCACACACCGCTAGGGTCTCGATGAAAAAACCGAGGGCAATTTTCGCAAGAAAATTTATAAGCAAGTACGGAGACACACCCTGGCCACCTCGGTCGCCAGATTTAGCGCCTTGTGATTTTTATTTTAGGAATACCTGAAATCCAAAGTGAATGGTAATAATTCTAGAACTATACAGGCCCTAAAAGAAAACATAATCCAGAATTTTTTTCTCGAGTATTCGGCAACACGAGGGTTCAGTTAAAAGAGTGAATTGTAAAAAAGTGAAAGTCACTTAGATGATATAATCTTTAAAAAGTGAAATCTCTTTGCCTGTTAAAACTAAAATAAATAAAATAAACATATTTGTTTGTTTTTATTTTAATTTCAAAATATAAAAATTTCTACCGGACACCTGTATAAACAAGTACAATAAGATTTTTTAAGAATGTAAGTTTTATCTCGGAACCTACATTAATTAATTGATCAGTCTCTAATCTTCTCGTGTCTACGAAATAAGATATGATCAGATAAGTCTCAGTGAAGATGTGAAGATAAATCTCAATACCGTGTAAATGTATTGAAATTTTAATCTAGAGTATTCAAAAATCACTATTTGAGATTGGCAGGGCTGATCTATGTGCGCGACATTCAGTTTGATATCGAGACTCGATACACGCGTACAAAAATCACTTTGAACTGTAGATACTTATAACAATTTTTTCTAAAAACAAATTATGGTTTTTCTGCGATTGAAATTGCAGTGTGAACAATTATTAATGTCTTTGTATATTTCAGGTGTTAGAGAAAAACTCGATCACCTGGTGAAAATTGGTGCCAATGCAACCTGGTTGTCTCCCATCTTCCCTTCTCCGATGTTAGACTTTGGTTACGACATTTCGGACTATTACAACATAGCTGAAGAATATGGAACTATCGACGACTTGAAAAACCTAATTGTTGAGGCTAAACAAAAAAGTGAGCACGATAAATATTTTGTAGAGCCTGCACTAAATTATGATTACACTAAATGTATTTTAATTAATTATTTAGTCTATATAATACTAATTTTTAATTAATTATTTAGTCTATAAATACATATTTAGTCTATATAATGTAAAACTTGTATTAAATATTATATTCTTATTTTTGTTGGACATAGAATATTGTACAAAATATTGTGGGGTTTGTTTTTGTGTACTATGGTGGCTTATATTGTCATAGTAACAAAAAGTACAAGTAACAGCGCGAATTCATAAAAATTAAAAATCGAAAACATTAGAGCGTGCACAATATTTGTAAAAAATATGTTTTTACAGATATAAGAATCCTGCTTGATTTTGTGCCGAACCATTCATCGGACGAATGTGATTGGTTTATCAAGTCTGCGAACAGAACGCCGGGCTATGAGAACTTCTACGTATGGCACGATGGGCGAAATGAAGGCAAGGACCCGCCTAGTAATTGGGTTCGTCTTTTCAATTCTCGTTGATAATAATATATATATTTTACTATTTACTAAGGAGACCTAACGGGGTATTTCACTGGCTCTCCCTCGCACCTCTTGCGACCTGTACAAGGTGAATTTATGCCGGACTGTGACCGAGTTCTGCGACACATACATATGACGTGGAGGTGCAGGACTTCTATATAATATGATAATAAGTCTCACGTCAAATTGTACAGGTGTGACTCTGGTATGATGATACCGGAGCCGATCTATGATAGTATGGATATGATGAAAATGACTTAATGTAATAATGACCAACTGTAATAATTGTGCCATTATAATAAAGAAAAATAAAACGTTAATATGAAGGAAAGCCATAAGTTACGAACTGCAGGAACTTAACGTAGCCTGATGTATTTAAAAAAAAAGTTACTTATATTTTCTTTTTTATTGACCCATGCATAATTGTTTATCTATTGGTTCTATTTGGGTATAATTTAAAAATTTAAGTATTCAAATATACAAACCAAATACCTTATAAAAGTATTAAGCAATGACCGACATAAATTCAAGATTCAGCCCCCGTACTTTTGTTGATGTAAGATAAATTCAAAGATTTATGCCACTGTCTGTAAAAAAAAATATATAAATTAGAAAAATTAGTGTACGTACGAGTTTATTAATCAGATTTAATAAATATATTACCACGTTTGAAAATCAAGAAGAGAAAATAAAAGAAAAGAACAGATAAGATTTTGAAATTAAGTAATATTATTATCGATTTTCTTTGTAGATATCTGTCTTCCGTGGTCCTGCATGGACGTTCCACGAAGGAAGAAAACAATGGTATCTCCATCAGTTCCTTCCCCAGCAGCCAGATCTCAACTATAGGGAACCTTTGCTCGTTGAAGAAATGAAGGTAAAATTTTGCAATGAAACATATTGGAGATGATTTTGTGTCTTTTTTATGAATTAAAATTTGTATATGTTAGCGAAGATAAATACGATTCCATACTTTTTTTTTTATATAATATGATTATTTACCATTTGAAAGTTTTTCGCAATAACCTATATGATGTTTTTATTGGGAAATGTTCACATTATTACGGATTCTTTGCTGATTTATTTATATAGTTAACACTTACATTACCAGATTGATGTAATAATTAACACATATCGCACGCCTAGATCAAAACTAAGACAACTAAAAAAAACCAAGAAATTTTAGTTATTATTGTATTCGGAATAAATCGTATAAAACACGTAAACAGTAGTAGTCCCCGACATCTTTAAAGATATTTTCATCAGCTCTTTGATCATTACAAATGTATGGTCCTTCTTACATATGCATACTTTTTTAATGTCGTATTTCCGTTATATTCGGTCTGATATTTTCATATTTCGCTGGGATTCTGAGTACGTACGATAGATGTACTGAGACACAGAGATCTAGTTATATTCGTGAGGTATCGCGTTAGGCCGTTCTTCTTAGTTGTCACACTCCTATAAAGGCAAGGTCTTTCTTTGTCCTCACCAGCGCTTCCGTCTTGATATTTTATTTTTATATCCAAATATACCATTTTTTTTCACTATCCCTTAAATTTCTTATTTTTAGAAAAAAGCGTTTTGTTTTTACATATAAAATAATTTATGTTCTTCATGAACACGGTCACATTCATCAAAAGTCAATTTTTCAAATAGGTGTAATTTTTGATCAGTCAAATTTGTCATTAGAGGCACCTGAACTTTATTTTTTCACTGTTCAGCAGTGGCGTGCATAAGTATAGATTTAGATTATACTGTTACTAATGATATTATACAATCATATATATTTGTACTTTTTAATTTTTAATTTATTAATTGTTATAATTACAATGAAACAATACAATAATAATTTTTATTTTTTAGTTCTACAACTTCTCTAAAAAGCATGTGCTTATGTAGAGAAGGGGATTACATATTAATAATTATTATTTACAATGATTGATTTATAATAAAATACAATACAATAAATTAATAGCAACGTTATAAAAATATTATAAATTTGTATATATGTAATATAAAAAATATTACTACAATATATGTTATACATAGGATTATGAACTTTCGTTTAACCAACGTCTTAAGACAAAATGAATCCGTCGTTTATACGACCCTACCATGTATTTATTTGTAATTTTAGAGTACTATTAATAGTATTTTTAAAGTTTAATTTTTAACGTAAAATAATACCTTTTTACCCAAATAAAAATCAATATAAAAAATGTATGGACGTTTTTAAAAACACCATTTATGACTGAACATGATTATTTTCTTATTTAAAAATCATTCACGTAATAACTAAACGAAATAATTATTTTTATTAATGGTAGGAAATATTTCTGCCAATTGATTTTTGTTTTTCCCAAATCAAAAACAAATTCATGCACCAAATGCACCTCGAATGCAAAGAATTGACATGAATTTAACACGATAAAAAAGTAATATAGTAAAATTCACGAATTAATAAAAAAGGATGTAGACACTTCAATGATTTGCACGCAGTTGTAAGCCTTTCTAATGTTATTTTGTTAAAAACAGCATAGGTAACGAATCTATATAAAACGGATCAATCGAAAGGAACTTTTAATTCAGTGAATAGCCAATTATATGATTCGAGTAATTCATTAGCTTAAAGATAGAACAGAGTAATGTGAATTGCTACACCCGGCGAATGCACAAGAGCGCCATGGCTACAGCGGTGAGTTGAAGTGGTAGTTTTTAGAACTAAGCAATTAAAGTCTCTACTGGTACACAGATGGCGCTAATTTTAAAATAATGTTTCTGTTTATATTAATTCAATTATTTTATTTATATTTGTTTCCCCGATTTTTTAATAATGCACATATTTTTTGTTTGAATACACTGCACGCCTCTGCTGTTTGGATACATTTTTTGATCACATTTATGAAAATTGAAAAGTGTATTTTGTTCAAAGCCCATCGTGATTTGCAAAGTGATGTTTCGTGACTTACAGGTCGATTTTTTACTCATGGCATTGTACAGTTGGCCACTAACAAATCTGTTGCTAGTATAGTACAATTTGCTATTGCTATATAATAGTACATAGATATGTTTAATGTTAAATTATTTTATGGATAGAGAATTAAATAATATTAATCCGTATTATCGGTATACAATATATTCTGACCATGACCAAAATATCGACCTGTAACAGAAATTAAGACATGTGAGTGAACTCATATTTTAAATATGAATTAAATATGTTAATTAGAAAGATATACATGTAAAATCAATTTTATCGAAAAAACATTGTTGTTGCGCCACCGGAATTCAAACCTGGATCTTTTTCCTAACCGGGGATGCTGCATTATCCAACTATGCTACAGCGACAATACTTTTAGCGACAAATTTTGGAACCTATATGTTACCTTTTTGATATTAATACATTTAATCGTTCCATTATTTGAAAGAGCCATCTACCTTATTTTAACTCATATTAAACAGAATAAATTAAGTTTTGTCTAGACTAAAGCCGACCGGCTTTGATGGTGCGTGTAGGCTTACTTTAACGTATGGCTACCAAATATGGATCATTACAGAGATGAGATCATGAATCCAGGCTTCCGAAGTGAATTATGAGAGTAACAGAAATAATATTATTGGATCGAGACTCACTTAATAATTAAATTAAACAGGTTTTGATTGCTACTGTTTGAAAATGGCCTTAACCGCCGGAAGAGCTGTAACATTAAAATAATGCTAACGCAAACTAGTAGAATTCAATATTAATATTAATTATAATTAAATTTAATTAAAAATAAACATGGAGTCCTACAAACTAAACACAATAACAATAAATTGACTTAATACTAGAAATCTACCTATAATACCTATATCTTGCGAATACCAGAAAAATGACTGCCAAATTTTACATTTCTGGCAATTTTGAAGGAAATGTATGAAAAAGTAGCACACTATAGGGAAAGATGGAAGCTCCTTAGAAGATGGAAGTGGGGGGGCTCAATCTATCAAGCTAACTTTTCACTCAACTTTTTTACTCTCGTATTCATATACTTACTTACTTACTTACCATCACGCCGTTTCCCCGTGGGGGTAGGCAGAGAGGATGGAGCGCCACATTCTTCTGTCCTGACATACAATTCTCGCCTCATCCACATTCATACATCTTGTCATACAAGCTCGCCGATTGTTGAGGCTTCTAACAGAACCATCCTCCATTATCTGGTTTACCTGGTCGTGCCAAGTCTTCCGCGGACGTCCTCTATTTCTGGTTCCATCAACACTTGCGTCATATATCTTTCTTACCATTCTCTCCTCATTCATCTTTTCTATATGACCAAACCACCTAAGTGATCCTTTCTTAATCTTACTCACTATACTAACATCAGCTTTACATTCTTTTCTTATTTCTTCATTATTTACTCTGTCATAAATAGATTTGCCACAAATACGTCTAAGTGATCTCATTTCCACTGCATTCAGTCCACTTTAGTTCCTTTTCTGTCAGCTCCAGGCCTCACTTCCATACATCATAGTGTCGGTACCAGGATTTCATTGTGCACCGCTAGTCTTGCCTCGGTTGACAAATTCCCGTTAGATATAATTCCATTCAAAGCGCCGTTCACTTTATTTCCTGCAGTCACCCTCCTTTCGATATCATTCTCAGCCTTTCCGTTTCTATCAAACATACTTCCCAAATATACAAACTCATCTACTTGTTCCAAACATTCATTACCTACAAGTATTTTGCATGGTGTCTTGCTTTCCTCCTTCTCGAATACCATCACTTTCGACTTGTTAATATTCATCATGAGGTCGCTTTCCTTGCATACATCGTACATTCTACTCACCAGATTCTGTAGTTCTTGTTCATTATTCGCCATTAGTACTGCATCATCGGCGTACAATAAACAGCATACAATCAAATCGCCCATTTTTGCTCCTACATTCATACATTTTAGTTCTTTCACACATTTATCCATATACAAGTTGAACAGCCATGGAGACATTACACAACCCTGCTTGACACCCTTTGTAATGTCAAACCATGGTGTGAGTGCTCCATTGATTTTTACACACGCAGAACTTCCTTCGTATAGGGATGCGATTGCGCGTATAAGTTTACTATTCACCCCGTAATCAGAGAGTACTTTCCATAACTTTTCTCTTATAACTCTATCATATGCTTTCTGTAGATCTACGAAGGCACAAAAAAATCATATATTATTATTTTTTGTTCTTAGAAAGTTCTTCGTTTTTGGTTGGAAATGGGAGTGGCAGGATTTCGCGTGGATGCTATTCCTCACTTGGTTGAAGTAGATGTGGACGAGTTTGGACAATACCCCGATGAACCTGTGTCAGGAACCACAGACGATAAAGGTAAATATAATCATATTATTTTGGAGTAAAAAAAAAAGATTCAATAACTATTACCTACTTTATTGTTGATCACAAAACAATATTATTCTTTCATATATTATCTTTGTTTTATTAACCACTTAATTGAGTTTAAATACATCTACCGGTTTTGAAAAATACTATTTTCTTCTTCAGCATGTCATAACTAACTAAAAACATATATTATTGTTTCTTTACCGGAATCTATTTAAAAAAATAAATATAGTAATAAAAATTAAATAATTTTTTTAAATAGTTGTTTTTTAAAAAAAATGGATTCTAGTAAAGAAACAATAATATATGATTTTTGTTAGTTATGACATTCTGATGAAGAAAATGGTGTTTTTCGAAACCGCTAGATGTATTTAATCTCAATTAAGTGGTTAATAAAATAAAGATAATAAATAAAAAAATATAAATTTAACCACAAAGCTAATATTGCTAATTTTAAAAGTAATATTATTCTGTTAATAATTGTCTCGTTAAAACTTTTCGTTAATATTTACATATAATCGCAAAGCATTCTATTATATTGGCAAGAGATTATGCAATATTGGATACCAATTTTTCACCTATATTATTTTAGGGGACTAGTTGCAAAATCAGTCATTTTCATTTTTATATTTTTTATAACTTTTAATGCAGTTTTATTCTCACATAGATTATGTTAATCTATTAACAATTAAACTAAGGTCCTTTAAATGTTAATTGATCATTAAAAATCGGAGTTAGCTTCAAAATCAGTTGCTTTTGCCCGTCATCATTTGTATTAATATTCGACCAATAGCGGCAATAGCAGAAATTTAATTAGCCGTCATTATGTAAACTAGGTTATTTTGAAAGAAAGTGTTGCATTTATTTTATGTTTTACACTAGATTAGAATAATTATCATTCATAATAATTAATCGAATATATACGATTTTTTTTTTGAAATGCTTATATCTTTGATATGATTGAGATTAGGCACATATTAGACTCGTAATTTAGTCAGGTATTCACCCATAAAATATTGTGGACTAGGTCTGTTATACACTTCTAGTACTCTGTAGGGGATAATCGGATAAAATATATAATTGTTCTGGAGACTGTACGCGAGTACATAGAGATATAAACTTTAACATCAGAAAGCATTCATCTAAGAATCCTTCGAAGGATGAGTTAAAACCGTTTTAACTCTTCTGTAATGTATTCAATTTTAATGTGACAATTAACAAATTATTATAGAATAAGAACGTTGTTTTAATAACTGGAGATTATCTTTTTTATTTCGAATCATTTCAAGAACCACTCCTTCATTAGGGCAGAATGAAATAATGAAGATACTTATCACCAATTGAAAACGGTTTATTCTACGGACATGTAAAAGGCACCAAAACTCGCGCATAATACGCATCATTAGATGACCAAACGTGGTGTGGAGATAAATTGTTACTCTTGACTTACCGCCGTGACTGTGATTGGTATTCGATCACATTAGTGATTAAAAACTGCGACTGATCACCGTTGTATGATAATATCACAATACTAAAATATAGCGCACCTAAATAGTATTGAATAATATGTCAAACCACAAAGTGATAAAAATAGAAAGCAATCACTTTGTGGTTTGACATATGAGATTAAATAAAACACAATTACTTTGTATAAAACCACGAGTTTTATGAAACGTCAACGGGTTTCGCTTAGCCAGGGCGTATTTAAAACCGTTTTAATTACGCCCTGACGACGCTTGAGCTAAGCGAAACCGGCTGGCATTTAATAAAGTTCGTGGTTTTATACAGAACGATTGTATTTTATTTAATCTAAATTTTATGTACTTATACTGTCATTTCAAAAAGTAATCAAATTATTCCTAATTAAAGATGATTATGGCTACTTGAATCACATTCACACGAGAGAAAGGAATGAAACCTACGATATCGTTTACCAGTGGAGGGCAACTCTCGACGATGTTACCAATTCCACATCTTCAGAAACCAGGTAGGGCTAATACTTTATGAGAATTGGTGAACTTTGTAAAATTATTTAATTTAAGTACATGAGATTAAAATCTTTCGAGTTATTTAAAAAATACATTTACGTTACATAATATAGATGTCTCATAAAGACGAAGTTATTATTTTTATATGGAAAGTATAAAGTCATGGGTATTATAGGGTTTACGACCTGTCCTCGGCTGACTTGAGTGATTAATTTATGCAATTGTAACGTTCACCAATTCTACTCATGGGCGATTGCCACACCTATCAAATTTTTGGAAGTTATATATATGTTTTTGCCACGTAGAAACCTGATGAGGATCTTTATTTAATTGTAGTATACCCATGGGTAGAATTGGTGATAATTATAATTGTGTAAAGTGATCACTCAAGCCAGCCGAGGACAGGTCATGTATTGATAACAATCCCTCTGGGAATAAAATCCAACAATTGTGTTCTTGTAAAAATTTTGACATACACAAAATATTGTGAATATATATTTATGTTGTTATTATTGTTTTTATAGAATCTTGCTGATGGAAGCTATGAGTGAATCAGATCTGGTGATGAGGTATTATGGAAACGAAGAACATGAAGGAGCTCACTTTCCCTTTAATTTTAATCTAGCATTTCTTAACAAGAATGCTAAGGCGACTGTCCTTGTCAATGATATCTCCAGCTGGTTTGAAGCTTTGCCTGAAGGTCGCGTCACAAACTGGGTGGTAAGTTAAAATTTCGTCATTTGTTAGACAAATGCTCCCTTTACTATCAAGTTGAAGCTTACAGGCGCAAACATTGTCGAATGTTTCGTGAGCCTAGATGAATAAAATTATCGGGAGAAGGAGAAATAATTAATTTAGCTGGAATAAATATACAATAAACAAAATTTGTAAATTAAAAATTGAAATTTTAGACACTCTGGATTTTACAAATTTAAATTGTATATTTTATTATTGCAATTATACTTATAATGGCTGGACAGCGTTGCCCTGGAAGATGCCGAACGTCGTTATGGTCGGCGTGGTCTTCGCCTAATGCATATAATTTTTGTGGTTGGCTGTCAACAATATAATTATAACATGACACCCAAAGTCCAGTAAAATAATAAAAGATTTATAATAATAGTCTAACATAGGATTAGGAATTGTTCCTAAATGATTATATATTTACAGAATGATGGTTTATTTATGTAATAATGGCTTAAATTACAAACTACATAATATTCATGACTATAATAAAATTATGCATATAAATTAAAATGCCATAAGCTCCTGAGCGATATTTTTTTCATTAATAAGGAGAACACATTCTTATTGTGAAGTTGTAATTATTCAGAACATAGGTAAATTTGAGATTCCGTAAATATAAAAAAGGTGGTTTTCAAATAATGGAACGATAGATATACCAATTTGAAAAGTGAAACATGTAGGTTCCAAAATTTGTTCTCAATGCACTGTGTTTGTGTAGTACAGTGGTTGGCAAACTTATTAGCCAAAGTACCAGATATGTACATTACAACAATTAAAAAAAAATTGAGAGCCAAATCTGTTTATTGATTTAGCAAACCTTTATTATAATTATAGCACTTAATTAAATTACGGATACACTGAATAAAACTTGATTTCATACATAAAGATTTTATTCATCGATAAAAAATAATATGTAATTAAAAAATCCATAAATTTAAATCACGACAATGACTGACAAACACTAAATGCGAACAATGTCCTTGCATCTCCTTGGAAAGTTTGAGAAAGTCAGGTTTGTATGTTGTTATTCTTAATTTTAAGCACGATTCCAGGTTCTCATCAATAAGACGACTTCTCAGTTTACTCTTGATAAAGTTCATGCTTGAAAAAGATTATTCGCATGAATATGTAGAACCGGAAAGGGAAAGAACAGCAAACGCGAATTTTTTCAGCTGATCATAAGAGTTAGGAATACTATTCAAGGCGTTGAAGATTATCATGTCTTCCTTCTCCAGGTCTTTCAAAGCAGACCACTTATGTTGTGAACTAAGCTCACATTTGTTCTTCTCCAATATTTCCAAACCAACACAAAGACGTTCAAATTTAGAGCTCTATATTTCCTCATTTTTTAAATCCAGCAATTGTATTTCAAAGTTACCAATGTCAATGCCAAAAGGAAAAAAATTCAAATCTGTTATCGTAGTATTAGGAGGGTGTTTGACGAATACCAAGGTCGCTCTGCTGTTTTTAAATTTCTGAAACTTGCTGAGAAATGCTTCCTTCATATTTAAAATGGTTGTTTTGAAATAGTGTTCGTTAGTAGAGGAATTATTTTCTTGGCGATGCTTCAGCAGACTCGGAAAGTGAAACAATGTTTCCCTTTCAAAATCTTGAGCAAAAAGGGATAATTTGCTTTCGAATGAAATGACTTCTTCTAACATCGAAAAAATTGTGTTTCCTTTCCCTTATAGTTTATGATTAAACTGATTTAGATGAGATGTAACGTATCCAATGAAATAAAATTTTCGAATCCACTGATCGTATGTTAGTTCTGGATGGTGAACACCCTTCTCAAGGAGAAATGCTTTCATTTCTGGTAATAGGGATTCGAAACGTTTTAAAACGTTTCCTCTTGATAACCAACGTACCTTGTTATGAAGCAGAAGATCATTGTACTCACTCTCCATTTCAACTAAAAATTCTTTGAATTGGCGATGATTAAGAGCTTTAGCTAAAATGGAGTTGATAATCATAATCACAAATTCCATAATTTTACAAATTTCTTCTGGAGATGTCTGTACATAAAACACTTCTTGGTGAACGGTGCAATGGTAAGCAAGTGTCTCGTGATAGATTTTTAATTTTTTCTTTCAAAATAGCAACAAACCGCTTACGCCGCTCATACTTTTGGTCCCGTCTGTTGAAATCGACACAATTTTATCGAAATGAATATGATAATTATCCATACGTTCAATTACAGCATTTGCGTTATCCTCTCCACGCGTCTGACCTTTGAGTGGCAATAATCCTAAAAGTTCTTCTTTAGGATCTGTATGAGAAACACGTTCGAATCCCGGTAGCAACAGTAATATTTTTCGGTAAAATTGATTTTATATGTAAATCTTTTTAATTAATACATTTATTTTGTATTAAAAAAATTTTTTTTTTCAATCCGAAAGACAATTTTAGAGTCAAGGCAAGGTAATATTTTGGAAAAACTTAAAATGTTCCTTTTATTATTCTGCATTATAATAAATTTATTCAATTAAACAAACTTTTTGCGTACATAAATGTATTTTGTTCTTATTATATCACTAAAAATAGCAATAAATATTAATTTAGTTACATAAAATATACAAATCTGTCCACATTTAAAATAAATAAATTTTAGATTGGCAATCACGACCAACCGAGAGTAGCATCGCGTTTTGGACCAGAAAGATCTGACGGAATCACCATGCTGGCAATGCTTCTCCCTGGAGTCGCTGTCACATATAATGTAAGTATATTTTGTCAGAATATAGTTACTTAATTATGATCAATATGTAGTATCATAAAATAATGATGAAACTCAATAATTTTTTTTCAATTGTAAAAATTTGAGCCAACAATGTTCAAAAGTTTGACAAAACCATATAAATTATTTATAGCTTTGTTTTTAATTACATTTATGAGTTAAATTTAATATGCCGACCGGTTTCGGAAAATACAATTTCGTTCATAAGGATGTCAATAAACTAACTAAAACCATATGCCAAATTATTTTAAAGAATATTCATTAACAAATGATTATTATTTAGAAAATAAATCTAGTACTTAACTTAAATTGTTACGATGATGAAATGTGTAGAAGTTGAGGTTAAATAAGGTTAGTAATTTATAATATTTTCATCAATTTTACATGCTTCACTTATTTCTAATGATTCTAAATTAATATATTAATACTTTTAAAATTAGCAATATTAACTTTGTGGTTAAAATTAATATTTTTTATTTATTATATTTGTTTTATTAACCACTGAATTGAGTTTAAATACATCTACCGGTTTCGAAAAATACCATTTTCTTCTTCAGGATGTCATAACAAACTAAAAACATACATTATTGTTTCTTTACCAGAATCTATTTTTAAAAACACAACAATTATTTAAAAAAATAATTTTTATAATATATGTTTTTAGTTAGTTATGATATCCTGAAGAAGAAAATGGTATTTTTCGAAACCGGTAGATGTATTTAAACTCAATTTAGTGGTTAATAAAACAAAGATAATAAATAAAAAATATTATATTAATGATCAAAATTGTAACAGATAATCCAATAGCTAATCCCAATTTTTATCAAAAGTATGATCATTTTCTAATAAATGATTTTAATAAACAATTTTTTGATAAGTTACCCAGAACGGAATAGACTTGATAAGACTTGTTTGATTGATTTTTTAAAACTGTAAGCAGTATCTGATTTTAATAAATCCATTAAGAAAATGCAGATCAGGTGTTGATATAAAAGTATATTTTATTTTTTTATTTCAGGGAGAAGAGATAGCAATGTTAAACCACTACTTATCTTGGGAAGATACCAAGGACCCGCAGGCCTGTAACAGTGGGATCGATTTATTTAATTTTACATCCAGAGATCCCGAGAGAACACCTTTCCAGTGGGATGATACCACAAATGCAGGTAATGAAATATTATGCGGTTTTATTTAATTTAGATTTATAAAATATACAGATATATAATAACAAATAATAATGAACTGTGACGGTTTATAATAATAAAGTTCTAGCCAAGAAATACTAATTATGTACAAAAAGATTGCATTTAGAGAACACCTTGATTGTAAAAAACATTTAAAATTTTATTTTATTATACAGCAAAGGACAAATTTAACATCCATTTAAAAAACTAATTACTCTTATCTATTACGTATATTGATAGAAATTACGAGATAAATAAATAATTTTGAAACAAATTAGATAAATCACCCAGAAAGATTTGTCGTAAAAATATTGATGTAACCAAAATTCTATTGATAATTTTTTTTGTGTTTTGTTTTAATTATCAAGAAACTATTTTCTGCTTACTTCAAAATATGCGACATCGCAAATATGATTTCTTACAAAATTAATTAGTTTTGAATTATTTTCCCTAAATTGTAGTTATGTTCAGCTTATCTGATCGTTTGGATTGCATAACCATGGCAAACCGTCATTTTTTAATAACTAAATATTTATAAAGCAATAAAATAATCTCGAGTAAAAATATAAAGTTTTATTCTGCACGTACGAGTACATATAGATTGAAATACACCATAAATATTCTGTTATTTATTTTACAATTTTACGGTGCTTTAAATATTGAAAAAATAATTCTCTTTTAAAGCAATGTAAGGACATTTTTACGGTAGAAAAAATCTGGGCACACATAAAAAACGATATAAACTCTCAACGGTACCAAAAAGTCCATATCGTATATTTTCGCCTAAAGCAATTGAAATTTCCGGCCCACATAACGTTTTGGTACATTCTTCATTTAGTGTTCAGTAACAGAGCATCCGAGGTGTTGCATAAAATATTAATATTAGGAGAATTAAGGGTAGTCGGGGCTACGAAGGAGGAGAAACTCACTAGTTTGTATTAAAAAAATAAATTTTATGCGTCGTTGGAATGTAATAAACTAAAAATCAACCACATAGAGAAAATTAATTAACATGTCACAAAAATTATAATATTTTTAAGGATTCTCTACGAACAATAAAACTTGGCTCCCAGTAGCTGATAACTACATGGAATTAAATTTACTGAAACAGACTGAAGAGGAAAGGAGCCCCTTTAAGGTATTACAAGGAATTAACCTGAATTATGATTTGAATCGTTTTTAATATAGTACCGATGATTATCTAATTTTTAAATTTTATTTTCAGTTATACCTCGCTTTGTCAGAATTGAGACAAAATCCTATAATTAAACATGGAAACCTTCAAATAAAAGCTATTGATAATGAAACTCTCGCTTTTACAAGGTAATATTTCGTAGCGGTAATATGTTACGATATTCTGTTTTGTCTAATACTTATTTAGATAATATTTTGTATTTTTATTAACTTTTGAAGATTTTGTTGTTCACGTCGAAATCAGTAGAAGAGTCAATGATTTCTTAAAATAATTTATTTTATAAAAATAATAGTACAATGAATAATCAATAATAATGATATATTGTAGATTGGAGGATTAATTATATGTAATTGCTAAGCCTTACGAATTTTATTTTATTTTATCTCACGAATCGTTTGTATCATATATATATATAAACAACAGACTACCAAATATATAGACATGAACGAATAGAAAATCCTTGTTTCAATACTTGCATTTTGGTGTCACCCATGTGATCACTTTGGTGCCACTTACGTAATCAAATAGCTCCGCGACTTTTTTAAAAATAAATGACTCGATTGGAATGAAAATTTAAACGCTTAAAATATAATATAATAATAATACGTCTTGTTTACATAAAGATTTAATTTTCGAAGAGTAAACACTTCTACTATTGCATAAATATGTCATAAACTATCAAATTTATGTTTCCATAATGAATGTGTATAGAATGCCTATCGTCCCTCAATTAATGTTCCAAACACCTCTTCTATATGTACATTTTATTTTATGTCTATTCACTTACTACTCTGTGATAAAAACATATAAAAATATATTTTCAATGCATATAAATATATAGTAGAAAATAAATTGTCACAGGTATTGTGTTTTAAGAACCAAATATTATTAGAAGAAAAAATATAATAAACTAAAATATTTTGTGTCCAACTATTAATTTTATATTGCGAATTTATTATTGTTTATCAAATATTACAAATTTGTGAAATGATTTTCCTTACATGTTTATTTAGTAATATCAAAAGTTAAAAATATTTAATGAATTAATATAAAATTGTAGGGATTTGGAGGGAAAAGATCGCGTGATTGTGGTGGTTAACACCGGTGACCTGCAACAGTCTGCGGTGAACCTGCACCCGTTTTTCAATAATCTGAAGGATAACTTGACTGTCCTTGTCACAAATGTGAATTCCTCAAGAAATCCAGGGTAAGCTGAAATATTTGTGAACTAACTGATATATATATATATATATATATATATATATATATATATATATATATTAAAAAATCGTGAAAAAATTTTCGTGAAAAGATGTTGCAATTTTTTCCGAACATAGTTATATGGTATTTTAATACAAATTAAATGTATTAATTAGAAAGATATACAGGGAAATTCAATTTATCGAAAAAATATTTTTGTTACTAACGGGATTCGAACCTGGATCCTTTCCTATCCGGGGAAATGACTTCCAATAGCCACATAAGTACGGAAATTACAAAAAAAGACACATTTAGCCAATAAATGCTACTTTGCCATCTGAAGACTTACTTGCTATCCCGGAAAACTAAAATACAGATTTACAAAACATTCATATATAAATCTGAATGCTAGGTACTCATTAAGGAAAATGAAAATCGATAACTGATCATGGAATGGAAGATATTAAGAAGGATATTTGGTGCCAAAAATGAAAGCTAGGTGTGGCGTATATGCTACTATCATGAATTAAAAGCAGAATTTGGTGAACCTAACATCGTCCAAGTTATCAAGATTAAAGTTATCAAGCACGGCTGAGGTCGCCTGATCACGTTTAACGAATGGACTGATTACAGATATTTCAGATTAGAAACTTGCTTGAAAAGGTCCGGGCCCATACCGGGTTCTTTACTTATTTCAGTTGTGTTACATATATTTCGGAGTTCTGAAGTTGGTAAAATCTCGAAATACACTCTCGACAGCAGTTGAAGGCCTTACACTGCTACAGTAATTGAAATGCTTAAGCAAGTGATAATCTGTCGGGGAGATATCGTGTTAGTATGTCGGATATAGCAAAGTTTAATATACCAATATAACCTACAGCGTAGAACATACTTCGTAACGGCGATTTTTTGGTTTTCGTTCAGTTTGTCCGGCACCCATTTGATGAGATTTATTGATTTTTCTAGCAGTTTTAAGTGGTTCAGAACTGCTGTTATGCAAGCTCTTGAAGTATTGTACTTTGTTCTGATTCAACTAACGACTTTAGTTGGTCGTTTTCGACTGAAAAAAAGGATGCTTACAGTCCCCAGGATGAAATTTTTGGAATCATTATTGCGTCGTATGTTGATTAACAATACCCATACCAATAGCACCGTTCAATTTACGAGCAGTTTCCACTGCTTTATCATCCGTCTTGAACTTGATCATAAAAATGCTCTTATTTGCTTCCTTTATAATTTTAATTCAATTGCCTAATTTAACCCTTCCCAAACTATGCAGTTACACAGGTCTATCGCTATAATTAAACCTGTAATATTTCGGTAAATACAAGCAATATTCAATTCATATAGTAGTTAAATTAAAGGAAAATATTTACCCTTAGAAATGACTAGTGAAAAATAAAGTATCTAAGGCGTATCCTACAAAAATAATTATCTTTAAATTCAATTCGTTGTAAAATTAATAAATTCGTTGTAAATGTTGAAAAAAATACAATTTGTGTGAAGACAGAAAGAAATCACATATTAATTTCACCATGAAAAGAATAACAAACATACAAATATAATGGTGTCTCTTTCTCACTAATTAAAGAAAGATAAATAAAAAAGAGGGTTGTATTATATAATGCAACCTCCTATGCAGGACCTGATGAATGATCCGAATAATATATCACGATATAATAATGTAACATAAGAGTTATTGTATCACGGTATGGAAAAGGTTAAAACAAAAATCTTAATAAAATCAAGGATGATATTACCAAAGCATAGACTAAAAAATGTACTATAACGAACTGTACACATGATAACGAAAAAATTACACATTGAGAAAAATTAAAGTTAGAATTCAGTTAACAAAAACTGCAATTATTTTCCTATCAATCTATATCAGCTAAAATTATTGCTAAAATATAAAAAAATAATTTAACGATATTTTGAATAATGTCCATATATCGTAAAATTAACATTATACTTGTTAAAGAGTTAATAACATACTAAATATTTTTACTTGAAATGTTTGTTGCATATTCTGGTCTGGAATTTCATTGAATTTGGATAAATAATCTTATACTTTAAAAGTTTTTTTGCTTTTCGTAGTTATCCAATATCAATTTATTTTCCTATTTTTTTTTAAATTGTCAAAATAAACTTTGTGCTAAAAATTCATTATTTTAATTTATAACTTTGTTTTATTAAACACTTATTGAGTTAAAATACATCTACCGGTTTCGAAAAATATCATTTAAATATATGTTATTGTTTCTTTAGAATCTATTTTCAAAAAACAATAGTGGGTTTTCAGAATTTACTAAACGTTTGATAGAAAATAGTCATGGTTTTGATAAAGAATTGGGATTGTCAATCTCGCATGTAAACGGTATTGGTCATAAATTAAATAATTTGAAATCGTTGGAGATAAATTAAACGTGTAAAACTAATCAAAAAATTATAGAAAATCAACTAAATTTAATTACAAGTCCCATTCTAAATTTTTTTCTTAAAAATTATTCTAGTAATCAATTTTCTAGTATCATCAAGTAACAATTTGAGTTAGGTACTAAATTTATTTTAAAATTTTTTTAAAAATAATTTTTGCTTTTTAAAAATAGTTTCTGTTAAATAAACAATAACATAAAATTTAAATTAGTTATTGAAACCCTGAAGAAGAAAATGATATTTTTTGAAACCGGCAGATGTATTCCAACTATTTTTTCTATGTTAGAGAATTGTCAATTATCATAATTAAAAATAAATATTTTTTTGGGTTGAGGTAAAGTAAATCAACAAAAAAGGTTTCATTACTTTAAATTTTTTCCAAAATTTATACTTATAAAAGCTATTATTATAATTGATACATACATTTTTTAAATATATGGATAATATATATACTGATTGCTTAATTGTAGTCACATAGAGACGGAAAAATATCATTATCTTAAAAAGTATTGTGCATGTACAAAATATATTGTTAATAAATCAAATAAAATAAAATTATGGTAGTTTTCAACGTGTATATAATATATTATTTCTTCATATATTATAATACATTTATGCTTTCGTAATTTTCTTATTAAAAATAAATAATATTAAATAATTTTTTTGATGCGGTTCCGTTCCAAGGTTTAATTTGAATCATTCAACTCCATTCTAATACTCTTTAAATAATTTTTGTAAGCATTTTGGGCGTTAGGTTTTCTCGACCAGTTTTCTATCTCAATATAACTCTTTGCACATTGAATGCATCGTAAAACTACATTATTCGTTTCAAAACTCATTTTATATTGGTGGTCAAAAAAATGGTTAATCAAGTTGCGTAAATATTTTCAAAAAGCGGGTAAAATGTTTTTATTAAAATAAAAAATTCGAGTAAAATAAAACAATTTGAAAAAAATTTGAATTATTCATATAACAGATGCCAGATTTCGTGAATCTAACTGTGTGAAAAAAAATATTACGTACGATGTAAAAGGCGTGCGCCTAATTTATTACAATTACGCGTTGTATTTTATTACAAACAATGTAATGTTTAACTCATAAGGCGGTATTTAATATTTTTTTATTTGAGTTCCTCCGAGAAATAAATATCCGTCAAAATTGAATTACTTTTCAATAATTCTTTTTTAATAATGAATAACACTATATACCTGTACGAATGATAGTTACATCTCGAGCTTTTAACAAACTTTACTCTTTTGGGCTTTAAATACTTTGTTAGTTTGGTTTTGTCATTAATTTAGTATACGTAATCAATAATATAAGTCCTACTGCGTAATGAGTATTTTTAACAACGCTGTGATTTAAAAATTAAGTTTTTAAATATTTAACTTAATTTTCACAACACGATGTTTCTTTGGTTAGAATGATTAGTATCTAAAAAATAAATAATTTATATTAAGCTTCACATTTAAGCACTTGTTAACAGAAATCATAGCGGAGACGGATACTACGTTAAAAATATAAGAAAATGTGGTTATTGAAAATGTATTAACCTAAAAAATAATTAATTTATGATAAAAAATAAAACTTTCTTTCTTCTTCCAGAGACACACTTCTTTCAAGTTCCTTTACTCTGGAACCATATGAAGCTTTGGCACTATCGAAAGGAATAAATTGTGTATTTATTTCACAGTTTCTCATTGTCGTAGTCGGTATTCTTTCATTTATTATAAACCTTTATTAAAGGTTCATATTAAATTCTATATTATAAAATAGGTATCCATTAACTTTCCTTCTCATTTTTTTATAAAAGCAACTTATTACTTATTAAATATCCAGCTTTATAAAAAAAAATTAACATTGCAGTGAAAATTGTGAATAATTTATTGGAATTCAACAAAAAAAATAAAAATATTGTAATTGTATGTTATGTTTTTAATTCATTTTTAAAATGGTATAAAACTGCTTTGAACAGTAATGTTGATCACCAGATAAACTAAATAATTAGCGTTACTTAGCCCTTCAAAATAAATTCATTGAATCTTTTCAGTTAATTAAGTTAATTGAGTTAAAATCAACACAGTTTTGTGAAATCTTGAGATATGTAATACCTTAATTATACTACTTGTGATAAAATGTACAATTGCTAACAATTAAAGTCATTATCTCGTTGGGACTGAATATGGCTGTATTTAATTCTATTGGGTACTGAAAACTTTTGTATTAACTAACATTGAGAAATGTGGAGTAAATCAGCGTATTCAGGTGGAAGTGTTATTTGTAATATTTTTAACAGTATCGCGATTCGCTAGCAATGGTGGAGGCACCAGATGTATAAGAATGTCATAACGACGATAAATCGTTGTAAAGCACGAAGGGAAACGGTTTGATATGTGACAAATATGGTTTTGAGGGACAAAAATAACATTTTGAATAATGGTGCCAATTTCTTTTTCAAGAACAAAAAGGTGTCAGAAGCATAACAAAAATATGATATTTCGAAGCCTTTGAGCCATGTCACTCCTGGAATTACGTGCTCCCCGTACTGAGCGATATAAATCCTTCATAAAGGCCTTTTATATTTGCGAAGGGTTAAAAAATCGCCCGGAAAATCGGTAATAAAAATATTCCAAACGTTTTCGCTAGGTTATCGAGTGGATTCATATTTTACTGACAACGGGTTCATACGTTACGCGATGAAGGGTATTCTCGCCTAGTTTACAGTCTACACATTTCTCCGTGTTATGGATACATATTCAAGTAAAGTAACTGTCGTTGGCCGAATAAGCTAAATAAGGCCGAAAAGAAATATGTTTTGTCAGCATTTTTATACACGTTTTATGATGCAAAGCCGTAGATACATTGTTAATTATTTTATTCAATTACTTTGACTCAGTGACTGTAGTGATAAAACATTATTATGCCTCGTGTCCACGGAATGAGGCACTACGAGATAAGTCTCACAGATTTAGTTTAGAAAGAAGACTTTGTTGAGATAAGTCTCACAGATTAAGTCGTGATAAATCGCAGTAGGTACTGTAGTATTGAGATTTTGATATGGATATAGACTCAAGAGATAACCGCTTGAGATTGCTAGGACCAATTCTCGTACACGGAATTTGATTTGACAGCGAAACTCGATACGTGTGCACAAACGTCACCCAGAATCATAGATGCTTATAACTATTAATTCTGAATGTAAGATAAACAGAAATTATTACATTACAAAAATTTATTACATTTTAACTACTGCAAGGGAGATTTTAATTCACCTGACGGATGAACATAATATCAACGATCAATGAACCGACACTTGACATTTGACATACAACATGCGTGAAGTAAGACGCGAGGCAAGTGGCGACGCTCAAAATTCTGTGTGGTGTTTTGTACACAGCGTGCTACAAATATAGAGGTTTGTCTCCAAAAATTCTCATACAAGCGTAATCCCTGTTTCAAATATTGTCTTGAGATGAAAATCTCATCCGTGAACACAAATCATTAAAGTACTTGGTAATATACATTACTCCGTAAATTTTTGTTCATCAGGTAGGCACATTATTTTATGCGTAGACTTTTTGTTGTGTTGGTAAACAAATATCTTATTTTTTTTCTTTTAAAGGAGAAATTTTTCAGAACATGGGTCTGTGATATTTTTAATACAATTTAAATATATATCTTTCTAATTTATACATTTAATTTATATTAAAAAACATCTTTAAGTAAATTTGTTCATTTTCTCTTGGTTTTTGATGAAGACGTGAAATATTTAACAGACAACTGTTATTGATGTGTTTCTAAGAAAGACTTAGGATATTTAAAAAATATATTTTATTTATAACAAACCATGTTACATAAATATTATTAAATTTCAATTAATCAGCGCATCGTCTTCAAGCAGTAGTAGTTTTTACATTGTATATTCAATTGTTTAAAATACAATAAGTATTAGATGAATATTAAGATACTTAATAAGGAATGTAATATTATTGTTTAAATTTATTTTTAATTTGGAAACAATTTTTTTTGTGTACCAGCATTTTACCCATCCTGAGACATAATATTCAGAAAAATTATGGTATATGGCAATAAAAGAAGAAGACGAATTATATCTATTACCAGAATTTTTAAATTTAGAAAAAAATGTTTAATTTTACAGAGAAAAGTATTAAAAATTGGTGTTACAGAATAATAAGTTATCCTGTCAGTCTTTTTAACTACAGTCTCTCTCTCTCGGTCGATGTGCTTGCATTAATAGTTGAGTGGAAAATCCTCTATTTAGCTTTTAGAGCGCGAACTGCTTGTCTTTATTTTTCGCGATTTTGTACTTTGTTTAGTGCGACGAACATCAGAGTACATGTGATAATATAGGCTAGGGATTTTGTGTCGAGACAACCTGGGAATAAATTTCCGGGAATTCTATGTTTTTTAGCTGTCTCGAGTCCCGAGACTTAAAAAAAAATAACCTGGGACTAGAGATTTTAAATTTTTCTTGATTTTATTAATTTTAATCATCTTATATTAATCCAATTATCCATCGAAATGATATTAATATTGTTAATTTTCGACAAGTTATTTGAGTTAATCCCATCTGACCGTCGCCATACAGCAGGCAGTAACCCAGAGATGAGCGGTGCATGTGTAAGTATATTGAAAAAAAAATGGAAAGTTTCGATAGTTTACATGGTTGACCATAAAATTTGCATTCGGTTCAAAGATATTTATAAAGTTTAAGTATGTAAGGTTTAGAACAGATATTAATTAAATGAGCAAGGAACAAAAGAAAGTTAAAAAAAAGTACCGTACAGAGTAAGTAATATTTTATATCTGTCCATTCTCTGGGCTGCGATCCATTAACTTGTTTTAAAGTTTCTTGGCATAGATGCAACTTTGATGTGTTTTTCCAAAACAATAAAATACCTCTTTCCAAAAAAGGTTTATTTATTGGAAAGCTACATAATCGTATAATAAATAGTCACATCTGCATTTTAAATTTTTATATTTAATTGTTACTTTAACATGCATATCTTAAAATTAGTTTTTAAATTTCGTATAGGACGCAATTTAAATAAGTATATCTACCTCAGAACGTAGAATATAATCTAAATAATTTTACAGTTAAAGTTATACGTCACGTATAGGAAAATTTAAAAGGAAACTGATACATTAGATTAGAGTGAAGTGTCAATTTCTTTTGAAATACACGAATTTGGTAGATACGTGAGCTTTTGGTACTTGATACATTTTTCAAATAGAAAATTTTTGAGGAATCGAAATTTCTTATACGTGACACGCAAAATGGCATTGAGATTTTGTATATTAAAAGGTAAACTTTAGGTATTATATTTAAAATATATTTTTACATGAACTTCTGATATAAGTAAAAATTTCTTATGACTACATTAGAATTATCGGTTTACAAAGTAAATAATCAAAGAGTAACTAACTAACCAACCTACCATCAAGCCATTTTCGAGGATAGCCAGAGAGATTGAAGCACACTCCTCTGTTCTGACACATGACTCTCGTTTCATCCACATTCATACATCTTCTCATGCAAGCTCGTCGATTGTTGAGGGTTCTAAAAATACCATCTTTAAAAAACAGTGAATACTGGAATTGGTAAATAATCGTCAGTAAATTGAGAAAAAGTGGTGCTTAAAAAAAGATTAAAAAATTATTAAAAAGTACTAAAATAGTATTATTTTAATGTAGCGAAGGTTGCGCCTGATAGAAAATTCTAGAATGACATTAAGGGATAATGAAAAACGTAATAATGTTTTAAGAAATTATTAATTTATTATTGATACAAAATAAATTCAATTTTTGATAGAAATGTAATAGACATTAATGTTATTCTTTAGAAAGTTCTCTTTTTTTTCACTTCTATTTTACTCTGGCAGTCATTTTCTGGTCTACGTGGAAAAATTCCAAAGATTATCCGACAAATTCACTATTTGGCGAATTATGAACCGAAAAATTGGAGACATCCACGATGAAGTTTTAATAATACAGTCTCATAGAAAATAAGTCTGACATTTTTGTAATGATAACTGATGTTTAAGAACTAAGAACTGTCCAAGAACTCCAAAATATTCTACTACACCCACACATGAACAGAAATACTTTAGCGATCGTATTTTACAAATAAGAACTCTCTGGCATTTAAGAATAAAATGAAATATTATATTAAATCAAAAAAATTTGATTGGTTGAACACAGAACAATTGTGTGAATTATTATCATTTTTAAAATATGTTTTTATAAAATTGTTAGTTTAATTTATTGTTGTACTAAGTTAAATTTATCGTTTATATGGTGATTTAAAAAAAATTAATAATCATAATAAAACTGATTTAAGACGATTGGTAGATTATTCTTTCAGTTATTACCATTTTGTCTACAATACATATTAATATTACATTGAAAATTAGTGCTATGAAATAAAATTATCATAAATGAATTAATTATAATAAATTATTATAAATTATAAAATTAAATCATTGTTCTATAAAATAATAATGGTTATATAAAATATGATTATTTGGTGATATTTTATTAAATTTAGTTGAGAAAGTTGAATATCGTTATGAATGAAAAAATACATTGTTTGCTAAGCCCGTTATGGCATGGCACCGTTATAATACTACGATCAATATCTAATTACTTCCTTTCAATTGCCTATTGATTTCAATTATAACCAGCCAGCCAGGTGTCTCCGACATCTATATAAGATTCCGTTTAATTATGCTGGAGGCTTAAAATGGTTCGAATCATATCTTAAATCTAAAGACGAAGATAGGGGTTGATAAACATATCGCAATCAATACAATGAGATAACTATTTGAGCGGTTTTGAAATAATATATTATATATTTAAGTTCTGTGTCTGATTAATTTGTGTTAATGATGGAATTAAGATCCTTTTGCACTGCACCATTAAGGTTGAGCTGTCGATGAAACATTATTTTTATATGAGAATTGATGATTGCTAAAACAACCTTTAATGACAATAAGAAAATAGGTTTTTCAATTTTATTTTATTACAGAGACCAGGGCGCACATATTGATTATATAATCGCCCCAAAATGACAAAAAAAAAAGGATTTTTTTTTATCAAATATATTAAAATCGGACTGTACCATTTCCCACCCTAAAAATACACGCTTCTCTTAATAGAAAGAGTACATCTGAAAAAATAGACCTAAGAAAGTGCGTGCTGTAAGTTTTAGAAGAGAAAAAAAATAATAAAAATAGAAAATATTTATATTTTGGAACGAAATATTTGATTGGGCAAATGAAAATACTTCACTTATCAATGATTAAGAAAGACGTTGTATTTCACTTTTTATAATATTCTAATCTTTCATCGACATTGAAAATAGCCGATAGTTTTTTTAAAAATAATATGAATGTATAGAGATCGAATATCCACGTTTTTTATTAATTATTTCAAGTATTTTAAAATAATTGTAAAATACAGACTTAATAATGTATTATACATTTTTATAGTTATTTTGAATTAGAAATGTTTTAACTAATTTTACTAAGAGTGTTTATTGTACGCCGATGATGCAGTACTAATGGCGAATAATGAACAAGAATTACAGAATCTGGTGAGTAGAATGTACGATGTATGCAAGGAAAGCGACCTCATGATGAATGTTAACAAGTCGAAAGTGATGGTATTCGAGAAGGAGGAACGCAAGACACCATGCAAAATACTTGTAGGTAATGAATGTTTGGAACAAGTAAATGAGTTTGTATATTTGGGAAGTATGTTTGATAGAAACGGAAAGGCTGAGAATGATATCGAAAGGAGGGTGACTGCAGAAAATAAAGTGAACGGCGCCTTGAATGGAATTATATCTAACGGGAATTTGTCAACCGAGGCAAGACTAGCGGTGCACAATGAAATCCTGGTACCGACACTATGATGTATGGAAGTGAGGCCTGGAGCTGGCAGAAAAGGAACGAAAGTAGACTGAATGCAGTGGAAATGAGATCATTTAGACGTATTTGTGGCAAATCTATTTATGACAGAGTAAAGAATGAAGAAATAAAGAAAGAATGTAAAGCTGATGTTAGTATAGTGAGTAAGATTAAAAAAGGATCACTTAGGTGGTTCGGTCATATGGAACGGATGAATGAGGAGAGAATGGTAAGAAAGATGTATGATGCAAGTGTTGATGGCATCAGAAATAGAGGATGTCCGCAGAAGACTTGGCACGACCAGGTAAACCAGATAATGGAGGATGGTTCTGTTAGAAGCCTCAACAATCGGCGAGCTTGTATGAGAAGATGTATGAATGTGGATGAGGCGAGAATTGTGTGTCAGGACAGAAGAGTGTGGCGCTCTATCCTCTCTGCTTACCCCCACGGGGAAACGGCGTGATGGTAAGTGAGTAAGTAGTACTGAGAGAAGAGGGAGAACACCAAGTTAGTTTTATTTTCATAATATAAATGCTTAGATTGTCAATTACCATTAACAGAGATGACGCGGTTTAACGCGTGATCCATATTTACAAATTCTTTTTCAAACATTATAAAAATCTGTTTGAACTACATTAATTGAGGTATTGTGCGAGTAGACTCGCTTATCCATACATCGTAAAGATCGAATAGTCTTAATTTACCATATTTTATTTGAGAATATTGGAGCGCGCCAGTTAAGTCGAGTCAAGATTTGTAGACTTCAAAGTGAACGAAATAATTTTAGAAAATTTTAATCCCATCCATAATGTATAAAGAGAGGACATATTTAAGTGTACGTATAAGGGAGTGAGCCTTTATCTATGGTGACCATAGAACTTGTGTAAGTAGCTGGGAGTTTTTATGAGATTTAAAAGATTTTGTTACGAGAGCATGTAAGTGGGATAATGCATTTTTTCATCACAGAGTGTCAGTAGAAATATCCTTTTAACAGAAAATCATGTATGCTATAATGTTTTTTTTTTATACATGATAAATTATATTATAAATATCACATTAATGAAAGTGGCATACTAAAAATGTATTATTGCATAATAATGCAATTAACGTTATATGAACATTTGGACTGCAAATTGAAAATGAAAGGTATAGCAAAAATATTTTAATGATTTTAGGTTTTTTATACCAATGTCCTCGTACAACTAAATCGTTTATGTATTTAAAGCAGGTTCGCAGTATTTATAGTTTATACTTCATCCAACCAGACCGAGGACTGAATAATTATATTCGATGTATCAGAGCTCTGAAGCAAAACTTAATTGCGAATGGAATATATTACGAGGGAGGTTTTTATGTGTCCGCCATACGTATTTCGAAACATGTATTTGAGAATGGTGATCGTTAATATGGATGAATAAACAAGAGAAAGCGGAAAATTTGGGAAGGAGTTTTGCACGTGTTCAAAGGACCTCATGCTTGCAAGGGATGAATCATAAAAGTGGACCCAAAATGAAGACTCGTAACCATAGAATGCCTTCCGATAATCAATCTCTATGCATTAGTTTAATTATAAACGTATTCGAACAAATTATATTAATTACTTAGAATGATGTATATGTAGAATAAATTTCACTATCTTTAAAATTATAATTGCCACTGGGATTCGATATTAGTCGATAACTTTTAAGAGATATTGATGGATGTCTCACTAGAAATGGTAATACAAACGAATTTTCCTAGCAAGAGGGAGGATCCTGGTTCGGGTCCCGGTAGTATTTAAATATATTTTCGACAGATAGATTTTTTCTATATACATCTTTATAAGTGATTAATTTAATTTGTTTAAATGTCAAAGAATGACGTTTTAAATTCATTAAAGTCCACAGGATTTTTGGCAGTGTTTTCCTTAATTCTACATAATTTGGTTGCGATTATAAATAATTTTGGTTACTATAAAATAACGATGATGAAAATCATATAATTATATACATATTCCCTATTTTATTTTAATTATCAATTTAAGCATTTCATTCAATCTATTCTATTCTTATTCTTGTGATACCAGCCTTTTCCTTATATAGTACTTCGTTGGGTGCACTGACATATTAACCTCATGATGCCTGCGAGAGTTGTGCGGAAAGTAACAGCGCTATAGTTAAGAAATCAATGGCCACGTCTCTCACATTCATATCACTCGCTGTTTAGATATCCACTCAATAAGTATTGTATACAATATTTATTGAGTGGATATCTAAACAGCGAGTGATATGAATGTGAGAGACGTGGCCATTGATTTCTTGCACTTTGCGAACGATATTTGCAAGCGAACACTGGCAACGCTGGCGCCCACATATACAAGAGTGAATAAATTCTATTAATAAAGTGTACTGAAATACAGATGAAGTTTAACATTGCAAAACAGAGATTGTAAGAAGATACTTGGAGTAGTACTCGATCAGAATCTAAGGGGCTCAGCTGAAGCAAGTAGAAAAGTTTAAATATCTCGAAGTGGAATTCTCAAGCCACATGACGGTGAAATAGATATGGTATTTTACTTTGTAAATGTGATGATAAAGAAATTCAAGTTAGGTGTGTAGGGATTGAAGTTGTTATTTATTATCGACTCGTGAGGATCTTAAATGTGTGACTGAACTAACGAAGCCTCTAACTATCGCTAGTTTCACGCGTGTTGGTGCATGTCGTAGTGTATATGAATGTATGATTATTTATGCTGAGTCTAGAGCAAGGTATTTAAATAAAAGAGAATTTACAAAAATTGGGGTTTATTGCGGAACGATATACAATGGTAGGTACGACGAGCATACAGTTAGATGCGCATATGGAGTTGAAGATTGGAGTGGCTCTTTTGAGATGTCGGCAAAAGAACGGTCTGCGAAAAAATGGTCGGCTAGCTCTTCAGACTCGTCCGTCGCGATATATTGGCATCTGATTATTAGTCAGTTCTCTTCGGTCCTGTATGGCTGTCGGGTAAGTCCTTACGCGGCCACGTCTGTGGAGCGTATGCAGGATCACCACAAGTATCAAGACGAAACTGGCCGGTTTGTGTACTGCCCAACTTTAATAAAAGGACACCAAATCCATCAATGAATCCATAAGGCCCCTGACCACAATAATCTCTCAATTAGACTTTAATCTCTGAGAGTCAGTAAAGGTGCGTATCTACTGAGGCGTCATTCTAATCCGTGCGCAAAACATATGGGGTCAACGTTTCCTCTAAGCTGCGCGCGTCACAAGCTAGCGCACACTCCAAAATTTTCAATTATTTTGAAATATAACATTATATTTTTTTATCTGTGTCAACCGTTTATAAATTATTTTGCTTCTCATTTTGACCGTTGTTTAATTTTCGATAATATGTATTGGATAAAAATTATTAAACAACCATTTATCTTATGAACATCATTGTTTTTTTATATATGGACCTAACAATAAAATTGATAAAATACTTGTAATATTTTTATAGAATTAATTAAAATACTAAATATTATAATAGATTTTCAAATATAACGATAAGTTTGTATAAGTGCAAATTGTAAAACGTAAATTTGGTCTGTTTTCCGCGCAAAAACACTCTTATCTTAGAGGGAACGTTGGTACTGGTTCATAAATCGCTACACGCTGATTTCTGTCCTCTCCCTGATCTTATGAAATGCGAGTCGAATCTTTGAGAGAAATCTCATTCGCGGACATGGATCATTATGTAGAGTGAGATTAAGAATCCAGGCTGCCGAAATGAGTTATCTTAGGGAAGTAAAAGTAACATTATGAAATGAGTAAAAATTACCGATATAAGGGAAACCCACGGCATGAAGCTCTTGTTACTATTTAGAATAATCTCAATTAAGATGGCTTGGACATGTTTTTCAAGTATCAAAAGAGTGAGTACCAAAATGTATCTTCTAGGGAATTTCGATGGAAAGACGGCCGATAGATCGCCCCAAAGTATGCTGAGATATACAGAAAAAGGCTGTGTGAAGACAGATTGGGTCTTGATTGATAAGAACGCATTGAGGCAGTGAAAGACAAGAGAAGATGGATGCGCCTTGTTGAGACTTTAGGCTCTCGAGATAAATATATTAAAATGATAATTATGATGATGAATTTAACCGTTCTAAAGATGCCACGCCATCTTAAGTACTTTAAATTAAATATACATTATCTTAACATTCTGTCACATTTGGAACAATTGAACTTTTGAACGTATATTGTATAAGATGCAAATAAAGTTTCATTATTAGTATTATGATTTTTTACGGTATATAATATTTATGTGTTATATTTTCTTCTGTGAAAGTTCTAGATTTGTGAGACTAAGGGGTGTATTCCCGGCTTCGTTGACCTCGTATCTTATATTTATTATAATGTTATTTTATAATCTCCCCTTTATAAAAAATATAAACAGGGTTATATAAACATTTACAGAAACGTAGACCTAAAAAAGGCTTATGTGAGTTTACAGCTGAAATATGATAGCATCGCGACAAAAATATGAAATAAAAAATAAAAATTCATGACGTAGGCCTGGAATTTTTTTGTTGAAATAACAATGACACGTTTTTTGTAAATAATAATAAAAGTTTTCTAAAAAAGTATTTTGCTCAAAACTCAACCTTCAATGTTTGTTTCTGAGTATGATCCCTTGAACTCGAGTTACACGGCGAGAAATGAGATATTAAAAAAAACATTTAAGTAATTCTTCACAACTCGCTGAAAGACGGAATACAGTGTTCTTGCATATTGAGTCTTTATTGCGAACACTTTACTGCCATAAAGGAAGGCTTTCCGTCTTTTAGATAGGTCTTGTGGGGGTTGTAATCGGTGGTGGGAAGTAATTGAAGGCTCTTCTGCAAGAGTAGAAATAATTTCTAAGTAAAATAAAGTTACATGAACCTAATCATTTTATTATAACAAGAAAATATTTTGTTAACTAAGCATGTATAATTTGTAATAAATAAATATTTATTAGTATATTAAGGCGACACTCCCACAGCAATATTCGTCCCTACCAAGTTGAGGGTCCTAAATAAGATAAGATAAACCTTCATAGACATAATTATTTTTTATACATCTGAAGTGAACATACAATAATATAATATACACTTATTGATTTATTGTGTGGGATGCAGTAAGTATCCATCTCTGATATATAAAGAAATGTCTTGGCTACATAGTTAGACTGTCGTCTGCGATAACGTAGTCAGTTTTTGTCCGTATTGTTGCGGTGTTATTTAATTAAAATTAAAAAGAAAAGTAAAATTTAACAGAGATATAAAAAAATGTGGTGAATGTGTATTATATTGTGATTAAGTTTGATAGTTAGATGAGTGATAATGTTTGAAACATTAAATACGACCTTTGAATTTTGAAAAATTAATGGTTTTAGTACTGGCCCCTGGTGAGCAAAATTTTCGGCTTATCGCTTAAAATGATTTTTTAATTGTACCTCGTGAACAAGTATTTATTCCCAAATACAGATATCCGAAGGTTATTATGAAAAAATAATATTAATATTTCAATTGAAGATTAAATAGCGTTACTTATTGTGAGATATATTTCAGTTCACAATACTCGCAAAGGTCAATTAATAAAATAAAGTTGTAAAACACAGAATCAATTTCTAATTTTGAACTCGTCACTTGTCTAAGTCACTCGATTTTCTATTTGAAAATTTTTCAGAAAAGTTTACATACTCACCTATATCGCATACAAAAGAAAATTGATAAGTCATTATTCATCAGGTTTTTTTTTTAAATTTACCTACTGACAATAAAGCGTTAGACTCAAACTCGACTTTTATTTTTTTGCGATTAACTAGTAACGTTTCCATAAATTAAAAATAAGTATTTACCAATTAATAATGAAAAATAAATAAACCGGCTGGGTTTTGGACACACTTTGTATCCCTCGATATTTAAAACCTTTGGGTGGCGGTAAAAATAGTTTTCATCAAAACTACTGATTTAAAATTGAACACCCTGTACCTATCGCATTTCGTTTGATAAGTAAATAGGCCAATTAGTGTAAGCATCGTTTATTTGATAGGATTGTTTTGGTAACATTAATCGAGTTATTCAGGATTGAAACACATTAAACTACTGCGAAATTAATTTTAGTTAACCGACTCCTAATTACTTATTTTCGTCTAAATTAAAGCTAAGCTAATTAGCCAAAACATATAAATTTTTTTAGATAATACATTTAATATAAAAATGAAATAAATCTAACTAAAATATTTTTATCCCGTTAAATATTTTTTCGATCGATAAATTGATCTTTCTAGTTGATCAAATAATTTGTATTAAATACCACAGAACTATATTATGATAAATAAATTTAATTAATAAATTAATTCAATAGATAAATATATATTTCTAGTTGATAAATTTAATTTGTATTAAACATCACAGAACTATGTTCTGAAAATTTCACGATAAAAACGTTTTTTCCTTAAAATATTTTTTGTTAATTTTAATTGAATAACTGTTTTATATATATATATTACAAATTTACAAAATGTATTCAACGATTCTTTTTTTTCCACGACCCTTCATCCCAAAGTGGGATTTGGCTTCCTTGATGAATTGAAAATTTTAATCTTTCATACGATAAATGAATAAAGGTTTATTTATGAAAACAAAATATGAAAATATTTTCATACCTCTCGTATCATTTCCTCTGTAATAGATTAAAATATTAAAATAAAATACAGAGATTTTATTATTATGCACCACTTAATGGCATTTGGCGTTAACGTACGAAAAACACTGTCAAGCCAATGACGACCTCTAGCAGCGCCCAATTCTATTTAAAGTACATGAAACAAATTTTTCATTATTTTGACACATTTATTTAATATTTTTTATTTATTATCTTAGTTTTATTAACCACAATTCAGTTTAAAAAACATCTACCGGTTTCGGAAAACACCTTTTCCTTCTTCAGGATGTCATAACTAACTAAAAATATAGCATTGTTTCTTCACCAGAATCTATTTTTAAATTTTTTAAAAAAACAACAATTATTTAACCACAGGTCTTATTGGAATATCACTCTTATGAATCTTTAATACGGAATACAGTTTTGGATGCTTAGGATTCATTAAAATTAGATCTGATAATACGGTATTATCAGTAAATATATCACTTATGGAATTTTTTAATGCACTTTTAATATTCATTTGATATTTTTGAGTCGGATCTTTTGTCATAATATTTAACTGGTCACTTTTGAGAAAATTTTCAGTTTTCGAAATATAATCAATTTTATTCATCACTATTAATGTATGACTTTTATCAGCTTTTGTTAAAATAAGATTTTCTTTATTTAAAACTTCTCGAATGTTTTTAACATGCATTATATCTTGATTGTTCTTCACTGAATTTATAGGAATTTGATGATTATTTAAAAAATCTGTAACTTTGTAATGAAATGTTTTTGGTTTTTTATATAATGCTGTTTCAATATATCTCGAATGTTTTTAACATGCATTATATCTTGATTGTTCTTCACTGAATTTATAGGAATTTGATGATTATTTAAAAAATCTGTAACTTTGTAATGAAATGTTTTTGGTTTTTTATATAATGCTGTTTCAATATCTTGCAGCAATTTGAGTTAGGTACTAAATTTATTTTTTAAATAATTGTTGTTTTTTTTAAAAATTTAAAAATAGATTCTGGTGAAGAAACAATGCTATATTTTTAGTTAGTTATGACATCCTGAAGAAGGAAAAGGTGTTTTCCGAAACTGGTAGATGTTTTTTAAACTCAACTGTGGTTAATAAAACTAAGATAATAAATAAAAAATATGAATTTTAACCATCAAGTTAATATTGCTAATTTTAAAAGTACATTTATTTAAAGTTATTTTTTTTATTTTGACACATTACAATATTGATCCTCGTCTTCCTCCAACGGCTCCTATCTCTGACCATTCTTATCCAGTTTTCTGACCTTCCCATCCTGCTCCAGTCCTCTTTTGCACAGTCAGCCCACCTCTTCCTTGGCCTGCTTCTAGGTCGCTTCCACTGAGGTATCCACTTGGTTATGATCTTTGGTGACCTGTTATCTGGCATTTTTTTAACATGGCCAGCTCATATCAGTTTTTAGAAACTACAGAAATTTATAATTGTTTCTTGCTCAATTAAATTTTTGAGCTCATGATTCATTTTTATTTTGTAAATTCATTAGTGCGGGTTCATATTTTTTTCTTATTGTTTAAGTTTTTTACCATATTTGATATAATTAATATGAACGTATTACATATAGACGGCTTTAAAGCATTCACGTTAAGTATCGAATAAAATATCAAACGAGTTAAGGTGACGCAAATTATTCAAGACGGTAAAAAATATTACCATCATTACTTTAAAAATTTAATTGATCTTGGACAACAATGATTCGTGGATGAATTTCGGATATAGTTAGTTAAAAAGAGAGATTTATCTCTTACACGTTTCAACAGTTACCAATTATTTGATATAATAAAACTTGCGTGAGTTTAATAAATTATTTATAATTTTATTACGTGATGAAGTTACTCAGGTACATAGCGGCAATATAATGGTTCGGAAATTAACAAATACGATAATTTAGATATTTAAGAAAATGTTTTAAAATGTTAATGTAATATACAATCTGTATTGTAGACGTCAAACGATACATACTAGAAATCTACGTACGCAAGCGTACAAAAGTTTAATTAACACTGTAGTGTAAACGGCTTACATATCCATAGTACAAATCTAAGTAATTTGTAAACTCTAGCGGTAATAATTTAAGAGTATAAATGCTAGGGAGCACTAATAAATAATAAATTGTTCAACATATACAAAAATTGTTAAAATTATTATTTACATTTAAAGAAAATTTAATGATTTTTACTAACAAAGTGATTTATTTATACCTTGATAAAAATAGATATAATATTTTTATTAAAAAATATAATATTAAGAAACGTTCCATTCGAGAAGCCTACGTACGTAACGTGGGAGGTACGGGACAGTTTTATCACGACTTCTTAATTCACGTTAACAAATATTCCCAATTTTTGTATTAAATAATAAAAAAGCTGTCTTATAATAAAGCTGTATTATATTAAAGCAGTTTTATAACCTTACGCTTTATTTCGGATCGAATTATAATTGAATTCATTCATTACACACAGCTGTACTTATTGCATGCTTGGAATTAAGCTGTCCTAGAAACAAAACATTTGATAATATGATAAAATATACTTTTTACTTACAACCAGTCATTAACTATGCACCCTAGCATTTCTAACCTTCAATAGTCTAACCAATGAAATCACAAAAAGACAAATAAATCTGTGAAAATATTACAGAACCACATACTTAGTGACGAGTGCAATTTTCAACAAAAATATCCAGAGTATTCAGTTTTCTTTCTTTGTCAATGGTCACGGGCATAGCTTTCTTGTCATTTTATTATATTGTTTTTTTTACATATTATAACAGATATTACAAGTTATTATTACTACAATATAATCGGAGATCATAGTAATTAAATAGATTATAGTAAACTGGTCATATGGACTGCTTAGCTATCTGGCTTCGTAAACTACTGAATTTAGCTTATTTATTAATAACTAATAGGATGTCATCGCTATTTGATGTATATACAATAATAACGCGTGTGCAGATTCTTCTCTGTATGTATAGTAAAAGAAAAGTAATTTGTCAGTCTCAAGAAAACAATGAATTTTAATTATGTTAAGTAAGCAGATATGTTGATACGTACACAGTAATACTCCGCTTAACGAATCCTCTCGCTACGAAGTTTTGGTACAATGAAGCTAACTCAGACTAATTGAAACTCTGCGGCGTGGCGTCGGTCAACGCTGTGTCGAACGGTGCCGAACTCTCGAATTTCTGCGTCCCGGATACAAATAAAAAGTCAGTACAAAACTGCGCAGATGTCACAGCATTAAAATTAAATAGCACACGTTGTAGAAAAAATGGAAATCTTTGAATCGATGATAAGTCGCGACAACAGGTCCCAGGTAACAATTTAATAAAAGCATTAATTAAGAGAATGAAGAAATTATGCAACAAAATGAATAATTGATTGCGACTTCTGAATTCACAAAGCTAAATGAAAAAGCTGTGTTGCAAATGCACTGGTCTAAGCGGAAATGAAATTTCATAGGAATTAAAAAAAAAAATCATTTACTGTTTACTTTATTTTACATAGGTTAATTTTAATATACCTACAAGAGATTTTTGTTGCAATTTTATTATTAATAAATTAAAGTTTTTATTTATTGAATACATTATTTTCGTACTAACGTAGAACACATCCCTATTCTGGTTATTTTAATTCTGTCTTCGAAAACAAAGTTTCTCACAGCAACGTTATTTCTCGGAATATATCTACTTTATTAAGCGAACTGTATGTTTATCGTAAAAGCAAAAATAAATAAATTTGATCTTTTATTTAATTTTATTTTTTTGAAATTATACACAAAACAATTCAATTGTGACTTTTATGAACCATGATGGGGTTTGTACTTACCTCTAAACTTTGCTGTACAGGCATTAAATAGATAAGGTATATCGTGATATATTTCTATTTAACCTTAAATCTTAGACAAAGACTTCCGCTACAGACACTGATCTTCAATCAAATTCTGAAGTACGTGATGACAGATGCCATCACCATTATCGCTATCGCCATTCATAGTAAAATATCAAGTTTATGAAACAGTTTAACAGTTTAAATATCTGGGAACAAATGTAACAAGAAATAATGGTATCCAAGAATAAATAAATAACAGAATGAAATCAGGAAAAGTTTGTAACATTGTTTTACGGAAATTTCTGTCGATGTTGTAATAGAATTTAAAAATGTATGTATATGAAATGTGTGACATATGGTCTCTCGATTTGGGGCAAGAAAAATATTGTAGGTCTTCAAATTCAAATTTTAACAAGATTAATATCCCAATGCATGATAATCTAACCGGTGAACGGAGAAAGTTAACTAACCTGGAAGTTCAATAAATGTTTGCTATATCTGATATCTTGAGGAAGGTTGCAGTGGATGCGATAGTAGATCCTCACACAAGCCAACAAGATCGAGACCGAAGAGAAGAACAAGACATGCATTTAATTTCAAGACAGATCTCCAAGAAGCAGGCGAGTGTTCAGCAGACTGGTCCACAAATATGCTATCAAGTGTTAAGGTATCGATGGCGCTTTATGACGACTGTCATGGATTTCCTCATTCCATGAGGCCGTAAAAGAAGATGATATATTTTCTATGAAGCCCTAACATTCAATGAGCTCGCATGAGAATGTGTGAGAACGTGGATAAGACGACAATAGTTTATCAGGAGTGATAATGTGGTGTTCTATTCTATCTGTCTACAGGATTGACAGACTAAATACAACAATTGTGAAAATATTCATTTAAACACTTCTTATGGATCTAAAAACTATTCATGTACGGAGGGTCAAGAACGTTACGTATTTTTATAAATAATTTTTTTATTATAATATATTTTTTTAATAAAATTTTACTTTTTAAATAAAAAATATTTTTATAAAAAGGCATATAATTATTCATAATAAAATTAGCATACACCTCATCCCTCTTTTGAACATTTCAAGTTCAAGGTTTTTCGTAACGGATGTGGTTGATATATTTAGTATCAGGTTTAGGTTAGGTAGAGCGAGATATTTTTTAATCAGTGTTAGTGAGAGTAACTTTACATAAACTTCTAATATATTAAAAAAAAAATCTGAACTGAAACAATTTAGAAATTTTCACTGCTCCTTTTATTATTTAATGTCACTTGATGTCATTTTATTTTTTAAGAATTCCGACTGTTTTTTTGCCAGTATCCATGTTTATAACTATTTTTTCTTACCTATTAAGCGATGATTAAAATGATTTTCATGTAAATATAGATGAATTTTACATTGCAAATAGTCAGTCAATAGTCTTATTAACCGAAAAGTTTCTTTGAAATATTTGCAGGTCGGTAAAACTTATGGCAGTGGAAGAAAGTCAAAATTTCATTTGAATTCAAAGAGAAGTTTGCATAAATTTAAAGTTAAAGGTATATTTGTAATTAAAATTTTAGTTATATAAGATTCTTTTAATAATTAGAAATTAATTTCTTTCCTTGCAAATACAAATAAAAATTAAAAATGGATTTCAAAAGTCCTTTATAGTTCTTAAAATATTATATTTAGGAAGACTACAGAATATAAGTTTAAATATTCTAAATTTGTCGTAAACTTAATTAGAATTCAGAGTTTGTGTCCCGGTGGCAACATCGTAGTTGAGTAGCTTGTTGGTCTAATGGTTAAGACGTTGCCCTAGTGATCTAGTGGTTAGGGGTTCGCGCATCGTTTCAGCAAGTCAGTCCAATTTTCATAGCACAAGCGTTTAGCTAAGTTTGAAAATAGTAAGAATATTTATGTGACATGTATTTTTTGTACGCATCTCTATTTAAAAAAAAAAAAAAAATATATATATATATATATATATATATATATATATATATATATATATATATATATGTGTGTGTATTTTTTTGATAATAGATTTTTTCTGCAAATATTTCTAATTGATTCACATTTAATTTGTTTTAAAAACATTGAAATAAAATAAATACTGAACGGTAGTATTTATTTAAAAAAAAAACGATCTTATTTGACAACATTAAATCTACGTCACTCCTGAACTCAATTCTCTCGATAATGTACACATAGACATGAAACCCTTATATCCAATATCCAATAAAGAAATAGCGGATTTGTAAGGTAAAGAATACACGTTTGTGCTGAAATGTGAACTTTTGCACTAAGGGCGGGAGGTGGCACTCATATATATGAAACTATGTGTTTATTGCCTACCCTTTTGGCCATTCCTGACAGTATACTCTCAACGGAGGTGGTATTATTAGCGAGAAAATTGGTATCTACTTTATTTTTTTATATTTGGTAAGCTGGGTGGACTGTATTTAAAGCTATTAAATGGATGAAATTTTTAAATGATACATTCCGTTTGATGTTCCGTGTTAGGTTTGATATCCGTGGAAAAACGAACAATAAATTGTTTATATCTGTTTTATGGCGCGATGTTTGGGTCCAGCGCTCCTCCGCTTAGGTTCGAGCGCACAAGGCTGATAGAACCGTTTAGTTCTAAATAATTCTCCGTTTTTCCGGCAAAAATTGAGCTTTGGTAATTTGCGAGGCCTGGTTTTGTTTTTATGGCCAAATATAAAAAGGCCATAACGCAAAGTTATGCCATATTCACTAAACTCACCATTTTCGCAGAGAACTGGAGAACTTTATGTGTAAATTTTAGTATTAAACCTCAAAGAGAACTGATAAAAGTTGAAATGTCTTTGTGTATGATATTTTTGCAATAAAGTTAACATATTGAGCTACGTTTACTTTTAAGGAAAATATCATATCGTATAAATAAAATTTTTCCTACATATATAGAAAATTATTGGATAGTCAGCTGTATTTTATTTAGATTAAATAAAATACAATATATATTCTGCTCTCCCTTTCACATGTAATTTTATATTATCTATCCCTCTTTATGTACATGTAAGTGCACTCTATTATATATTTATTGTTAGTTTTAAATACGTCCTGACGAAGGTTGAGCTATGCGAGCTATGCGTTTGCGTGTAATAAAATTCGTGGTTATATACAAAGTGATTGTATTTTATTTTATATAATATGTCAAACTACAAAGTGATTGCTTTTTACGAAAATTACTTACTTAATTTGTTACTTTAAAGAAAGACTGCGTTGAAAGATATGGTATCGGAATTATTTAAAAGGAAATAATTTCTTATTGTGAGCCACCAAACATAACGAGAATATTTTATATGGGTAATAAATAAAAGCACAATAAAAAATAAAAAATCATATTATAAAAAAAACTAATCTAAATACATAATATATATAATTAAATTATTTCATATTCAAAGAGAAAATACACGAAAGGTAAATTAATTGATTTATACATGAAAATGAATATAGCGTACATTAAAACAACTTTTATACATTTCGCTGTTAGTTTTGTAATCTAAATAATATTATTAATAATTTAGATTATTAGCCACAGGCTTAGACAAGATTTAGATGGAAAAACTATTATTGAAACTCTCCTGATACAACCTTCACAAAATTTCAACGCACTTTTTTCCATTACGACCAGGTATGATTAAATCATTTTTGCGGACACGACAATTTCTGTAGATTTTATTAAATTTAAAAAAGACCTGGCAGGTTTCACGACTAGAATGAATAAAATATCGGCTGTTTAAAAACAAAAACACGAAATAATACATATTTACACTTTACAGTAATTAAAAAATGTAATTTAGGTTACGGACATATTGAACTAACATATTGAAATGAGAGAAGACGGCAAGGTATTGTAAATTCCTTGCCATAAAACTGTTTTGAAGTTTGGTAAATATTGAAAATTAAAATATATAGATATGTATGTAATAAAATTATATATATATATATATATATAACTTTATTACATATATATATATATATATATATAACGTGAGTGTTAATTGGTGGCTTCAAACATATAGAGCACTTAATAATTATTATATAAATAATATTATGAGACATATAATTGTGGATTCTATCAAGAAAAAGTGTTGCGTTCTAACCACTATTTTATAATCGTATTTTTAGTACGATCTTTTATACAAACCCATACCTATATACAAGTATAATATTTAGGGGTATTTATTTATTTAATATTTATTTCAATGGATACTAAAAAAAACCAGATTTGTGCATGTTGGTCCTAATGAGCTATTGCAATATTTAAAATACTGAAAAAAATTTATCTTACAAATTAAAAAATCGAAATGAGTGGGTATGTATAACAGAGTCGTTTTCATAATACAGTCGCCGAATATGTGACGAAGATTTAATATAATATAACAATTGAACCTTTTTTAAATAAAAAGATTTGAAAATACATTACGAAAATGGAATAAATTAAAATTAAAAAATGATCTTATTGGTTTTGAACGAATTGTAAAACTTTATATGATATCAGATACGACAATATTTTAATGGGAATTTCATATGATGATGACTTTCTCAATTATTGCGACTTTGGGTACAATGAAAGGAAGTTTAAGGAAGAATAATTGACTTATGCCTTGAAGTAAATCTTTATATCAGTACTATCTGAAGTACCCGTCGTTGCCCGAACTTTACACAATGTGAAGAAGCTTCATTTTGGGGGATGGAGGTAGTTTTTATCGAAATCAAATATAGACAGTAATTTTTCTCTTATTTTAATCATCAAGTGTGCAAAATTTCATCAAGAAGTACCAAAATTCTACTTCAAGTGGTGGGAAAAGAGGGTGGTTTTTTGAAATCTAATGTAAACAGTGACCTTTCTCTTGTTTTGAAGGTCAAGTGTGCAAAATTTTATTAAGCTCAGAATAAAACTATAGATTTGTATAAAAATCAAGCAAACCAACAGACACTCTTCTTTGTATACAGGGTGGCCCAAAAAAGTGAGAACATTTCGTAACACTTGAGTTATTTTAAGACATAATATAATTAATTATAATTCTTAATGTATTTTTTTGCACAATATTTAGCTAATCAGAAATTATCAAAATACCCCATATTGCATAATCTAGTGGGTTTAAATCTAGACTATTCGGTGGCCGCATGCCTGGCTCGATGAAATTAACATTCTCACAACGAAGAAAGTTGATTGTATTTCTGACTGTTTGAGATAGAGCTCCGTCCTGTTGAAATGTCCAGTTATGCTGTAATGTATAGATATACTTCAGGCTTTGTTTTGAAACTTTTTGACCATTTTTCTAGCGCTCAAACGTTTTTCAGTTCGCAAATTTTCGATCAGAATACGGTCTTCTGCGGTGATTTTTGTCATTCTTGGCAACAATTTGAAAAAAATCAAATATAAACAATGGGAAAATTAATAATCAATAATAATATGGCGACCGGAAATTGTCGAAATGAAACGTAATATAGGTAAGTAAGTAAATTAGTAAACTATTTAAGCTATTATTGATATAGTTAAACTAATTTTGATGTAATCGTATCACATTTTACGAAATTTTCTCACTTTTTTTGGGCTACCGTGTATATAGATATATAGTTAGATTAGTGTGATTTAAATCTAAGTAAAATTTACATCATATTTTAGTATTTTCTCAAGCCGTAATCATTTTTAAAATGATTATCTTTAGATTTTTCTAGTTGGCTATATACAAACACGTATGTCGTATAAAACAGCAATCTCGTGTCATACAAGACTTGTAGGTTGCTGAAAATTGCCTCGGCCCAGAATGGGGTTAAATTAAACGTAGCGTCTAAACGGAGTATGCACTCGCTTCCGCCGTATACAGACCCGGTATATATAATGCGACATGTTTAGTGAATACAAAGGAGGGTTTTATCAAATATTTCTTGGGCTAAATTTTTTTTTTGTATTAACAGAAATATTATCTAAAGAAACATCTTCCATTAGTGTCATCCTTTTCTATCAAGCTTTTATTTGACATTTTACGCAACAATACTATACTTACTTACTTACTTACTTACCATCACGCCGTTTCCCCGTGGGGGTAGGTAGAAAGGATAGAGCGCCACACTCTTCTGTCCTGACACACAATTCTCGCCTCATCCACATTCATACATCTTGTCATACAAGCTCGCCGATTTTTGAGGCTTCTAACAGAACCATCCTCCATTATCTGGTTTACCTGGTCGGGCCAAGTCTTCCGCGGACGTCCTCTATTTCTGGTTCCATTAATATTTGCGTCATATATCTTTCTTAGCATTCTCTCCTCATTCATCCTTTCCATATGACCAAACCACCTAAGTGATCCTTTCTTAATCTTACTCACTATACTAACATCAGCTTTACATTCTTTTCTTATTTCTTCATTCTTTACTCTGTCATAAATAGATTTGCCACAAATACGTCTAAGCGATCTCATTTCCACTGCATTCAGTCTACTTTCGTTCCTTTTCTGCCAGCTCCAGGCCTCACTTCCATACATCAGTGTCGGTACCAGGATTCCATTGTGCACCGCTAGTCTATAATATATTATGCGTGCATTTATTCGATAAATTATTCTGATGTCATTTGTTCGCTCATCGTGTATGGTCGCTCACTTTATTTGTGAAAAATGTATTATGGGTTAAATTTTTACAATAATTGTATACATGTTTATAACTTTAATGTCATTGGATGAGTTACCACTTGCAAAAAATGAACAAAGCATTTTATAAAGAGAAATATGTTTTTTTTCTCTGGTGCACAAATAAAAAAAAATAACACACTCAGTATAGAATACTTATTAGTTGGTAATCGCAATCTCTTTTCGGTATTTGATAATCAGGTCTGAACATTCCGCTTCTTTTCTTTATGAATCACAATAATCTGGATTGATCGTTAAAAACAAACAAAAAATATTTCTGAAACATTTATTGTTAACTCAAAATAATTTGTGTTTATTCATCTATATGTATATACAACCGAATGTCCATCTGTTCTCTATGTAGTACTACTTCTTTTGACTGATTAAAATCAAGTTTACTTTTACTAATTACTCTTTAGGACCATCTGACAAACATAGGCATCCTTCCGCTTCCCCGTGGCCAACCTACCCTCTCTCTGATGTAAATGTGTATTATATTGAATGCTATTTGTTCTAAATTACTCTCCGGAGCCCCGCGCTTTCCGCTCATTTAGTTATATATTTTTTCTCCACCACATTTGCTGTAGATCTAAAATGCCAGAAAATGAGTACAATTTTGCATCCGGTGAGTTGACAGACGATCGCCTAGATTTAGCGACGAGTATTGTCAATATCATAGTGAAACCATTAACGATTAATATTATTGTAAATTGTATGTTTGGTAAATAATAAGCATAGCGCTACGTAGTTGAGTCTAAAAGCGAGGTCTCCTACGTGCTTCCATTTTGGTGATGCTATGGGCTGAGGATACATTTACAACACCAGATTGCATGAGGTCATATTTTGAATGATGCACGGGCTTTGCGGTATTCAAAATCAGCACGCACCTTCCTTGGATAACGGCAAATGTAAAAATTAGTTTTCAAACCATTCATCGTGGAGACCATATAAGACGTTGATATATATTCAAGTATAAGTTAGATGTGCAATAACGGATAACATATTGTGCAGCCCTCATGTGCATACATCATAGAAAATGGCGAAATACGTCTACAAGTATATTCGAGTATACAGGGAATATGACAATGCAAACATTGAAATCTCAAGAGAGGATCAGTCTGAACTGTATAGGAAGATCCGAATATTCATCAATATATGAATGTGCAGACTTTTAGTGCATCTGCCAGAATAACGTGTAGATTTTGAGCCTATGAATAAAGATTAAGCTTTATTAGTAGTAAAAATATATCAAACAAATCATGGTTTATGCTTTGAGCTTAAAAGATGTTACACACATTTTTGTTTGGAAAGGAATTAGTAGGAAGAAAGGAGTACAGTAAGGGCGAGAAGAATGAAGAAAGATACCAATTCACACATCTCATACTTTTTGTTCGTGGTGCGGCATGTTTTGACGCAACAAAAATATTCTTGAACCTTCAAGCTGTTGAGCTAGTTTATTTTTAGAATCAGATAAAAATGATATTCTTTAAATCAATTATTACTAAATAAATAATACTAAAAAATATTGTTTATATTTACTTTACACGTTTCTTATACTGTCAGATCTCGGCTTTACATGTCTACCACATCCTCTTTGCAATTCAGCGCTTAGCGGATGCACACGAAGCACACGCTAAACGGTAAGTGCTTCAGCTAACTATTCTTCTGTATTTTTCTATGAAGATGAAGTCTGATGCGGTACGAGTTTACCGAGATTACCGAGGGGAAGATTGTAAAGTCTGCTTCGTACATCATAAACTTTTGTTCATTAAACGCTGTACAAAATGTCACGTGTATTCAGACATATTTTACCTTGGAATGCAATTAAGTTATTCAGAAACACATTAGTAAGAAATGTTGACATTTAGCCGACAATATTAATTACTCCAGGTAATATTTAGGTACTCGTAAATAATCCGTTCGCCCATAAATTTTATACATTTCATATACGATGTAAATATTTACATGTAAAATATCTTTATCGTTCTAATCTCATATATATATATATATATTTTAGAAAGAAGAATAAAATAATATTATTCAAAGAATCAGTGTGATTATTTAAAAGATAATGTTTTGAGGCTGGATATAATATTTATAAAAATGATGAGATAACCTTGAAGTTATCAATGCATAAAAAACAATAACAAAACGATAAATTGGCACAGATAATAAATTCAATTTTTATTACATTCACTAATGTAAGAGGCAGGATACACACGGCAGAATAGCTTAGAAAACTCTCCAAATATTTGAACTGCCGTGAGAATTATTATTTCAATAGCTCAAACCTTATTTTTAATAAAAATATACTATATTTGCAAATGCGTTTTAATTTATACAGACAAATCATTTTGTTTAACTCATTTACAATTAATGGTAATTTGGAACTAATGGAAACTTTGTAAGTTTATTAAATAAATAATTGTATTGAAAAAATAAATTTAAGTTTATGAAAAATAATGTTTGAGCTATAGTAATGATGTTCTTAGGTTCTCACGGCAGTTCAAAATCTTTGGAGAGTTTTCTGAGCTCTGGCCGATGTTTGGATTCCTTAACAAAATTTTCTAGTGAGACGGGCACAGTCCAAACACTATTATATAAATGTATTATGCAGTTAATTAAATACATAAATAAATGTTAATAATCTGATTATAAGTATTTCAAGTAATAAAATGAGTAACACCATCGTGCGTCCAAGAATCTCTCAGTACGCAGATAATAAATTTGAAACTCGCTCAAAGATTTGCTATACGAGTACAACGGCAAATAAATAATAATAATAAAAATGTTTTCTCCTTAATAATATATAAGTTGTATCAATGTGTCCAAAATTTAATAAAAATGAATTCCTAATTTTGACGTCTGCTATCGGTTTACTCAAAGGTATTTGAGATTCCGTAAAAACAGTGTAGGTGGCTTTCAAATAATGGAAGGGTAGATGTTTTAATTTTAAAAAGTGTAACAGAAGGGTTCCAAAATTTGTCGTCAAAAATACTGTCGCTGTAACTTTTACGATAAAATTGATTTTATATGTATATTTTTATAATAAATACATTTAATAAGTATTTAATAAATAAATAATTGTACCCTCAAAGTATTAATGAAGAATGGTCACCAAGAATCGTGTTATACAGAATCCAATCCTAAAACTGCATGACATTTTGATTTGATTGAATGAAATTCTTCCCTGATTGGTAATGCAAACTGCATTCACAATCTGCACAAAGGATATACAGTATACATGACTGTGGGGTAGGTTATGATACGGGACTACAAAGGGAAACTAACGGACTGCTTGGATTTACTGACCCAGATGAATTCAGGATAATTAGTGTGGTGGAAAAAATAGCGATGTGTGTTTCGATAAATCTACGACCCCTTTCAATCGAGCTCTCTGATTAAAGTCGTCTGACGAAAACAGTTTATTTAACATATATTTTATTGACTTTTAATAGGTTTTTGTAACTAATTTGAGACTATCTGAATTTTATAGAATATTTAGAAAAAATTAATAATGACTTCTCAGTGCCAAATAACATAAGATTTGATACATCGTCTCAGATGAACTTTTTCAAATCTCTTTTTCTAGAATGTATTGTTTTCAAACAAATTTCTTTCCAATTTTACTAATAACCAATTTTTTTTTAAATAAATAATTTCCCGTAATCATTGTAAATTTTATAAGAATATTTATTCTTAACAATAACACAATAAAAGATCTAATAATTATTCATCAGTTCAACTGTTTTCTCTCTATTTCTTTTCCTGTCTTTAAATGATATTCACCCTTATTATAGATCTATAATTATATTTTACAACACTGGTAACATTACGAAAAAATAAAGTAGCTGTCATTAAATTATGAATATTTAATGTCCATAACTATAACGGTTATTAGGAATAAATTACTGTAAGTTTTTAAATTTAATGTGAGAACATCAAAGTTCGTAAACTACGTTCAAATAAATCGTAAAATAAGTTCCTGTAAACCACTAACATCTCTTCTAAAACAGTTTGACGTGCTTTTCCTTGTATTGTGTGAAACTTTTGTTCATACTTCGGGTTTCTTCACGTTTGTCTTGCCTGTTTGGCGATATTTGAAGAGGTAATGACGTAATAATGGTAAGACTTAGTCTATATACTTCAACTTCTGTGATAACCTATTATACCTGGAAAAATTATTTGAATGAAAATGAATTTGAAAAAAAAAATGCGTTTAGATATCTTTGATACATGTATTGCACCACCCCTGATTCGTTCCACCCCACCTTGTATCTCTTCAAAAATCGTCTGAATTTTATTTCAATTTTAGATGATGTTCTTTTGTTTTGTGGAAAATACAAAAATTATAGATTTTTTTTAGTTTTAGTCATTGGACATTATTTTTAAAAGTCTCCATAAAATATATTCTAGTTTAAAATCTTATTTTGAAGTGATTATTATTAAATAAACAAATTTACTTAAAATTTTAGTAGTTCTTTAAAAAATAAATTGTTTAAAAATAATTAAATGTTGAATTTACAGCTGCAATGAAAAACATTTATATTGTTATATTCTATATAATAAATTCACTCGTTCATTTAAGTACCTAGATATTGGACATGTAACAAACATATAAACTCGTACATATTGAGAAAAAACCGTAGAATTTTTGAGAGTACACCTTCAGAGTCTGCACTGAACTATTGACCGTCAATTATTGTTGACGCCAATAATAGACAGGACTTTATATATATTGTCTTCTCATTTAAAAAATTAGGTATATATATATATATACCTAATTTTTTAAATGAGAAGACAATATATATACATATATATATATATATATATATATATATATATATATATATATATATGTATATAAAATAAATTGTTATTTCTGATATATAAAAAAAATACCATTTACTAATAGGTAAATTTAGAGCATTAGTGTTATAAGTTATAATCTAAATACGTGATTATGGTTCGCTTTATGATGTCTATAATGTAGTCTACCGCCTCTATTACCAAAAGCATCCTTTTTGTTAAGCCCCTTTTCATAACCATCTGACTGCCGACCTAAAGGATCAGGCCTAATGGATATTGGGGTAGATTGGGAAATTTGTACGTAGACACTAAAGCTTATGTTAAAATTCAGTGGGCTTAACCTGAGAAAAATTCCCTAAAAACGTCATTTGCCAGCTCATATTTATCAAAATCATAATTTTAGATAACGAATTACGATGTAAAATGTTGCCTTAAAACTCTAAGTTAGTAGGGTTTTCTATATGTACGAGTATACCTTATACCATATCACAGAGCCACACTATATGATCGTAACTTATAATATAGTAGAAGGCAGTTATTTGCTTTGTAGCCCCCGAGTGCCTTGGAGTCGATCTCGTCAATTACTTGGATAATTCACGCAGAATAAACAGAACTGCTCTATACATGTCATCCACGGAAAAGTCAACATTCGACTGATAGGTTCGGTGAATATTCAAAGTAACCCTCATCAGAAGGATGCGGAAGCTGTGCAGGAGGATGGAAAGGTGGTTCAATTGGGGTAGTCAAATTCTCTTTACTAAAATGCATAATTAAGCACCAAACTCGTCAGCATAAAATTATTCGTCTCATCATCAAACTCAACGAATAAAAAATTAATTACATCTTTACAATGTTCTGAGATAAAATGTAATTTCACAACAGATAAAAAGCATAATGATTTAATATTATAAAAATAATATAACTGCTTAATTGATTTGATAAATAAATAAATACATTTGCACAGCTATTAAATATTTTATATTCTTATATTATAGTATCCTTGTAGTTCTGTATAGTGTATTTCTGTATAGGGTTTGTATTTTTGTAAGGTTAAAATAGCACTAGTTAGCTTCGTATCCTGTTTAATTGGTTATCTTCTGGATGCCTTCTAGCTAAGAGTATATTTAGCCGGTATCCTCAATACGTACTCTCATAGAAAAATTAAAGTCTTTGAATCCAACAATGATTAAATATTGGAAATACAATAGGATTCATAATGTGGCCGAAGAAAAACTAAATATGCAGGAAAATTTACGAAGGCACATATTATGTCCGATATTATTTCCAATATTTAATTGGTAATTTAAAATTAAGTCTTATTATATAAATTACTTATAAGAAGTATATTATTGAACAGCGTTTTTTTGCAGGAAATATCAGTAAATTTGGTGTGATATTATCCAGTCATTTTATTCAACAATTACATTACTACGAGATCTCATTCATAAACGTTAACCTGGATGAATTCTTCATAACACAGGCTAAGTTTAAAATCGAAATTGTATTATATATGGTTAATATGTTTATTATTTTACATGCTTTCCATAAATCACGAGAAGTGTATTGAAATAAGGAGGTTTTACATACGGTGGAAAGAAGATCACTAATCTATAATTTGCTGATGACATCACGCTTGTAGCCAGAACAGAGATTTAACCGATTCTAATGTATAGAACTGTCGCGCATCACCTGATTAAACATCGTTGACTTGTGCTTCTAGGGTAGAATTAATATCTTATTCATTCTCCTTAATTGCCAATTACAAAATAATTTTATTTTTATTTTTAACAGTGTTAATTTCTCAACCACAAAAAAGTATATTCTGTATATTGCCCTAATCGTCTTAAAATACTTAAACTTTGTCCATTTTTGTGATTCTAGGATCTATTCAGCATCACTAATGACCTGTTAATAATCTATATATAAAAAAAAACATGAATTTAAAAAATATTTTGTTACCTTTATTTATTCATTCATTCATTTTACTGACGAGTTGCTGATGGACTAGGCAGACACCTGAATATGGCCAGCTTTCAAATTATAAAATTAATTATTTTGCTTTAACAATCATGGAAAGTGCATGAGTAGATGTATGAAAGTGGAAGAAGCAAGTATGATATATCGGTACAAAAGAGTGTGGCATTCTATCCTTTCTGCCTAACCATGTGGGAAAACGCCGTGATGTATGTAAGGAAGTAATTAATAATCCTTGACATTATATAGGGTATAACAGACCTAGTTCACAATATTTTATCGATGGATGCTTGACTAAAGTGCGAGTCGAAAATGTTTACGTAGTGTGTATACTCTTACATTCCGCAACGTTATATGTGATTTTTACAAAATCCTGTGTTCCGAATTCGTAAAACACACTTTTGGTGCGTTATTTCGATTCAGACGCAACCGTTGGTATTGACACAATTCCGCATCCAAATTCCCATCCATAGATTTTCTCATGCTCGTCTTGTCGGTGTGAATTGACGTCAACAGACGTCAACTTGACCGATATTTGTTCGATCTCGACATGTGGACTTTCAGCTGCAGTGCACAAACACTGTATTTTGTGATATTGTGTTTTGATCACGTATTGTTTGTTGTTTGTGGGTCGTGGGTCGTGGGTGAACTTGTGACATCGCCGTACTTAATTGGGATCGGAGATCCCATTGTGTGATTTCGGCGGCGACTGCGGGAATAACGGAGATGTCATATACAAGGTAAGGTGAATAGTCCTTCCGAATCCCGGTTTCCGAGATCACTGGTTCTTCAACTAGAACCCTTATCCTCTTATCGACCTCATCATGTACCAAGGTTTCCCTACTTCGCTCTAATACCTTGCGGTGATTCTGATGTATAACCGGAATTGTCATATTCCATTCCGTGGGACGTGCGACTCGGAAATTTGTGCTATTCGTTCAAAGATCCTATCGATCCGGATTTATAGTTTGAATTCATCTTGTTTACCTTGATGTCTACGATTTTTGCGAATTTAGCCTCTTATTATTCTATATTTTGCTTCAGTTCCTAAATCACATAATAAAAAAATAGTCTGGCCAATCAAAGTTGGACGATCTTTACATTTCGTATTTAATATATAATTTGGAATCATAAATATTTTTTTAATTAATTGAAATAATCGCATATATATGAATTTAAAAAAATACTATAATTGAGATTAGGCACATGCAAGTTGAACATTTTAAATTCATGTTTTTATATAACTTTATCTACCCCTACAATATTGTGTAATAGTGTTTTATACTAAGTGTACGAAAAAAAACAAATTTAAAAATACTGGTAACAAGTATAGATAAAAGCATGCGAAAAAGAAAAATCATAAAAATAATAAATTGTAAATGATATATGTAAGTATTTCGATATATGGACCGAGAGATTAAAGAATTAATATTCGCTGACTCTTAAAATACTTTGAATGACCTCTGAGTTTAAGTCTCTATGTTTCTTTTGACCTTGTCATACCGAATTTTAAATATTAGAGATAGAAAAGTAGATTCTCATCAAAGTTTTCTAATTCAAAAATATTAAATTATTATTAGTAAAAAAGTAAACTTAACGGGTTTCGGGTTTTATTAAAAGAATTAAAAGCTTAAAAATTTTGAAAGCCTGGCTCATATTTTTTTTAAGGCCGTCCATTAAGAGACGGCTTAACTAAATAACGAAGCCTTTAATATTAAGTTTTTATACTCGCTTCTAATTAACACCCCAGTAAGACTAATAAATGTTTTTAAATTATACAATTGTTTCTTTTCTTTCACTACTTACATGTCTTTAGTCTGTATCAAAATTGTTACTTTGTTCATTTTACTTATTATCTACCTATCTCCTTTTTAATTTTTCTATTTTTTAACATTTAATTTCATTTATTACCTTATCCATGGGATATATATTTATTTGTGTAAATACATATTTATACAAAATGCACTCTCCCTCCCCCCTTTCCATTACCTTCCCGGCCACGCTGCCGAACAAGTCGAGTGGCGACCTTGAACCAGTGCGGTTATAAGTGAACCGAGTGAATTACAATATTATACTAATTTGAGACTTCGCGTTTGTACAGTGTCGGAATTCGTCGTCGGCTATAAGAAACAGTGAATAAAAATACAGTCCACATTTTGGAGATGTCTGCAGAATCTGGATTATGGTGAGTGCCTATTCCTTCCGTATCCCGAATTTTTCCGGCATCTATGCTTGTACATAAAACCTTACATCCAACTTATATTCTAGCTTATGGAACTTAATGGCTACCTACCTCATAAAAGGTACTTTATATGTACCTAGCGAGGTAAGAAGCGGCCAACAGACTTGCATGTAAATGGAATATAGTATTAATACTTGTACTTTCTGGCGTATTGATTACTTTAAGGATTTTTATATTGATTTTTATATTATTTATATTGTATTTAAAGAAATAATAAACGCCGATTTGTAAACACTGAAAATGAATATATTGTACTATTATATTTAAAAGAACGTAACTACAACAAATACACTATCCAAAAACCACTACGTAAAACTTATAATGTTATTAGTTATATTGGTTTGCAGATATATTATAAATTTGAATAAGTACATAATAGTCGAAGTATATTTTCGAATGCATTACATATAAATGTCTTACTTTTATTAAATTGTATTATTTTAATCGAAGTATGTTTTAATTCAATAAAATGATTAGCATCTCATTATTTCAGTAGTTGGTTTCGTTGTATAGAAAATAATGTTACGTAATCACAATCTATTTATTGTGACAATTACACCATTGCTATCATAATAGTCTGCATTCCGTCAGTTGGAATAATTATTTTACAGGATTATTCGCGTACTGATTATTCACCATATTAAATTGTAATATATTAGGTGTTAACATAAATAACGTCCTTTTTTTCAAATTTAAAATGCGCGCCAGAAGTAAATAAAAATAGTAAAGTTTGTAAAGAAAATTTTCTGCTCTACAAGATATTGTGTATACTTTTACATTACATTTATTATTTTATTTTATTATAGGCCTTCAAAATGGAATGTCAAGTAGACAAAAGTGAGCACTTTCGACACCGACACAAAGACTCCAAAGATGCTCGCGATATTTTCGAAGTGTACGATGAAGATGCTATGAATAAAATGACAGCTCGTCGATGGTTTTCGTGTTTCAAAGACGGTAATTTCAACCTGAAAGACATGGAGCGTTACGGACGATCACTGGAATTCGATGAAGACCACTTAAACCATGTTATTCATGAAGATGCTCTTCAAACCACTGATTAATTGGCTGAACAGTTGAATTGGAGTAACATGATCGTATACTGCCATCTTCAATCGATGGGAAAAAGCCAGACGATCAGCAATTTAGTCTCACATGTTTTGTTATTAAGGAGAACACATTATTATTGTGAAGTTGTAATTATTCAGAACATAGGTCTGTGATAATTTAAATACTAATTAAATGTATTAATTATAAAGATATACATATAAAATCAATTTTGTCAAAAAATATTGTTATTAATAATGTTAAATAATATGATTCGAATCTGGATCTCTTTTCCAATCTGAGGAAAGTGCATTACCAAGTATGCTACAGCGACTGTATTTTAAACGACAAAGTTTCTTCACACTTTTTCAAATTAACATATTTTGAGCGAAAACAACAAAAATCAACGTTCGAAAATGGTTTCCTTACGTATCATTGAGCTATGCATGACCACAAATAAAAGTTCCTTCACCGCATCATTACAGATGATGAAAAATGGTGCCTTTATGTATTTATATATGAAGAAATAGAAGGAATGGGCGAGTCATGATCAACAAACAACACCCAGTGCGAAATAAGGTTTGCATCCGCGCAAGGCGATGATTTGCGTCTGGTGGGATTAGCAAGGCGTATCAATATAGTAATACAACAAAAAGGGCCGGATGGGAAGTATGGCGATCTTCGGCAACACGATAACGCCCGCCCTCATATCATTAACATTACGAAAAATGCCATTCAAACACTTTGTTGTGAAGTCCTACCGAACCCTCCATATTCTCCAGAGGTGCTGTCTAATTGACATCCTTTCCTGTCGCTTTGCTCAGCGTGTTTCATTTAATAATGACGTCAAATTGTGGACATGGTTTGATGAATTCTTCGAGTTAAGACCGGATGGTTCTTATCGCAGAGGCATTGAAAAACGTAATACATATATGAATGAACACAATAAAGAAGAATACATTATTGATTCATTTGTTGTAGTTTTTTGTTCTTTTCATTTATAAAAAACGGACACTACTTTTGCTAATACCCAATGCTTCAATCAATAAAGGAATTAATATACAGTAAAAGTGATTTGATATTAATTTATAACATTACACATATTCCGTAAATAGGTGTGTTGATTGATATTTACGATAACTGAAATAAGAAAACAAATTAGGTACTTATGAAAATAATAATATAACTATTTTTTCATTGATACTATCATTAAGACTACACACATCCCTGAAGAAACGAGGCGATTTTATGTCAATTTGTTGGAAAAAAGGTCAAGGATTCCAAACCCGATACTTTAAAAATATCCCATCACACATATTATAATATATGAATATTAATGTAAAATTTTCTCGTTAATAAATTAAAGAAATAATATAAAAAAAATTAATTTAAAATAAGGAAATAATGTACAGCTGATCTTATAGTGAGTACGATTAAGGAAGTATCACTTAGGTGGTCTGGTCATATGGAACGGATGAGTGAGGAGAGAATGATAAGAAAGATATATGGCGCCTATGTTGATGGGATCAGAAGTAGAGGACGTCCGCGGAAGACTTGGCACGACCAGGTAAACCAGATACTGGAAAATGGTCCTATTAGAATCCTCAATAATCGACTAGCATGTATGAGAAAATGTATGAAAATGTGGATGAGGCGAGAATAGTAGATCAGGACGGAAGAATGTGGCGCGCTATCTTCTTCCCTGGATCTGCGGGAAAACAGCGTGATGGTAGGTTCGTCAGTTAACTCACAATTTTTAAATGTATCTGGATATACACAAGAATATATTGTAGCTTTTTAAAATTACATACTTCAATAATTACATTATTTCATATTATTATAATCTACGATACATAATACATCTACAGAAAATTATAATATATTCTTAGTTTCATTAAAATAATTCTCTTCTCGTAATGTACGTTAATCAATGACAGCGCTTTGCTGTTTAAAATAATATATATTTTGTAAAATTAATTATATTTTTAACCGAAATTTCCAAGTAGAAATTCGTAAATTAATGAATGAAATAATATTAGTTTTGTGCTATTCTGTTCTGTACTAGATTTTGATAGATTAGACTTTACTACAATTCTGTACTGGTTCTATTTTTTTTGGTAATAGGTTTCGCCTTGCGGCATCATCAGATCACACACATCTGTTAACTAATTTCTGATGATCCCTTAGGGCAAAATCGGTAACCTAGAGAAGGAACGAGCAACGGTCCGTACGAAGTATAGAAGTATGATCGTATTTCATAATTATTATATATTAGGTATACTGTCTGTCATTTAAAGTTTAAAAAATACTTCGAGTTATGATTTTATTGGTAAAATTATTGGATAATTTAAGCGGTAAGTATAAAATTTATAACATGTATAAACAATGTGTTAAAGAATGCCAATACGTGTAAAGTCAGTGTAATGGCTCTTATCCATGGAATGATACGATGTGATACGTATCAAAGATTTCAGTAAATTTCAGCATCGAGTACATTTGTAAAAATTTTGATCAAAAGATGAACTCAGTGATCAGCATATGAGATTGGTAGAACCGACCTGCGTACATAACGCTCGATTTGAATGCGAGACGTGCACACAGACGTCACATGGAACTATAGATATGGTAGAGGTCTGAATGCTCTGCATATTTTCAGGGCCGTTTATTCATGTGCTCCACAGCCAATTAATGTTGAACCGTTCTGACCAAACGGAGATGGCAATAACATTGCAGCGGATCCAGTTCGAGAAGCCAAACTCTTCGGCCCATCCTTTCGGAAATACCTCAAGGGAGCATCTTCACTTATAAACTTTATTTGTGCAAATTAACTTTCTAATAATAATAATAATAATAAATGGCAACTTTTGTAAGTCCTGTTTTAATTAAATACTTTACTATAGTCACAGCATATAGACTCACTCGCTCATTCCGAATTATATACATTGCGACATACATCATCACGCGTGAGATCTGAGTAGAGATAGGGCGCTCAGTCTCACCATTTACCAAACCTTCTGGTCCGAAATATGTAACCTTCAAATATCAGCCACTCCATACGAGTGACTCGACAACTGAGAGTGCACACATTTCGACTCATATTTACAATAATTTATTCTGAAAGTTAAATTATAACATATATTTTATTTGACACTTGTTGAACAACGGAACTGAACATTCAATGAGTTAACATTTGATGTTTGATATACAACCAGCGTAAAGTGAGGTGCGAGACAAAACATCGTTCTATTGCTCGTGTCTTTGAGTCTCGGTATATACACGATGGACTACAAAGGTGAAGAGTTATCCATTCAATGAATTTCATGGGATCATAATCCATGTCCAAAAACAACACAAAATGAAAATCTTAAAAAAAAAATACAAAAACAAACGAAATGTTACCATGAAAAATTTTACAATTACACCTTTAGACGTCACTATGATTAATCTTTATTATCCATAAACAAATTATATATCAAAGTATACAAAAAGAGACAGTATATTATGAAAGCAGGAAAACAATTTACAACAGAGAGAAAAAGAAAATGCCAATTTACATATTAAATTATACAACAGAAATAATATATCAAGAAACATGAAACAATCATTGTTTGTAAGTAATATATAAATTATTAAATTATACTGTATATACAATTAAGTGACAATATCATAGAAGGCAGGCATAAGGGTGGCATTAGAAAATACATCCCCTGAGCGGGATAAAGAGGATTGGACACGTATGTGTGATTACACCATCTATTATCTCACGCCGTTTGTTGGTCTAGTCAGAATTTCCTATCTTGAGATCCACACCCTAATAAAACTGCGGAAATGTTGAGGTTCTATCGAGAGCTTCAGAAAGAAGGCATATCTTGTTTATACCGTCGGCTGGCATGCGTATGAAAATATACACCTTAGAAGAGCTTCGAGATAAAGACAGATTATCCACTATCTAATTAGCAGCATTCTCCGATACCTTGAATATATTTACCGCCGCCATGACGATGAACATTTGCGATAACTTGCGGTCCTTGGCAGTGGCGTAGTGCTAAAAAAAGAAGAAATTTAACACAAACAAATAGTAGTAACACAAAAACGTGTTTAAAACTTTAACGTCCTAAACATTAAAACGGACAAGACTAATAAAACTATGTAGGTGATGACTAATCAACTCCCCAAACTTAACTAAGTATTAAAGATTTCAATTTTGCTTATTCAGGTTCGACACAATAGAATAAGGAAGTATATTTCGAATAAAATTACCTGGTGTTATTTATAGTTGTAAGAAGTGTATTCAGGTTCAGTTTAGAATTTAAGCTTTCATAGAAAAATAGCGTAAAAAAAACCAGTACGACAACACCACTATTTATGAAATGTATGCAAATGCCCACATATGGTTTGTTGCTAATAATAATAATAATATTTCGTTCTAACAACTCATAGCGGAATGCGTTTCGGTCGTGGAATAAAGTACCGGAACGACTTTTCGGTGCGTACCGATCCCGCTACACCACTGGTCCTTGGCAAAGTGGTAGGCAGAAATAGCGGGGCAAGATCGTATAGATGATAAAGCAACTAAAAGCTAGCAGCAGACGGGTCACGAACATTTAGTGATGAGGGGTCGACTGTGAGCAAGACCAAAATGTATTTAACTGACTAAAAATAAATATTTTTTTTTTGCGAAATCACTGATAATCGTGAGTTTGCAATTTAAGAAATAAGTTATTTCGCAATGAAAATAAATAAGATAAATTACATAGAAAGATATGCAGAATCGAACATTTTTATTGTTATTTTATTGTTCAAGTCCTAGTGATAACTGTGTATTAACGAAACTATATTGCACAGTTTAGAGTTTGAGTCCTTGTGATACTATACATTTTTTCGATATTTTTATTTCTTTAAAAATGATTAATTGCTATACTTAATTACTTTTACGTAAATAATTGGTTATAATTCATAGACTACGTAACCGTTTGAAATTTCAGGAAGAAAATATGTACGAAGAACACGTGATCCAAGAAAATATATTGAATCGATTAGTTAAGTAATGAAATACCTATCCATTTACTTTCTTAAATAGATGAACAATTATAAAATTTTACCCAAACATTCTCTGTGCAACATACAAAAATATTTATCAACATAAAGGTCAAGAGGCATTGGAAATAAATTGGTTAATGTCGTGGAAGTAATTACGAACTAATAGTATATTTCAAATTAAATAACAAGTTTCGTGTTCTATAAAAATAACCGGAATGGAGAAAATTTTGTCACAATTGAACCCGAAGTAAAAGCGCGCACAAAACAAAAAGATAGAAAATTTGTTTACCATTTTTTTGTATTATATTCAGATTAATACACATCTAAAGTTGTAACTAATTGACCAATAATGTTGGTACTGAAAAGTGAATTTATCAAGAACGCTAGATTCAAGAGGGGAAGTGAATTCGGGTCAGAAGGTAAAACGGATGTGATGGTATATTGGTGAAGAAAGGGGATTGTTTTAGATGCTTCAGGCTAGTGAGTATCTTAGGTGAGAGGGTAGATTCGGGTACGAAGTCTTCAGGCACCGTGAAGAAGCTGTATCAATCGTCTGGTAGATTTAGCAGAGATAATTGGAAAAATCGCCAATTATTAACTTACATAAACTTATCATCCTACCATTTCTTTGCAGGGATAGAAAGAGAGGATATAATGCCATGCTCTTTTGTTCTGATTTAGTAATCTTGCCTCGTATATTTTCATATATCTTTTCAGGCACGCTCGTGGATTATACATATCTAGTGTACCCAGTGGCGTGCAGTAGGTATAGAATTAGGTTATTATTAGGTGAGAAATTTTCTCTAATATCATGATAAAATATAATATATATAGGTTATGAACTATTGTTTAATCGATGTCTTTAAGCGAAATGAATCCGTCATAATAAAAATTAAAAATTATGAAAACAACACGTTTAATAAGATAGTAAAATTAACGAATTAGTAAATGAGGTAGTAGATGCTTCGATCATAGCATAAGTAAGAAATCCGTACAACATGAATTAGTTGATCCATTTCAGACTCTGCCGAGAGTAATTTTCAATTTAGTAGGTAGCAATTGTATGGCTTGAATAAAACGATAGATTAAAGCAGTGGCTAGTAATTGTAGTAGCAATAAATGAACAATAACCCCGTAGAGGACTACAGCACTCCGGTGGCGTCGCACGGTAGCATCTAGAACTTCGCAACTAATCATTATTCTAATACACGGTGAGCGCTAGCGTAATTATAAGATAATATAGATTATTTTATTTATATTTGTTTTCCTGAATTTTTAGTAATGCACAGCTTTTTGCTTACATGCAATACACGCCCCTGAGTGTACCTAATTTTGCCAGATATTTCGCATCTCAGGACGTCTCCTTTCCTGGTACCATCAACGCATGTCTAATATGATATATTGTTTTTAATACCCTCTCCATTTATTGGAGAGGGTATTATAAACAATATATCATATTAGACATATAGGTAGTATATACCTCGTATGTTGGAACTATTCCATCCTTTTTAGTTATATCGACTATGCTACAGACAGATCCACATTCGGTCACAATTTTACTATTTACCCTACCGTATTAAAATTTTACATCGCTTTCATCTTCGCTTACGTCTACAATCCTTTTGTCATTTCTTCAACTTAATAAGTGTAAACGTGTACATAAAAAATATTTTTGTAAATAATTCACATTATTATTAAATAAATTTTATTGTGAACAATTTAACTCAGATTTTACGAATCCCTCCTCCAGAGGTTGCAGTAATCATCGGTATGAGTGTTCCAGCCATTCGCTACTGAATTATTGAGTAAGTAAGGGGCTGGACTGGGTTGAAAATGTTGCTTAACCAGTTGTAGTGCTTTTTCTGAATCTATTATTATCACGTTGTTATTTTTTAGGTGCAACGTTAAAAATATTATAGTTTTACGTGTGGTAGAGAACTGAAGCAAGGATGACAGACGGTATTTTTAATACTTTAATTACGCCTATACTAATATTTTTTAAAGTACATACATTTTTTAAAAATAGCCATAAATAAAAAGAAAACTAATGTAAAACGAGCGTGTTGTTACCTTAATAACAATTATTATTAATTATTAATAAATCTTAACATTTATCTTATACGTATATATATAGATATGGGTGGTAAATTGAAGAAATAAATCCTACGGATATTTTATTAATTTTAAGCGGTCACGTAAAACGGGAATATCCGATGTATAATGGTTGTGTTTGATAAGGTAGATTTTTTTGTAGAAATTATTTGGTCAGACTACTGAATACTGTTCAGATTATTGTAGAGTATCTACAATGTTTGCCAAAGGCCATACACATGGATTCGTTCCACTTCTGAGACATCGAGACTTGCTCAGCACCAACTTTCTAGTACAAGCAAGTTCTCTGACCAGTGAATGGCAACGACTACAGAATAGCTTCGGATACAATAAGAGCCGTGACTGAAATGCAGTATTTATATTTTGTTTATATATTGTAGGATGCTGTTCAGCCACCGAGGGAAGCTGGACGTTCCTCACCGGCCAGACAGAGTAGAGCATGAAATAAAATATGGGTTCGTTACAAGATTCAGATCACATACTTACTTCGTATGCCCTTTGATGATCGCCATCGGAGGAAATCTGTACATAGTGCATGTGTCGGTATGAAGTGGTTATTCCAGAATAAAAGCAAATTAATTGTAACAAATTACATATTCATGAAAAAATTATAAATCGGTTGAATCTAAAAGAGATTCATGAAATATCTTGCTAAACAAACAAATTTAATCTTACTCCTACACAAGTACAATTTAAATTAAAAATATGAAAGTCATAGTAAATTAAACCGTAGAATATTTTTCACACTTGTCTTTTCTTTAGCCAAATCATTTTGCACCGCCCATAGTCCTTGTTCATTTGCGGGATCCGAGGTGAAATCTCATTATTCCTAGGTTCAGGCATAGTTTTGTGCTATCAATAATTCAACGATTCATTGAGCGTCCGTTATCTCAATGAATTCCAATCATTTGGTTAGCGCTGCCTTTCATTTAATAATATAGCTGGTACTAAGCCAGCCACCCAAAAAGGCGGCCAGTGCGCGTCTGCAGAGCGAGTTCCACTGCCGTTCCAACGAACTCCTCTCCCCTCCTGTCGGCGCATAATGGTGAAACAATGGAAATAGATAAAAATATATAATATATACATTCTGATTTCTGGAGTTGCGTGACGAAATTTTTAAAGTCAAAATATATATATACATGTGAACTTTTTTTAATCTTTTTTTGCTTTTCTTTTCATAACACAAATATTATTTTGTTACTTTAATGTATTCTATTATATGTATTATCTTTTTTAGTGGTGTTTAACGTACTCATACACGCACATCGTCTATGCTCGATTATCAAAATTTAAACCTTGTATCTCCTTCTCTTTCTTTTACTAACCTGTCCCTTGAGCGAGGAAGAAGGAAAGAGGTCACTGTAATCAACAATCTCGAGCTGCAATGAGTTCAGAGTGTGATTAGAACTATATACGGGCTAATCTGCTCTTGCTTCAATTCGCTTTACTGCCGCTAATATTAATTAATAAATATATATTTAATTCAGCTAATACATAAAATCAATTCTTATTACATGAGTGTTATCAGTGCTTGTTACATATTCTGTGCCGCATGTCTTGTGGTTAAAAAGAAGAGATAATTGATCTAGCATCAGGCAGACTGAAAAAGTAAGTGCCTCCTATCTCCCATTATTGCCACCAATCTTTATGGCGAATCAGGTTTTCATAAAAAAAAAACCTGACCACCGGAATAAACCCATTATTATTACTATTATATCAAAATCATCATCATTATCCCTGGTTCCACAGCTTGGTATGAGTCTTGAGCTTCTCAAAACAACATCTTACTGATCTGTGTACTGAGCTGCATCTCGCCAATTACTATTAACAAGATGGATTAGCTTTATTTTTAATATCTTGACGTCATTTGTTTCTACCTACTCTTCGTCTTTCTTCAGATTTATTTTTAAGCATTTCGGGGATTGCGCTATATTCACAAGCTCTATATGGCCTTGCCATCAAAGGAATGACAATTTTATGAATTTTGTCGACTTATCATACAGGTCGTAAAGTTTCCGGTTAAAACACACTCCATTTTCTTCGACAGCTCCGAAAATTCTCCTGAGCATTCTTCTTTCAAATACATCTAATGTCATTTCTTCTTGTTTTGTTAGAGTACAGGTTTCATTTAAGAATAAATATAATTCATTAAAGTTTTATTTAAATTTGAAATATTAGTTTAAATATTGTCACTTGTAATTTTGGATCACAGGGTGTGCATTAAAAATCTATTGTTGTGTAATTTAAAGGAGCATATCAGTACAATGCCACTATCGTATGACCACAATACTATCAAAGATGTACAAATATGTATAAATAAGTCATGATAACTAACAACAACTATCAAGAAAAGCTGCATACTTCGAACACGTTCTCCTAAATGAAAAATATTATATTTCACCACTGATTATGTAGGGGTAGCAGAATCGTACGTAGAAAAAGATTATCTCAGCTGTTTAACCACAGACAGAAGTAAACTATTCAAAATATTGGTGATTTTTTACATGGGGTATCAACATAATGCAACATAGTCGTCAACCTTCGATAGAATGCGACTCATAAAGTCATGTTATGAATTATATGTGCGCAATATTTTTTTGTGTACGCGCGCACACCTTAGAGAGAACATTGGTCACTACCAGATTGCCTGTTCTGTTTACAGTTTGAAATAATTATTTCACGGTGATTTAGATACAATGTATGACAGTGAGTTGTACTTTTTTTTTCCATATAAATGTCAAAGATTAATCAGATGTAAAAATATTAAAAAAATATATAAATAATTTTGCCATAAATAAAATAGATACTTGTTAAATCGATAAAAAAATGTTTGAAAATAAATGGTATTTAATTTTATTTTCGATTTGCGTATCTGTTATGTCAACTTGCAAGTAAACAAATAATAACTGGTATTTTGCACCACAACGATCAATATACCTTAAGATGTCCAAAATTTTCTTAACCTTATGGGTGTAATTTAAAAAAATTAAAGGAGGTTTTAGAATTTTCTTTATTCAAAAATAAATTTGTAATGCCATTACAAAAATTTGTACCGGGAGGGTAACTATATTATAGATTGTTTGATGATTGGCGATTTTTGTGCTCAATTAGCAGTAAGGTTCAAGGTACTATGAATATTGGGCTGTCAAATGAATTATTCAAAGATATTAAGGAGCAATGTATTCTCTTTCTAGACACCCACGCTAATGTAAGCCTAATTGCAAAAGCTCGTAAATCAATCTGGTTTAAAATTGAGATTTTTGTCCCATATTCAGCCATTAAAAATTATGTGAAAAAATAGTTAAAGCATCCATAATTAATTTTGGTGAAGATCGATAAATCATATATGTATATTTTCTTTTTCAAAACTGAGTTTTATTTGTATGTAACTATTAAGACATTATTATACATTTATACATATCATTTACTTATATCAGAAGTTGTACATTAAATTATACTTTTTTTTAAACTACGAGGCGCGTTTTTAAATAAAGTACCGTTGCCGGATATTCCCGGTGAAGCGCTGTGGTTACGATTTTACGTATATTCAATGGTTTCCTTCATCTGTTGACTCACCGCATGCAACGTTAGAGACATTCACATAGTGTTGCCATTTTGTAGTGAGTGGTTAAAATGTTCAAGACCATAGATCAGCTCGCAGACTGTGAGATACGGTCCGTGATTCATTTCTTGAATGCACAAAATACGAAACCAGCTGACATTCATCGCTAAGCGTGTCCTGTTTAGTCCTGATTTGATGTCAAGTGATTTTCATCTTTTCCTTCATCTAAATTGGTTGTGATGACGATAATGAACTCAAAGACGGCGTACAGACAAGGGTGTCGTTCTATGATGAAGGTATACAAAAATTAGTACCCCATAATGACAAAAACCTTAGTAATGATGGCGTCTATGTTGAGAATTAGTTAAAGGTATGTAACATCTGAAGAAAGTAAAGTATTGTAAAAATTATGCAGTGTTTCCTTAAAAAAATCCGATACTTACGTAAAAAATGCGCCTTAAATTACTTAGACAGGACCTTTACACTAATTTAAAACTAATAAACTGAATATTATTTGCCATTATTAAAACAATTCAAGCATTATTAAGCAAAGACCGCGACCATTGAATTCATTTTCTGCTTACTGCCACAAAATTGTTTTAATATGGAAAATTTTTACATAAACGAAATATATTTTCTTATAATATTGAAGCCAAGTTTACGTAGACAAATCTGAATTGAGACAAATTAAACAAATATTCAAAATTAACAGAGTTATAAACCATTAAATTTGCAGGACATATCATCAAAAAATACGTTTTTAAATAATATATTTTATTTATTATTTACTCACATGCTTTAAGGCTTCAACTACTATTTAAAATCATGTTTTATATCAAAAACATTATAATTACTTACTAAATAATATTTATATCGATCCTATTAATGTATATTTTGTATGTAAACTGGAAAAATGAAATTATACCCTTAAACGATACATTATATTTCACGTATAAAAATTGTTCATTCCAATTTTAATTTGAAAATATATTTTGTTCGTTTACCCGCAGTTTGCAGTGCACTCCTCCAAGTGCTCAAACGTCCGCAATGCGCTATTCGCAGTAGAATCTGACGGCTGCGGCCAGGGGCGGCGAACTGAGAGCGGGGGTAGCTCGAAGGTTTATTGGTTCTTATAGTGAACAGGTATAATTTGTAGGGTTATTGTGGAGTATCACCCTCATTGCAATTGTGAAAATATTACATAAACCACATGAAATCAAAGAAAACAAATTCGATTTGCTTACGATCTTTTGGATGAAAATTAAAACTAATTTGTAATATACATTTTTATGTATATCGAAAGCCATTATTCACTTTATACCACCTTCAGTAGAATAGTTTCGATTTATTATATGTAATTTATTTTCGCTTAATATCCATATTGAGTTATACCGCAGCAAACCCCCAATGATTTTTTGATAATTAAAAATAAATATCTTGAACAATGTCACCGGTTAAATGAAAAGAATTACTGATATAAACGTTAAGGCACATTTGATTATTTAAATAAATATTGAAATAAATGTGTTTATTGTGAATATTAGAGTTACTGTAAAAGTTAGCTTTGCCAACGTAGGTTAATGTTTTTTTTTATTATAATGGTTGAGGAAACAGCATAGTGGAAAGAATTTTGAAGAGGGACTAAAATAGGTAACAGAAGGACTGAAGGACCGATCAGAACCAGGAAGAAATACGACCCACCTGAGAGTTGCTTCTTTAAGTTTTTAATTTAAGAATTTTTTCTTCACTGGAGCTCTAGGTCTTCGATATGCTCGAAGAATTCTTGAATACACACGTCGGTGATGGTGCGAAGTATGACACAATAAGCACAATAGCAAAATGTACAGATTTCGACTCGTACAGCGAGAAACTGAAAACACAAACAGTACCATATCAGCCCCACACAGCTGGACGATAATTCACAAGCCAACAATTTGGTCTCACTTGGCAGAAAATATATGGCGGCAGTCAATGCTCTTCGATCAACTCCGAAGGCCAAACGTTATTACTCAACTCAATTGGTCCTAAACCATAGATGACACCACAAAAAAGGTCGTGCTAGGAAGGAATAGTTAAGGAATAGCTAAGGAAGGTTAATAGGAGGTAATAGATAGGAACCATTCTCTACATCTCGTTCACATGCATGCGAGACGGCTATCGGTAATCCATAAATCATAAAGGAGGACCAATATTTAATATAATACACATTTATACGCATGTCTTTTGCGCAGAGTCCTGATAAATAATTATAAAAATAATAATTTTGATCGGTCAAAGCATGTAGGATTGTGCAGAGAACAGATAAATAGATTAAATTTAGTTTATTTAATTGTTCGTAAGTTATTAAAAAAAAACAGTTAAACTCTTATTCATACCCATTGTAGTATCTATAGATTGCAGTGGGTAGTCAAATTATAGTAAACGCATATGATGAGCATTTTTAAGATGTTTACTGACAATATTTTTTTTGCCTTATGTTGTGTCATTGAATTTATTTATTTATTTATTTGTAACTATATAATACATATAAAAATTTGTTTGGAGTGTGCCTGTCTCAATAGAGAAATTCTGTGTCGAGACGGGCATAAATTTGTGGGCATTGTTAATGCTCTGTATAATATAAAAAATAAAAAAATGAAAAATTGTTACGGATTTCCGATTAACTATATAAATTGTATCAGAGATAGCAGGAAACAATCAGCGAGGTCTTGAGTTAAGATATAAAGCAATTTTAGGTGGAGATAAATAAAAGGTCTCAAAAGATTTCAAGTCGAGGACGATGTGACCTCCTGAACCTTTTTTCCTCTTATTTATTTCCAAAATGAATTGGTTCAGGGCGGTCAGTCATCTAGCGATAATTCGTCAAAGTATTGTGACTTTTGACACTCAGTTCCATATTTTTAGACCTTTTTGTGACATCGTTCGTTTTATTAATGTAATTTTATTCATCTCACGCCTAACTACGCATTAAATATGGACCTGGGTGGACATATTGAGATGGCCAAGGAATTAGAAAGCTTCACCTATAAATACATTTTTGAAATACTGAACCAGAGCAATACCATCGACTAGAAGCCAGATTTCACCCGACACGTGCATCGCACCTTTTCTAACGTCCCCTCCACCTTATCGATCTTCACCACTGACTTCCCAGCGCTGCTTTTCAGATCTGGGGCGGGGGTTAAGGTTAGCTGTACCAAAATTAACACGATCAGTCATGTCGACATTGAAGACATTGTCAGCTTCCAATAAATATTAAAACATCTATATTAAAATCAGTTTCCCTTACATTCTTTCGTCTCTCAGAACTAAAACCCTCCATTGACACAAAACTGCCGAACACAATAAGGTATCATTTTAATGAAATAAATCTAAAGTAATTTTGTATTTATATTTAACTTTGTTTAAAGCACTGCATTGTTTTTGTGTAAAACGGTTTCGATAATAAAATATCTTCGTCAGGACTGGCGTACTAAGATACTTTAATATCGAAACTGGTTGACTTAAAAACAACACAGTGGTTTAAACAAAGTTAAAGTAAAAATTCAATTTTAAATTATGTCTAACCACAAAGTTTAACGCGACAAACATCAAAAATACAATAAATCTAAAGTCTCTAATAATTAATAATGTTTAATTAATTTATTTTTGTGAATTGTAATAACTTGCACGGCAGAACTATATTTTTATTTATTCAATAAATTAACAAATTGTGAAAAACCGGGAACAATAATTAAATAATGTAATTAATTAAAAATATGACCGAAAACTGATCTGCCAACGAGGATAGGTCGAAATCTTCGCAGCCTTGAAAATACCCAAAACATTAAAACTTTTAAATATAATCTTATTAAACTTGAATGCCCTGAAGCACAATGACGCTTCAAAACCATTTGGTAGTTTTATAGAAATATTCGTCAAGATCTTCAAAATATTGTACCAAATTCGCGACGAGCCAAGTTTTAGCTGCCGCAATTTTTTTTTAAGTTAGGGAAGAGATGAAAGTCTGACGATTCTATGATAGATGTATAAGGTGGATGGCTCATCAAGTGGCATGCAGCTCATTTTAACTGTTATTGTGAATACCGGTGCATTGTTATGGGGAAAGATAACACCTTTCATCAGTATTTCGGTTATTTTTTCTTGATTTCTTCACTTAATTGGGTTATAGGCTACCGTAGTTTTAATTTGTTTGTCTCTATCCAAGTAATCTTTTAGAATAATACCCTTATAAAATCCTAAAATCATTATCGGCTGATATAACTGACAGGAACTTCTTCGGAGGGGGTAACCGCTGTTCTGCTGATATTTGGATTGGTTGATAGTGTTTGATTCAAAGTCATTCATAGTCACAAATCGTGCCAAAAAATTGTCGTAATTAGTGAAATGTAGCAAAGCGCTCCCGTGAAGTTCGGACAAGAACACGTTTTTGTTCCGCCTCACAAGCCTTGGAACTCACTGAGCAGAAAACTTCTATAAGTGCGGTTAAGGTGAAGTCTATTAATTTACTTTACATTTTTAAAACTAAGATTTAGAACTTGTCACAATACAAGGTCCGTGATATACATCTTGCCGTCAGCTAAACTCCGCTGCCCTCTTTAATTATTGTCATGGTACATGTAATGGTACAGATAAAAATGAAGCTAATAAACTTATATTTCTATAATGGTATGATAGACTGCCCCCAGATTGTTGGTCTGCTTGACTTTCACGCACCATTGAGGTTATCGAGACACAATTTATTGTTCTATTACATTGGTAATGTCAGAACTCATGCATTAGCTAACTCCGCTGTCCCAAGAATGCATTCTTTGGGGAATGAATATGCGGAGGTAGTAAACACTCTACTTTTACTCTAGTACTTTTGCTGTAAATTTAACTCTTTATAGAACTGCATTATTACAATTTTTCTGTCTCAACTCAGTGGTAACGGACAAATTGCTTTACTTCACATTTTGTATTTATTTTTAATTTTTATCGTGAAAGGACAAGCTGACATTATGTAATTTTTTTCTTTGTGTATTGCACTTCTGATTTTTGAAATTTTCTGTTGTTTTACAAATTATATTAATGCCTGAATAGGGCGTGCATATATAATAATAATAAATAAATAAATATTTCCGACATGTCTCCAAAGATTTGTTTTTGTATAAAATCTTTGATAAATATTCTTCAATAATGGAGTGCAGACAGATATTTTCTTAAAAATGTCAAACATCCTAACTAAAATGTGAACAATTATTTTTAATGATGATATTACTTTAGAATATACAAAGTTTAAACATTTTGATAATAGTAATAAATGAAGACCAGCTGGTGTCTTTTTATTCAAGGTTTCGAAATGTTTAACCCACCCTAATATTTCTAAGTGTACTACTAATTTAGTTTTAGACCGCTTCTACCGTAATCTTGGATTATTTACCAAATGATAGCTAGCATGGTTTACGTATAAGCTGCTTAAATAATCTTGAATGGACATTAATAATAAATACAAATTTCTCTCCTCTATAGAAGGAAGAAGATAAAAATTTCTAGAGAAATTTGTATCTAACCCTCATCCTAATTCGATATAATAAAGCTTATTCCAGATTAAAGAACGCCCTGAACTGTCCGTTTGATTAGGGTCTCTGAAGAATAGTATATTTAATAAATTTCACTCGTATCTCTTAATTATGATTAAAATGCTTTTCATCAAAAATTTTCAGCGAACAAAAAACAATTTATATACTCAACGAAAGATATACGTTTTGTCAATGACCTCTAATTCAAATGATTGTAGTTAATTTCACTTGCTCATAAGAAGAATATTATGATTTTTTAATATTTCTTGATACCCATTTGTACTTCTTACTGGAATATTCCGTAACGGAGGATACAGATTTAGTTATGTCTGTTTCGTCTATTACATAGACATACGTTTACCTGTTATGCAAAGATATATTTTTTAACCATTTTGAAATTTATTATCCGAAATAAAATTTTGAGTATTACTTTTACAACTTGTCAAAATGGTTAGTATCAGATTAAGTAGATTTTTCATTAAAAAAAATAAATAATAATTTACAGAAAAATATTTGGCTAAATTACATACAGATGTACTTTAGATTTTCATTATTAAATTTCCAATAATAGTTTGAAATATATGCGATGATCAAAGATTATATTTTCATCCTACATAATGCTCGGATATAATACGAAGTTACAAAGAGAATTTAAAGTATATTTACAATAAAATCACATTTTTTTTATTATAACGTTTTCAATGCTGACACATCATCATCACTAATATTACTAATACTATACTTAAAACTAAAGGGCTACATACTACTCGGGGTTAAGGAGTGGAGGGGGGTGGGTTAGAATTGGGTGGGTGTAGGGGCGTAGTCAACAAGCGCAGGAGAATGGACCTAATAGAAAGTGTTTGAATATTGATGACATTTGTTTAGTATTAGTAAAATTACTATTAAAAACGTTATAGTATAACATATTAGTGAAAATAAAGTGTTTTTATTTAAAATGGCCTTTCACAAAGTTGCACGAGAAAATTTCGAAAAAAATAATTTAAACGTTTGAACATGTAGGTATCTAAAATATATTTTTTAGAAAGAAAAAGATATTAATCTCTTAATAATTACAGTTTATTTTTTTCGGCAGTCAACATAACATAAATGGGTGCCGACGACTGCCGAAAAAATTCGGTCAGCTTTTAGAGTTTCCTTTCTAGTAATTATTTAAAATATGTAATTTATTAAATTTCTTATTTTTAAATACTATAAAATTCTCTAGGTACCTATATAAAATTTAATTCAATGTTTTCATACTTTTTCGGATATTGTAATGTAAGAGACCAAACGTGAATTTCGATTTGTTTGAAAACGATATATTTATTAACCAATGCAAAAATATTTCTTTGTGAATAGTACATTTTCTCTTTGAACCTTTTACAATCAATTTATAGACAAAATGTATGGTCTTTATATGGAAATATTACGAGACCAAACATATCGTTGTACGAAAGATAATTAATACTATTGCGAAAAAGATTATATAAGGCTCCGCCATTATATTTTTTCTGGGATAATTACAATATATTTAGATATTTAAAAAAAATAAAATGCTTTAAGATTGAATACATCTTTCATAATAAAATTGATTGAAAGTATATATTGCTGTAGTTTTTACAAAAAGATTCGAAAACTTTACACAAAATTGACTCTCCGACAAAAAGTTAAATACTATAGGAGACGCCAGAATTAATTAATAATCCATATTACTTTTTTATATGTATTTATTCATCAAACTGTTGTTAAGTACAATGATATAATACAATACTTTCTTTTCGTGCTACGCTTCTCTAAAAAGCACATGCTTGTGCAGAGAAGTGGATAAATATATAATATATAATGTTTCCAAAATTTAATAAAAATGAATTATTTATTAATTCTAGCATCTTCTATCTGATTTTATTGAAAGGTGTTTAAGATTCCGTAAATATAAAGAATATTGATTTTATATCATGGGAAGAAAGATGTATCAATTTGAAAGTATAACATATAAGTTCGAAAATTTGTCGTCAACTTACTATGTTGGTGTAGTGTAATCGGTTAATACATTTCGCTGGATAGGAAAAGATCCAGGTTCGAATTCGGGTAGCAACAAAAATATTTTTTCGATAAATTGATTTTATCTGTATTTCTTTGTAATTGTACATTTAATTTGAAAAAAATGAGTTTTTTAGTGATAATACAGAGAAAGAGAAATATATTTTTACACAATATATACCTACGCAAGAAAATATTTGTCCTTGTTATTTATGATCTTCCTCACTCCGGAAAACGCGGTATTTGAGTATTATTACATCTGAGTGACCGTGCATATAGGTTTCATAAAGGTAAAGATTATGTGCCCAATTGAAAACGTTTATATTCACGCATAGTTTATTGTTTTTCTTCATTATTTATAGAGAAAATCTGCAACTCGATCACGATATCTATTAATTAAGATATTATATGATCAGACACGAGGAGTAAAAGATATAGGTGACGGCACAGAAATTGACAGTTTCTGTGAAATCAGACTCCAGTCGGGATTTCAAAGTTATGCAAAAGCGTTAATTTTTATAGAAAATATATTAGTAGAAAAATATAAAAAAATAAACATAATACTTACACACGAGAATGATGTTTGCCATGATAAAATATAATAAAGAAACGTAAGAAAACTTATTTTCTTTAAAAAACACCTAATACAATAGCCCTCGACTCTTAAAATCGTTGTACTTTGCTTAATTAACTTACTTTCTACTCTTTAATTAACTATGCGATGTAAGTTTAGGGAGGAGCTAAAACATTATTAGAGTTGGCTAAAAGAGCAAAGAAGATAGTTCTAAGAGTAATTCATAGTCGCACTTTTAGGTATTTATCGGATTTCTCTTTTATAGAATATAGTGTTTTAGATGTAAGACGAATCTGTATACTGCGACTTGTTGAATATTACACACAATAACTATTTATATAAATATGGTCTTGCTCCGAAACAGTCAAATTAATACTCGTTCAAAATCATTCACTTATGAAAAAAAAAGTAATATATTGTTACGGTGACTTGGGCCTGGAGGATAGGAAGCCATAGTAGCCGCCACCGATCTAGCTAAGTCTGGGTCCTCAGGTATGTGTGTGCTTTGGTGTAGCTTGCTACCTTGGATGGGAAGATAATTGATTCAATGGCATTCTGATTTTCACTTTACACATTTATTCACAAAACTCAATTAATCCCGACATTGGATGCACAAAAAATGTTCTTTAGATCTTTATTCTTCAGGTCAACTTTCCTCTTTTAGAGATCTTTTTTTATTTATTTCTTCTATTTACGGAGTTTAGCTATTGCTAACATCAGCCAACGCGGCCGTGGGGTACCGATGTAACTGAGGACCCGGGCCGCCACACGCCCGCGCCAGGATTCATCTCTTGCTCCAGGAGATATACTGGACACCTTCTCGTCGCAGCCTTGTCCATGATGTTTATTCATCGACCATCGCTTGCATACCGCCTCTTTGCTTGTTGCGGCGGGAATGGATGGACTAGGACCATCCATCTCTGGGTCCACCACGGTGACCTTACTCTAACTCTCCCCCACCTCCCGCCGCCATATTCTTCTCGAGGGCGGCTCCACCGACGCGCCTATTTTTTGAGCGTTCCCACCAAAAAGTGACGTTTTGCTCAGCTGCCCGCCAGAGTCGGATTCTCATCCCTGATTCGTCCATTTAGACAGCCAATCGTTATAAGTCGGCAAAGTAGGCTACCCAGACCTTGGCGCGCAAATTCAAACATCACATTATATTAAATATATGATTCAAATGGGTGAAGCTACGCTGTTTGATATTCTAAGTTAAAAACGATACAAAAACTAAAATACGTAATTTATCGATTTTTAGAGATTCAACACATTACTAAATATTCAACACATTATATACATATTTTATTAAAAAATTACATCATCTAAACCGTGCAAAAAAAAACTGTTAATAAAATAGAAAAATACACAGTACAAAGGTAGTAACTAGCAGAGATGTCTCCTACTGAATCAAACACAAAAAATATCATTTATAATCTAAAATTAAAGATATGTTATTTAATTATATTATTCTTCTTTATTTATCTCTCCCGATAATGAAAACTTATCTTATCTTATCTAAAGATAAATTACAAGAACAGGTCATTTAAACACCCCATCATGATAATCCTGTAATTATTACATCAACACATAATTAACCCTATTTGTGTATTTCCATTAACCCAGAGTCCATGGTTCATAATAATGTGTATTAATTTACTGTGTTAGTTGAATTAATGTTGTTACCAATTTTAGGTTCATAATTTATGTATGATCTGTTGCGTGTCATAAATTGGTTGTATGTTTTAAATCTTAGTAAATTAAATTTTTATATATTAAATGGATAACGTTTGTTTATTGAAAATATAAATGGTCTCATTTTATCAGACTAAATTAACGGTTGGAAATCTTAACTTGTTCGAGTGAATTATTGATCATTACAGCAACTATAGTAAAAATAAATCTGTGTTTTCTACTTTTATTAATTCATAATTTTTTTAAATTACTAGTATTAAAAAAATTTTAATACAATACATTTTTAAATAAAAAAATCTAATGTTAACCAGTTTTTATAAATCAGAAAACATTAATATCTCAATTTTCATAGATGTTTAAGAGTGGTTACCGTCCGCGTACGAAGGTCGGACCTATTCTGTGTTCTCGACTTTTTTCAATTCCCGGGACTCAAGAGTTAACATTTTCGAGTCCCGGGAATTCCCGGGAATCGAGACCACGAATTTAATTAAATTAATATAATATATTTTAATAAATATTCATTACACTTTATTATTAATTTATGAAAACAAATAAAAACTGTGGATGAAATATTTATTGGTTCATAATTTGTTTGTAGTTTTTTAAAATGAAATTTAGTTTACATATATATTGAATACAAAAACACATCTACGAAAATTAAAAAATTCATACAATTCAATAAAATCAAAAAACATAAAAAATAACAATTAATAAAGAAACACATAGAAAGACAATAACGTAAGTATTTGGCTACAGTCAATTAAAATCCATTGATAAAGTTTTTAAAATTTACCATATATTTCAGATTTTTTTTTGTTATTTGAGGATTAATTTCTGCTTAATGCAAATTTTTATGACAGACCATATAAACTATGGACTCTTTCCATTTTTTTATTACTAACATATACTAACATATACACCGCTCGTCGCTGGGTCACTACCTGTTGTATGGCGACGGTCAGATGGGATTAACTCAAATAACTTGTCGAAAATTAACAATATCAAGAAAAAATTGAGTCTCGAGTTTTAAGTCCTGGGACTCAAAATAGAAAAAAACATGGAAATGGTCTCAGACATGGACACAGAATTTCTATCTGACACTCGATATTTGAATTCATAATATTACATAATTAGGTATGTCTATTATGCTTCTAGTTTGCTACAAAGCCAAGGTATTATATATCTTAAATTGTAAAGTTAGAGAGAAAATCGAACAAAAGAGAGAAAAAATATGAACAGCTTTCGAAATTAACAAAGACATGTATTGGAGTAATAATTCTGTTTAAAAAAAACGCGTTGAATATTTTGAAAATATCCATACGTCGAATAAGGTTCGCTTTTGTATCCAGTGTATGATTTCAGCGGCATGTAATGTAACTATTCTTTATCGCTCGAGATCGGCAAGATTTGCGTTTGCCGCACGATAACCAGCAAGGGTATCTAGCTTACACTTACACCTTCGTGATACTTCGTAAATGAAACCTTTCTTAGCAACAGCAACACCGTACAGCACCCTAGAACACAATAAAATTAAAATAATTTGTAAACTATGTGGTATGTCTGTTCAATCTTGAATCATTATTTAAATCACTGAGAATTTATCATAGAAGAACAAGAAGAATGTTGCAATTATCAGAACTATTCGGTACGAGAAAAATATTCAAGGATTGCTTTCTAAATTTATACTCCATTTAAAACGAATGTCAGTACCTAACGAAAATTCATGTATGCGTAAGTAAATAATAGCCAACGGGCTAAATTATTTTTCATATTCGGAATTTGAAAGTTAAATTACTGTTGTATGTAAAAGACAACAATAGTTCGAACAACAACAACATTTTTCACAACAACCGGTAGCAACAACAATATTTTTCGATAAAATTGATTTTATATGTATTTCTTTCTAATTAATATATTTAATTTGTATCTAAAATATTACATACCTATGTTCGGAAAAAATACAACGTCATAAGATTGTGTTCTCTTGTAATAATATATTCAAATATTATATATTAAAACATATCACCATTATTAGATTAGACATAAACATTAATGGACAGCATATTCATTCAACAGTAAGTGATTCATAAAATCTGTAAATACACAAAAAAAAGTTTATTCCCAAAATATTATGAGGGTTAACTACGTAGTACCGATGCGGTGCGTGCTAACTATAACTTAGGAGCTCAACACGAAATACACTTTGTTATGTAGGTACACGTAGCCTGGTAATATTGCGGGATAAGATGTACTGAAGTATGTTATATCCCGGGTTATAAGATGTAGTGGCACTCTCAACACGGGGCTAACATCACTTGAATTGAACCCTATCATCCCTTACCTATTGGAATATTTTCGAAGCTGTGATATTGTCGGATATATATAATATGCACGCAGATTCACTATGATATGTTAGCCGACTTTTATTATAAATATATCAAAGAAATTGTACATATATCAAATCCAATTAAAAACATATTTTGGTCTTATTACACGTACTGATAATTTTTTGATATACTTAATATAATCATTAAAAAACACATTTTTATACACGCAATTTTTATCCAAATATTCATTGATCAGATTTATGACGTGGACATAAAGAGTAAAGTTTTTATTGAATGATTAGAGATTAAAGACGAATGACGATTAAATCATTATCCACTGGTACCGAGATTGACCTTGTTATCTTTAACGTGCAATGTGAGCGCTCTACATTATTCCTGTTTCTCCATTAGGCTGTGGTGTCAAACTGTCATATAAGTATATAATACAATTTTTTTTTGCGTTAAAATTTAACTTTACATTAACACCAAAAATAAGACATTACATTAACATTTATATATTATTAACATCACATTTTAATACCAATATTGAATTTTAATTGCAAAACAAAAACACTTGGTGAAAATTTAAATTTTATAAAGATTTTAAGATATTTAGTAACGTCTATTTCCACGCTCTATTGATATTCTTGTTGTCTGTGCAGTTGTTAGTATACTCCCTTGTCATACGGGTGACCGGGGTTCGGTTCTTCACCGAGGAGATTCGTTTTTTAATTTTATTTGCTGATCTGAATTTATTAATATTTTTTTTGAACCATATGAAATGATGTATGTCTGATACATCATTATAACATAATATATAACAGACATATCATAATAAATTTATATACATATATATATATATATATATAAAATTATTATGATACTCGAGTGACAACAAATTTATTGGTGAAAACTTAAACCTGATAAAACAAACTAAAGTCTCGAAACTTAAGTTTGCTCTCTCAGGTCAGAAAAATGAAACATAAAACTATAAAGTTGCATATAAAATGCGATACAT